>HG995415.1:1307777-1961666 GCA_905333125.1 Pheosia tremula
TATACTCGGATGTTAAGAGAAAATATAAAAAATAATGGAGCTGAGAATTTATTAGCGTTATATATACATCTTGATATTGTATCGTAGGTTTTTTCTCCATCAAGTAATTGCCTGTTGGGTTTTCCTTATAAGGGAGACAAAATGCCAGCAAATGCAATCACAGCAGATTGTGTCAATAATCAATTATAAAATGTTTGATGCTCTCTCAATAGTATGGGAAAGGTATCTTCTGGAAGCCAAGCGACTGAGTCACATGGTTATAAATATGTTTGTGTATTTTGAATCAAGTAAATATCTGATTCCTGATATTCTTGTTGCATGCTAAGGCTGTTTGTCCTCAACTATTGCTCCCATTAAAATATTCAGTGTTTAGCTTTGTGTATTATCTAAGAGTGGGCTCAGATAAGACATATTTTTTATAGCTTATCGTGTGTCGAACTGCCGGGCATAGGATTCTCCTTTCCTTGTCTATAGGATCCTGTCTTGGGCGTGTTGTGGCCAAGTTTTACCCGTGAAGGCCTTCATATATACTCCTGTAAGCCAGGATCAGCAGTGGTGGGAGTGTGTGACGGGCCTAGTCCCATAAAAAAAATCGATCATCCACGAACCTTTTGCATTTTGATAAAAATACACACACATCAATGTAGACAGTTAGGCCCTAAGTGAAATAAATTATTTATTTATTCGGTAGTATTTTATCTCTATGTATTTTTCTTCGGCGTTTCTTCCTTCTTTCCTTTATGCTGTGGACATCGACTAATTAATTTCCCGTGTAACCAATGTATTCGTTATAAGCTATATCATTACCATACCCTATATATAGAGTCTTAGAAACTCAATTTTCAATTCACATACTAGGATTCTCGTATAGAGTATTAATGTGTACCAAACCCTTGCGAACGGTACCGGATTTATTATAAGGAGCTTTATTCCGTGCAGTTGCAATGTAAACTGCTGAATGATTCATACAAGCATCTCTATTTCGCTCTGTGCGATGCGAATTCAATAGAGACTCTTTGAGTGTAACCTTTTGTGGAAATATGGGTTTATTTTTGTAACTGAGAAATAGGTGATTTTATATGTTGTTGTTGATGCTGAATGGACCTTTTTTATCCTTTTTTAAGTATTGTATTATGAAGTAATTACTTTATTGCGCTTGCGGCTTCATCTTCTTTGTTGGATTTTCTTAACTTTTTTAATGGAGAACTTCCGGTGTTGCCCGATTATTCGTTCTACGGCTAGTGATGGGCTGTTTAGTCGGCGTTAACATATGTTAAGATTATAGGTTTGCATAGCGACGATGCCGACGTTAAGAAAAAATAGTTCTTAGTTGGGTGTAGGAATATTTAAGAACTATAAAAAATTAAATATGTTATAGTTAGTTTATACAAACTTTATATCAATTTACAATGATTTTGAAATAAAACTAATCTTACGGATTTTATTGCATTTATTATACGAGTATGTTTTCTACGGTCCCGAAGTTTCGGCTGCTGCTACAGCAACCATGGTTCTTGTGCCCCATGTCTTTACCAGGATTCGAAGTCGGAACCCTCAGCGTAGAAGGCAGAGTCACCAACTGAGCTAGCACAGGTCGTCGATTCTCATAAAAAATAATATTTTGGTTGATGTGTTTTAAACTTGTAACTGTAAACCTGGGTTCTTTAAGTATGACATCACTAGTTTAAGTCTAAGCCGAGGGCAGCATATAAAAATCGTTGATAACAATCCCCATGATAATTAAGTCAGTACACCATTCTGTACGTACTAAGTTTTATTTGTTTTAGGGAACATACAGCAATAAAATAATACACGAGTATAGGTATCATAGCATATTTATTTAATAAAGATCAGATCTTTATTTTAAGACAAGATTGCTTAAAGTGCTTGTAATAAAAATTCAACAGAAACGACTTTAAAACGATAGCAATAAAGTATAAAATTTAATTTTCGCCGAGACAACCAACGCTTCCAGAAATTTTGTTTCGAACTCCGCCTTCGCGAGAAACGAATATTTAATATGCCGCTCTACTTTATGATTTAGCCTTTAGATGCTGATTAAAGAAAATAATACTGTTCAATATATGACGTATTAATGAAATGTTTAAAACACTAATAAATAAATAATAACAATTAACGCTCTATTCCCTGTTCACTTAAGAAAAAAATGGTATGAATTTCACTTAATTACGGCTGTTGCAAGCCGAGCTTGAGCTATGAATTTCTGTAGTGAAAACAATTAACTTTTTTTATTCGATCACAGACCAATACCTTTGTCTATGGTATTACACAGAACTAATAGCCTATTGGTTTGACTTATGCATTTAAGTGACAGAGACAGGAGTGCTATTCATTTTTGCTAGCGCCATCTAGTGTTCGTTTTAGTAAGCATTTCGAGAACACTAGAGCTAACACGGACAGTATCCAATGGTACATAAAACATCGAGTAGTTAATTAAACCTTAGATTAATACCTTAGTTACTGTCTACTCATCGTACTTATACGATGAGCAATAAGTACGAAAATATCAGTTCATCCCTTCTCTAAAATGTCAGAGAGAAAGAAGTCAAACCTATAATACCACATTGTGTGAGGTGTCGGCGGCTAATAATAATATTTATATTTCTGTGAATTCTGATTATTATTGAAATTATTAATCTGTATATCTTCTGAGTTCTAAGAGCCTGTTTCCTGTCTAGTAAGTGCTTTCTCATTCAAGCTATTAAATAAACTTAGGGTAAGCTTCACAATGGCATTATTTGAACAGAAGTAACTCTGTCCTAAACTTTGCTTCGTAAAAGTTATTATTTTTTAGTGAGGGCGCCGTTTGTGCAGTTTAATTATCTGTATATAATTATATATATTTATTTGGAACAATTTTCTTCCTTCATATTGCTTATACGAGACGAGACATTTTGTTGAGTTTCTCTTTTATTTCTTATCATTAAAAGAAACGAATGTTTATTGCTGAATCCTGGTTTTTGATTGCATATTCATGTTGTTATTCGTGGGGCCCGAAAATAATTATTTTAATTTTCCGAGAAATGTGCATATGTTGGCTAATTTATACTCTTAAGGGTATATATAGAATGCTTTTATTTTTTATAGTATAACATTATTAAGATTTTTCCTTCATATAGATACTAAACGTGCATCGCACAACCAAGATTGCATTCATACTAGTATGTCATAAATCCCTCATTTTACGACTTTATTGTTCCCACTAAATCTTATTAAAAATTTACAACACCCCAAATTTATGTTCCACATAAATTTAATGCAGCAGAACTTGCAATCCGCTTAAGTGCCCACCAAGAGGTGGATATCTACATTGACCAGTTAAAGTTGAGTTATGTGGCCATTCTGGTTATACCGGTCTCGAAGCCCAAGTCCACTGGCTATTATTTTGACTTACAACTTATGGTGGGGCAGCCTTTGACCAGTGGCTTTGAAATAGCTGGATTTATTGTTTTTGCCAAAATACGGCTGGAAGAGTATTTTGCAAGTAGCTTGGTTCGGAGTTTTATTTTGGCACGCAATCGTATAAATGATGCATACCTATTACCCGTCATTATTTAATTGACAAAAAAGCTATCAAATTAGTCAAGACTATTTTCCATTAATTGTTGGTGGCCTAGATGTAACGATACCCCATTTTCTTCATTGCATATTGCTATTTCCAAACCTCAACCAACACAATTGAATGTTTAAAATAGTATGCCATCAAAATAACGATTGAAAGTCAAAAGAGTTTGATGACACAAGTTTTTACAACTTCCAAAATATGACTAGCACTCATGAATTTCATACCGACCGACCGGCTATAATTAGTTTTTCAGCACTATGCTTACACCTGTAAAAGTTCGGAGTGTTCGTGTTGCGAGCGAATATAAGCGAAGAGTTGCCGGAACGAATACGAGCACTCGGGAACTCCTGAAAATTGCCAAAACAAAGTGAAATGTGGCAGGTGTCATTTGGACCCCAACTTTGCTCGTAAGCCTCCCCTGACAACGCGTGAATGCTAATACTTTAAAGCGTGTGGTGAATTTTTCGATAAATTTTTGGACGTACGGCGGGTTGTATCAAGGTCGAATGATTTGGAATTTTTAAACGTGAGTTAGTGGTTGAAATAAAAAAAAACCTATTTTATTGCGTATTTTTTATGTTCCCGACGTTTCGGCTGCTTTACAGCAACCATGGTCGCAGGAGGACTGAGGTGGTTGACGTCCTAGTGTCGTAGTTTGAACTGAGGTACCCTCATACTTAGTTGTTGCTTGCGGTTCGATCTATGCAGAAAGTGCTCACAGTGCCACATGCCGTTTCGATGGAGAAGAACGGGCAAGAATCTCCATGATTGTTCTTTTTTTAACAAACGATCACACAACATCAATAAAAGACTACCACTTCAGTTATCAGGATGAACTGGTAGTGTTGTTATTCAAGCCAGACGTTGGTTTTCAGTATTCTATAATATACTTTGGTCTTTTGTAATGTTTGGAACCGTTGGTAGACAATCAATTTATTTAGCTCCCAAATGAATTTAAGACAGGAGGCAGTTATAATCTAAATGCCATCTCTTTCTTACATCTTTGTCTAGAAAGAGGCAGTATACAATAGCTCAGCACAATAGCAATTGAGTGGATAGATAAAATCTATCGTCGTAAATTGAAGTGCCTTAAAAAGACACCGAATACTTAAGAGATATATAGCCAGTGGTGGGTGGTAGGGCTGATGTATGGAAAGTGTTATTGTCTTAGTTATTTCTTACGTGGAATAATGTGTGTGTGTGTGTGTGCGTGCTAGCTTGTGTGTGTATGTGCGAAGCAATCTTCAACAAGGAATTAACCGCGAGGACCTATTTAGGCCATAGAATTTATAGTAGAACAAAAAGGTAGCTAATAATAGTAGATAATATTTTTATCACAGAGCGGTATTAAAAAAAAAAAATTCGTATAAAACATTTCTCAGGAATATCAACATAATCCAGGCATCTCAGAAACCACTTCAAACCGAACGTCTACGAAACTTTCCTAGCTTCAGTGGACCAATAAAACAATAACCGAAAATGATCTAATATGATCCAAAAATCTAGATCACTGAACATAATCGCGATTTGATGTACCTCAGATAGATAGAAAGGAAAGTTTTCCCAGCGAATCGATGGAGGCAACTTCGGATTACTTTTCCCAACTGAAAGACGTAATGAATCGCGTCCGCCAAGGATATTTGTTCTGAACTCTGTGGAGACGAAAATTTTCCAGTGAAAAGCAAAAGTTGTCCGACAAAATGATTCCTTCTGAGATCTGTGACGCAAACAGGGCTTCGCTTTGCATTCCACTGTCACCATTGTTTCATTGGAATGTTTTCTCAAAATTAAAAAGGATGGCAAGTGTCCTTGGGTGCAAAGGGGCGAATTTGATTATGTGGCTTGTTGCAACTTTGATTCGTTGTAGTTTGTACTTACTTTTAAGTAACTTAATAACAAATTACCAAACGTTTCTTGGAAAATAAATAGTTATGATTACGGTTTGATTAGCGCAGTTGGTAGTGGCACTGCTTTCTGTGCCGAGAGTCCCAGTTTTAAATCCTGGTAGGCACAAACTTTGTGAGATGAGCACGACTGTTTGTACCCAAGTTATGGATGTTTAATATCTATAAGTAATATATACTGGGTTTGTCGCCAGTCCATTGTACAGTACCCATAATACAAGTGTTGCTTATTGTGGGACCGTATAGTTGATGTATTCGCCTATGATATTTATTTGTTTTATTTATTTAACAACCTACACCCAGTATATAATACAATATACAATTATTATTAATAGATGAATGAACATAATACAACTGATACGAACAATAACAACATCCCGAATAGCCTCGTTACTCTATAATATATACCTGAATATTGAATATCAGTAACCGATATCTAGTGAACTAATTTCGGTAATAACAAACAAAACAGCGTGCGAAGGACGAAAGCTGAACTAATCTGGGTACAATTGTATGTAGAGGACCCGGATTACTCCGGTTTACCTCTACCTCGGTATACTCTTGGTAAAGAAAATTATAAGGATTGTGGTCAAAATAACTGTTGAAGAGAATCTGCTTGCGTACTGTCTCCATCCTCCTTGTTATAGGGGGAGTATAGTGCCCAAAAGTATGTTTAATATTGGTGTGAGAACATTCGGCGTAGCGGACGCGTAGCGCTGGCGTAGCTTCAGCTACAATGTAGAGCGAGCGTAGCTTACGTAGTAAAAACGTAGCAAGCGTAGTAAAAAATTCACTGTTTTGCTACGATTGTAGTATACGAGATAGGCATAGTATGAGTGACAATATAAAATGTTAGCTTCATTGTTTAGTACGTTGACATTACTTTGTACAGTCTTGACCCTCTTTAGATCTATCTACGTCGCGGCAAACAAGTTCTGATAGGGTTTAGCAACTGCTAACCGCTAATCCGTGAAACCTCGACAGTTTACATTAAACTTAGTTTAAACTTAACGAAGATCACCCTTGGAGTCGAATTCGATGCTGTCGTCCCTTGGCTGGCCTGTAATCATTGTTTATTGACTTGGGTGGGTTTTATCCATGTGTAAACAGGGTCCCTAATGGCATATATAGCAACGCACAAGTAAGAAATATGAGCGTTTTTTCGATCTGACCGCTACAAAAAATAAGCATGTGTTATCTGAACATCATCCGAATATAATATGAACCTTTTCATTGTAAGATTGCAACAAGATCTGTCTGATTCTGGCCTCTGAAAATGAATTAATTGGTACTCTATAAAAAATTAAAACAAATCTATCCCACGGGAACCATACATTTTATCGGAATAAAAAGTAGTACTATGTGCTAATCCAAACTATAACCTACCTCTGTGCCAAATTTTATCCAGATCCGTTCAGCCATTCTGGCGTGATTGAGTAACAAACATCCATCCATCCAAACTTTCACATTTATAATATTAGTTGGATCATCATCGTAGGTCATAATTCGATGAAAAGGTTTTGTAGCAAAAAATATACAATAGACTCTTATTATCTGTACATAACGAACGTTTTTATTTTCACACAAAAGTCTTAGACTTGAATAACTTCTCAAACCTGATTTGGAAGCTTATAAGGCTTATATATATGTAGTGTGTGGATTCTTGCAAAGTAAACAATTTGCGTAATTTTCAGCGTATATTCTTATTTCTTCAATTTTTACAACTTACAATATAAATCACGTTAAGCGCTCTCGGCGGCGGCCATATATCGTATCCTTTCCTTCACTCATACATCCGTTCTACCATTCATTCGTCCCTGTCCTTCGTACCCACCTCACTCCACATTATGCCAATCCCACACTCGGCCCTCCTGCAGATGTCTGCCCTCAGACATTCACAGACTTACACTCACTCCCTCATACACCTCATAACATCATCATCTATCATCTGGTATGTGGAAACGGTAAGTACACCTTGTAAGTATAAATCTTAATGAGTAAGTATTATCATAAGTGAAAAACTTAAAAGTAAGTATGCATAGTAATCTAGAATCATAACAAAATAGGTATACATCGTAATTATGTTAGAACAGCGCAAGTATAAGTACATAATAACTTAATATTTTGAGAAATTACACAAGTACATAAATAAAAACACAGCTTTAAAGGTTACATAATAAGGTACTTCAAAAATAGTAGTTGTGACTATTACCTTAATGACCATCGTCCACTCATACTCATACCCATACCTCAATTAATAAAAAAACAAGTGAATTAAAAAAAACAATTAATCATACCATAACCATTGTGGTTAACCATCTGGCCAACTCTTCATGTAGTCAGCAGATGTAGAAGTTTTGTTTGGACCTTCAGTTTGCGAATCAATCTTCTCCACATCGTATCTATCATGTCTCTTGACCTTGGTAATTCTATATGGTCCCAAATACTTCTGTTTAAGCTTCATCGCCGTTCCAAACTGTGTACGCTTGATTGCAACCCTATCTCCTTCCTGGTACTTATGGCTTTCCCTCCTAGATTTGTTGAAACTCCTCCTATTTTCCATCTGCACGTCCAAAATTTGCTTCTTCGCCCTTTTCCTCAGCTCTTCTCTATTCTGCGTGAAGTCTTCTCTCTCTTCTTGTAGAAGTAATTCATATATTTCGATGTCATCTGATCGCTTCATTTTCTTCCCAATTAACATCTCAAATGGGGTAGAATTTACACTTCGTTGGAATGTACTATTCAATGCAATCTGTACTCTATTAATCTGCTTGTACCATAACATTGGTTTATCAATACATAGTTTGGTCAGAATTGATATTAACGTCCTGTGAATACGTTCAACCTGCCCATTTCCCCTTGGAACTCCTGTGGTAATCTTAACATGTTCAATACCTTCTTTCTCACAATATTGCTGGAAATCCTTGCTGGTGAATGCTGTACCTCGGTCTGTAATAACTCTCTCTGGATTACCAAATATCTGTTGGTGAATCTGTAATTTATTCAAAACTTCGTTTGTAGATGTAGACTTGGTCGGGAACAACCATACAAACTTTGTGAATGAATCAACAATGGTAAGTATGTGATTGTACATCTTACGGGTCTCCATCATCGGCCCAATATGATCCAAATGCAGCGTGTGTAGGGGTGTATCTCCCTTCTCAATTGGATTAAGAAATCCTTCTTGTTTTCCCTCTTTTCTATTCGCTAACAAACATGGAATACATGTAGCAATGTAGTCGTCCACCTTCTTTCCTAGTCTGCTAATATAATAATCTTTGTTGATCAAATCTAGAGTCTTCTTTTTTGCAAAATGACCATTATCATGTGCTCGTCTTATTATCTCTGTCTCCATCAGTGTAGGTATGACCAGTTGTTGTTCTGCTCCTTTATACAATAATCCCTGTTGTAAAAAATAGTCATTGTATTGTTTACCATCTTGTAATATCTGTATAATAGCCATCAGGCTGTCATCAGTTTCTTGTGCCCGTTGTATATCGTTGTGTAGATTATTCGTAATAACAGCTATGTGAGGAATTCGACTTAATGCATCCGTGTGTCTCATTCTAGAACCATCTCGGTGTTCAACAGTGAAATCATAGTCTTGTAATAATAGAATCCATCGTGCAACTCTCGTAGACATGGCTAAGTCTTTTTTATTGAGTGTCATCTGGAATGCTTTACAATCTGTGACAATATTGAAAGGTCTTCCATAGAGGTAGTGCCTGAATCTCTTGACCCCTTCAATAATGGCTAGCGCCTCCAACTCGTAACTTGTATATTTTCTTTCTGCGTCTGATGTTTTTCTACTCATGTAATGGACTGGGTGTAGTTCACCATCATCACCCTTCTGCATTAATATAGCTGAATATGCCACTTGTGAGGCATCTGTATGGAGCTCTGTCTCCGCCCTCGGGTCATAAATTTTTAATACAGGAGTTGTGGCCAATCTGTTCTTCAACTCATTAAAAATAACTCTGTGCTCATTGTTAAAATTAAATACACTATCTTTCTTCAGCATATCAGTAAGAGGTCTTGCTATCAGCGCATAGTGCGGTATAAACTTTCTGAAGTAGGAACATAGGCCTAAGAAACTATGCAGTTGCTTCACATTCTGTGGCTCAGGGAATTTTAGGACACACTCTGTCTTCCCTGGCGATGGCATTACTGCACCTCCTTCAATCACATGACCTAAGTATTCAACTCGTCTTGTTAATAGTTGACACTTCTTCCAATTAATTTGTAGACCGTACTCGGATGCTATCTTCAAAACTTTCTTCAGGCGCTGGACGGCCTGGTTTTCATCTTCCGCTGGAATAAGAATATCGTCAATAAATATAATAATCACCCCTTGTACTATTAAGTCTCTGAAAATTGTGGTGATAAATCTTGTGAAAACTTTCGGACAAATGGCCAAGCCAAATGGTGCTCGTATGAATTCATACTGTCCGGTCATCGTAACAAATGCAGTATACTTAATAGATTCCTCTTGAACTCGTAGATGAAAATAGCCATTTTTTAAGTCAAGAACACTAAATACCTTAGCCGATGCCAATCTGTCTATGTGGCTTTCGATATTCGGAAGTGGATACTCGTCCTTTACTATTTTGACATTTATTTTCCTATAATCCACGCATATTCTCGTACTGCCATCTTTTTTCTTTACTAACACCAATGGACTAGCATATTCAGAGAAACTTACCCTGATAATTCCATCCCGTAACCATTCCTTAACCTGTATGTCCACATCATCCTGCTCCTTGAATGAAATGCGTCGTGGTGGTTGTGCCACAGGTTTGTCGTCCTTCATGATAATTCTAAGTTCAATAGGCGCCTCTTTCGTCTGTTGCGGTGAATAATTCTCCACTAACTGCGTAACTTCTTCCTTCACAGCCGGACTGCACACATGTCCTATACAATCGACAGAACACTCGAAACAATTAACCTCATTCAACCATTCAGAACTAGGATTCATCCAAACAGAACCACCTTTCATTATAGTCACAACATTACGTAGAAACTCATTGCCTAAAATTAATTTAAACGGCATACATTCGTTAGGTACAATATGAAACACAATTTTATCGTAAACAATACCATCTATACATATCGTAGTAGTAAAAATACCAAAAGATTGTACCTTTGCCAGTCCAAAACCCGACATCGTTATGTTCGAACTATCATCATAATATTGTGGTGAATTTAACTCATAATAACACTGAATTGACATTATGTTCAGGTCGCTTCCTGAATCTACTAATCCTAATATTGTTTTTCCACATATTTGCACTGATTTTACCGGCTTTTTTAATTTTTCACTGCGGTTATAATGTTTGTTTACATCGTATCTGTCAAACTCGGGAGTACTGCTGCCAACTGAAGAATTCGGAATGTTCCTGGCATCCTCACGAACTTCATATTTCCATTCGTCATTCTCGTTCACAGTGCTGCCAACTGAAATACTCAGGATTTCTCCGCCGTCTTCGCGAATTTCACGTTGCTCGTCGTGCACAGTGCTACCAACTTCCGCCATGTTGAAATAAATTTGTTTCGTAGGTTTGCTTCGATCATTGCCAACCTCACGATGTTGATAGTTTTCAATTCTTCTCGGTGGTGGCGCGGTAATCGATGAATCAGCCATCTTGGCGTTACGTAACTTGCATTCCACCGCTAAATGTCCGAATTCGTTACAATTAAAACACTTACGTCCTTCTGACTTATGCGGGCACTCTGAAGATACATGATTTCTCTCTCCACAGCCGTAACATCTCGTACCCGGTGAATACCTTCTCTGAACTCTTGGCACGTCTGTATTCTTGCTTGTTGTCTGTACCTGGCTTGCCCTCTCGTGCTGGTGTGTTTTAATGGTTTTCGCCTTGATTGCTTCGTATATTTTCAGCTTCTCTTTCAGATCGGAATAGCTTGTCACTCCATACAGCATTATTTTATTAATTTCTGCGTCTTGTATACCGTCTATGATGTATTTTATGGCAACATAGTCAGGCATTTTTCCCCGTTTACCTAATTCCTTCATGACAAGCATGTAGTCATAACACGTTTCACTATGCTTTTTACGCCTCGCGCTCATCATTTCATGAACGGTTTTGATGTCAATGCTATCTGGAAACTCTTTGCATATTGCCGCTTTCAACTCGTCCCACGTTTTGAATGTTTTTTCAGCTCGTAACCACAACGCTGCTGTACCGGTTAGAGAACGTCTTGCTACCAGTAAACGTTGCGTCGGAGACCAATTAAAAATATCCCCGTTATCTTCGATGTCCTGAACCCACATGGTTACCGTGTACGCATCGTTTTGCGCGTTGAACTTGGAAATTAAATCCTCTGCCAAATGAAGCATGCCACTTCCTCGTGTCGCACCCACATCGTCGTCGTCGTCGTCGTAAATTTGGTGCTTACTGTCACGCTTTTCCTTCGGCATAATGATTTTCGTCGTAATTTCTTCGTCCGTCGTCGTCAATCGTGTACACAAATATGCACCGGTATCCCACTTTCAGCCTCGTTCGTCGTATTTCGTCTTGTGCCCCGTATTTTCTTCTTATAACTTGTGCCGCCACGTGCCTGCCTCGTCGTAATACGTGAACTTCGTGTGAAAATTTCCGCAGACTGCTCCAATGCTTGATCCCGGTGAGCCCCCAAGATGTAGTGTGTGGATTCTTGCAAAGTAAACAATTTGCGTAATTTTCAGCGTATATTCTTATTTCTTCAATTTTTACAACTTACAATATAAATCACGTTAAGCGCTCTCGGCGGCGGCCATATATCGTATCCTTTCCTTCACTCATACATCCGTTCTACCATTCATTCGTCCCTGTCCTTCGTACCCACCTCACTCCACATTATGCCAATCCCACATATATTTTCTATTTGAATAGGTTGATATAGACCGAATAAAAAGTTTATATTGTTGTGGGTCTATTTATGTCTATCTGAGTGGAAGTAGTGATAGGCCGTAGTCTTGAGAGTCGTAGCCTAGGTAGAGACATAGAAACCGTTAAATCAGACCGTTACTATTAACGGTTAACCAAGTACGTGAACCCAGTCTGGACTTGATGGGTTACCTAATAAATGATCTCGTTTCGTCTCGTCTCGTTCTCGTCAAAACCTTTCATTATTAAAAGGACTTACTATGACATTTAATGTCTATCGCCAAAAATATATCTTTTACGTTTTTTCTTTTTTTTTTTTTATTACATTATAGGCAAGTATTTGATCTCGATCTCACCTGATGGTAAGTGATGATGAGATCTACGATGGAGCATACTTGCCTAGGTAGGAAGGCGGCAGTAGATCAAGACGCTACATTCACTAGGCACATGCAGCGCAGCTGATCTGATCCGCCATCCATGAATGGCAACACCGAACATCATGCCGGAACACGGCTAGGCCGCTTGGCGACACGTAGAAAATATTTGTTCATTTGTCCGAGATACTGGAATAACCACGTACGGCCATGTCTTTAAAAAACAATCAAAAACTACCTCACAAAAAAATCACCTCTAATATAACGAAAATAAGGTTAAACATTGCGCTCATTGTAAAATTTAACCGAGATAACAAGATGGGATGTTGTGTAAAACGTCTCCGGAGAGCCGTTCCTCTTCCGAAAGTACATTGCAGATGGTAACAACACGCGAAGGTGCGATTAACCAGCGGCCATTGTAAGAATCTCAGACAATAATAAGGAAATTTAAAAATAAACTTTGCTGCAGTGAAAATAAATGTGCTATTTACAGTTTTTGGAAAGTTATTTAGATAGTAATTAATACATGCTAGTTGAATAATTTTAGGGTGATACACTATGTACCCAATTATCACATTAAGTAGGCATAACAATAGTTGGGCTATCTTTCTTCTTATCAAAATGAATGATAAGAAAAACATAAAATTTAAACATCGCCTCAAAACTAGTGTTGCCAAAAGTAACCGTCTCGAGACTCTTGCGTCTTGGTCTTGCGAAAATAGATCACCAAGACTTGGGGCAACACTAGTCAAGACCAGCACTAATTTCAACAAACACACACACGATCCAAAGACAACGGGAGGAATTCATTCGCAAAACGCCTGATAAAATACGCATTGTCTACAGCGCAAAGTACTGCAAAAAGTACAACCGGGCAACTGCTCTGAAAGCACGTTCTGTCCTGGGGACTGAGCTTAGTTTTTTTTCCACCTTGTATTTTTACATTTCACCCGTTCTTTTTGTACCTGAACGAACGGTGCCGACAACGTTAGCGTTTTACTCTCACAAAGGGAATTGCGTGTTCCTTCTGTTAATTCTAAATCCTAATTAGTAAAAGAGCTGGGGCGTTAGATAATTGCGTTTTGCAGTGAGATTCCTCTTCTGTAGACTTTAGTTTAAACCCTTTTTAAGTTTGTAATTCAGATTCAATTATTTGAGCATGTAGGTTAGCTTACTGTTGGGTGTTTTGAGTATATTATATTTAGTTACGTGATTGGGTTCACATTACATATATATTCAATCGGCTAAGACCAGAGCATAATCTAATGGTATATAGGAAAACAATGAAGCCAGACACCACTCTTGCTGCGGTATTAAACATTTAAAAAAGTCAACATCTCACAATTTAGTTACTAAAACAACAGTATTTTTACAAGCAACCGAGACATGAAGCACTTTTGTCAACTGAATACATTATGCCGAGAACACGCTAGCGTACGCTCAATATTTAATGTACGCAGTGTGCACACCGCCGATTCTGATACGTCGTAAAAATTCACGTAACGTTGGTCATTCGGTTTTACGGGTCGGTTAGGGCGTGTTTAGACGCGCGCACGGTTAGCTTAATGGTGACTGTACCACAGTGTATTAACGGAGGTTGTTAGATTTGTTGGTACTGGTTTTAGTTTTAAAATATAACAGTGTAGTCTAAGTTTATTTATATAAAACGTACACTCATTGGCAAAAGTGACTTTTTTATTTTAATTTTAATGATTAGTTTAATGTTCGTCTGTACATTTCAAGTTTGCGCGCTCAAGACGTGTTCCGAAACTTTTTGTCGTGTTTATCTTATTGCGAAGAAGAATCTTATCAATCTGAACTAACTTTAGGGTTCAAACAAATAGAGGCAACTAATCCCTTAAGTTGGCGTCTAATTTATTAGGGAACTGTAAAGTGAGCTGAAACCTTTGCGATGGTTCATTTGTGAATATATCGGAGAGAGTCTTTTCATATCAATTCTGCGTGAATTTCATAGAGAAAAAACAGAGTTTAGGCCTTAGGTAGAAAAAGAGAGATAGAGAACAAAGGGGTGTAGGATATATTTAGTGATTTTTTGATTTTAGGTAGTCGACTGTTATTGGACCAAAATTTGGGACCTACAGTTCGGCCACGAAATAATGTGTTTCAAACATTAATAAAATTCAGATTGCCTAAATACTTTCTTGTAAGAAGTCTTATAATATATTTTTAATTAAATTTTGTGTCCGCGGTGCATATATGTAAATGATAAAAATACAACAATATCATGACCGTACGAAAAAAACCGCTAAGACACCTATCTTAGCCCTGGGTGGAGGTTAAAAATATATTCAATTAATGAACTAGCCCTTACAAAATAGAAGGCTTAAATTTTTGACTGAGTCACGAGTTTTTCCCCAGTTTAACGGCCCAGTAGTGGGTACATTTATGTTGTATATTATGTTGAAGTATGGTTTACGAGTAGCTCATGGGTTTGCTCAACTTTTAATCGAGTTAAGAATTTTAACCGCCCCGAACGTGTTTGGAGTTAAGTTTAATTCCTATGACGCATTTGTTATTGGTTTAAACTTTTCTGAAGGCATCTTTGAAATTCGCAGTGGATTTAGGTATTGGGTTTATTTGAATTCAGAATATCTTGCATTATGTATCTTGTAAAATAAATCTCTAAAAAAACATTAAAATTCACTGTCCTGGCAGATGTTGTCGTGGAAAAAGCGATTTTCAGTTTCTCCCAAAATTTTCCAATATCCGCACAAGCTTTTTACATTTTTCTTTTCCTACAAACTTGATTCGGTCTATCACGAACATTCCAAAAGCAAAATAAGGTAGAACACTACTGTTGTTCTTAAATGATGCGCTTACCTAAGAACATCATTTCATTTTTATGCCTAGTTTATACAAAAAAAAAACTTATGACTCATCCAATGATATTACCTATCCTATTTCGTTTACTCAAAAAATTTGCGACGAAAACATCAATCACAAATTGAAATACAGCTTTTTGTTCGGATTCGTCGCGTTTATTTTATGTTTTTACGCTCCCGACGCTGCGACTGCTTTGCAGCAACCATGATCACGGGAGGACTGTCGGGAACGTAAAAACATAAATTAAATGCGATAAAATCCGAATAAAATGTTTTATTTCAATGCGTAGTATTCGATTAAATATAAAAAAAAACAATATCAATAGCAAACTTTAAACCAATATTGAGAGTCAGCTAAACATTCGATTACTTATAATAAATCAATACTTTAAAGTTTTTGACAGGTCACTAAATCTACGAGTTACATAAATGTGTCCAAACTTGAGTACTAAAGAAAACTGCTCACGTGAACGTTCATCGGAAGTTCCGCGCTGAATCGGACGAATCCGGCCGTTCGGATCTCCGGATCTCTCGTGATTTTCTATAGACAAGTAATTCAAAGTTTCGATGCGGTATATGGGACTTATTGCGGCGTTTTCGAGTTCACGTCGGTATTCCGTGATGTGAGGACCGATATGAAAAGTTCCTTATCGCAAATTAGCTGCATATTTTGGGGTCGAGTCACCTTCGTCCGTAGGAGAATTAAATACCCTCGAGATACCCTACACGTGACCCTGGGTGGTGCCAACCAGGTGACAACTCTACTGGTGGTAGGCTTCGGCCGTGGTTAGTCACCACCCATTGAACAAAGCCATGTCGCCAAGCGGCCTAGCCGTGTTCCGGCATGATGTTCGGTGTTGCCATTCATGGATGGCGGGTCACATCAGTTGCGCTGCATGTGCCTAGTGAATGTAGCGTCTCGATCTACTGCCGCCTTCCTACCTAGGCAAGTATGCTCCATCGTAGATCTCATCATCACTTACCATCAGGTGAGATCGAGATTAAATACTTGCCTATAATGTAATAAAAAAAAAAATATTCAGTGGTGTGGTGGTGTAATAAGTAATAGGGTGGGTAGGTAACAATTAGTTGTGAACCACGCGCCTATTACACTTGTTTTTACCAACTAGGCAACAAATTCTTCACCCTTACCTCATAAGAATACATAACGTCTATAAGGAAATATATAAAAAAGTTGGTGCCTTTATACGGGGTTGATAGAGACAGGATTATATGAGTTCAATGAAGTCTAGTTTTGTATGGAGACTAGGAAAACGTGGAAGTAATACCACATTTAGTCGGATTTACTAGTCATAACTACCGGGTTGAATGGCGGTCGACGAGTTTTTCTTATCACGGAAGTCGTTAAAGCCGCGTACTGACTCAACGCGTAGCCTCGCGAGGATGCTTTGCCTTACTATTACAGTACGTGCTTTGCCTGACGTAAATGCTCACATTGCCTAACACAGAAGCTGTCATCTGACACTTGTCTCGCTGTTAGTTTGACTGTTTAAGTCAAGTTCGAAACGTTCGAGTTTTTTTTTCCCTATAATGGCCATGGCTGCGTAAGCATTATAGGTGCAAATATATATGTGTTAGAGTGAGTTGAACGCATCGAGTATTTTCTGTTTCGTTCAGCGTATTGGTTTTTAATTATTAGCCAGAAATGACTCGAAAAACAGTCTACAATAAAAGTTTGATTTAGGCGGAATATTTTGCTCATTTATAACCAGTGGTTAATTAAACAGATACACCATTTGTGTTTTTATAATTGAATCATTATTTTAAACACAGAATTATTTTTGTAGCACACACCATCGGGAGAGTAATTTACACACACTTGTTTTTATGTTTTTTTTTTTATATTACTGCAAAACAGCGGTTCTTTGAGCCGAATAACACTTAACACTAAAGAACCAGTAAACGTGTATGTAACGTTATTTACTTTAAAAGTGCCAAAACATGCTTGGGTTATTATCTTTGTGTACATTATTTTATTCTGTTCAATATATCCTACTACTTAGAACAGAGTCTCGAGTTCATCCTCCCTTTAAAGTGAACAGTACTCGGATCAAAACTGGGGCCGCTCGGCATGCGACAGTATGTGCACGAGTCAGCCTCGCGTGGCTGTGCAGTCAGTCAGCACGCGGCTACTCATGTTTTTCTAGTCCGCATAGTTGTCTATGAGTACACCGTGAATATATATTGATTTTATTTCCTGAAAAGGGTGACTTCACTGCCCAAAAACAAAATGGGATCGATGAGATAATCTCGAAAATTATGTACCAGTAATTATCTTATTAAGATTATTTGATATGTATTCATCATCAAACAGACGACGTCCACTGCTGTTGCACATTTAATTGGTATGATAGGTTAAAAATATTTTCTTAAGCCTTTGTTTTCTTTCGATTTTGAGTTATTCGAAATAACTCAAAGCTTAAATCGTTTTTGACGAGCTGATTAGCTCATTTGGTAGTGACGCTGTTATCTGAGTGGAGCGTCACGGGTTCGAATCCTGGTAGGGACCAAATTTTGTGTGATGAGCATGAATGTTTGTACCCGAGTCATAGGTATATGTTTAAAATCGTTATAATTTAAATTTATACTCGGTTCGCCCTCAGTCCATTGTACGGTACCCATAATCCAAGCGTTGCTTAGTATGGGACCGTATAGTTGGCGATATTATTATTATTATTTACAAAATAACCCTTTTTTCCTGGTATATACTTTGTAATACTATCCTAATTTAATAAAAACGTCTATGAATGTTAAAATAACACTTTTTAAGGTACGAAACCATTACGAATTCAGAGCTGGGTAAAGATTTCATCACTTGTTATACTAACTATCAGACAAGTATCAATAACTTGAGGCTTGTTTGCGGACCGTAATCCTTTCCTTATGATATATTGCCGATACTAAGTACCCTTTAGGTCGAGATGAGTTTGGCTCGCCTCCAGACCGAGATGAGCTGCCCGCTATACGTGGAGAACATTAAACGGCTTTAAAGAAACAAGTTCTGCTAAACATAAAATAAAATAACAAAAGCTTTTATAAAAAAAAATGGTATGCTATAACAAAATATGTTGCTGTAAAGCAGCCCAAACGTCGCAAACTTAAAAAACATAAAATAAATGTTGTATAAATCTATTTTTTCAGATTTTATCACGTTTATTTTATGTTTTTACGTTCCTAAAAAAATGTTTTATTTCAATATGTAGTATTTGCGTAAATATAAGAAATCAATATAAAAATATGTCATAAAAGTCCGTAAAATTAGTTTTATTTTAATAACATAATAGAAAAATAATCATATAAATAGTCCCTGCATGTATTGAGGTAAGTTCGATGTTTATATCTAAAGGTTGCGTGGTTCAGATCACTATTAGTGATAAGGCCGCCCATTGTGACAGTTTCATTGTGTGTTCTTTTCTATCTGTAATCTATGTGGTGGAACAATAAACAGTCATCTATATACAAAAATAAAAAATAAATGTTTCATTACCGTAGAATAGTCAAATTTATCACCGGTTCATAATTTCGTGTTACAGGTGACTAAAATAATAACAAAACTCACAAAAAGTCTCTACATGTTTGGCCCGTGCCCTCACGTAAGTGGTATAAAGATCGAGTTGATCCTTTGAAATCATCCTTGAGACAAGTTGGCTCAAGGTCGCTAAACGCGCAATGGAGAGAGTACTTCGGGTTTCGCTACGCGATACCATTAGAAATGATGAGATCCGTAGACGAACTAAGGTAACCGACATAGCTTAAATAATTTTAAAGTTGAAGTGGTAGTGGTCAGGGCACATAGCTCACAGAACCGATGGCCGTTGGGGCAGAAAGGCGACCACGATTCGGAAGACGTAGTGTAGGACGGCCCCACAAGGTGGACCGATGATATCACACGCGTCGCAGGAAGCCGGTGGATGCGAGAGGTGGAAGAATGTGATATGTGGAAATCATTGGGGGAGGCCTATGCCCAGCTGTGGACGTCTATCGGCTGACAGAATAGCAGTAGTTATGATAGTACTGATTACGTTGTACATGCAGGAGTTAACCTTTGATAATACATATCCCGATAGAAAGGTATTTGCCCAACCTTGCGTGGGTTGCCGAATAATAGCAACCCTTGAATTATAACTCCTAAGTGCTTTGGGCGGTTTACTGAGCTGGCGGTTCCAGTTATTATTCTAATATATTCTATGACAATATTTATGAGTAGCGTTTAAGAAATTATTTTCGTGGTCTGATGACCTGTTGAGTCCGTGGCAGTTTAAAGCAATCGACTAGAACAGCCTTTCCCAAAGTGAGCGATAACGCCCCCTTGTGGGCGCTGCAGGCCTAAAGGGGTAAGAGGTAAGAGACCCAGAAAAAAAATGGGGCGTTGTGTAGAGGCTTACAATAATTAATATAATTTGAAGTTATAGTGGTTTTTAAATAGGTGAAAAATGGGGCGCTAAAAATAATTCATTCCCAAAGTGGGCAGTAGACAAAATAAGTTTGGGAACTAGAAGATAGACTAGCCCGACCAAAACATTCAAGAAAAGGACTGGGAAAAAGACTTAGAACAGGCTCAAAATACATAAGCTTACCCGGTAAAGCGCTGAGAAGCTATAAATTCAAATAAAACTCTATATCGTCTGCTGTATCAAAGGGCTTCAAAGTTTTCAGTAGACACTTGTTATACAGCGCTACAGCGGATCCTAGTTCAAAATCAGCACAATGTTGGCGCTCCCAAATATTAATAGAGTTTGATCAAACTTGGGTCTTGTTTGGAAACTTGGACGTAATCAAATTATGCGCAGCAGTAACGTCGCATAATCCTGTACAGCTTGGCCACTGAGATTCACGTTCATTAGTCGACGCTCATTTGGAGCACCCTGTGTGACCTATATAGCGTATGTAAGGTGTGGTCTGGTTTGTAAACCTAAGGTTAACAATGTTTTAGCATTTACGAATTTATGAATTTCTATTATAAAATTCAAGTATAGAGTGGGGCAGTCAAAACTGAAACGTAGAAATATTAATGTTTGGGCCATCAAACAAACCAATGGTGTGATCCAAAATCAAGCAACGCTTTTATTATGGCCACACGCTAATACTGAGACTGATTCCATGAAAAACACTGAGACCAAGGCAAATTATTATCAACAAACCTTTACAACTGCCTTTAACCTAGCCTGACGGGTATCGAACCCGCTATCATCCAGCGGTCTATTCTCAAACACTAGACCAAACATCACCCATTATACTTCACATAAATTACATAAAATATTATTTTATAAATTTGAATCGCCTTTAAGCGTGCACTCTGCAAGATAATCTACGTATTACGCCTGTTTTAAAATATAAAATGGCTGCATAATCTCATAACTTGCGCCGTGATTTTTAGAGCGCCCTAGAGCGTGTGCTAGAGTTGCCTTTTAGTCCGCCACATAGAGTTTTTAGTAGGCCGAGCGGTTGCGGGCTCGTGCGGCTGTTGTGCGTCGTGCGGCTGTTGTGCGTTTTGCGGCTGTGCGGTTGCTTCCAACAATGTTACATATAGCTAGGTGCGCGCAGACCACTCCATTCGAATGGAAACTGTTTCTGACGCCTTTGTTCTGTGTATCCATTGATTTTGTACCAAAAATTGTACGGTGAAAATTCAGAGGATATTTTTGGACGGTATAACGATTATTCTACTTCTATGTTGTTGGATATTGAAATAGTTACGGTTGAGTATTATGAGTGTTAGTATTATTGGAATTTCATATTTATTACAACATGAAAACCCATGAGATTGTACTTTTAGCCCCAAAATATAACTATTGAAATGAATATATTTATAGTGTAGATGTAATATTGGCTATTCAGCGAGGAAATACGGACACCATCTTGGGTATGCTACCGCTTCGGGCAAGTTTTGTACACTTTTTTAAATTTTTAATGTTTTTTTTTTAATTTTATTTTTATTACATTATAGGCAAGTATTTGATCTCGATTTCACCTGATGGTAAGTGACGATGAGATCTACGATGGAGTATACTTGCCTAGGTAGGAAGGCGGCAGTAGATCGAGACGCTACATTCACTAGGCACATGCAGCGCAACTGATCTGACCCGCCATCCATGAATGGCAACACCGAACATCATGCCGGAACACGGCTAGGCCGCTTGGCGACATGGCTTTGTTCAGTGGGTGGTGACTAACCACGGCCGAAGCCTACCACCAGTAAAACTTTATGTTTTTATTATCTTTATGTTTTCGTTGTAAATATTGTGTAAATAAAAATGTTGTACTACTTAATTATATTTTCTTTTGGGGCCTTACCACTAAAATCATTATACTGAATGATGAATCAGATACTTAAAATGAAAGATGAACAATGAAACCTAACGGAATAATTGAAAATCTAAATAAAATTCTATTTTTTTTTGTTTAGAATTAATTTTCGGTCTCGAATACTTTAGAAACAACTTCATTACTTTACGATACTGATTTCGCACTTTAAGTAAAAACGTACACTTTGTCCCATAAAATTTTGTACACAAATATATATTCGCCCCAGTTTCGGCTCCGAAAACTTTTCACTCACCGAGCTATGTTAAGATACTTACAGTGTTTTGCCTTTATTCATGCTTTTTACGCTTGTATTTGTATGATATTTACGTAAGAGCGTATACCTATATAACCAATTATTTTACAAGAAAACTGACATAGAGATGCACGAATTCATTATGTTTTTTTTTCTACGTAAAAAAAATATTCCCCGATGATTTGTATCCGTTTAACTGAATTTATTAAGCAAACCAAATATTTTATATGTACGTTGATTCCCAATGTCAAACTGATGTAGTAACTAACTAACCCTTTTTTTAAATATTGGTACTCTTATGCTCGGTTTACACGAGGTCAATGCACAAGTAGCAAGTATCTTCATGTGAACTGCTCGGAAAGTAAATATCGTGTGGCGAAAATATATTTCCACTAGCTGCGCCCGGCGGTGTTACCCGCGATAAAAAGTATGAAAAATTAAAACATCTATCCCACGGGAACCATACATTTTACCGGGATAAAAAGTAACCTATGTGCTATTCCAGACTATAATCTATCTCTGTGCCAAATTTCATCCAGATCCGTTCAGCCGTTCGGGCGTGAAAGAGTAACAAACATCCATCCATCTATCCATCCATCCATCTATCCATCCATCTAAACTTTCACATTTATAATATTAGTATAGAAGTATAGATAGTTTTCGAAGTTTTATACTGGTTACTACGATATCTATTTATTTGCGTTCTGAACCATAGATTAGCCAAGTACCTACTATAATTACATTACTCTATTATAATTGGGTTTAGATATCATTATATTCTATCTAATTTGTAATTTTTATCTATTGTCATACAGCTTCATCATGACGATATAACTTAAGATACAAAAATAGGTTCATAAGTACTTTTTCAAAGCTTTTAGAGTCTACACATATTTAAAAAAAAAATGAAAAAAAACTACAGCGGTCTATCTCTAGTCTCGCATATTCCTCTTAATCTTTACAAAGACTCCGTGATGACCAACCGTAATAAAATCGCGATAGTTAAACTAGCTTTTATTGTGTCGTATAGAGGGACCATATTCCCTTTCATGTTTATGTAACGTGGCAGACATTAAAACAAATGCTTCGGAAACTCGCAAGTACCGGATTATAATGTACTATCTTAAATTGATTTCATTTTTATTGTTCCTTACTTTTGTACATGCTACCAAACTTTACATAAACTTTACATTAACGAATCGACGCAGGAATCGAGTACTCTGCTCTGTACCTTGTTACCAAGGTTTTCTACGAAAGTTTTTTTTCCTATGAAAGGTTTTTATGGTCCGTTTAAACATCCGAAATTGGAATAACAAACGCGGATATCTGCATTTCTATAACATTAAACGTGGTTCGGCCTATCCCATGAGCAGTAAACGTTAAACAGAACAACAATAGCCTTTAATTGGGATACCCATATGAGGGGGTTTAATAAGAACTTTTATTTCATTCACACGTGCTCATATCCCACTCGCGGAACAGAGACCAAATAACATGTTTATTATCCAGAAAATTATCATTCAGTACCGCGCGATATTAAAGGTTGCGTAGTATTAGGCTGCGCACAATTACACCTTCGTGTTATTAAATTCGCGTACCTACTAACCTCAACATTATACACGTATAAGGGTGAGGACACGGAGAAAGCTAAGCTGCTATCCATTTATTAATTATCTATATATTATTTTAAACAAGGTCGTGATATTTACGCCATTTATAACTCGAAAACGTCCGATTTTTATGATGTTTGATTTTTTGAATTTGTCTCCGCTCCGAATAGCAGAATAACTATTAAAACACGGCAAAAGTTCAATGACAAAATAATAATAAAGATTCATTTTCTTGTACATTTGATTCTAAGGCGATGCGAAATTCACCGGAACAGCTAGTACTAAGATAAAAAAATATGGCCATAGTCCAATAAGCCATCACAGTGTGAGGTGGATTTTGAAAGAGCTACAGCTTTGTTGAAGGAAGTAGCAAGTAAGAGAAAAACGAGTCCTTTCGTATCCCATTTCAGTCTGGCATAGGAAATTTTGAAGTCTACGCGGACGTCGCTGTGCGTAAAAGACGTAGCAGAAATGAGAGCGAAAGTTTAAATAGCTCCGCTCACTATAACCCTGCCCTTAGAAAAGATTATTCCATACTATTACACCACATTTGGTCTCTAACGATGGATAAATAAAGTTCAAATTGGCATGTGGGAGACATAAAATGAAGCGTTATTGCGTAACGCAAAATTAAGGTCTAAACATAAGCAAAAGTTATGAATTCGAGTCACGTGTGGTATTGGCTTGTCGCCTAATGAGACGCTTCAGGCTCCAGCCGGGCCCGGCTTCGAATAATAGAGCAATGATTGCGGTATGTTCCGTTTTAGTTCTATTTAGCATACATGTTTGTGTACTATAAAAGTTTGTTAAGCAATCTTGCTCATATGCGGCGCTAGTCACTATCACAAATCGCTATCTGTGGGAGTATAGATCGCAAGACTTACGAGTCCCAAGCCTTTGGATACATACAAATGTAATTCGTAAATGTGAGAACCATGTAGCCATTAACTTGTAATTATATAAAGAGTTAGCACTTTTTTTTGACCAGCTGCTAAAGTCTGCCTTGCAGTTCTCACATTCTTCTCACATACCCATAATGTACTGCTCAAAAATGTAAGAGATATTTTTAAAAAGAGCAATCATGGTGTTTCTTGCCCGTTCGTCTCTATAGGAACAGCATTCCGAACGGGCGGTAAATTATTTATAATTATTATATGATTATCTTTATAACCTACTGTTGGCTCCGATATAAAATAAATAGTTCTGCAACACGGCTTATACTGAATTCATTCCGTCCAATTAAATGTTATTTTATTTCAATTCGATTGTCAAGCGATAAAACTAAAGACCGAGGTTTATTTACGCGCGCGATATGTCACTATACATTCTGCTTTAACTAGGTTACTGTTTTGAGGAAGAATTTTTTTTACAGTACCTACTGTGAGACCGTAGATCTTAGTAATATCGAATAATTTAAATGGCATCTGGATAAGAATGTTCCTCAAGCCTTGAGCGTATTTGGCAGTAGTAGGCTTGACTGCTGCTATTTATTTTTATATAAGTTCTAGGTTCTAGAACGGCGACCACGAGGCGGATGACTTAGAATAGGTCGGCCGCCCATATAGTTGACCTATGATATCACACGCATCGTAGGAAGCTGGTGCAAGCGAGTTTCAGAGGACCGTGATGTGTGGAAGACATCGGGGTAGGCCTATGTGCAGTGGACGTCTTTTGGCTGTTGGATGGATGGATTGCCGTCGTGCTGTATTGACTATAAGTTATTCCATTATTCCATTATCCATCTATACTAATATTATAAATGTGAAAGTTTGGATGGATGGATGGATGGATGTTTGTTACTCTTTCACGCCAGAACGGCTGAACGGATCTGGATGAAATTTGGCACAGAGATAGATTATAGTCTGGAATAGCACATAGGCTACTTTTTATCCCGGTAAAATGTATGGTTCCCGTGGGATAGATGTTTTAATTTTTCATACTTTTTTCGCGGGTAACACCGCCAGGCGCAACTAGTTAATATTATAAATGTGAAAGTTTGGATGGATGGATGGATGTTTGTTACCCAATCACGCCAGAACGGCTGAGCGGATCTGGATGAAATTTGGCACAGATATACATTATAGTCTGGAATAGCACATAGGCTACTTTTTATCCCGGTAAAATGTATGATTCCCATGGGATAGATTTGTTTTAATTGTTCATACTTTTATCGCGGGTTGCACCGCCGGGCGCAGCTAGTTAAGTTCATAAACCTAAAATTAAATTTAAATTAAATTGCTCGCGTAAATGAAACAGCGACGCATCGCAGGGTATTTCGTTGGCTTATATAGCGGTAATGAGTGACGTGCAAAGCTACGCTAATTGGAAAGCCTGTCTACCATCAAAATGACGCCGAGCGATGCGAAGCTATTTTTATCACACATATATGTGCTCACGGTATATTTAATGATCGCGTGTATTTTTAAAGCGGTAAGGACTATAGCTGCATGGCTATTTATTTTATGGCGGTATTTGAGCTTTTTTATGTAAATTTTAAGTACCTACAGTCATGATTGGAAAGGGCGTACCGTGTTGATTAAAAGAGATCTTTGGTAATGGTGTTTACTCTTATAATGTGAATACGTTATTTGCTGATCTTCTTTATTTTAAAATAAAACATGTTTTATCGCGTTTATTTTATGTTTTTATATTTACGCGAATACCATACACATTGAATTAAAACAAATTTTACAGATTTTCCTCTCGTGACCATGGTTGCTGAAAAGCAGCCAAAAGCCAAGCGTTGGGAACAAAATTAGTTTTATTTCAAATTTTACATAATTTTCATAATTTACCGTGCACGAGAATCGAACTTTAGGCTGATTGATCTGTCACTTCATGGTGCGATCAGATCTAGGTTAACGTTTGTATTAATTTTAATGCCAATAAACGCCTTAATTAAGGCATTAAAAATGCCACGGCAAATGCTTGGCTATATTACGTTCTGAGCATCCTGCGGGCCGGTGGGGGATTTGCTGAGTGCATTTTGAAACCTGCCTAATATTAATTTATTTCTTATTTATTATATATCAAATGATTATGCGAACAAAGATCGGAAGGGTTCTAGCATGGCGACCACGAATCGGTAGACGAAGTGTAGGACGGCCCCCCACAAGGTGGACTGATGACATCACACGCGTCGCAGGAAGCCGGTGGATGCGAGTGACGGAGGACCGTGATGTGTGGAAGTCGTTGGGGAGGCCTATGTCCAGTAGTGGACGTCTATCGGCTGATAGATAGAACAAAGATCAATGTTCAATATTAACATATGATTATTTATAATAATAATAATAATTCCATCCCCTTTTTTATGTCCCACTGCTGGGCACGGGCCTCCCCTCAATGCGAGGGGGGTTTAGGCCATAGTCCACTACGCTGGCCCAGTGCGGGTTGTCAGACTTCACACATCTTTCGAGGGGTTCTCTCAGACATGCAGGTTTCCTGACGATGTTTTCCTTCACCGCTTAGCAAGTGATAATCTTGGTTGAAAATGAGATTCGCACATGAAAAATCCCAGAGGTGCGAGCCGGGGTTTGAACCTGCAATCCTCGTTACCGAGGCAAGCGTTCTACCAACTTGGCTATCACTGCTTTGATTATTTAGTATTATTTAGTCACAATCTTATTGAAACACGCCCAGCGATGATATACCTAATTTATGGAGTCGTAAAGATCTTTTGTCTCATCGTAAAAATCCGAGTACGATTTATGCCTTATAATACGTAAGCTCTGGGATTATTGGAAATATCTTATTGATGTGAGTTAGGTATAAGAAATTGAGATTCTATTTTTTAATAAGGCTTTCGATATTGGTTTCTTATATTTACGCAAATACTACACATTGATATAAATCGAATTTGTAAGAATTTTATCGCGTGTATTTTTTTTGTTTAATTATATTTCCTAAAATTAAACGATTATTATCGCTATTATACAACCTGTTTTAATACCAATGTTAACAATGAAAACTCAATTTCTAAGCTGATCGCTCTACCTTTAATTTACGCTATCATTAAATATTTTGTTGCCAAATAGTGGCGTCGTAAAACGGTGAATGTAAATTGCGCCTTAAAATCCTGTTACTATTTGGATCCAATTTTGGGAATAATCTTCAAATCAAATCCATTTTTTTTCTCTATACGAAGAAGAATCAGAATCAGAATATTTTTTATTCACGTAGACCATTAAGTACAGTACTTATGAATCGTCAAAAATTACAAAATAATATATAGAAGAATAGTAATGATTATAATTGAAGGATTAAAGGTGATGTCCCAGATCATCTAATCTAATTCTACAAACCGATATTTCACTCCGAAAAGACATTTAACTCAAACGCAACTCTTGATACAAAGCAATAAAGTGCACTTCAGGTCCCACACCGCTGCATTTTATGCGTTTCAAAAACTATTATTACGTAACAATGCGCTTCTCTTTTTATCGCGTAATTCTATCTCTTGCAAGCGCGTTGCGGCCCCGACACCACACACGACGATACACGAGCGTTGTAGGTATTTATCGACTAGTGACGGATGTCTGGTGATGTATTCAGTTTGTTTTGATTATGAGAAGTTTGGATCTAATATTTATTGAAGATATAAAAACGATACAAAATCTAAAATTTTTATACTCATTCTTACCTTCAAGATTAGTCTATATTTAGCTACAGTATAGAGCTCTACCGGAATTTCTAATTTATATAAATGTTTGAGGATGTCCAAAGTACGCACTAGTTACGAAACTAATCCAGCTCACATGACAGCATGATTACTCGATAACAATACGGTTACTTTAAGACTTTATGCTACTGACACTGAGCTCTACTTTTTTTTATCTTCTCTGCGTCCATTAAACTTAACTTAAATTGATGGCTCAATGCATAAGCTGAGTAAAGTGCCTCCATAACACTCGTAATAAGTTGGATTACATTGAAATGTCATTAAAAGTTGACAAGATACCGGAACGTTGAAGCTCCGAGGAACTCTACGTAGAGCTTATTAGCCCAAGTTCAGAGAAGTAGAGTCATATCACTTGTTATTGGAATTGATTTGATGCTCTATAAAATAGAATCTTGAAGTTGAATGAACGGATTATTCGGTATTTAATTGGACGTATTTCGTCCATGACCCAAATGTAGTAACCTAAAAGTAAGGATATTTTATAGACTCTTAATTTATCTAGACAACCGAAACCACCAGCTTAACCTGCCTTCTGGCACAAAACAAGTTTGGTGTTTTCATTCGATCACCCACCCAATGTTATTAATAATCTATTGTGAAATATTAATTTCTTATATTAACACGAATACTACACATTGAAATCAAACTAATTTTACGGATTTAAAATAAAATAAACGCGATAGAATCCGTATAATTAGTTTTATTTGGATATTTATTCTGAAATGTATGTCGTCAAACTCAGCTCAAAAAGGGTAACGACTAAAGTTAATAGGGATCGGCAATCGATGGCTGCCGTAAATCATGGCGATATGGCCGCCCGACATTTGACCGAAATCATTTAGTTGATGGCAGAGGTCGAAGGACTTAAATACTGCATATTATTCATCACGATTATTCATATTCAAAGTTTATTTTCGAACTAATTTGTCGAATTCAGAACCATAGCATGAATGGAACTAAACTTATGGTATTATAATTCCAGCCCTATTAATGTCCCACTGTTGGGCACGGGCCTCCCCTCAATGCGATGAGGATCAGGCCATAGTCCACCACGCTGGGCCAGTGCGGATTGGCGGATTTTTACTCGTCTTTCGAGGAGTTCTCGCGATGTTTTCCTTCAAGTGATAATCAAGGCTGAAAATGAGATTCTTACACGAAATCCAGAAAACTCAGAGGTATGAGCCGGGGTTTTAACCTGCGATCCTCGTTACCGAGGCAAGCGTTCTACCAACTTGGTTATCACTGCTTAACTAACTTATGTTATTAGGTTACTGTTTTGCCGGCGCCAGTAATACTGAGATTGTATCTATTTCAAACAGACCCGAGTGAATTTTGCAGACTAGGTATGATATAGAGAGCGTCTGCTGGTTGGCTTTCACTAATTGGGAGAGGATGGCAATTGATGATGGGAATTGTCCCCTATTAAATTGGGATCAAATAGTGAAATGTGAGTCCACCGCACGGTACAACTGCCTATCTCTCCAAAGAATACAGCCGTGATGGTATGGCATGATGATCACGGACGTGCGCAGAGCAGCTCACCAAAGCTTCATCGCTGTTGGATGAATGATATGGGAACGCATACAAGACAAACAAAGAAGCGTCGGGGTGGGGCGCCAGCTATACCCCAACGGTTATTGTCAGAATCCTGTATATATGTTACGTGCCCCGAAAACTCTCATAGCGCGTTTCAGGATTGCATGGGGAATTGTCAATTGTTCTGAATGCGTCTGCAGCGCCATCTGTGTAGCTTGTGGCGAGGCTGAAGAGGTCGCTACATGTAAGTACATGATTCCTTCATAAAGCGTAACATATAAAAAAACCTAATTTCATCCCTCGTAATTCACGATCTTAAAATGGTCCATAATAAAGTTTTCTAATCCGTCCGAGGCCATTCGGTGCACAATCCGCCAGCAATAAGGACCGCAAACTCGTTCTGAATAGCAATTTCTTTGAAATTGGCTCGTTTGAGACCGGAGGATGCTGCGGGTGCCTCGCGTTGATTTGTATCGAAAGCTCTAAAAGGGGTTGATTGAATATTGAGGTTTTTATTTATGCGCACTCAAACAAACTCAAAAGTATTTTTCTAATTGTATCCACTACTTGGACTCCTGGGTTTCACCCATAAGCGTAGGCGCCATTTTTGCTGCCTGTAGAGATAGCTAGGATATAAATGTCAATTCAAGACCGTCTTCACATGAATAACGTGTTTGCGTGTTCAATATTTTTAAATAAAAGGTACGCTAATTACGACAAGCAAATTATAAATGTCAGCTACTTGTACATGTATCTCAAGAACAATCTTTTTTACGGACTGTTTCGGTAACGTAACGACTTCCATCCCTCTCACACCACAGATTCTATAAATAAGTATGAGAGAGACAGATTGTTTTCTCGATGATGTTAAGATTATATTAGAAGTTCCTGCCTACTCCACTCTTTAGCGCAGTTGGCAGTGACCCTGCTTTCTGCGCCAAGAGTCCCGGGTTCGAATCCTGGTAGGGACAAGCTTTGTACACGATTCATGGATGTTTAATATCTATATAAGTATTATATACTGAGTTCGCCCTCAGTCCATTGTACGGTACCCATAATACAAGGGTTGCTTAGTGTGGGACCGTATAGTTGGTGTGTTCGTTGGACGATATTATTATTATATTACTACAATTTATGAAAATAACACCGAACATTTCGTTGCATAAGAAATCTCTGAAAAGATCTGCCAACATAAGACGCAATTCTCAGTAAATTTTAAATTTGCATCCGATGGACTCGGAATCGATTGATCGGAGCGGGATGCCATTCGAAATATCGAATGAATCGAATGTTGATTCCATTTAGATATTCCTCCCTCTTTCGCGTCTTATTCACAATCCGAGATTTTCTTGCTTAGAATCTCGTGGAACTTGATTTTCCATGGAATGTCACAATATTAATTCCAGATAACTTCTGTAGTGATTTGTATTGGATTTTGTTGAGAGAAAACAGTTTTAATAATAAAGGACGACCTGATTAGATCTTTGGGTAGTGACCCGCTTTCTGTGCTGCGTATCCCGGGTTTGAATCCTAGTAGGGTAAACTTGTATCCGAGTCATGGATGCTTAATATCTATATACTGAGTTCGCCTCAAGTCCATTGTACGGTACTCATAATACAAGCGTTGCTTAGTGTGGGATCGTATAGTTGGTGTCGTTGCCTGGATATATTTATTAGTATTAATATTTAAGTAAATTTTCCTTGGTTTGAAGACTTCTTTAAAATAATATAATATGACTATCTACAGTATCTAGCGGTATTTTAAGCAACAGTAATAGGTACAGACTAGGCACCTCATCGGTTTAGTGGTTACAAGCTTGGTCTATATTTCATGACACTTGCATACCAGAGGAATGGAAGAAATGGGTGAAGGAGGATCTACCTATACGCATTGATGCGGTCTGAAAAGGAGTCTTTGGTGATTTGCAAAACCTTTAAAAAGTCAACCACATGTAAATTATTTAACTAAATATGTCTGGCAAGTATAAATTGACTCAGCCTGAAACTTAGTTATACCAGGCAAAGTATGATCTATTATTTACATATAATAAATAGTTTCTCGAGTTTCACCGATGCGATGTGGTCAGCGTCCAGACGACTTTGAAACAGTTTATACTGAAGCCTCAAATCTTTAGAAACTTCATTCTAAACATTCAAAAAGTGATTAAAACTTAGATGTCGATGTTTAATAATGATCAGCGCTCAAAGTCATTAGCCAGACAAAATTTTGGTTTAATTGGTATACCTTAAATTGATTTATAGAAGTTAGGTCTGGATTGCATGAATATAATATTAAATAGTCTAAGATTTTAATCTACGCAAATTGTGCAGAGGCAACGATGCTTTAGTCCTCAATCAATGGGTTCACAAAATTTTATAGCTTTCACGCCTTGGTAATCTGGTACTGGCGGTGTCTCCTGAGAATTAACCAGGACCACTTATCACATCGGCATCTCCATTATGATAAAGCTGAAACAAAAGCAAAGGCTTCTATCGATTACCCATTTTACGAAACCTTAACTTTTTCGGACTTCTTTTTTAAATCATATTATAGGGAAGTATTTGATCTCGATCTCATCTGATGGTAAGTGACGATGTACATACTCGTATTACACGAAAAAACAACTCCAAGGAATGCCTAGTGATCCAAGGACCAGTAGAAGGCAAACGGACCAAATAAAATCCGTCGCAAGTTGCCCAATAGCCGAATGATCATGAAATGTTTTACGCGAAGGAAAAGAAGCAAATACTGTGTCCGAAAAGAGGAACCCTGTCACGCCCACTCCGACAAGAGTGTCCAATTATGAGAACTAAATTTGCAATGTGCATTGTGTTATTTGTTTTTTTTTTTTGTATTTTTTTTATTTGACTATAGAGAACACAGAAAGGCAAAATTATTATTAAATGTAGTACAACAACATGTTTTGTTGTATGTGTATATGTATGGATTTGTATGTGTTTGGCTTCATGGACTTATTGTTTTCGTCTTAGAAGAAGTAAACACTTTTATGCACGAGAGCATGAAATTTAGTTTTAGTCCGCAACACCCAGTATAAACAGGGTGTCTCACTAGTATGACAAGTGAAAAATCTGTTTTTTATTAAGAGACAGTTCCTGTTCATTTCTGAGCGGCCTGATGATGGTCCATTACTGTAACACAAATTTATTATAACTGAGAAATATTACGGTAGAGTCATAATAAGTTGCGCCCACATATGAACGGTCATTGCAATAGAGCGCGCACCGCGAAATCCGAGTCGTTTCATTTGTCCCCACGTATCCCTTTCTCATAACTCTATGTAATTACGGTGACCACGACTTAGTAACATTCAAAATAAACCGACTAAATTTATATGCTAATCGCCTAGCAGCGTACTTGCCTAGCGTGCCTGTCTAGCAGCGTAGCGGTGTAGCTACTATTCTATTTGATTGTTCCTTTTGATTACACAAATGCGAATAAACTACGCACGTTCTTTCCTTCTTTTAGTGGTGACTATATTCCCTAGCATGTGTATATCACAAGCAGTTCGCCCAGTACCGCAGTGTATTACACAATTGAAATTTAAAGAGTTGTAATAAGACAGAAATTCGATTGGTAAGGGATACAGTTACGTAATGCACTGCGGCCTGTTTAAATGTGCGTGAGACTTTGATGTGAGCATCATTAATTATCAGTATCAAGAATATCCCAAGAAACTTAATAATATGGTTACCACACACCTAATGCAATGCGGCCTGTCCAAATTTGCGTGCGTCTTTGATGTGAGCATCATAATTTTTTTCAGTAGCAAGAATCAAGATTATCCTAAGAAACTGAATAATATGGTTACCATCCACGTAATGCAATGCGGCCTGTTTAAATGTGAGCATCTTTAAAAATGTAACTAACAAGAATATCCTAAAAAAACAAATGTCATGGTTACCACACACGAATAGCACTCAATTTAAGCCTCTCACTGATGGCGGGACTTGAAAACGCAATTATTTCTTATACAATATTTTTCAGTAAAGACGTGGAGCTTATTAAATTTGTGTGTTACAGGAAATTTCCCCTGAATTGTATTTGCCTTTTATGGTGTATGAGATCTTTTGTTAGGTGTTATTTGTTAAGGTTTTTTATGTGAAAATAGAATCAGAATATTTTTTATTCACGTAAAGCATTATTGTACAGTACTTATGAATCGTCAAGTTACAAAAACATTATGCTACTGCTTTACCACCCGTTCGGAATGCCGTTTCTATGGAGAAGAACGGGCAAGAAACTCCATGGTTGCTTTTTTTTTTAAAATAGATCTTTTACATTATTGAGCAATACATTGTTATAGGTATGTGAGAACAGTGTAGGAACGGCTAATCAGACTTTAGCAGCAGCAATAAATTGTATATTTCCATAATTAATACAATTATAAGAATTGGTTAGGTTTGATTATAATCCTGTTAGTTATTATGGTTGTATAATAACAATGGATGTATAAGCATTATACAGTTAAGTATCACTTACTAAATAATGTACTTTTCACTAATTCGTTAGATTATATAAATACTCGTATTTCACAAATTAAAACCTATTTAAATGTTGGTTTATTAATATAGTATTTTCATTTACATAACTTTGTTGAATACTGCACAAAGTAAGAAAATTATCTCTGAAAATCATCAAACAATTAGTATGTTTTGTCATTACCAGATAACAGGTACTTTGTCGACGTTAAATTTTCAATAGTATTTTAAATTTTATTAGTAACCACAATGTATAATTAATAATCACTAATCACTGTATATATCATTGTGGTTAATTATCATATAAAATAGATGAAATACTCCATTACATATTGACTACCTGCTGCAAGCCGCGGAGCTTTTGAGTTTGGTTAAGTTAGTAGTTTACTAACTACTAACTTAACCAACACTCTTCTTCTTCTTTATACTTAAAGAGTTACAAAAAAGACAAGCCGACAAGTTTTTTTTAAGCTCCGATCCGGTTGTAGAGTTAAAAAAAACATAAATAACAATTTGTAAGTGCCCCTATAGGCCTATACGCAATTTTTTATTTTATTTGACTTGACTTGCATACACAATTATGTTTTCCTTCTGAATTTCCCAAAGGATTATTAATTGCAGTCCTAATTTGACAAACAAAATTCACTGAGTTATATTGAAAGGAAGGCCGTCAAGACGGCTGGAAGTGCTAGAAACTATTTCAGAGTTTACTATTTTGTAACAAATTGAGCTACTGAGACCTCAGCTTAGGTATTGCACATCGCACCGGCAGTCGACGGCACAATACATAGTGTCTCTACTGCACATACCTGTTTATTTACTTATTTCCTTTTGTCGAGTGGCTTTTGCGAGGTTACGAATCGGGTTCCCAGAGATTTACCGTTCTCAATTTTGGATCTCTCGCTCGCTATTTGTGATGTTAATAGTGTTGGTGTACGTGGATTTTAATGGTTCGCATAATGTAGAGTAAAGCGAGCTACTAGATTTAATTCAACTGATAGTTTTTAGGTTTAAGTTAAACTCTACGTGTGTTTCGAATGTATTTTGCAAGTGCAGTTAAGTTGTAATTTAGTTATCTGTGACTATGACGGTTTTTGATCCGATTTGAAATCATTTTCTAGAGTCTAGAGTTCATTTAACGCTTGTTTAAAATTACTATTTATTTATTAAGATTGTGACAAGTGACATTCCGTTAAGGAATACTGGGCGTTACTGGGATCGCCCCCAGACCATTTTACGGTACCTATATAATACAAGCGTTGCTTAATTTGGGGCCATACAGTTGGTGTGTTCGTCTGGCGATATTTATAATGTGTTAATTGTGTGTATCCTTTTTAAACAAGCCATTACTTATAAGTAAATACCTACATTTTTCATTAAAATTGCACTCATACCACAATATAGAGCCCCCATTCCACCGTACCATTGCAACACAGCCGCTTGCAAGCCAAGTATCGCCACCGGTTCTGTTCCGCTCGGCGGAGCGCAACGCTCGGTGCCGGTCGTGGGCGGCATTGACAGGCTGATGTATTGAGCGAGCGCGGCCGCAGCGAGCAACGTATATTGCTTCACTTGAAATATACGCCGTATTTGGTGCTTGGAGCATTATAAATAAGCAATAACTAGCAATAAATCCTAATATAATCCTGAGTCCTGAAAATCAAGGTTCTAACCTTAGTTCAGGCATCAGTCTTCACATGGATCGTTTAACATTCTTATACAGGCTGAACCTGAAAGGGTATACAAGGCCTTAAACTTTTGCTCGTTTAGCACATTGGCAATCATTATGTGAAGTAATTTAAATATGTAAATTTAAAAAAAAAATCGTTTCGTTGGGAAGAAAATATAGGTACCAATTACCTATCGACTAGTGAACGATGTCTGCTATAACAATAGGGGTCTTCAGCGACAAAACACGGAGTAAATTCACCGAATCGAAAAAGCATAATTTATTGACCTTATCTTTCTCTGTATCCCGTGCAAACAAAAGACACAATCGGGTCCTCGGCACTCGACCTAAATAAACCGAATGACGAATCACATCGAGCCGAGACATACGTATCCGCCAACAGGTTGGTTGATTCGACACATCAGTCCTTTTGTCCCAAACTAGGGGCAAATACAAGGGGCGATTGATATCGTTGGGGCAATACGGATCCATTCAAACATTATGTGCGTTTTTAGTGTTCGAAATTACAAATTCGTTTTTTAGCCTCATTTTTAGTGAGAAGGTGACCTTTTGTTTGAACGTGTTTGGCAGCCCCATACAACTTGTTTTAAGTTGGTGAATACGTTATCATGTCGATTGTAGAGACTTGCTCTTTATCATTTCAGCACATTACTATGAGTGATAACTGTACCCACACATCGACTTTAGAGTTCTAAATTACCAAGACTACAGTACAGTGTCCCGAACAGCGATACTTAACAGCGTACGAGATACGACCTACCACCAACACGGTCCCTGTAAAGATTAGTACAACATGAAGTTTATCACACACGAGCGCCACATAAATGTGTCAATACGCGCACACAAGTAATTCGTAGCACACATAAAAATATGCAATAAACAGGGGCTAATAAAACCCTTGAGGGACCATCAAAAAACTTTCGAGTTTTTACGATACGTGATATTATGGGCGAGGCGCCTAGCTAGGGGCAGGCACGGTTTTATGGCCAACGGGGTAACTTCTTATACGGATTTTAAGATGCGGAATTGGCTAGAGATCGCCGATGAGGATGATGAAATGAATGTGACGACGATATACTAAAAAATAAATTGTAAAATATGATAATTGGTTTCGTTCTGGGACAATTGGTTGGACGTCATTTATATCCTGACTAAGTCGGATTTGAGTACATTGATATTAATTAAGGGGTAGGTACTCAATAATCACCATTTTGTCTTACTATAAATTGATGTCTTATGAGAGAAAGAATAATGTGCAATGCACCGTAGATACTTGTTATCTTCTAATAATAATACCGCGAGACGCACACTGAGCCAGAAAATTTACTTGACACCAGCAAAGATGGCTCAACTTTGTAGATGATTGTCAATGAAAATAAACGTATCTCTTCAAGAAATAATACACTATACAATTATTTATAATATTTTATCCACAACATTATTGTATGAACATAAATAAATTACCAATCTAGTTGTCCAAACTGTGCGTTGGATAGATTTATAAAAGGTCAAACATATTGTATGGCTATTAAGGACCATTCTATAATGGAGGAAAAGTTTGACTTTTATTGTCGTTTGTTCACACAGCGGCGTGTGAGTATAATTCATTCTTTTAATGTTACTTTTATGTCGTATAAATGTTGCGTCGTCGTGACCTTTATAAAAATAACTTCAGCTATAGCAGCCTTTCCCAAAGTGGCCGATAACGCCCGGTGATAACGCTGCAGGCCTAAGAGACCCAGAAAAAAAATGAGGGCGTTATGTGTAAGAAGGCTCAAGGTCGCTCAACGTGCAATGGAGATAGCTATGCTCGGGGTTTCGCTACGCGATAGAATCAGAAATGAAGAGATCCGTAGACGAACTGGAGTAACCGACATAGCTCAAAGAATCTCCAAGTTGAAGTGGCAATGGGCAGGGCACATAGCTCGCAGAACCGATGGCCGTTGAGGCAGAAAGGTTGTAGAATGGCGACCACGAATCGGAAGACGAAGTATAGGACGCCCCCCCACAAGGTGGACTGATGACATCACACGCGTCGCAGGAAGCCGGTGGATGCGAGTGGCGGAGGACCGTGATGTGTGGAATTCGTTGGAGGAGGCCTATGTCCAGCAGTGGATGTCTATCGGCTGATAGATAGATTGTGTAAAGGCTTACAATAATTAATTTAATTTGAAGTTATAGTGGTTTTTAAGTAGGTGAAAAATGGGGGCGCTAAAAATAATTCATTCTCATAGTGGGCAGTAGACAAAATAAGTTTGGGTGTCCCTGAGCTATAGGAAAAGCACATTAAAAAGTGTTATAGGGTTTATTGACGTCGGCTGTAAATATTGCTTCAAATATGTGTATATGGAGGAATAGTTACAAGTAGCAGTTGTTATCTGCCCTCCAAGAGCCAAGTTTAGCGGAAAAGGGAAGGTCTTCCAGCCAGGCGGGTGGTATGCCTGGCGGGGCGGCCGCTATGCCCCGACGGTTATTGTCGGGATCTTGTATATATGTTACTTGCTCCGAAAACTCTGATAGTAGTGCCATCTGCGTAGCTTGTGGTGCGGTTGAAGTAGTCGCTACACAAGTATTTAGAGCTACCGGTAACCTAAGGATAAGATCATGTTGCAAACTTTTTCAGGATTAGTGACTAGGCGTTCTACGCGTCGTCGTGTTCTTTGCCTGAAATTTGGAGAAAAAAAAACAAGCACTCTATGCCTATGCCTCATGGGAGCAACAACACTATGCATGCATCGCATTTCTTTTGTTAATGGTGCTTTTGACTCTGCACTCATTACGGTCACACATTAAACAAACGATGCCGCATAAAAAGCTTCTAAAACTATTCAACAAACGAACAACTTTTTGCTTTTCATCCGCAAACTTTTATGAAAGCATTTCAGCTCGTATTTTAAGCGAAAGCCTTCCATTACTGTACCTAAACTTATTTGCGGGTTCTAACACTTCAAGCGTGTTGCGCAACACACAATATTCGACCTTAACAACGATAATGTTAAATTCAAAATTACTTTTGAAGGATGCCGCGTGAAAATGGCTCGGTATGGTGAAAGAATATGCGTGGTTATTGCTTCCGAAAAAGAGCATCTGTCATGGGAAATGAGACTTCATTATGTTGGAGATAGAGTTGAGGTTATATTGTTAGGGTCTAATCTTGGAGTCAGCATCTTTGACGCCCGAAAACTCCTTAAAGTGCTATCTGAGAGGCTTATGGCTAAATGGAGCACAACTTTTTCATTCGGGAGCCGGCGAAAGCATGAAAATTGCTGAGAGATCCTGGATCAGAGCACGATTTTTGTGGGCTATGTTTTGTATTTTCAAAATTACTCAAGACCTATTTTACGATGTGTTGATAAACTTAAGTTATTTGACAGAATTTGCATGGATTATCCGTCAATGTGTATAGAGTAGCGAAACGGCAAATAACAAGACCTAGCTTGTGTGTTTGTTTTTGTGATGTGCTCATAGAACTTACAATCAATTACAATTTATTGACATGAAAATTCTATGGTAATGTAATTTTTCTAAATAAAGCTTAATAAATCTTTTCAATGCACCATAGATTAGACCTCCATTATGCTTTTTTATATCTATGTAAGACCCAAGTACTTAACACAATACCGCCTATAAATTTCAAATGCGGAACATACTGTTCCTACCAATCAGCTGTTACCGGACTGGCGGAGCGTGTCCGTTCGGGTGTTTCCGCTGGCCGTCACTCAGACGACGTCCGGTTCGTACGTTCGAAATTCGAAATTCGTGAAACGTCGGCTCTGATCTTGGCAATCGTCACTGATGGTATCTGTAAATCGGAATCGGGTTTATACTAGAGTGCACAAAATGTTTAAAGCGTCAGTAGCCTCGTCGTTATAGGGGTCTCCTTCGTAACCGAGAGATTGCGGGTTCGATCCCCACCCTGGTAATTAAACTATTGACGCAAGCCCAATTCTAGCATAGCTTTAGATTAACAAGAAGGGCTTACGAGACTTAACTTATCTTGACTTATCCAAGATACAGGCATTGTCTAGTTTGGAGCTGGCCAATACTTTGTTGATAGAAATGTTACTTGGAAATAAATTATTCTTATTCTTGTAATGTATTTCTCGCATATTAACAGTAATGATAAATAAGGTCCTTTGCTGAGTTATGTCGTCTGTACCGCTCTATTTATCAATATTCCGCAATAAATCTCCAAACACGAAGCACCTTTTACCAAGTCCTGACATCTGATGTTCCAAAAAAGAGACAAAACCTTACACAAACCCAATAGCGAATACTAAAATCCCATCTAAATATTCACGAAGTTACTAGCACGTATCACTCTGATGAAAACCTGTGTCGATACATGGCTTCGGTGTCGTTGAATACGGCTTAATGGGAAAGGAAAATACTGGGTTGATGGAAAACAAATGCCTACGGCAGGGTTGTAGTATGCATCGTAGGGCCTTTAAGTAAACGAGTTTAAATAATATCGCGATCCATCTTAGTCCGTATCTATAGCATACCGACTTCCATTGCATATTTTCCCGTTTTACTTACCACTGAGTGTAGCGATATCTTTATACTTAGAGGTAAGTAACATTATTAGTAAAAATAATGAAATGTGCCGCGTGAATCCGATTTTGAGGGGGTTAGTGTCTATTTTTAGGATTCCATATTCAAACTACGAAAACTAGGAACCGTACTAGGAATGCGTAGAGCTTAGTCGTCTGTCTGTCAGTCACAGAATTTTGCTTCAAAGACAATAAGGACTAAATGGGCGAAGTTTAGCATACATATTTGTAACATTGACGTCCGAAAAATATTTAAAAAACACTTGTAGAAAGAGAGCGTACTTATTAAAAGTAAAACAGCTCATGTTTCGTAAAAAAATAAAGCATAAAGTAGTTCCTTTGATCTTTAATCAAAAGAGATCAATCTTTTACCTCCCTTCAACGTCACTCCATACTAAGCACTTAACCTAACCTAATAAATCTTAAGTAACACCTTTTTACCCAACGCATTTTATGGCCTACCCCGAGTACATTTATACTCTCTACATTTCTTGTAGCCATCTGTACTGAATCTCTTTGTGGTGTGAAGCGTGGCATTACATCATGCAGCTCCTGTCATGTCACGAACGTTAGAAAGAGACAGACAGTTTGTAAACGTTTGGTTGTTTATCGTGTGAAATATTAACATTTTGTTTAGCGGAATTGTTTTTTGTTCTTGTAGATTGATTATTCTATGTAGAAACTGGGGTATACTATTGTATATATTATACATATTGCAGATATAGCCAAGTTGCTTGTGTTGAAAACATGCTATTATTTATAAGCATTATTCACCTATTTTAATGTTCATTGTATTCTGTGCTAAGTTAAATAAATCTAAAATTACAGCTATTTTCGTATCCAATCTAGTATTCGGAACTTTGAGAGCCAAATCGATACCTATAGTTAAGGCACAGTATCGAGAACCGTCTCAATTCGCTTAGCCCGGATAGATAGGTAATCCTTGCTGAAACGATTTTCGTTCTATCTATGTTTCTCTACGGATAAATTTATCTATGTATATATAAAACAAAGTCGTGTTAGTTACACCATATATAACGCAAGAACGGTTGGCCCGATTGTTATTACCTTTGATTTTTTGAGTTTGTATCTACCTCAAATATCAGAATAACTATTAAAACATGGTAAAAATTAAAAAAAAAACCAAATCTGTTCATAAATGACAGAGTACTGACGTAACAAACATTATACAAGAAAAATAATTGAATCGAGAACCTCCATCTATTCTTAAAGTTAATTAATAAACGTAATTAATTTTCTCATACATTTGATTTTGAGGCCGTATAAAGTTCGCCGAGATAACTAGTAAGTAAATGTATTAGAATCTTACAATAATTGACGACTTATTTTCATCCTATTTGTGAGATTTTTTACAAGCTAGAGTAACATTTACGTCCTATTTATAGATCATAATTCTTATTGATTTCTTATATTTGCGCGAATACTACACATTGAAATAAAACTAATTTTATTAAATTTTTATGTTCCCGACGTTTCGGCTGCTTTACAGCAACCATGGTCACGGGAGGACTGTCCTCGCGTTCTTCTTACTTTTCTTTATTTTTGATCCATCATCATAGGATTGTTTAATGTTAAAGTAAGTAACTTTGTTCAGTATATTTGTGCCGCTAAACCACAAGTGCCGCTATCAATATATCTTTAGCCGGCAACGACGTCAGTGTATCCCGGGCCGGCTCTGCAGGATAACGCCCCTTGTCCGCCTGGTTGATCCCGTCCGCCGGCTGCGATGCGATAAACCATCCCCTATTAATACCTACCCCCAGTTGGGAGTCTCGGGTCTAGCTATGGGGTGCCGCTTTTACGCTCTTGCTAAAATAATAATATTTAGGTGTGTTCGTTTACCGTTATTTATATTGCCAGACGAACACACCAACTATACTGGCCACACACTAAGTCATGTCAAAGTTAAATAATTTATTTCGTATAGGTCTACGGGGGCACGAATTGTCACTTACATTTTTTTTCTTAACTCTACAACCGGATCGCACCGTGACCTTAACTGAGAAGATCCGGCGAGAAACTTAGTTCGATTATTTTTTTATCGTCAGGAACGTAAAAACATACAATAAACGCGATAAAATCCGTAACATTAGTTTTATTTCAATTAGTGTAATGTATAAAAAAATACTCAATATTAATAATATTTTTGTCCGTTTCAGGTAATTTGCAACTTACATCGACTCTATACAACGAAAGGTATTATAAAAATGAGGATTACAGCAAACATATTCTCAGTGTTCATTTATTCAGATAAGCTTATATATATATTTCTAGTTCATAGTAATAAAATACACAAAGGTGAATTCCGTTGCTTGCATTATGCACTTAGCAAGTGTTTATCCCGTACATTCAACATATGAGTCTCACGGGATTTTGTGTCTTATTTTGTGGAAACAGAGATCAAATTTCAAAACAACTGCCTGCACATATGTGGAATACAAACAAAAAAGTATTTTCTACATTTCCGTTTCACTTAATATTCTAATTATCTACTATATAAAAATAAGTCGGGTTTTCCTTCCTGACGCTATAACTCCAGAACGCACGAACCGATTTCCACGGTTTTGCATTCGTTGGAAAGGTCTCGGGCTCCGTGAGGTTTATAGCAAAGAAAATTCATTCATCTGGTGGCGAAACGGAGTTCGCCAGGTTTGCTAGTTTTATATACATTTTTATTATATTTAAAAATAATATAACTTATTTTTTATTTATTTCTAGTTGTCCCGGCGAACGTCGTACCGTCTCAGATATATGAGAAAATCTAAAACATATGTTTTAATAGTAATTCTGCTATCCGGGACGGAGATTGATTAAAAAAAAATGATAACAATAATCGGCCCACATGTTCTTGATTTATTAATGGTGTAACGAACACAACTTTGTTTGTATATACATATTTAATTACGCAATTTGTTTACTACAGTTAAAAATACCAACAATAGTAGCTAAAAAGTATTGCATTGATACACATTGAGATTCACAGAAAAGATTATCCCGTGAACACTGAGATGAATCAGTGGGTAACTGTTTCTCAAAGCGAATAATTTGTGTATATTGGATGCAATCGTCGTTTACTGTAAGGTTTGAGTTTTAGAAGACACACACGGGGCCAATTTTGTCGATTACTTAAACATCTATAATGTATTGTAATGTGTATAAGTCTTATTTTTATCAAACACATGGTAACAGTAGGTATCTACTACGTATATACAGATATAAATGTATTAAGTCCGAACTACACTAACATTTTTACAGCCGCACTAACGACATTTTTATAATAATAGAAACACAGCAACCTCGCTTTTCGCAGCCATTTACATAAAAGTAAGCTTGCTCTTACATTGCCGTTTTATATAAAAAAGTGAAACTTCATTTGCATTGTAACCACATTTTTTTGGAGTATAAATGAGGAAACATACGGGAGATGATCAGGGGCAGGATCGTCAAGAGTGTACTTAGGTAATTCAAAGACGTAAACATTTGAAAGCCGCACGCGACTTATATGTGTCGCTAGGTGCTATTTAATTAAGGTTCATTTATCGGACACAAGTCGCGGATCATCTGAAGTACACGGTTATAAGTCGACTTACAGATGCGACTTCGACTGATGCTTTGCGACTTTAAGATGCACACGGCTGGCAATGTAGGTGTACATTAAAGTTTATTGTTTTTGGATATGTCTTACCGTTTTAATACTGGTACCGATATCCTTCTCATTCATTAAAGCTTTGCTAGTTTTTTTTTAATATTATGCGTGGTACTCGTTTTTCACTGTGGTCATCGCTTGGCCGATTGGACAAAAGGACGTCGTGAGAAACGCGGTAGACATTTGCCTTACACCGCCGTAATTAGCTTGTAATTTATGGACGAACCAAGGAAATAATTTAAACTGGCCAAAGAAAAAGTAAGCAGATAGCTCATATAATTATGCTTATATCTTTTTTCATTATAGCTGACGATGCAACCTGCTTACGAATCGCGGTAATGATCATGAATGTATACTTTTATCCTAAATGTTAATAGAAAGTCTCGGCTTGTATGTATTGTATCATCTTTACTTCAGATACTACGATACTTACAAATACATTATAGAAAAGAAAATCGTTTTAGTAGCCTTTTTATGTTCATTTATTTTTAATAGGTAGACGGCGATTTATTTTTCGCGTTCCCGCCCTTGCCGCTATTTCTATATATTTCAAATGAAGATAATAAGAGTGTACTCGTCGTCATATCATCTTGAAATCACAGTACATAAGTCTGTACATAATAATTCAGTCGGAGCACATGAATTATTCAGTAGCTGTACGGAGTGTTACTTGTATTCCGTGGAAATATCTATGATGTAAGATTTTTAAGACGTCGTGTGGAGATTTAAAATGGTAGGTTACTGTTAGCTCCATCTAGTGTTCTCGAAACGCTTACTTAAACGAACACTAGAACAACACCGGGGCGTGCTGGGAGCCATACAGTAACAGAGGCCTTGATATCCATAGAACTTCTATCTATCAGCCGATATACACGTCAACTGCTGGACATAGGCCTCCCCCAACGACTTCCACACATGACGGTCCTCCGCCACTCGCATCCACTGGCTTCCTGCGACGCGTGTGATGTCATCAGTCCACATTGTGGTCGGCCGTCCTACACTTCGTCTTCCGATTCGTGGTCGCCATTCTAGAACCTTTCTGCCCCAACGGCCATCGGTTCTGCGAGCTATGTGCCCTGTCCACTGCCACTTCAACTTGGCAATTCTTTGAGCTATGTCGGTTACTCCAGTTCGTCTACGGATCTCTTAATTTCTGATTCTATCGCGTAGCGAAACCCCGAGCATAGCTCTCTCCATTGCGCGTTGAGCTACCTTGAGCCTTCTTATGCGGCCCATAGTCAGCGACCACGTCTCGGCACATAGAACACATAGAACTTATGGTAACTATACTTCAACCACCTCCCTTGTGCCTCTTATATGTCAATATTCATTCATAAGAAGAAACACTAGTCCATAACTCGCAAATCAAAACAAATAATTCACGAAAGCCACATAAAAACAGGATGTCAAGGAGAAAAAAAATATTGCTCCGAATGAAATTCTCAAAGGCACTTATAAAGTTCCCCAAGACGTTACCCTATCGTCAGAAACACTCCGCTAGACAATAAATATGAATACCGGAATCAATTTCGTTTAAGATTTGTTTTCCAATAACGGCACTACTTGAGAACTCACCGAGGGTGTATCGAGATCTTTTAGGTCAATTGCTTAAAAAAATATAATAAAAATTGTTTTAATATTAACAGGATAGGTATAGACCATAGATGATTATAATTAATTTAATAATACGACCTGACGATTCATATAGAGAAACATCGCAAAAATTTACGATTTAAAAATATAAGTGTATTTTTTTTTTTGGAAGATACTCTATGCTCAGGACTTTTAAGAAATCTAGATAACGTGGGAATCATCAATGTCTTATATGAGTATCAACTATTATTAGGTAACGTAACTAAATAAGACTTATTTTCTTGTTTATACATATAGAGGTTTGTTTATAGTTTTGTTAGTTTTTGGGTTTGTATGTAGGCAATAATCTCCGGATTTACTGAACCGATTCCAATAAATATTTTACTATAAAGATGTTATATTATTCCTGAACGCTAAATGCTATATTTCATAGAGGTACCGTGGGCGGAGCCGAGGGCAAGAGCCAGTCAATTATAAATGAACATATGTACTTCTTATATTTTATATCAATACTTGCAATCGAAAACTTATTAGATAGTCTGTTGAACTTATTAGATATCTAATGTATTAATATTTTACAACTTCTAATAGTAAATTATATACAAACTTTAAAACGTTTGTAACCAACATCTACCACAAGACGATGAGTGATGGGTTCTCAAATAAAATTGTTCAAGAAAAATGACGTTAGAGCTCATATTCTCATGCTAATACCATTCGGATAAGCTTCTGTGTACGGGGTGACAGGGTAGCTTTAAACCTAGCGAATTTGAGCTATATTGTCAGAATAATAGTGTCTCCTGTGAAGAGAGAGTGGCAGAATATTCATCTGGTAAGAAGACGGTGGAAAATTAAAATAGTTCTGCATGTCAAGTGCAATATTATTTGTAAACTAACCGTATACTTCATAGTCTACGTATTTAGACACTTTTTATCGAGAACTACAAGCAGTGGCAGCCAAGTCGATAGAACGATCTCCTCGGAAACGAGAGTCGCAGGTTCAATTGACCCCGGCTCGCACCTCTGGGATTTATGGATTTCTTGGCGAATGTAATTTTCAACCATGATTAGCTCTCGGTCGTGTCTCGGAGAGCACGTAAAGCCGTCGGTCCTGCGCCTAATCTCTCTCCGGAGCTATCGGATTGCCGTCTGCCGTCCCATCGGACTAGGAGAGTGAGGGGAGAGAGAGTTCGCCTGTGCTTGCGCTCACACTTATGCACTATAATATATCCTGCGCAGATGACCGAAGAGATGACCGCTGTGACCGAGGTTCGATCAGGAGGACTATTATGGAGAATTGAAAGTTTTAATTACTGTCCGCTAGGGGCGCTGTTAGCAACCCATCCATTCCCCCCTCCCGTATCTGCGCCTGTCCAGAGCCAGTGATAAATAGGAGAGGAGACAATCGTAGTCCTTGTCCAGTCATAAGACCCGAATGGTTTTAAAATATTAAGTAAGGTAGGTACTACAAGCATTCGATTTGGAATTAATATTTCCTCTGTGGTCTTAAATCTGATCCAACGATAGCAATCGTAGCAATGGCGACGTATTACACTGCGCACTATTTTTATTACAGCAAGGTTGTAATTAAGTGCGCTAAATGAGCCGCGAGCGCAAATTGCCCGTAAAGTATTTAGTTTCGTGTGATCATTTCAGTGGTGAAAAGCACGCAATGGTTACTGTTGATCAGTGGTTTGTCTTCAGCTGAAAGTTAATTATTTCACGTGAATAACTTTTTTTTTCAGTGAAAATATTTTGTATTTTTCCTTATCGGCCTGTAAGTAATGCCTAAAAATTCTGACATACGTCCCTATGCGTAAATTTTCATTCATTTTCATTTTGTGGCAGCAATTATAAGTTCACTAATACATAAAAAAAAAACCGAATTGAGAACCTCCTCCTTTTTGAAGTCGGTGAATAAGTACTTCCATCCGGAATTAGTTATTATAAGTATATTGATTTCTTATATTTAAGCGAATACTAATACAACGGATTTATTAATATAAAATTTACGCGATAAAATCCGTTCAACTATTTTTATTTCAATCATAAGTATGTTTTGCCGTCCTTAATTAAAACAAAACACCAATTCATTTAAGTTACCTGTCATATTTTATTTGAAACTAAATTAATTAATTGATCAATAAAAAAATGACTGTCTACGAAATCCGATTATCAATCAGTAGGGTGTCATTCACGCATCGTTAGCCGACATACTCACTGTTCCGAACGTCTGCGATTTCAATTTGAATCTGACAGTCACGGTGCAAATACAATCAGACGTCATTTTGTAACTAATCTTGAAACCTATCGAGCTCAGCCACCGGGACCCGCGGCGGGTGAGCGCGGCAACTTTGGACCACTTAGCGAGGGGTATATTGACTTTGCAAAAGTTTGTTGCGAAGGTATATGTTATGAAGTGTTTCTTGGGTTATTTTTACTTCATTATATAAGATACCGCTTTTTAGGATAGGTTAATTTGTTGGTATACGATTAAACTACGTAAGACATTATAGTTAAAACATCAGTTTTATAAGGGTTAAGTAGCTATGAATAAAAGTGACTTGGTGATGAAGAAGAATATTTGGGTTCCAATATTTATTTCAACTTAACTACTAATTGCGTGTCTACCAGCACGGACAACAAATAATATATTCAAATGACCAAATTCGAATACATTATTTTTAAATATAGTTTTTTTTTTTTTAATATTATAGGCAAGTATTTGATCTCGATCTCACCTGATGGTAAGTGACGATGAGGTCTACGATGGAGCATACTTGCCTAGGTAGGAAGGCGGCAGTAGATCGAGACGCTACATTCACTAGGCACATGCAGCCGAACTGATCTGACCCGCCATCCATGAATGGCAACACCGAACATCATGCCGGAACACGGCTAGGCCGCTTGGCGACATGGCTTTGTTCAGTGGGTGGTGACTAACCACGGCCGAAGCCTACCACCAGTAGAGTTGTCACCTGGTTGGCACCACCCAGGGTCACGTGTAGGGTATCTCGAGGGTACTTAATTCTCCTACGGACGAAGGTGACTCGACCCCAAAAATTTGAATTTCGAACGATGATACTTTTTTTTACACGCCAACATCGAGTTCAACCCGCCCGCAGCCACCCGAACAGCGCCTGAAGCAAGTTTAATAGGGTCTGACAGATTTCGAACGCACTTTACCCGCGTTTGGCCAAGATTAATGACGCGAGGTGCCACTGTATCCATTACTTACGACCGCGGCGTGTTAAGCTAACACTGGCCTAGCCACATATATACTCGGTTTAATTTATAAAACATTGATTGCTTCCCCCGTCAGCGTTTGGCGGGTTATTGAATGGCGGCAGTTTTACTTTTTTTAAGGTTGGCAATTGGTTACAAAATAGAGCTACTTTTGCCAGTGTCGAATATTTCTTGATAATTGTTATAAAATTATAAGTACACCTGATGATGATGTCAATGACGATGATGAAGATAAAAATGAATATCCAACCCCTATCAAAAAAGCTGTGGAACATCGGATATCGTGGGGAACTTGAAAAGTCAAACCATACTATTTCATTTAAATTTCCTTCGCTTGTGCACATATATGAACACACAATGGTTAATATCCCACTAATATTACACATTATTTATCAAAGAAACACATTTTATGGAAGATAAAACAATTTGACCGCTTCACTGTTCAACCTGCTGCCAAAAAATCCCCACGGTTGCAGTTATTTGTTAAAAAATATATATAGATAAGTGTAACTTGAGTGCGGTCAGGGTCTTCGCACTTTACAGACTTTGATTGGCCGATGGTTTCATCAGTATTTGAATTGCGAATGCGCAGTCTGAACATATTTGAAATAGGCTGATAATAACGTTCAAAGGGCAGTAATATTCCCTTCGAACTCATTAGTTTGCCAACTATGAGCCGACTATTCGACTAGCGCACTGTTTAGTCGGCGCGATGCCCTCTAAAGTGAACGCCCTAAACCACATTTTTGTCCAAATTATTATATTTGATAGACCTTTTAAAGTACTCGAACGAATTAAATCACGGTATAATAAAAGGCATAAGTCTTACAAACGATTGTTACGCTTAAGAATAAATACATAAGGCTTATTTTATTAAAATAAACAAAGCATTGCCAACCTAAATCCAAGCAATTACAAGACCATTATAATATAATATATTCTCTACTATAGATCTTACGATCAGCATAATAAATATAGATCGTTCGACTATTCATTCTGGAACGCCTATTCCAAACGTCGCGGGAATATTTAACAGCCTTATAACATTACTGTCACGTTGTTGCGCCAATTTGACACTTATCTGAATCTATAAACGGTATCATTTGTTAGATTATAGTTGCGTTATGGAACTGATGTGGGAATAAATGTGGGATGCGTTGGAATTTTATGGAAAAGGAATCTATTTATAGTGTTCACTGAAAATAATTGAAATAAAACTAATTTAACGAATTTTATCGCGTTTATTTTATGTGTTTACGTTCCCGTCGTTTTGGCCCGGTCCGATCTATGCAGAAAGTGCTTACTAACTTACTTTCTGCATAGATAGGACCGCAAACACCAACTAAATATGAAGGTACCCCAGTTCAAACTATGACACTAGGACGTCAAACACCTCAGTCCTTCCGTAACTATGGTGGCTGTAAAGCACCCGAATCGTCGGAAACGTAAAAACATAAAATAAACGCGATAAAATTCGTTAAATAAGTTTTATTTCAACATGTACTATTCGCGTAAGTATAAGATATCAATAACCGAAACTAAGTAGTGTATGTACGTATAAAAAAACATGGTACAATAGGCTGTTTACTGGTGGTAGGCTTCGGCCGTGGTTAGTCACCACCCACTGAACAAAGCCATGTCGCCAAGCGGCCTAGCCGTGTTCCGGCATGATGTTCGGTGTTGCCATTCATGGATGGCGGGTCAGATCAGCTGCGCTGCATGTGCCTAGTGAATGTAGCGTCTCGATCTACTGCCGCCTTCCTACCTAGGCAAGTATGCTCCATCGTAGATCTCATCGTCACTTACCATCAGGTGAGATCGAGATCAAATACTTGCCTATAATGTAATAAAAAAAAAAAAGCTGTTAATTTGGATATTTCTGAGTCCAAAACAGGTGATTTCAGAATTATTTTCAGTGTATTCAAGCATCACTTTAAATTTAACGGGTCAACTGCAACAGGATTTTCACTATAATATTGGCTACGGTTAGATGTATATAAAATGGTAGTATGTTGTGACCATTCGCGTCAGACCACGTCTTCAATCGTCCTTCAAGCTGCATCTGAATTTAATAGTCTGTAATAAAAATGTATTGTTATTGCAAATGTGTCTTTAGATAAATCAATGTAGGGACGAAATTAAATGACAACTCGCTACCAGTACCTCATATATATATTTACTGCATAACGATTAGACGGCGGAATGGGAAACGTCACAGGCAAGCCACGATTTCTGTGTCAACACTCGTCTATCTCAGAATAGCAGGGCCACCCCACAAGCTCCGCTCCCCACAAGTGTTGTGGTGCAAGTGATGATATATACGCGAGGGACATTTTTTTTATTTTGGCTTTGATTTGGAGCATTGATTTTATTGACGGCCGGTTTCTTCATTAAAGCTAAGATAATACGTTGAAAATATATACTTTGCTTCATAAAGAAATGCATTCGTACCTCTCCCACCATTTGTACGTCTCCCATGGACAAGCAAAATGATCACACTCATTTTAAGCGTCGCTTGCGCAGCGATTTTGAGTTATTCGTAAGAGACTGTCACATACTTTGCCGCCATCAATAATTCATCGCTTGCACTTCTCGGGTTCAAATTCAACGTAATCGTATCGTCATCGAGAGAGCATGCTGTCATTGTCATTCTTTTTTATGTGAGTGAGACGAAATATACTTGAAGGTAACGTAAATAGTTAGTAATCAAGCCACAGATATCTGAGCGTTTGTTTAAAAAAGGATTTTTTTAAATAAAATTTTATTTTAAATCCCTTCACCCATCACTTACGCCCTGTTTCACGTACAGTATCAGCTAGAAGCAGCGTCTCCGGTCAATTTGCAGTATCGCCACTACACACGCGCGACGCGCTGCACTATTGAAATATTGACATACATGGATGCTGTTAGCGACGCTAAAATATATTATTATGATTTATATGAGTTGAGTTTCCGAACTTGAGTTTGGAACTTTTTGGTGAAATGTCACAAATGACTTGACGTCTGTCAGTTGTTTTAAAAATAGAAATATTTTCGTTCGTTTTTTGTTTTCCCGCGCCTTTTCTCTTTTGTTATCTGGTCTTCCGCCTATTACCGTGCTTATAACCGATGTGTTATTTTAAGTTTCGTCGATATAATAATTTACAGTCCATTCAAGCATTTTATTTCCTGTTCACGCTCACCCGTTCACCCGTCGCCTACAGATGCTGTCGAAATACTGGGATCAATTCACGGTGGGGGATGATAAATAGGAGATTTGATTGTTCAGTACTAAGATGTTGGTACGAGTATACAATCTATTGCTAGCTATTATATAACGGTACATTAAAAATATAACGATAATCTTACGAAGCTATTTAACAACCTGATTAGGTCAGTTGGTAGTGACGCTGCCTTCTGCGCTGAGGGTCCCGAGTTCAAATCCTGGTAAGGACAAACTTTGTGTGATGAGCGAATGTTTGTTCCCCGAGTCATGGTTTTATAAGTATTACTAGCAAACCTGGCGAACTCCGTTTCGCCACCAGATGAATGAATTTTCTTTGCTATAAACCTCACGGAGCCCGAGACCTTTCCAACAAATGCAAAACCGTGGAAATCGGTTCGTGCGTTCTGGAGTTATAGCGTCAGGAAGGAAAACCCGACTTATTTTTATATAGTAGACTAGCAAACCCGGCGAACTCCGTTTCGCCACCAGATGGCTTCGTTTTATGTAACATTTCGTTTGGTGATTAAAAGATGAAGAAATTTTTTCCCGCTTTTCTGTTGAAAATTTTCCTGAATTTTCTGTGCTATAAACCTCACGGAGCCCGAGACCTTTCCAACGAATGCAAGACCGTGGAAATCGGTTCGTGCGTTCTGGAGTTATAGCGTCAGGAAGGAAAACCCGACTTATTTTTATATAGTAGATATACTGAGATCGCGCTCAGTCCATTTTACGGTACCCATAATAAAAGCGTTGCTTAATGTAGGACCGTATACTTGGTGTGTTCGTCGGGAGATATTATTATTATTATTACAAAAAAATACAATTATAAAACAAATGTTTTTTTTTATTTTTTGTGTCTGTTAAAGCATCACCCGAAAACAGATCCATTACCATGTTTGAACAGGGTTGCCACTATTTAATAGCTTATAATGCTTAATATCTTAACATATTGTTGATGGTTGCTTGAATAAAGGGAATAAGATAGTACCAATTAAATAAAGTTCAAGCTGGTAACACCGCTGACACGATAATAAAAAGTACTTGCTTAATATTACTTGAGAATAACAAATCCTTTGTCCCTACATTGCCCAAGTACTAGGCAAAGTATTCTGCCCTTACCTATTAACGCATAAGAATTTGGGATTTTATCTGTAGATTCTCCTATAACAGACTGACTCAGAAATCGCGTGGATGTTATATGTGTATATTTATGAGAATTGGGTCAACCTGTAAAGGATGATCACAATAGGCATACCTTTGCCAAAAAGTGGGTGTAAAACTATGCACCTCCAACTAATCCCTGCTCCGTCGGTTATTAATTCTTAATGAAAGCACATTGAATCAAACAACCCGCTCCAAGTTCCCACGAATTTCCTGAAAATTAAATAGCTCGCACAATTTTTCTTCCTAAAATCCAATTTGAAAACGTCATCTGATATTGAAATATCAATTTAAACAATAGGAAGTGGCGGACAATTAACTGTGTCCAATTAATTTGGAGCGGCGATGAAACATCAAACGTTCTGAATCTCGGACTGACATCAGAAACTAATTTCGAGGCTCCATTCTGCCGGTGCGATTTTATTGTGTAAAAACAATTTGCGACCGGTTGCTTTTTGTTTGCGGATTGTTGGTTTCTTGACTGGTTTATGTATATATAAATATTTTATATTTTTAGATAAATAAACTTGATATTGTCGTACTGCATGGCATTTTGCATATTAAATAATTTGACAATGATAGTAAACGGTTTCTAAATTGAATTATCGCTGTGTCATGCTATTGAGGCTATTTTGTTATTAGGTTTTCTGATTCAAATAGCTAAAAGATTTAAGTCCAAATTAGTTTTAATTTAATGAAATTACATTGCAAACTCCAAGCTCACCTATTATTATAGTAGCATTAGTTATCTAGTATTGATGAATAAAATAACCATCATCAAAAACAATTTTTGAACGATAATCGCTCAACCACCACCAAAATTATTTTACAGTAACAGCTCTATCATTCAAAAAGAAACATTAGTCCCAAACAAACGTATCCCATTGAAGCGCAGCCGACAATAAATTTGGAATTAATTAAATTGGCCACCGTCTTCGGATGACGAATCGATTCGACCGAAGGTTCGGTCGGACAATTAAACCGTTTTCATAGCCGCGGTGCTGGATTAATTGTATTTGTCAACGTCTGGCAAAAGCGAACGCCTCCAATTGTAATATTAGTGATCGGAATTGAAAATGTTAAGATATGAATTACTTTTCGGTGGGATTGCAATGTGAAGGCTATTGATGGGTTCTGGAGCCTGTCAAATGTACCAAATCGCAATTTCATCGTTTAAAGGCACTGTTAGTTCTTTATGTCATTATATATTTTTTACAGCAGCCGTGGACATCTACCGGCTGATAGATTAGATTAGATATTTTTTACAGATTTGGTCTTAATCGTGTAGCCAGCAAATACTCAAATTGGAGGACCGCTTATTTTTTACGCTTTCAACAAGCCTAAAAGATAGCATAGACTAAAATAGTACAATGTGACTTATGATGTAGCCACTGATAACAGTTGAGCATTTATACGACATTCAGTAATTTTCTCCCAAAACACCGCTTCTCTGATAATATAAAACCGCTCTTTTTTGAGAGATACATTATTTTAAAGATAAGTTTTATTTGCTTAATGAGCAAGAGCTTCCTGAAAGATCATTTCAAGGAAAACATCCCACTCGTATATGAATCAATATTTATATTTCGGCATCAAATGGCTTCAAGTCAAGGCTAAGTTACCTTATTATGAACACACATACACATAATATATGTGAATACACATAATATACATTCTATATATTTATTGCATTGGCTGGTTTTAAATCAGTCAGCAATTATTAATTTAACATCCATTAGCTACTGCTATTGTAACAAATGATTATATATCTATTTGGTATATAGTAGTAGTAGCAGTGATAGACAAGTTGGTAAGACCGCTTGCTTCGGTAACAAGGATCGCAGGTTCAAACCCCGGCTCGCACCTCTGGGATTTCTGGATTTCATGTGCGAATCTCATTTTCTACCATGATTATACTTGCTAAACGGTGAAGGAAAACATTGCGAGGAAAACTACATGTCTGAGAAAGCCCCTCTAAAAAACGTGTGAAGTCTGCTAACCCGCACTTGGCCAGCGTGGTGGATTATGGCCTAATTCCCCTCGCATTAAGGGGAGGCCCGTGCCCAACAGTGGAACATTAAAAGTGCTGGTATTATTATTATATTTGATATGAAGCTGCTTACATGTATTTAGCTTTGGCCTGGCCTGGCCTTTTTTTTACAAGGGGTAATACGTTACGCATGGCCTGGCCTGGCCTTGCCTGGCCTGGCTTAAAAACATTTCAACATCAATAGGGAGTTTTAATGAAACCCAGATTCAACCAATGAAGATAAATATTTCTCTTTTTTTTTCAACGTAATGTCGACTAACATTAGTCAATGTCTACTGTTAATTGACTCTGCTATATATCATTGCGTGCGAGGCTTTTGCGGTGCGGGTTCGATGCCGGGTGGATCTTTTGTTGTGCCATGTAATGATAGAGTGATTAGGGTATCGTACGAATAGACAATTGAGTGTTGTAATGTATGTATAGGAAGTGATAATTGGGTTTTAGTTTGTTAATGTCAAATCTTTCATTTCGTATATGCGTACGGGGGCACTTGCAAATTGTCATATTATTTTATTGGTTTTAACTTTACTACCAGATCGGAACGCGTCATGTATTGGAATAAATATATATATATATATATATATATATATATATATATATATATATATATATTATTATATATATATATATATATATATATAGGATATATGGAATAAATATATATATATATATATATATATATATATATATATATATATATATATTTATTCCATATATCCTCTTAGTATATATATATATATATCCTCTTTGAATCAACATGTATAAAAAAAATTATAAAAACAAAATATTGCATAAAGACTTTAATATAGATTCCCCGAATGTGTAAAAAAAAATCAAAAGCCAATCGTACACTATCAAACAGCTATTTCCGGACAAAGGCGAATAAACAAGCATGGTTCGTCCCCTGAATATTTGAAGGCGCGCGTACGGCCAGCCATAATAATGACCTGATGAATATGCGAGGCCAGAGCTCTGTAGCCCGCTTTCGGACGGTACTATGTTGAGCTTAGAAATGCGAGGGACGAGAGTGTATTGATTAAACTTAACGTTAAACTGTCGAGTGAGATAGACATTGGGTAATTAGCCGTTCAAGTTCATTCATCCCGTCACGTTTTAATATCGTTCTGAGAATATCGATCGGTTAGTTGTAATTGAATAAGGAAACAATAGCCAAGTGAATACCAATGCTGAGAGATTACTACGACATATGCTACGAAACACGTAGCGAGCTACGTTCTGTGTAGCATGCTACGAGATCCGTAGGCTTGTTCCTCTTGAGGCGTGAAATGCATTTAGACTTTGCAAACAACATCCATTTTCCTTTGAGATAAAATAACATTACTGTACTTCCTTTGCGATACACGACAAGGCAAGGAATAGCAAGATATTTCAAACCTAATAATACATTTGACACTAAAATACCTAAAATAAACTAGACTGAACTACCCAAACTCCCCGAATATGTATATAAAAACAAAACCATTGTGTTTTGATAGATGTCTCCCCGGCCAAGCTTTGAGCTCAAACGATCCTCAAATTTTACTTTCATAAGGCACAAAATGTCGTACAGTTAAGAACTTTTAACGCCGCCACATAAATCGTATCTGTGTCCAGTAATTAAATACATATATTTGCATTCTATTGTCTGTTAATGTAGTCGGAGAGGGACAGGGCTGCTGTATATTGCGGAATAAATTAGGTCAAAAGTATAATCAAAGCAAGTATATAAATAAAATAAGCAAGGTTCCGTATCAAAGTTTATTAACATAATTTAATAACAGCGATTTAAAATGCGAAGATTTAACTTTTGGTAAAATGTGACTTTCGAGAAAGATATTCAACATTTTTTTACAATTTTTTTTACATACATACATACATATACTCACGCCTGTATCCCATGGGGGTAGGCAGAGACCACTGATTGCCACATGCTACGATCCTGGCATACCAGTTTCGCTTCATCCACATTCATACATCTTTTCATACACTTCCGTCGGTTAAATGTACTACGGACTTGCCCTTTCTGGAACAGACCATTTATCTGGTCGTGAAAGGTTTTCCTCGGGCGCCCCTTCCGACACTACCACTCACGTTTGCTCGGTATATTCCTTTTGTCAGTCGTCTTTCATCCATCCTCTTAACATATTTTTTTTAATAATCTTAAATTGTCATTAGAGTCGAGAAACTGTGTCATGAGTGTTGAGACACTAATTGCCCGACACTCATGACATACAGTTTCTCGACTGACATCTTAGAGGACTTCAATGGTGTTGGCTTCTTTAATTATCGATCAACTTGTTTGGTTTATAATTGGAAAAGTTGACAAGCCGAGGGTCAGTGGTGGGTCCCTCTTCCCCCATTAGTTTGGAAAAACTTTCAATTATACTCTTTTACAGGTTTCCCAGCACCTCTACTACGGAACCTTAAAATGTGCTTTTCTTCAGTAACGTGTGGTAATTTTATTATAATATTTTGTGTGTTATTTTGTAATTTTATGTAAATGCCCTGTTTTGCAATTTTGTTTAATATAGCCTTTTGTGCGGAGACACTCGTGTTCCTTTTTTGTTTTATTGAAGAAATGTTAATCTAAATATGGTAAAATATTCAAAGCGTTTTTCTACACTACAAACGATTTTAATTAAATTAGAACTAGCTTTTGAGCTAGTACTAAAGCTAGGTTTAGTATTTGTACTAGATTAAGTACTAAAGTTCTCAATTTTTTAATTAAATATATTAAGCCTATTTTGCATCATCTGAGACAAATTAAAAATATGAACTAAGGATAAGTCTGACACCATGTTGAACCATCTTGTCTAGAAAACTATTTGATGCAAGTTTGATGATGAAGATGATGATGCAATTGTGAACTGACTAAGAACATTTTCATATGCTTACTGAAGAAATTATTTCACTGGCAAATGACTTCCAACTTATTTGTCCAAATAAACTGGTTAACAGGCGGAACATCCGCATAATTCACAGACAAATATTTAACATCGCTAACAAGGATTGCGTAATTACTAAATAGAATAATCAAATATAAACAATAAGCTTACAGTTGTTCAAACAAACTCGAATATGTCGTCGTTCACTTGTTAATTATGCGTATCAAGTACATAGAATGTTTGACGTTCTAGTTTATCGAAAATGCTTTGATGGTTTGGAAATGATGGATGGAAAATCAGTAACTTTTGAAAAGCTTAAAGTAAATATTGAATTTATATTATAATTACGCGAAAACTATGCTATGAAATAAAGATAATTTTAAAGATTTAATCGCGTTTATTTTGTGTTTTTACGTTCCATAAGTTTCACGTGGTAAGCTCATCATTGCAAGACCTTAAGACACTATGAACACTTTCTGCGCCGCGGGTTACGGATTCGAATCCTGATAGTGACAAACTTTGTGTGACGGGCACGAATGTTTGCACCTTATACGAGTATATGTTTAATATCTATATAAGTATTATATACAGAGTCCATTGATCAGTACCCATAATACAAGCGTCGCTTAGTGTGGGACCGTACAGTTGGTGTGTTTGTCTGGCGATATATAAAAAAAAGTCAGCTTGACTCCCTTCTCGTCCTGTGGCAAGTACACGTTACATTTTTAGGCAATTTAAAAAGTCACAAACAAAAATACGGTTAACAACTAAGCACTAGAGTTCTTCAGCGATGTCAGTTTCCAGTCATAACTTCACAAAACTCCGATTCAACAGTTGAATATTAATAAGCTGCGCGGTTAACTTGGCATTTTTAATTCAAAACCCGTTCCAAAGAATTGTGTATATATGCATCGATGATTACGGAGCTTAACAAGATTCAGTATTAAAAGAAGGTGTTAGAGTTCTCTTTGGTTGAAATTGTGCAGTTCAAAGAGTACTTAACAATCAATCCAGTTGTTTTTGTTGAAAATATTATGATGTAATTATTTATAAATTCCCAATGTATCTTACAACACCCACCTAAATTACTTACTTAGTGGGTTAGGTAAGTTTTGGTTCAAAATTCTTGAAGATAATCTTGAGTATGGGGTATCTACTCAAAACAGATTACTTACAAAGCTTGGTAAAACGAATACAACCGATTTTGAAATTCTAAATATACCGTTTATTTTATGAATATAAATACAAAATAATGTTTATTAATATTTTGATAAATGGCATGTAAAACATAAAGCTGTTAATAATGTCTAAAATTTGCATTCACAAAGCTATGAATCTCCGAATAGCTAGAATATCTGCATCACCACATTTCAAAGGTTGAACACTTTAGACATAGTTGTAATCAAATCTTAAAGGTCATAGTTCGCACTACGTGACTAACTTATGCATAAAACATCAAACTAAGCTACTTTGGTAACTGAAAGATCAAAGGTTCACTCGTTTTGTTTATCTGAAGCATGTTTTAGATCATATTCAACACATACGTGCCATATTTTCAACACGTTTTCTTTTCATCGTTATTTATTAGATAACTTAAGTTATAATGGTTTCAACAAACATTTATAATGAAATTTGTAGATGTTAGATTTTTTTAGGATCAAAGCTTTGAGTTTTTAATACTTATGATTAAAAAAATAAGATTTAGCTATCTTAAAGAAATTCTTAATTCCATAATTTACAAGCCAGATGAATTCAAATTTTGCAAGTCATTAAAAATAGTTCACTCAACCAATTAGAGTTCGCGCGGAAAAGAAAATATATTTACCTTCTTGTCAAAGCAATCTAGCTACTACAGCTAGCTAGCTATTTAAGCAACAACACAGACAATTTAAAAGTCTGCAATAAAGCCGTCATAAGAATAATCTTGTTAAACAATAAACCAGTCGTGTCGAGGGCAACTACGGAGGGTTATTATCGCAAGCTTTTATCGACAGTGGGACCTATATTTTTCATAATAATTGTTATGAGGCACGAGTAACTCGGCGCTGATAAAGCAGATTGGTGGCACGCGACCGGTCAATGCTGGAAAGTAAATGGGTCGGAAGGGAATCCAGTTGTAATTGAGGCTAACGATTATACGATAAGGGCTGGGAAGGTTGTTTTGCTTGCCGATGATAGTGCTATATGGAATGAATAGATGGTGTCGAAGTTATGGCTATTAATCTAGCGAAACCTATATTCTTTAGTTGCTTTTTATTCCTCACCAGCAGTAAAGATAAATTAGGGTAACATTTTAATTTTTTCAATGTATATTGATTTCTTATATTTACGCGAATACTAGACATTGAAATAAAACTTATTATTATTAATTAGTTTTAAATAAATAATACTTTTTATATTATTATTTGTGAGCACGTTCTGCGTAGATCAGAACGCATAAACCTTATTATATTATTTGTGTGCAGCACGTTCTGCGTAGATCGGACCGCAAGCAATAACTAAATATGAGGGTATCCGAGTATAAACATTGACACTAGGACGTCAAACACCTCAGTCTTCTTGTGACCATGGTTGCTATAAAGCAGCTGAAACGTCGGTGACGTAAAAACATAAAATAAATGCGATAAAATTATTAAAATAAGTTTTATTTAAATTTTTCAATGTACTAATTATGGATATATAAAATTAAGACGCATAACTTATGTAATTTTATTTTAATTGGTAAGTTTTCCTATAAACAAGCTTACTAATAATAGTCTTACAATGTAATAGAAAAATTTTAGTAACCATTATTATTATAATTTTACAACAAGTAAAAAGTCTATTTAATTGCCAGTTAACAAACCGTGTACGCGAATATTATGTTATTTTATACAATATCATGCTAATTTAAACATATACGGCTGAGCCCACCTTTGAGCTAAAAACGGAAAATATATTTTTAAAGTATAATTTAACACAAATTAAGCGCACACATTCATAATTCATGAATTTAAGGTTGTATGTTGAACACGGTATTTCCTGAATGTAAGTGCATATAAATTAAAAAGGTGGTCCCAACACGGCACCTTGCGGCACCCCCGCGTATGCTTGAGATAGCTGTTTTCTATATACGGAACGTAATCCCGCGGGATTTATCATGTGGGATTAACGTGAAACAAAGTGGGGTATTATGAAATATGGCGGGAGTAATAACAGTGTATGAACGAAATGGTAGATATTCTCAGAGCGCTCTATTGCATTTTTCTGAATGTATATGGATAATATATTTCTTCGAGTTTTAATACAGGGGTAACATATTTGGTTTATAGCTTCGTTTTCTTTGCATGGAATTAAATCAGTATAAATCTAAATGAGTATAAATAAAGTATTATATCACGACTATACTTTTCATGAGGATTCGGTAGAGGTGTTATAAAAATGCTCGAATGCTTGGTATAATCAGCAAATATATTTGATGGGCGGAGAAATCTAAATAATTGACACAAGCTCTTGTTCAATCGTTCGTGTTCGTCGTAATTAAAATGAAATACAAAATGGTTGCTAGTTTCTACGGTTAGTGGCGCCATCTGCCGACGCAGCCCGGTACCACTTGCAATTAGCCGATATTAGCGGTACCCAGCTGCGACAGCAAGAAATGCCATATGTCATCTACAGATGGCACTGTTGTAAACAGGTGTACTATTGTTCGCCCATATATTATAAAATACTAATAATATTCACTGGTGGTAGGCTTCGGCCGTGGTTAGTCACCACCCACTGAACAAAGCCATGTCGCCAAGCGGCCTAGCCGTGTTCCGGCATGATGTTCGGTGTTGCCATTCATGGGTGGCGGGTCAGATCAGTTGCGCTGCATGTGCCTAGTGAATGTAGCGTCTCGATCTACTGCCACCTTCCTACCTAGGCAAGTATGCTCCATCGTAGATCTCATCGTCACTTACCATCAGGTGAGATCGAGATCAAATACTTGCCTATAATGTAATAAAAAAAAAATTACTTAAACGAACACACCTGACAAAGGACCTATATTAATAAACCCAAACCCATTTATTACTAACTAGCTGTCCCGGCGAACTTCGTACCGCATCAGAATCAAATGTATTATCTTTTATATTCTTTTTTGAGAAATTTTCCCGTGTTGTAATAGTTATTCTGCTATTAATGGCGGAGGCAAAACAAAAATCGGCCCATCCGTTAACCAGTTATAAATGATGTAACTAACACGACTTTGTATTATATAAATAGGTAGATAAAGATATTCATATATACTTTGAATTGCAAATACTGTTTTAATCTGAGACTTAATACGCAACACAATAAGGTTCAATTACGAAACTCACTAACAAAGCGAGTGCTTTTAATAATGTTAACCCCATTATGTCTATCCCCACCCGTAATGCCTGTTGCCCAAAACAAAAAATAAACACTGTTCGAAATTCAAAAATGTGTGCTTATTTTTTAAATTCAAAAATGTTTGCTTGTATATACTAATATTATTATTGTAAAGAGGTAAATTTGTGAGTTTGGACGTAGGGGTTGATCTGCGGGATTACTGATCTGCGCCGCGGGTACGCCGCGAGTAGAAGCTAGTTTTAAATAAACTCTAATTTGCTTGGCTGCGACGTTAGAAAAATTGTGAAATTTATAATGATAATAATATCGCCAGACGAACACACCAACTATACGGTCTCATACTAGCAACGCTTGTAATGTGGGTACCGTATACAATGGACTCAAAGTGAACTCAGTATATAATACTTATATAGACATTAAGCATCCATGACTGGGGTACAAAAATTCATGCTCATCACACAAAGTTTCTCCCCACCAGGACTCGAACCCGGGATCTTCGGTACAGAATGAAGGGTCACTACCAACTACGCTAATCAGGCCGTCAAAAGCTATAATATTCACATTTCGTTATACACACCAAATAATTCTCAATTTTATTTCGTACGTCTTCACTAGTACTAAAAGCATAATTGTAAATAACATAATATTCAAATTCCACAGAACGCCCCTTAGTAAAACAACTTAACATTCACACAGACCGCGACAAAAATTGGTATGTCACGCCCTTTCCTTGTCTTTGGTCAGAGTTGATGGGGGGCTCAGCCGACCGACGACGGCACGGAACCGTTTGTTTCACACTGCAGACACGAGGGCGGCAAAGTATTTTTTTTAGATTTGAATTGTTTGATTCAACAATTGTGGATATTGGACAAAATTTATGGCAAATCTTTGTATATATCTTCTCTCTCTCTTCTTTGTACATGATCTAAGAATGTAGGATTATCAAGAAAATTGTTGAAAAATGATAATCATTATCCGGACTAACCAATCGAAACTTAAACCGGGTAACACTTATATTATGGGTACCGTGCAAATTACAATGGACTTTTGACTGCCTATAATCAAGTTATAGAACCATTCTTGTCGCAAGTCTTGTATTACAAACATTGTAATTTTGAGCGCACAATGTATCGTAAACCACGCGATCACCTCACAAAGCTCTGCGCGTTATCCGACTTGTGATAGTGAAGAGTGCGCCCGACCGTATGGAGTTTTAATTTACTGGTGGTAGGCTTCGGCCGTGGCTAGTCACCACCCACTGAACAAAGCCATGTCGCCAAGCGGCCTAGCCGTGTTCCGGCATGATGTTCGGTGTTGCCATTCATGGATGGCGGGTCAGATCAGCTGCGCTGCATGTGCCTAGTGAATGTACTGCCGCCTTCCTACCTAGGCAAGTATGCTCCATCGTAGATCTCATCATCACTTACCATCAGGTGAGATCGAGATCAAATACTTGCCTATAATGTAATAAAAAAAAATACATTGCAGTTTTAGGTCTAAATTAGTAATTTATGGTTTTGTTTATTAGAAATCACGTTGAGGTAAGACTTCTTTTATGATTTCACGGTAAAATTAATTTAAAATATGAGTACAATTTATTAAAAGAATTATGAGTTGAATCAGGTTTCGCTACGAAACCATTACACATTTCATAATACTTATAAATAGATATTAAAAATCCATGACTTAGGTACATTCATGCTCATCACATTATGTTTACTCTTAGCACATTCAAACCCGGATACCACAATTCCGAAAGCAGGACTACTACCGACTGAACTATTCAGGTCATCATTGATATAGAACTTACTTGTGGTGTACTTTCCAAAGTCGTTCGATTCAATTTCCAAGCAACTTTACTTCTATAATTAGCTCAGCAAAGTCATATCAGTCGTCGTACATACGAATCTATTATGAAATAAATTAATAAAAGGCTGTAGAGAGCCAATTTTTCTGTCCATTGTGACCGCGATTGCGCTGATAAGGAACAAAGCGATGCGAACAAAGCCTGTAGCGCACAATACACTATAGGAATGGAGAGCGAACATCAGTGATTTCAATATTGTTTTGTATGCACTTTATGTAAGCTTGAGATATCCAAGGAAGCCGGTGGATGCGAGTGGCGGAGGACCGTGATGTGTGGAAGTCGTTGGGGGCGGCCTATGTCCAGCAATCGACGTCTATCGGCTGATCGGATCGGAGATATCCAATGGGACTCTTAATGTACTCTACCGGCAACGCTTTGATGTGCTACACCCGGCTGGATCAGCTCCTGTACTCCAAAGATCTTTAATATTATACCTAATTTTCAACCACGATTGTCACTTGCTCGTGCCTCAGAGAGCATGAAAGCCGTCGGTGCCATGCCTGATCTCTTTCCGAGTCTATCAGAGTGAGCGAAGAGTGCACATATGCTTGCCAAGGCATTAGTTAGCTAGTCCCTATTAAAATTGGCCTCCATAACAGAAATTCTGTCAGGAAACCTGCAAAATAAGTTTTCAGTTTCAGGTAAACTTTCATTCAGCCTTTCAGACTTGTATGAATGCTTACAATGACAACAAAACATTTTTCAGAGATAAAGGGCTTTGTAAGTACATTATAAACGTCTATAACTTAAAATTACAGTACTTATTATTGAATCCAATGCTATTTTCAGTATAAAATAAACATAGTTTGCTCGAGTTTGTATTGATAAACTGCACTACACATTTAGTATTAAAAAAGATAAAATACGCTTGCACGTCGTGAGAATAAATAAGATCAAAAATCTTAACATTCAATTACATAAACCAACAGGCACCGCCTATCAAGCGATATTTACAACATGAAAATATCTTAAACGGGCCCTATGAAATTACTGAAGCACCTAAAATAAAATTTGCTAGGAATCTAATAAGGGGAACGGGAGGTAAAAGGAATATTGCCCGGAGAACAAAGAACATGAAATTAATTTTGCCGCGCCCCCTACCGGGCGAATACAGTTTGTCTCAAAACAATCTTCGTCAAGACGGTGCGGGCTGAAGTGGCGGGTTCCGTATATCAATTAGTTGTATACTGTGTAACGGTGTCCTGTGACTTCGTTCGTGTCAGAATATTGTCCCCGTCGCAAGTAAAAATGTCGGCAGCATTTATGCGGTCGTCTTTTTGGGTATTTATATCGTATTATTTTATTATTTAGTTTAGAATCAGAATCAGAATATTTTTTATTCACGTAGACCGTTGAGTACAGTACTTATGAATCGTCAAAAGTTACAAAATATTCCTTTACCACCCGTTCGGAATGCCGTTCCTTTGGAGAAGAACGGGCAAGAAACTCCATGGATGCTCTTTTTTTTTTAAAAGATCTTTTACATTTTTGAGCAATACATTGTTATAGGTATGTGAGAACTTTGTAGGAACGGCTAATCAGACTTTAGCAGCAGCAGTTATATTTTTTATGATAGTAAACGATTATCATTTTACACATCATCAGAGATCATCTTCCTCATGTCTATTTTATACCATCACACAGTAATATACGATCCAGTATTACATACACACATACATTGCTTAGTGAGACTCTTTTTTCAAATTTAATTCAAATTGAATAACGAATAGTTCTGCTGTATCCGGTCTACCACTTTCCCTCAAATTTATAGAGTATTTTTTTTATATAAGGCATCCAAAATAAAGCTACTTAAACATACCCGGAGATTTTCCAGTTTTTACTTTCGTTACTACATTTTATTCCAGCAAAGGTAGATTAGGTTGAATAATTGGAAATTGTTCGGGTCGAAAGAAATGTTTATTCCGATATTACAATTTAGGTTGTTTGAGTGCTTTATTCGAAATTCTAATAAGGTCCCGCCTAACTTCCAACGATTATATTTTTACGAACATTTTACAGAAAAATATATTTTCAATGATAACTGGGTCTTAAGATTTAATCAAACATAATTTAGAGACTAACCCCCGATTTTGTAGACGTTTTATAACTTTATAAAACGTTATATTCGTCCAAAGCAAAGCTCTTGTGCGCAGTAGTCTATGACGTTTGATAATAAATAAAATAGAAGATAATAAATAAAATAGATCTTTATGGGATTATAAACTACACAGGCTCGCGAGTCTGTCCGGCAAGCCTCATTTTGAGCCGAGCAGTTTACGCAAATTAAACATTAATCGTCGTGCTAATAAGGAAGGTAAGGACAGACGACCGCGCTTCCTCGAGGTAGCGCAAGCATTTGCTTCGATTGGTCTACGTACTGAATAAGCAAGCAGAGGCAGAGGCAGTTACTCGGTCGGTCAGTGAACTACTAAATCGACTAAGTCCACATCTCTTTTAAATTATTTAGGCGCTGAAATGAAAAAAAATCTAGATCTAATAAGATTCATTGCGCAAAATAATCACCTACCATTTATGCTAGAATACCGTCTTAAGTTTTTCTTTTGGCAACAAACAATTACACAGCGAAATGGTTGCTCTCGATACAAGGACTGTAGATACTTATTTTCCGAGGGCACCCATAATCGTTTCCACTTTGCGCTGTCATTATCTTAGCGGGTAAATGGATGCTTATGGTCTATCATTTTCGTAAGAGATTTTGGGAATGTACAGTCTTAATGTTATTTAGGAGTCTGTAAATGGTTAATACACAGCCTCACGAGGCAGATGCCAGTGCCAGTACTAGCTGTCAGTGTTATACTGTGTAATTTCTAACTGTAGCAATTGGGTCCTCATAAGTACAGGAGAGTTTTAAACAAATGGGCGAAGAAGGACCCACCACTGAACTTAGGCATGTCAACTTTTCCAATTATAAACCAAACAAGTTAATCGATAATTAAAGAAGCCTTCGAAAAACTTCGTCGGCTTACATAAATAATAAATACTATTCTGATGTTGACGACCTGATTAGCAGTGGGTAGTGATCCTGCTTACTGTGCCCGAAGTCCCGGGTTTGAATCCTGCTACGGAAAAACTTTTTGTGTTAAGCGCATTATTTGCTCCCGAGTCATGGATGTTAAGTATCTTTATAAGTATTTTTTACTGGGTTTGTTCCTAGTCCGGTACGGTATCCTTATTACAAGCGTATGCTAAGTGTTGGCCGTATGAGAGTTTTCGTCTGGCGATATTAGTATTATTATTATTTTTTGATACATTATAGGCAAGTATTTGATCTCGATCTCACCTGAGATCTACGATGGAGCATACTTGCCTAGGTAGGAAGGCGGCAGTAGATCGAGACGTTACATTCACTAGGCACATGCAGCGCAACTGATCTGACCCGCCATCCATAAACTCCATCCATATTATACTTAGTTAACAGAATTAATGAAACACGAGTAGTTACTTGCTAATCCAAAACAACATTATGAAGGTGCCGCTAACTCCTCACATCGTAAAGGTAAGACGCCGAATGCCGGCTTTAATTTCCGGCTCGGGAGTCTTGAAACGTTGGTTAACTGTTATCCCAGCATCGCCATGTTAGATGTTGCGTCTGTTTGCATCCACTTGTACTGTTTATATACTGTGCTAGGTGCCCATAGGATGGGGATATTGTTTATTTTTCACCGACTTCGTAAACGAAGAGGTTTTCAGTTCAGTTGTTTTTTTGGCGCTGACTTCACATCGTTTAATATTTGATTTAGTTAGACAAGGTAGATTTCAAGATTAGATTATGTTTTACTTTTGTGAAGACAGTTTTTTTTGTTGAAAAGTGTTTTTTTTATAGACGCCTATAGTCGTTCTGAATCAGTTACTTAGACCAGTTTTTTGGAACAATTATTATGTTAATTTTAACAACAATCAGAGTAATACCATAGACAATGAAGTATTTTTTTTATGATCTACGCCTGGGGATCTAGCGATTGACATTGTAGAGACGTTCACATTCTATTCACTCGGTTTGAACGAATAGCTAACCTGTAAACTTGTCTACCATTTGTATATTCGTTTGTTCTGATCACGTGACTTAGCGTCAAGGTATGACATTCCCATATTTTTTTTAGTTTCCTTCTAGCGTTGACCATTGTAGAAAATCAACTCGACTAAGCCTTCATTCAATTTATGGAGAGGAATGACAAAAAGCTTGATTAAGTTGATGCCTAAAATCTGCATCATTCTGTAATCAAAACCTCAAAACCTCTAATACCTATTTCACCTCACAATCAGATTACAAGACACGCCGTCGGCAATATCAAATACTGTTTTTTTCTTTCGAGAGGCTGCTAATATCGTCGCGATCGCACAAACGTTTAATGAAGAACCCTGCTGTACAAACAAAAGGGCGCAAATGAAACGCTCGCGGCGACGTTGCGTTGCTTTTGCGCTCTTTTTTACCGCCACCGTCGCCCCCCTCTCCATCCTTTGTTAACGTTTGTAAGCTCGTTTAGTACAAATACAGAGTCGTTTGATTGCGCTTTACCTCCGCAATGTTGGTATTACCGTGGGCTGATACGGATTTGTGGACTTGCTTTTTGAGCATCATTGTGGCGTATTTTTTAATGGTTTGTTAGGTTTCTGTAAGATAATGTAATTTAACTTAATCTGCTGTTTGAAGGTTGATTGGCATTATAATATTGAGATTATTATACAAAATTAATATGAATTAAAAGGAGTATTGAAAAGTTACTTAATATTTACAAAAAGTGTAAAAAATTTGGCCCATGCGTAGCGTGCCAAGATGCTGGCCGTATTTGCTCGCTGAATAGCCACAGCTACTCGCTGAGCGAGGAAATGCCCGGCCCTTGGGTCGCCGGTTGCGTCGACCAATCTTTCTGAAAGTTCCTTAAGGTCTTGCAATGGTACGCTTGCGTTTGGATTTAATTATATTAATTACTGGACCCCATGTTGGTGGTAGCACCCAGCCATCTTCTCTATTGAAATTAGGATGTTTTTTTTTTTAATTTCAATGGCCTCACGTATAACCCTTGGGCGGAATCGGTGATCTTTTGCGGGGATCTGTGGTTCATCAAAACTCATATAATGGCGGGTGCGATCCGTTTCATCTTTACAGATTGCAGACTTCGTGAAACGCCGCTAAAATAAACCTTTAAAAACATTCAGGCGAACACAGTCTCTCGAGAGATGCTCTCAATTTACCACCCATAGGATTACTTGAAATGTTAATTAGCAAATACTACATTGAAACTGAGTATCAGCTGAACGGGGTGAAAACCTGAGCTTTTATATGACTAAAATTAGATTTCGCACCTTTAATTAACCCGACAGAACGGTTCATTGTTTTTTAATTGAATTAAATTACTCATTTGCATACAACCACAGCACCTGATGCGAATGTGAATGGTTCATAAGTACCGTATTTCATTGGACACTTTATTATATAAATGTTATCGCCATGTTACAATTGTGAAACAATGATGGTCAAGTTGGTAGTACGCTTGCCTCGGTAACGACAGTCGCTGGTTCAAACCTTGGCTTACTCCTCTGGGATTTTTGGATTTCATGTGCGAATCTCATTTTCAAATATGATGATCACTTGCTAAATGGTGAAGGGAAACATCGTGAGGATACCTGCATGTCTGGGCAAACCCCTCAAAAGGCGTGCGAAGTCCGCCAACTCGCACTTGGCTATCGTGGAGGACAATGGCCTAATCCCCCTCGCATTAAGAGGAGGCCCTTGTTCAACAGTGTGATAATATAAAAGGGCTTTTATAATGATTGCATTATTATTAAAATCTTTATTGTTTCCCAAATAAAGGAGAATTAAATTGAGGAAAAATCTTGTTGTTAGGTGTAAACAAAATTAGGGATGTTAAGGTCACCCATCCAAACTACGTGCTGGTCCAAAGGGTGCATTACTATCTAGGGTACGACTTAGTACAATATAATTATTTGAAAGGCAAAGATTCAATCCAGAATCAACAACCGCAGATTACCTGATTAGCGCAGTTGGTAGTGAACCTGCTTTCTGTGCCGAGGGTCCCGGGTTCGTACCCTGGTAGGGAACAATCTTTGTGTGATGAGCACGAATGTTTGTACCCGAGTCATGTATGTTTAACATCTTTATAAGTATTATATACTGAGTTCACCCTCAGTCCATTGTACAGTACCCATAATACAAACGTTGCTTAGTGTGGGACCGTATAGTCGGTGTGTTCGTCTGGCATTATTTATTTATTATTTACCTGAGTTTTGCGAAATACAAAACATCGGTAACTGTGATTTCACTTACAAATTAACTCTTTTAATTAACCCCGCAAAAGGGTTTTATAATTAAAGTCCACATTTACTTCAGTTAACTGCTAACAGACACGGATATTTTGTTTCGTAGGTAATATAATATTATTTTTCACCTCACTTCCCTCCACCCGGGAGCGTTGTTTAACATACATTGCGCGCTTAAAAATGACAACGTTTTTGATCCATGCCACAAATTATGTTTATCATTAACCGACTTAAAAATAGAGGAGTTTCTCAATTCGGTTGTATTTTTTGGTCATTACCTTTACCTAAAGTTTTCAGTCCCATGTCCCTGACATCCGGTATAAGGTACACACTAATTAACAATTTAACTTTTCAACCACACTTGATCGAAAGTGGTACAAATGTTTGAATATTTAATTCAAGCGGTGATTATGAATCGATCGATCGTATTCCGTTACATTGTTTTATAGGAGCACAAGGCTATGTTTGGAATATTAAAACAGCCGCCCTATTATGTAACTCTCTATCAATCATTTCGTATTAAGGGGAAAGCTCAGGGTCAGGGCGCGAAATTCAAAATGTCAATGTGCATTGGATGTCTCGATGTATTAAGTTTAGTTAAAAAAATACCTAAAGCGATACAATACCATAAAGTTAGTAAAAGTAGCGGTTTTTACAAACCTTATGGTATTGTATCGGATTAAGTACTTTTTTAAGCAAACTTAATACATCGAGACATCCAATGCAGAATGCTAATATCGCAAAACACTAAATTACATCGTAAAGATGTCCAAATTTTTCATAAAAAAATAAAAACCATTGACATTTTGAATTTCGCGCCGTGACCCTGAGCTTCCACCTTAACATATCACATTGAAATAAACATTTTTTTCGAATTTCATCGCGTTTATTTTATGATTCTCGTCATCGTTGGGAACGTAAAATAAAATAAACGCGATAAAATTAAAAAAAAAATGTTTTATTTCAATATGTAGTAAGTATTCGCGTAAACATAAGAAATCAATAAATTTTCACACTTTATAATATTATTGTATAGAAATATAGTGATTAGATGAACACTCTTATAAACAAGTAATTTATGGCATTAATTCATCGAACTTTAGATTTTTATGTTTAAGTTTTATCATTTACTAGTATATAATTACCCTGTCAAGTAAATATAGAAAGAAATATAAATAAAAGCTTTGCATTTTTACCCATAAACTCAACTACCCTGGTGTGTTTCACATTATGTATTCCAGAGTGGAATTGGGCAGTCAAATTTGGGCTGTACCGTAAATTTGCCAGTATTATTCAACGCTCTGGTATGAAGCGTAAAATATTTCATAGTATTTGAAAACTAGTATTGTGAAACCTAACTGTAAACCACATGTGTTAAAAATATTGGTGGTAGGCATACTGCATATTGAAGTGACAAAGATCTCTTTAATAAGAGCAACAATTGATTTTCTTGGCCGTTCTTCACCATAGGAACGGTATTTCGAACGGGTGGTAAAGTTGTAGCTTAGCATTTTGTTACAATTTTGACGATACTTAATCTATACATATAAATAAAATTGGAGTGTCTGTTTGTAATATTAAGATAACCGCTTTCTACTAAGTGCATTTGGATGTATACTCGGTACCTATACCAAAACATAATTTTTTAAAATTTTTGTCGGTCTGTCTGTCTGTTTGTTCCGGGTAATCTCTGAAATGGCTGGAACGATTTTGACGGGACTTTCACTGGCAGATAGCTGGTGTAACAAGGAGTAACTTAGGCTACTTTTATTTTAGAAAAAATAATAGGATCTCACGAAAAAAAATTAAAACCAATATTGCAGCGCTGCGCCTAATGAAGTTTGATAGCAACAACCTGCAATGCGTCCCGCGGGCTCAGAACGCGCGAGTAGGCTGTTTCCGACGGTTGTGTCTTTGTTCAATACCACGCGGACGAAGTCGCGGGTAACAGCTAGTGGTACATATGAATTTTTTTTTTTTTTTTTTTTTTTTTTGCATTATAGGCAAGTATTTGATCTCGATCTCACCTGATGGTAAGTGACGATGAGATCTACGATGGAGCATACTTGCCTAGGTAGGAAGGCGGCAGTAGATCGAGACGCTACATTAACTAGGCACATGCAGCGCAACTGATCTGACCCGCCATCCATGATCCATGAATGATTGAATAATTCGCTTTGTTTCGCGGAGAATTGTATTTTATTTAGGGTCCCGTCACTCATTATAGATAGTTTCTCGCCATACATCTTACAAGAGTTCGGTGTTGCTATCGATTAACTTGTTTTATTTATAAGTAGTTTGAAAAGTGTTGGTGGGTTCCTCTTCCCCCATTTGTTTAACAATGGATTTCCGCCAAGTATCGCCTAGTTCTATCAATGAGTAAAGTGAGACAAATTGAAAAAGTGTACACCGTTATACCACAGATTCAATTGCTATATTAATAATAAAAATACCCAACGGATAACACGAAAAGTATTTAAAGTATTTACCACCAATAATACAGTACAATGTTTTTCCATTTCACAATTCGAAGAGAAGTTGTCGTACAAGGGACGGATCCCCCGCCAGCAGCCTCCCCCACTGGCAACCTCCCCGCCCCCCGTTGCCAACCACAGTTTGGGCTTAGTGAAACTATTTTATGATTAAGAGATGCCGTAGTGTCAATAATGTCTGGCGTATCGTTTGGAAAAAAATATCAGGCCGTATAACAAAAAACATAACTTTTCAGTTTAAATGATAATAAATATAAGGCCAGTGTTTTCTGAACGCCCCACCAGGTTTGCAATATTGCGTACCCATACATTACTGACCTTATGTGGGCCGTATTTAAGAGCTGGGCTGAGACTGAGTTTTTTTTTCTAAATATACAGTATAACTTTAAAGCTATTCATTAGAAAGGATAGAGGAGGGTAATCGTTATATTACTCTGTCACACACGTGCTGACATATGGACGTGACGTCACGGCCCTGCATAGAAATCTCTAAGTGACTTAATTTTTGCCATATTTAGAGTTATTTATAATTTGTTTTACACATTATAAAAATAACTAGCTGCGCCCGGCGGTGTTACCCGCTATAAAAAGTATGAAAAATTAAAACATCTATCCCACGGGAACCATACATTTTACCGGGATAAAAAGCCTATGTGCTATTCCAGACTATAATCTATCTCTGTGCAAAATTTCATCCAGATCCGTTCAGCCGTTCGGGCGTGAAAGAGTAACAAACATCCATCTATCCATCTATCCATCCATCCATCCATCCAAACTTTCACATTTATAATATTAGTATAGAAGTATAGATTGACAAACACCCACTCCGGGAATCTAATGTTTGGTGAGTAAAAATTAAATACGATTTGAAATTCAACCCTTGGGATCAAAATGAGGGTGTGAAAAAGCGTTTGCTTTATATATTAAGTACATAGTATACTGATAAGCTTCCAAATAACATTACAATATAATGTTATAATAGTATAAGCATAACGGAAAGTAGTTCATTTCCATTAACTCGTGGACTCGTGGATATTAACCTTCGTGTTACTACGCGACCATAGTTGACTCCAGTTAACGGCGCTACCAAATAGCTGTGCATAAAGTGTTAGTTGCAATGTACAGTCACAAACAAAAATGTTTATCAAACTGTGTGTTTATTCAAAAAATAAACACAGAGTTCTATAATTTAAACATTATAGGCAGCCGGCGTAGAGGACATTACAAGTCATTATATTATTAGTCAAAATGACGTAAGATTTTGTTTTTGCAACTAAAACTATCGAAGTACAATCGTGGGATGTTTATAGGGTAATTATATATTATTTATCGGTGGTGGGTTCCTCTTCTCCCATTTGTTTAGTTATATATTATTAACCATGTATCTTTTTAAAATCTGTTGTTTTTCCAATCATCGAGTAGACACGATGGAAGCCATAAAGATTTAAAAAGTGAAGTGATATATGAAGACGGCATTTAGACCAAATTGATTGATTAAGACTCACAAAATAAGGATTTATTATTGTACCATACGTGGCGTTTTAAAAAAAAGACAAGTCCGCTGAGTTTCTTGCCGTGTATTTTCAGTTGAGGTCGCATTCGATCCGGTTGTTAAGTTAAGAAGAAAATATATAAAAATTCAATTTGTAAGTGCCCCTGTAGGCCTATATGACATAAATAATTTGACTTTCACTAAGATACTTAAACATACGTACAATAGAAAAATAATATTAAATTACTGTGTGAAATCCCATACTTTCTAGGTGACTGTACGCTCGTAAACACTCAAACGGCGAGCTCATAAACAGCTTAGTTTTACACATTAATTAAAATGTTAATGTGTACACACAATAGACCCTGTGTGAGTTGCGCTAACGTTACAAACTAGTCAAATTTTGTCACATAAATTTGTTACAAGTCAAATTTTGTCACATAAATTTGTTACAAGTCACATTTTGTCACATAAATTTGTTACAAAATACTTTACTGAAATAAAGTGTGTCTTAATTTTGTACATGTTAATATTATCTTCATTTACAGGATGTAAGGGGCACGCTTTTATAGCTTTGGCTACAGATATCACTTAAAGCATTTAATATTTTTTTTAATAATTTATGTTGAAAGTCATGGGTAACAAATATTGTTTTTTTTGAACGCGCAATGAACCGTAAACAACGCGATCACAACACAACGCTCCGCCCGATACCCGACGCGTGCGAGTGACGAGCGCATTACGTTTTAATTTACATTACAGTTTTAGGTTTTATTTATATTTTAAATCACGGTGGGACAGGCTTGTATTATGATTTCTTGCTAGAATCAAAGTCAAAAATACTAAAACAAAAGGCGTTTAATTCATGGAAAGATCGACGCAAAATTCCAACTGTTGGGAGTCCAGAATCATGTGTTGAATCCATTGTATCAGTTTTCGTTACGAACCCACATACACCCTGTATTTGTTCTTATATCAACAGTTTACACCGTAACAATATTGTGATTCCAAAAATATTTTTAAATCAATCCAAAATTTTCGATATCCATATTACAACATTGTTTTAAATGTGTTATTTCAGAGTGTAAATGCATTTGTTCTAAAATGTATCCAATTATATTTAAACGTGATACTCAGACAGACTTCCAAATCTATTTTTTTTATTATTCGCTTAATATTGGTACTTAAGGACGTGTTAATTAAATTAAACATTGCAATCGAGAGCTGCCTACTCTGAATCCGTAAAAAAATGCTGAAAAAAATGTAATCCAAAAATCACCCAGACCCAACGCATCTAGTCATAATTTATTATACCGCCTACCCAACCCGCTAAGGGGCAACCCGACGTGAGAATGTTTAATTAAAATAAAATACGTGGCTTTTATTAAAACCGAAGTAGGTACAAGAAGGGATTATCTTTTCCTTGGAGATCCGTCCTTTTACCTTAATTAGTAGCATGGCCACCCAGCTTCCGTCTGCCACGGGGCGCGGTGTTTTTATATATATATTTTTCCTCTTACGTGGGCTCCCTATATTACGGTTGAAGATTTGCGTGCCAGCGTAGTATTACTTTTTTCTGTGAATTACTGTAAAGGTAATTCTGACTAAGGCGGTCTAGAGTAGGAATTAAGCCTCTTTTAATTTCAAGCTTTGCTTCAAATGAAAATGGACTGCAGGCGAACCCAGTATATAATACTTATATAGATAATAAACATCTATGACTCAGGAACAAACATTCGTGCGCATCACATAAAGTTATCCCTAAAAAAAGCTTATATCTAAAGCGTTATATTTAATATTTACAAAAAGTGTAAAAAGTTTGGCCCATGCGGTAGCGTGCCCAAGATGCTGGCCGCATTTTCTCGCTGAATGGCCAAAGCTACTCGCTGAGTGAGGAAATTCCCAGCCCTTGCGTCGACCAATTTTCTTGAAAGATTTTCTATAAAATTTAGAACCATAGATCGGATTGCAAACAACAACTAAATATGAGGATACCCCAGATGAAACTATGACACTGGGACGTCAAACACCTCAGACCACCCGTGACCATCGTTGCTGTACAGCAGCCGAAACGTCGGGAACGTAAAAACATAAAATAAACGCGATAAAATCCGAAAAATAAGTTCTATTTGAGTGTGTAATATCCGCGTAAATATAAGAAATCAATATTTTTAAAACTTTTGGGAAAAAAAGAGATTTCACACTTCAATCAACTCGAAACAGTTATCAATTATCAGTTATCAAACTTAATTCCTTATTGCATAACTCAAATCGTCTTTCATAATCGACCATTGAGACAGTCCGAAATCAAAATCTCTGTTTCCAACTGGGCAAGATTAATTTCATCCTCTCGAGTGGAGGCCTGACAACACAGTTATTTTTAATTAAAACTGTTCTCATCACTATTAATCAAAGTAAGTTATTAATTAATAAGAATTCATCGCTCGTGAGTTACAATTTATTGATGGTGATACGTGATGAGGCACGTATTTATGAGATCCAATACCGACGATTCTGATAAATGACTAAAGATGTAACGGTATATGTAAACATACCTAGTATGGGTGAAGTTTAGTTTAGTTACGCAATATTTGAATATGAACTCAAAGGAAATAACCTCTGGAGACAATTGTAGGTGTTTCTATGTATACTGTCACTTTTTATACTTAACTAGTTGTCTTGGCGAATTTCGTACCGATTCAGATGTTGAGAGAATATTTTTTCTTTCTCATTGTATAATAGTTATTTTACTATTTAAGGGGGAAGCTCAGGGTCAGGGCGCGAAATTCAAAATGTCAATGGTTTTTATTTTTTTACGAAAAATTTGGACATCTTTACGATGTAATTTATAGTTTTGCGATATAAGCATTCTGCATTGGATGTCTGGATGTATTAAGTTTGCTTAAAAAAGAACCTAATCCGATACAATACCATAAGGTTTGTAAAAACCGCTACTTTTACTAACTTAATGGTATTGTATCGCTTTAGGTACTTTTTTAAGCAAACTTAATACATGGAGACATCCAATGCAGAATGTTAATATCGCAAAACACTAAATTACATCGTAAAGATGTCCAAATTTTTCGTAAAAAAATAAAAACCATTGACATTTTGAATTTCGCGCCCTGACCCTGAGCTTCCACCTTAAGGCGGAGACAAATTAAAAAAAAACCAAGATCATAAAAATCGGCCCACCCGTTCTTGAGTTATAAATGGTGTGTTTCTGCTTTCATCGTGCGAACTGCTAAGGCATGGAACACACTACCGGCGTCTTTGTTCCCCATTGACTACAATCTGGGTGTTTTCAAGTCGAGAGTGAACAGGTACCTTCTAGGCACATGCTCCATCGTAGATCTCATCGTCACTTACCATCAGGTGAGATCGAGATCAAATACTTGCCTATAATGTAATTAAAAAATATAAAAAACTAACATGATTTTCATTTATATCTATATATGTATAAAGATTTAATTTTGTATTTGATTTTTCTGATATAAGTAGTGTCTATTATGTAACTTAAGAATTACTGGTTAGGTTTTGATCTTATCGTTTCAATATTATGAAAAGATGAACCTTAGCATAAGTTTAAATAAGGTAAATAGTTGACTGGCGATAACTCACGCTTCTAGCCCCAATGTGCGCAGATTTGGACGGAATTTTCGCCCTCTTTTGCCCGTTGCCCTCAAAAAGGCATGCGTAACTTCTACTTAAGTACTTTGTTAATTCTTATGACAAGGCAGTGCCATAAGGCAGTGCCATAAGGCAGTGCCATAAGGCAGTGCCATAAGGCAGTGCCATAAGGCAGGATAACAGATTATTTCCCCCCAATCGAATCCTCAAAAGCGAAACATTTAATTACAAAAGCCAGGACTTTTAATTAAAAAATCCAAAGTTGAAAAAAGCTGCTAACGATGTTACGTTTGCGTGAACGAGTTTTATGGGATCTCTCATTTTGCGTGATTAAAAAAGTTTTCTCCGGAGTTATGCCATTCTAGTCTTTGAGTAATGGAGCGTAAAATCGATTTTGAAGGTTGACTTTGAAAACGTTCTGAAAGGTTACGGAATCGTAGTAGAAACATCACAACCATGATATAAATGATGGTCGGTATCTTCGTTTGTCTTATTAGTGAATATATGGTATCATACCGTATGTAGATACTAAATACGTATCAGCTGAAAATAAAATACTTGACAAGACGCTTACCTCTTCCTGTGGGCCTTCAATCGATCGATACGAAAGGTACTATTTTAACACAGCAAGTGTTTGAATCGAACCATTCGGTTGCGTAATAGTATCGAATCTTTAATTCGGTCACGAATAATGGCTCTGAAAGACCGTCAATGAAACAAAAAAAAATCTGATCAAATCGATTCGGACACTTGTGGAAACGTTCTAAATCGATCCGCTCTTCTCGAAACATAAAGTCCGTAAACACACAATGGACTTTTGCGAACCCCCATTGCATTTTGGGGCACACTCGTACCCACTATTGGCATATAGAGCTCATTATTTAAGACAGCTAAGGTCAATTCAAATTCGCTACTTACATCATTAAAAGTCACATGATATCCCCCTATTCGCACATCCCTAGACTCCACTTAAATTAAGTACCTACATCAAACTTCAACAATAACAGTGCCAATTAAAACACTCAATTCAGAATTCCGTACTCTAATAGCGTAGAGCGATATCCGATCGACAGCTGGCGCCGCCATATTGGTTTATTCATAGTACTCGTATGTAACCTGCCTGCTTAATGCGAATATTGCGTGATCGCACCGAACTCGGCGCTAATGTAATGTCGGGAGGAGATCAATCTTGCGCTCGTATCAGGAAATATTTAATAGCCACGCGAGTGAAGGTTATGTTGGTTTCGCTTCCTGAGATTAGTTATAAGTAAAATCGTTAAAGTACTTATTATGGATACTTGCTTAGTACCAGTTTTCCATTCTTAAAGATGTAGTTTTCTTTGAGAGAAGTGTCACACTACACTTGTACACTAAACAGTTTGGGAATAGAAAGGACAGCATGGTAAGCAGGAACTCCTAATGTAATCGTAACGTCGTCAAGAAAACATGCTGTCTCTGTCATACTTATTGAGCAAAGCTGTGGCGTAAGAGGGATGCAAGATGTTACGTTACTGCAACGGTACGTAAACATAAAATAAACACATAAACATAAAAGATTGTGCTTGAGGTACAGGACAGCATACCTAATGATACAATTACATGAGGACATCGGACATAACGAATAATTGTCTTCCAACCAATTCGTTCGAACGCTGTAATCAAATGGACCTACGATTATAATCTTAAATGTTCTCATAACCTATATTATAATACTCTTTGGCCGAGAGGCTTAGACACTTCAAGCATTCAGACGAGTAAAACCAATTTATCTTTATCTGTTTGTCAGCAGTAAACATGTAAAACATCGTTCACAAGTGAATTAAGATCAAAGTGAGCGAATGGTGGGGCTGTATAAATAAGGGAGGAGAGCGTGAAATCTGTGACACAGTTCCGAAATATAATTAGCTGAGAGGGCTACTGAGGTACCTACGTAGGGCAGTGTGTGTGGGCACCTGCTTCATGAATATTAATCTTTCTATTTTTCCTCCTACATCCTTCACTCTACCTTTATAGAGTGAGAGATCTTTCTAGGATCAGGAAAGCATGTTTAAAAATTTCGGCCTTTTCCTTATCTACAATGTCGCATCGCATGTAAGCGAATTAGCCAATTTCAACGTGATTTTTATAAGTTCAGTACCAGCTGGTAGTTCTGAAACAGTTCTAGATGCTTGATGGTGGTTTGTTGGAGAGAGAGACGAGCTCATATTACGGCACAGCTGGCGTAGGGGTCTCAGCCGTTTTCAGTTCATTTCAGATTACTCTGTGACGCTTAAGTTTTTCCATAATACCTACTTATTGGCCCTATTTCCAATCAAATTTTTCTGTTTTGTATTCCGCCATTACTCTTATTCCATTCCTCCGAAGACCATTCTGAGCATTAACGCTAAACAGCGCTTAATATTGCTCCCACATTCCGATCATCTCAAATGAAACCGACGCAAGTATCTCCCGAACATTTATATAACAAACGACTACCAGAACTCAGCAAAATAATTTCGTACCAAAGAAATATCCTATAAAATTGTACGCCATCTGAGTCAGAGTGCGGCCGTGCAGTGTTTTTAGCATAAAATGATAATAAAATTATGCTTTGGCACCATGGGGATGTTCCCGTTGCCCCGGACCGCAAAACGGGGGCCAAATTAAATTGTATCAATGTTTTTCCTAGTGATAGTGATGTGATATCGGGGCATTTAAATGCTCTTATTACTTATGCTGTAACTGAGGGGTAGAATAGCGACTAATAAATTTAAAAGTTTTGTTACAAATTGTTTGTACCAACGCAGCTCAAATTTTATGTGTAAGTATTTTTTTTTCTCGTACAGCAATTTGATGTAACGATGACGTCTAATGACGTTTCAGTTAATGGGAACAATAGACAATTCTCAATACAATCCTGAATCACGCTATGAGAATTTTCGGAGCACGTAACATATATACAAGATCCCGACAATAACCGTTGGGGCATAGCGGCCGCCCCGCCAGGCATACCACCCGCCTGGCTAGAAGATCTTCCCTTTTCCGCTAAATACTCATAATGTAAGCGTTGCATAGTTAGAGGCCATACAGTTAGAGGGTTCGTCTGGTGATATTTGCTTAGGTGCTATCTTCACATACAAGCCTTACACCATAAATTTCTTCGCTGTAGATTTTATGGCCTGTTCCCGATCGTAAATAATGCATTCCGGTCCATAATTGTCCTAACCCTGGCCCAGCCACCATAAATTCTTTTTAATAATATCTAGATCAAAACTTCTATTATTTGTATAAGCGCAATAAAATTCGATCCGAAAATACGTTTTACGATTTCCTTGCGCCTTATCCATACGCCATTTAGGGGCTGAATCGTAAAACGATGATAGGTTGGTCGATTCACCAATAACAAATATAAGTACTTATAAAATAATGTATAAGCTTGAAATATATATCTCTTTAGTTATTAGCTACTTCCTCGAACTGCAATCGACTCTCATATAAATAAAAATGAAATTCTGTTTGTGGGTAAACGCATCATTTGAAAACCGAACGGCTGAAACAATTTGGCTATTTTTTTTTTAATATGTCTGGGTCAGGTTGGTAGGGAAAAAAATAAGAAAAAATTACTGGTATTTCAAAAAATAAATGTGTTATTTTTTCATGGAATATCTACAGGACGACATTTGTCGCGTCAACTAGTGTTTAATAATATTTATGACTCACATATGGTTTTTAAATACAAAGACAATAAAGACTTTTTGGCGGGAAGTTGAACAGTGAAGTTATAAATTTTGTTTTATTTTCTTAAAAGTGTCTTTATCATGTATAATATTAGTGAGATATTAACTATTATGTGTTCACGAACACGAAAATTTTTTCATCATCATTTCTATCATATAAATAAACATACGAGTACATACGAGAAGTAATATTTATTCTCGTATATGCTGAATAAAAACCAGCTAGACATAATAAAATAGAATCACAGTAATTACACTAGTCTATTCCGATGAAAAAGGTAAAAAGGTCTATCTCGAGTTCTCGACGTTAATTTTAAAACCATTTTTCTTCGGCACAAAAAGGTTACTCGCTCAAAGGAAACTCTATATTCTAGTGCCGTCTGCGAATCAAATTTCCAGAGGGGAGAGACGACCTCTAACGGAATACTAACAAAAATATTTTCGTTCCATCTACCAGACCGACTTGCGGTGCGCGAGGCGATTGTGTCTATTTGCTGTGGTAAGGGGAGAAAGGGGTTGGAGAATATAACTGCAACTTAAGTGCTGAAATTTATCAATATCACTAGCTGTGCCCGTGACTTTGCGCGCGTAGACTTTCGTTGTTTTTAAAATACCGGCTAAACTGTTTCGACTTTTTTTTTGGGGGGATCTTCGAAAGATACCCGGCCTCTGTGTGGGAGAGGGCTTGGTTATGTGGGATTCTTACCCGCTAAAAACCCCCCATGGCCTTCAACTCATGTTGGAGGGACTCCGGGAACTCCTGCCGGAACGCACCGGTGCACCTGAACTGTGTCAACTATATTGACCCGCAAAACTTCATCAAAATAGGCAGAGAATAGACAGGGACAAAAATAGTAACGCGCACTTGAAACTATCACCCTGTATATAATATTATCGCGAGGCGAATACACCAAATATACGGTCCCTAACTAAGCAAAGCTGGTATTATCGGTACCGTCCAATGGACTGGGGGCGAATCAGGTATATATAATAATACTTATATAGATATAAAATATACACGACTTGTGTGAAATCGTGCTCATCACACCATGTTTGGTTCTTTCGAACCTGGGACCCTGACGCAGAAGGCATCGTCACTACCATCTGAGCTAATCAGGTCGTCTATGTTAGTATGATTAATGGAATCCCTTCATTTCAAAGAACCTATTATTCTTAATTTCGAAGATTCAAAACCTCAAAGAATTTCAAAATTGAAGTGGCAGTGGGCAGGGCACATAGCTAGCAGAACCGATGGCCGTTGGGGCAGAAAGGTTCTAGAATAGCGACCACGAACCGGAAGACGTAGTGTAGGACGGCCCCCCACAAGGTGGGCCGACGATATCACACGCGTCGCATGAAGCCGGTGGAAGGGAGTGGTGGAGGACCGTGACGTGTGGAAGTCATTGGGGGAGGCCTATGTCCAGCAGTGGACGTCTTTCGACAGATAGATAGATAGATAGATTTGTCTTAAACATAACTATATACTGCGTTAAAAACTTGCTCAGACGCATTGTGAAGTGGGAGTTTATCTGAAGCGCCCTCGAGTGCCTCTCAAATATTGCCTATAATACGCGGAATACCGTTATAAACCGGTTTATTATGGAATGAGCCGGTTTTACGGCGGTTTTCGGCATTAAAACCGCAGCATACGGATTTTAGGCTCGTCGAGAATATGAGTATTTTTATGTCATATGTTTGACGTAAATCGAAAGTATATTTATATATTACTAGCTGTTGCCCGCGACTTCCTCCGCGTGGTATTTAAAAAAAAAGTTTTTCTCAAATAGAGTAACCTAAGTTACTCCTTGTTACATCAGCTAGTAAAAGTCCCATCAAAATCGGTCCAGCCATTTCAGACTTAAGCCGGAACAAACAGACAGACAGACAACATTTAAAAAAAATGTTGTTTTCGTATATGTACCATGTATACATCCAAATGAACTTAGTAAAAAGCGATTATTTTAATATTATAAACAGACACTCCAATTTTATTTATTTGTATTAATTTAAGACTCACACAGGAATAGGACTTAAAAGAAAAAAACACTATACTGCTAAATAATGCAAAAAAAATTGACGGCCTGATTAGCGCAGTGGTAGTGACTCTGCTTTCTGCGCCGAGGGTCCTGGGTTCGAATCCTGGTAGGGACACAAGCTTTGTGTGATGAGCAACGAATGTTTGTACCCGAGTCATGGATGTTTAATATGTATATAAGTATTATATACTGAGTTTGCCCTCAGTCCATTGTACGGTACCCATAACACAAGCGTTAAGCTTAAAGTGGGACCGTATAGTTGGTGTGTTCGTATGGTGATATTTATTTATTTATTAATTTATTTAAATATAGGTCGTAAGGTGTACACAAGATTGTCCTGCAACACATCTCGTAAAAGTCATACAAAAAAAAGCCTGAAGAATATCAAACTTCGGAGCGAATATTCAACTCCATTTACTTGATCGTGTCGCAATGACTCCCGTGACTCTATATTAAAAATTGAATTGCTAATTCCGTATAACAGCTCAAGTCCGAACGTAGTAACGGTAAAAAGGACTTTTCGGAACGAATTTACCGTTTCTGAACGAACGATTTCCGAAATTGGCACTTGACACTGTGTTTCGGCACTCCAGCTTAGCTCCCTTCACTCTTCATTTAACGAAATGTTTTCTTTGGACGTTTGTCCAGGAGGGAAATGTAAATTTTGCATTTAATTCCCCGTATTTTATGGTGTGAATTGAAGACGACAGAAACCGGTAGAGGGGACATTGAAGCTACCGCATTGTTAGTAGATTAAATTTGTAAAACATTTTTATTTTAAATAACAGTCGCAATAACTTCGTTTTCTTTAGTTTTTTACTGTTGATTATAAATATTAAAATTTAATTTATACATTAATCCGGTATGTAAGCTTCGGTAACATCCGTGCAAAAATGGCAGATTTTTTTATCCCACCAACTATACGGTCCCACACTAAGCAGCGAATGTATTATGGGTACCGAACTGTACCAGCTGAGGGCGAACTTAACCACCCGTTCAGAATGCCGTTTCTATGAAGAAGAACAGGCAAAAAACTCTATAATTGCTCTTTTTAAAAAGATATTTTACATTGTTGAGCAGTACATTGTTATGGGTATGTGAGAACAATGTATGAACGGCTAGGCAGGCTTGAGCAGCTGCTCAAAATATTACTAGCTCTTATCACCACAAGTTTTGAACCTACAAGGATTCGAACCCGGGACGCTAAACGCAGAAGCCAGCATCATTTCCAACTGAGCTAACCAGGTCAGGCTCTACATCGAAAATGGTGTTACACAGTAATTAAAAAAAATACATACACTATCACGCTACAGTATGTTATATGTATAGATAAGCTATGTATGTAGGTATATAGTTAAATATATAATATTATAAATGTGAAAGTTTGGATGGATGGATAGATGGATGGATGGATGGATGGATGGATGGATGTTTGTTACTCAATCACGCCAGAATGGCTGAACGGATCTGGATGAAATTTGGCACAGAGATAATTATAGTCTGGAATAGCACATAGGCTACTTTTTATCCCGGTAAAATTTAAATGCGGGTAACACCGCGGGGCGCAGCTAGTAATTCAATAAAGACTAAGAACGATATACCTATAACAAATGTGTCTGAAAGCTAAGCTTCGTAAGAGAAATTGTAATCCCTACCTTTTTGCTATTTAACTTAGAATATACAAAAGGGTGAAGGAAAAAATTCCCCGTCTCAACGTAGCTTCAGTAAAATGATCCCGAACATCGTGACGCTTGAGAAAAAGTTAATTACCACGCTGATGTCAGTCGTCTTTCAATTAAAAACCTTTTTAAGAAATTCGCGCGATGAAAAAACAATATGAAAACGGTTGAACATTATCGAGTAGCAAGATATTTAATTTTGTAATTTATTGCCAGTAAGCGGGTACTTAGGGATTTTTCGGCGCTCATATAACCTCTAGTTATCTATACAAATAAATAAAATTTGAGTGTCTGTTTGTAATATTAAAATAACCGCTTTTTACTAAGTGTATTAAACTAATTTTACGGATTTTATCGCGTTTGATACGTATTTGACGTTTAGACTACTTTACAGCAATCATGGTCACGGGAGGAGGTATCAAAATCCGAAAAATTTGTTTTATTTCAATGTGTAGTATTCGCGTAAATATAAGAAATCAATACAAATTGTTAATAAGAATTCTCTCCGTCATTTTCATTGGCTCAAGTGGCGCCAATGAGCAAACGTTTTGTAACACGCCTTTTCACTTCGTTTTCAAGAAATTCCGGATAAAGGTGGGCCCGTTAGAGTTTTAATAAAACCACTTGGCTGCCGGGCTCAAGAGTCACTCTCAATATGAAGGTTGCTTTTATTATAGCCTGTATAAACAACGATCTTAGGATTATATTTAAATAAAAAAACTATTTCTTAGCCTAACTTACTGTCGACTGTTTCATAATGATGAAGAAAGGCAAAATTTATAGCTTAATTTTCATAAGCAAATTGATTTTTTTGGAGTTTAGGCGAATATAATAAATAATAGTGACTCTGTAGGTTAGAAAATTGGTTTGGCTACTTTTCACATTTTTTTTAATACTCTGGTGGCCGATACCTTTACACCCTTACAGGCCTCGTGTCCTTTACAGCTTTAATAGGGCTTTTGGCGAACGGAAAGAGCGAATCAGTTGAAGGGGCAAACAGGCAACCTCAAGGGCGGCTGTCAGTTTTTTATTTATACCTCAAAGAAGTGAAAAAAAATGGACATAAAGTGAGAGAGGCGAGGCGTGGGAGAGAGGCGTCCTGGTCAGTTTCAATTTATCAGCATGTAGCTGTTTGGTGATTTGAAAAGTAAATATTTTAAAAAGTTAGAGTATGTCAATCGTGAAGTTAGGCATACATCCGCGCAGAGGCCTGTCAGTAGCAGACGGATGGCAAAAAAAAAACAAGTTAAAAAAATACCGTTCGGTATCGCATTTCGCGGTAGAACAATCCAATCGGCGTAAAACTCGTGGGGTCCCCGGAGAGGAGTTGCCATGGCAACCGGCCCGGGCAGGCCAAAAGGGGTCACAAAATCCAAACTTATCTCATAAATTTACACGGCAGGTCGATCTCGTTTCGACGCGGCGCGTTTCGCCAAATTTCATTTTGTGTGCGAAATATCTTCGGCGCCATTTAATTGGTGTGAAAATTTAAGTGGGGACTCTATAGTTATAACTTTTTTTGTCTTTAGTATGCAACATTTCATGCCCTGTTATTATAGATAGTTCAACCGATTCGGGCCATAGTCCAACACGCTGATTCAATTGGAGATGGCGAACTTTATACGTCTGTTAAAAAACTTGTAGGTAAGAAACCTATAACGAACTTGCACCTTGGACCCAAAGTGAACGATCAAACCGCCTTGCCTATTATCTTCTATATTATATAAAACAAAGTCGTGTTAGTTACATCATTTATAACTCAAGAAGGGGTCAGCCAACTTTTATGTTTTTTATTTTAATTTGTCTCTGCCCCAAATAGCCGAATAACTATTCAAACATAGGAAAAAATCACTAACAAAATAATAAAAATGTTAATCCATTTTCTCATACATTTGATTGTGGTACGGTTCGAAGTTACCAGGTACAGTTAGTTGCTAATAAAACAAATCTTACCCTCTGTTAATTTTGTCGATTACATTTACTGATTTATAACTATAGCCTGCCGTGTCGAGCGGTATCAAATGAATGGTCGAGTTGAAATTGTCCGATTAAAATATCCGATTGTTCAATCGATTTGCGGAACCGGACTCGGTCGTGCACCGTGTTTTGGTGTAAAATGCTGAATTTACCGGTTCCGTGATTGACGTCACAGATTTCAATTCAGGATAACGTAACTTTGTAAATATAAAGCATTGCAGTGTTTTATAATAATAATTCCAGTCCAGCCCTTTTTAATGTCCCACTACTGGGCACGGGCCTCTCCTCAATGCGAGGGGGATTAGGCCATAGTCCACCACGCTGGCCCAGTGCCGGTTGGTGGACTTCATACATCTTTCGAGGGGCTCTCTCAGACATGCAGGTTTCCTCACGATGTTTTCCTTCACCGTTTACTCCTTCACAGTGTTTTGTTATTATATGCCAACTAGCGTTCGCTCGTGGGCTCCGTCTGTTAAGCCTTCGATTTTGCTTTGCTGCTCGACTCCCAATTATCATAGCGTTATGATATGAACTCTATCTTTTAAGTATTACCGATTCAATAATTTAAACCTACAGACTTATAAAAGAAAGCATTCCTCGGATCAAACATTCGTGCTCACCACACAAATATAGTCCCTACCAGGATTCGAACCCGGGACTATCAGCGCAGAAGGCAGCGTCACTACAAACTTAGCTAATCAGGTCGTCGTAATCGTGACTTAAAATAATACACTTTTTAAATGTCCCACACCGAGCTCAGGTGCGACAGTACGACACAGCATCAGATTAGGCGGAAGAAAAACGAGGTGAAATAACTCGTAATTAATATTCTACTTAATTATATGACGGTCGTGTGCAGGTGGCATGTATTAATACGTCATTGGGTACATTAATATGACGTCAGTATTTACGTACAGATACAATATTTTGATGCGATGTGGATTACGCGGATTGCGTAATTGAGATAAATTGGTTGGGCAAATATTGAGTTTGGTTAAACGTGTACCTGTATGGTGTGACGTCATTGAAAAAAAAAACATTGTAGTGCAGTTATGGTATTTTATTAATAACTACTCATTCGTAGTTAAGTTAATCGATTTGTGTTTGTATTGTGTCCTCATTTGCATGAATAAAAATAAAATATATAAAACGTGGTATATAAACTACTGGTGGTAGGCTTCGGCCGTGGCTAGTCACCATCCACTGAACATAGCCATGTCGCCAAGTGACCTAGCCGTGTTCCGGCATGATGTTCGATGTTGCCATTCATGGATGGCGGGTCAGATCAGCTGCGCTGCATGTGCCTAGTGAATGTAGCGTCTCGATCTACTACCGCCTTCCTACCTACGCAAGTATGCTCCATCGTAGATGTCATCATCACTTACCATCAGGTGAGATCGAGATCAAATACTTGCCTATAATGTAATAAATAAATACGTTAAAAAGACAGCTCGCAGAACCGATGGCCGCTGGGGCAGAAAGGTTCTAGAATGGCGACCACGAACCGGAAGACGTAGTGCAGGACGCCCCCCACAAGGCGGACCGATGATATCACACGCGTAGCAGGAAGCCGGTGGAAGGGAGCGGTGGAGGACCGTGATGTGTGGAAGTCATTGGGGGAGGCCTATGTCTAGGAGTGGACGACTTTCGGCTGATTGATTGATTGATAAAAAGACATGCTTGGCTACCCAGGTAACCTAGGGTACCAAATATAACTGAGCAAGCGGTTTTTTTTCGTTTATCATTTATTCAAATTTCAATTTGGTAATCACGAAATCTTTATAATACAAAGCGATCAGTTTACTGCGCACAAATTCTAGCGACCATATCTTAAAAAAATATTTTATAAGTAGTAACTCTAACGAAAAACATGTCCCGAAGGATAACATCTACATGAAATAAAATGTTTTTTATTATTCTGAAATGTCGAAACAAAAGTTACATGTAAGTAATGTAAGCATAACTTAAAGTAAGGTCAGCAGAACGGGATCGATGTTTTCAGCGGTGCCTCGAGGGGCGGGGAGTATTATAGGCCGTACACACTGACCGAGGCCCTCGTCGTATATTATTAAGCCTCGTTTTCCTAGTGTTTCGGTTACTCTGGAACATTTTCATATATTGTAACATATAATTTATAAACCTCTAATATAGCTATTTTGACGCTCATGCGATACCAGATATTGTGTGATATATTGTTTTATATTTATCTCTTGTCTCCTTTAACTAAAATGTTAATGCCTCTATAGTGTTAATAAATTGGGCTTAAGGATGCAGCATCTATCAAGCATTTAGATTCCCACATAATGCAGATCTTTAAGAAAGAATAACAAACGAACGTTAAAAAGAAAATAATAGTCAGTATTTTTTCCATATTATTGGGTTCGTCCTTAGCCTCGGCGTGTGTAAAGTCACCACTGTATTTATGTCGACAAGCCGGGTATAGTAGGTAGGCATTAGAGGTCTCCTGCAGGGGACGATGGGTACCCTTATCATTGTTGATCTACCCCGAGGCGTTGCGTCTTATGGTACCTACTATAAACACAGGCAAAATGCGCAAATATGTAGTACTAACAAGCTACCATATATTTGAATATATTCTCTTGTATTATGTTGCTGTTTTCGTAGAAATAATATTGTAAATAATATCATAAATTGTATAATAATTTCGCCAGATAGACCTGCCAACTACACGGTCCCGAACTAAGCATGGTTTACATAATACTTATACAATCAGCGCAGTTGGTAGTGAACTTTATTTCTGCGCTAAGAGTCCTGGGTTCGAATGCTGGTAGGGAGAAACTTTGCGTGATGAGCACAAATTTTTGTAACCGAATGATGGCTGGTTAGTATCTATATAAGTAATATCTATTAAGTTCACCCTTAGTCCATTATACAAGCATTGCTTAGTGTGGTACCATTTAGTTTGTTCGTATGACGATATATTAATGTATGATATGGCCAGACAAACACGCCAGCTATACGGTCCCAAACTAAGCATCGTTTGTATTATGGTTAAGTACTGTATAATGGACTGGGACGATCCCAGTATATATAATACTTATATACATATTAAACGTCTATGACTTGGATACAAATATTCGTGCTTATCACACAAAGTTTGCCCCTCCCAGGATTCAAACCAGATAGCAGGGCCAGTTACACACAAATAGTATATAATACATATATGGTATGTTCTTTATGTAAAAGTAGGTATCAACTGTCTTCTTTAATATGTTATTCACACACACCCCACAAAAATTACATCGACTTTACAGGCTTTATATATAACTCAGCCGTTATAACTTTGTACTGCCACTATACGCTGTATAGCAGTAATAAGCCCGGTGATCAGTCCCATGATTATATTATAACACTACAACATTATATCGATCACAAACGACAGCTCTTTATAAATATTTATCGGCCTCTGCCGCATAAATATGTATGCGAACGTTAAGCGCAGACCTCTCGCATAATACACTGTACCCGCAAATTAATACAGGCAGGGCGGTCGTTACGAAAATGATATGATATGTGAATTTCAAATTAAATAGCCGATTTATACCGCGCGCGTGAAAAAATACTGAACACATCGCTTGATTAATGTTTACAATTTGAAAATGGAAAGAGGTTTTTCTTTTTCTATATTACTTGGCGATTGTACACTACCTATACTGTTACTCCTGTAAGCCAGGATCGACGGTGGTATTAAATAAAAACGACGATGTACCTTTGGCGATTCCCGGGGAAACGCTAATTACTTTGTTACCCGCGACGAATTAAATCGAATCGAAAAATAGAAGGAATTGGGGAGTAATTACCCACTTCCCTCTATTTGAAAATCGGGATGCAAATAAGAACTGTATGTATAGTTATGTATGTTTAATATTAAGTAATAGATGTTATTTCGCCCTCAGTCCATTAGGCGGCACCCATAATACAAGTCTTGCTTCTTGTAGCACCGTATAGTTGGTGTGGTCGTCTTGTTTAGTAAAATAACTACACCATAATAATAACACTATTACAAAGATATGTCTAATGCAGAATTACAATTTCAAAGAATAAAAAAAAACAATTTCACAGACAAATTAAAAAGATAAAAGCAACATTCTTAGAATAATAACAAAAAAACGTAATTTCAAAATGAATTAATAAGAATTCCATTTAAAACCAGACACTTATACATTATTCGTGAAGAGCGTCGGTGCAAAATTTGCATTGCAAAGAAATGGAATATAATAGAAACATCTTACTTCGCTGCTTCGCCTTGTAAAAGTATCCAATGATTTGGAAAATTAATCTCGGATGCAGTTCCACTGGAATGATGAAATAGACCCGCTCTTACACCGTAGTTAGGAAACCACCGTTTAAAAATATCCGGAATTTGAATGCAGGATGCATTCTGTCACTGTCATACCTATTTATTAAATCAGTGGAGTAAGCACGATGACACATACGTAACATTCGGTAAAATATACTGGATTGAATACGACTTAAAAATATAAAGGTGAAATATTCGTAATTTTCTTCAAAAAATATTTAATATCTTATGAAGGATTTTTGTGTATGGCAACATTGGTATTGAGTAATTTTTTTCTTATGCCTACACTTGTACTAACCTTATGTTAAACATAATATAATAGCAGATAATTCATCATCGCTTTAAGAGTAAGCGTATTTTTATAATTATGAATACCTAGACATTAGTCTTAAAGGCACCGGTGTAAAAGATGACGGATCTTCAATAAATTAAAAGTAAAATACTTGTTAAAAGTATTCAAAGCATCGCTTCATTGCGTTCCGAGAGCAGTGCTATTGCTCAAACAGATATAATATTTTTCACTGTGTTAAACCAGTTCGAGTCGAGGCCACAAATAAACAGTTGTAGAGCATTCAAGCTATCAGAGTCTTGTTTCCTTTCCTCTTTATATTTTGTTTTATTAACATTCTCTGAATTTTCCGTCAATTAAGTCGTATTGTCGGGAACGTAGTGTTGAAGTGCGATTGGAATAGCCACGCTATCATCTCAAGCTTTGTAATGATAGAGTAAGAGAACGTCTGTTTAGTATTTAATAATGTATTAGGACTCAGACTCCATGTACGATCGTCAATCCATTTGCTCACTGTATCTAAAATAGAGTCGAGATTACCTGATCAATTACAATAAGATTCGCCGCAAAATAAACTTGAATATTTATTTCATACCATCCATGTTTGTGAAAGAATGACCAGCTCAATTTAATTGCTGATAATAACAGAACTTATACCATACAAATAGATGCTTCAGACTTGTTTTCTTTTATAGAGGCACATCACAGAGCAAGTGGAGTCACCCTGTCCATTACTATTCCCAAAAGGTAAACATTATAAGCCGCTACATATAAATTACCTAAAAACATAAAATTCACTTAATACCCCACTGGAGGACGACTAGGCCTAAACTAAACGTAACTCTGAACTAGTTCGTAGCTGGCCTAAATAAACGAGCGAACTGGCGCACAATTTATGCCTGCACGATATTTCTAGTTCAATTTTGTGTCGCGCTACTCAATCGTAAAAAGAACGCAATTTGGCGAGTTCCATTATTTTAGATTTTTGTTTTATTATTTTGTTCATTTCTCTTTTCGTTGAAAGAAGTTTCGGACGCAGATGGAAAATCATTATTTGTTTTTCCAAACTTTGAGTAAGTACGTTAATATAAAAAAAAATTACAGAACTCCTTGACTCAGATTACTTGATCCTTTTCAAATACCGATTTTCGTCTAAGATATACAGATCCACAGGTAAATAAAACTCAGTCGAATTGTAGCAAATACTGATAAATAAAACTTTAAAAATCTTTTTGAATGTTATGTCCACACAGTTTGATCCAGAAAGGGTATTTTAGCCTTTAAAGCAGCGATTCTTTGTCGCATTTGTAATCATTATGCAATCTCAGTAATAAATAATATATGAAATTGAATACCTATTAAATTCGGTAGTCTCAAATTCAATAAAATCTCTCTTGCATCCAACTAACCAATTGATCAAAGTGCTATTGTGTGAACCGGGCATGATTTTCGAAATGCGGCCCTTCCCGCCGAGGCCACTGAATAAATGAATAAAATTTCACGTGTATACGAGCCGCGTATTATTCGCAATGATATCGCACAATTCAATTTTGTTGACTGACAGACGGAAAGGGTTCGGAATTCATCGTGATTCATGAAATTAGCACGTGCAAGGATTTTATGGTGACATATTTTATTTTCATTCAAGAAGATGATGGTAGTCGATTTAGGTTAAATTTACTTCACTTTTTTGTAGATTTAAATTTTTAATCAAACCGGGCTACTAAACACGACTACAACCATAGTAAAATAGTGTGTGAACCGTTACGAAACTTTTAGTGCGTAGACAGTATCTTCTCAGAACTTCTCTCGTCGCGTTCCGATCGGGATGTTAAGTTAAGAAAAAAAAAATGTAAAACGACAGTTTGTGATGCTCTCCCGTAGGCATATTCCAAATATATTATTTGACTTTGATCTATATAGGTAATATTTTTTTAATCCTAAAATTCGGCCTTAACATTTCCGCAACCCTTCCAATATTCCCATCCCATATCCATCCAATCCTCAATCCATAGTCCCAATTATCTTATCACATTCCTGCAATAGTTCCTCCGCCTGCTGAGGTCGATTCACTGCTGTTGTATGTTTATGCAATCATTTTCCGCAATTGACCCCAGCATGTGGCTAACAAAACATTAAAATTCTCAAAAAGGGCCTCTACGTGTTGGACCCATGTAGGACCCGCGCAGGCTCTCCAAAGATCTGAGTATATCCCGTGTGGAGAGAGACGTAATAATAACAAAAAATAACGGTATATAATTCTACGTTTTATATTTAAACATTATTGATATAAAAATGTGCGGTTCGTCTCAACAAGTACAATACGAGCACCAGGGACGTCTGGGACGTCATTCCGTTGAATTTGATTCTAAGAATACTTTCCATCTTTAATATAAAGAACTTAAGATATGTTTTTATATGGACTCTGTATTTTGATTTCATTCCCTCCGATCCTTGTGATTATTGGAAATACAATCATACTGTCATCTATGTATACGTGAAAAAATATAAATCTCTTTTTCTCTCATGGTGTATTATAAAAGCAGGTCCTATGGCCTTTGGTGTACTCTACAGACCAAAAAGAGAGATTCTCACAGGAAAAGATTTCAATGGCTGAAAGAATTATACAGGATATTGATATTTTATGTTTAGGATAATTTGCCAATAGCTTCATTGTACATCTAAACTGGATTTAGTGCAAAGATATACATATAAATACGCCTATAATCTTAGAAAGTATAACGAACGTAGTAATCTTAGAACTCAATAGATATATATTTTGTAGAAACAACATGCTTTTTAGATTCTCCACAGAAACTCAGATGGACGAACGAAGTGCTTCCGTTAATTTAAAAGTAGGAACATAAATAAGGCTTAGTCCCCATCGCGGGCTAGTGCCTCGACACGGTGACAAGGCAAAGCCCCTTTAATACCACACCTTCCGTTCTTAAAAGCTACTTTAGATAAAGGGGTCTTAAACACTTCAACTACAAATGCTTAAAGTGTTAATGCTATGCATTTTATGCTCGATTGTTTCCAATGATTAAACATTTTCATGCATACAAAATTTCGTTTTAAACTTCTATAAATTCAATTTCAGATAGACGATAGATTGTGAAATTGAAATACTTGTAACGATCAAAAGAACATTGAATGATACTTTGCCTTAATCCAATGATCCATCTTTTAAATATAAACAAAACATGATTAGTTAATTGATAAAATAAAAGTTATCATTTGAAGAATTTAAAAGGTGTAGATATAAAAAAATATTTTGCACCAAATAGATAAATTGAATCCAGATTATTTTTGAAAAGACTTGGTACTTACATAACACAAAGTTTATGACTTTATTGCTTCAAGTTTGATAGATAGAGAAGATATGATATCTTCATGACGAACGTTAATCGAATCAATTTTTTAACAAAATCCTTGAAGAATGAAGTATAATATTAGGCGCTTATTAATTTTCTATACAGCAGACGATTTTATTCTATACTAATATCACAAACACATAAACAGTACGCTATATACTCACACACAACAGTATTTGCATAATGCCATTTATCAAGAACCGTTGACCGCCGCGCCCGGATTGCGAACGGCAATAAATACCGCCAAAGGTTCCGTACATCACAATATACGACCGATTTTAGATCGATGGCCTGTGTGAGGGGGATTTTTCATTTTCATAGCCTGAGTGAAGCGAAAAAAGAATTGTGACAACTGCCTTTTTATGGTTAAAGGGAACGTTTTGTCTTTGATGCTTTTACGGCGGATTTTTTGTTATACGCCGATTGATATAGTATTTGATTTTTATACCAAAAATTGCATGATAGAGGCAGATATTTGCAGGGACTGTCTTATATAGAATCTTCATAACAGAATATCATTTATTTTTGAGCAATCAGTACGCCAACTGCGAGATTATTCGAACGCTAACGGTATAGTCTGTAGTTTACGTATTTAGACACTGTATGGTAAATTGAATAGCGCCTTTAGCGGACAGTATTTAAACTTTCAATTCTCCATACAATGTATCTTATACGTAGACTGTGAAGTATACAGTTAGCTCACGAATAATCTCGCACTTGAGGTCCAGTTTACGCTCAGTTGATACAGTGAAACAGTGGGACGGTCTGCGAGGCAAATGATAGTGAGGCACGGGTGCCTCACAGTGCACGGGTGAGGCAGCGCGAGCGTACTGACTGAGTGAGTAACGGGGCCTCGCGAGACTGCTCGCTCATGGATATTGTCGTTTAAAGATTACATCGCATAATAACGGTCGTCACAGCCTACTCAGGTTGTTATATTTGTTGTTTTAGGATTTATAACAACAAGTACACAGTGTACATTAAGGTATGTCAACATACGGTAATTTAGGTAACATAGGTTTATTTTGTAGATGACTGTAGTACTGTAATGTCTCTACTGTACTGTCTGTACTGTACTGTACTGTCTGTACTGTACTGTCTGTACTGTACTGTCTGTACTGTACTGTCTGTACTGTACTATCTGTACTGTACTGTCTGTACTGTCTTCTTATGTAGATTTATACATTGATTTCGACCCAGACGATTCTACTTATAAGCGTAGTGTAGACAAACTTAACTGTATTAGGTCAAGGGGTCAATAAAATTGCGACAATTTTGGCTCTATACTGGTAAACTGCGTGCCAACAATTGTGCGATTAATGCAATCAATTGGTGCTCGGTCATTGGTCCGATTTATTTGCTACATAATATACTTTTATTTTAAACCATCAGGTGGGTTTTTAAATATTTGATGTCATACAATTCCAGCTCATGCCCGCGTTTTAAATCTTTCAAAAATTGAAGTCAAACGAATTATTTTTAATAGATGCCCTACAATTTGTGTAGCCCAATTATTGGACAGGACAGACAATTGAAAGAACATTAAAACATGAGGTAATAATGTGGTGGCTCAGCGAGCATATAAAGCCGTCGTTCGTCCTGCGCCTGATCTATCTCCAAACGTGTCAGATTGCCGTCCCATCGGACTATGAGAGTGCACCTGTGCTTGTACACACACTTGTGCACTATATCTCCTGTGCAGGGCCCTGTAACTGGCACTTTTGACAGATGTCCCATACAATATCTGTCAAAACTGACAGTTACTATGCGGTTGCTGTTCGATTATGAATCGATTGTGTTAGCAGACTTGGGGCCCCGTTGGCTCGTCACCGTTGATATTGGCCGAAAGTTGGTCACGATGACTATTATTATTATGACTTAATGTAAAACCTTTAGTCTGTGTATAGGCTCTTAATTCACTACCTCACCGTCTCGTCGGCAAGTCGTTTTGGATGCGCGCCCACACCGCTCCATATATTTTGACGGGCCGATGTTTGCCAGGACGATGTACCAACTATAAAACTAATGGGGGGTGAAGGCGTACGTTTTCTATTTTGTACGCACAGGATATATTGCGAACATTATTCACGGTATTGAACCAAAATACGTTTAAATGTTTCAGTTTGGTAACATCTGTATTGGTACAAGTATCTATTGTTTTTTGTGGTATTATTCATATGTTGTGTTCAAATCCCGGGCTAACTTTGTGTGATGAGCACGATTTTTCGTAACTGAGTCTTGGATGTTTAATAACTCTATGATCATCACACACTTGAACCATTGTCTGGTACCCCTAATATAAAAGTTGCTTAGCTTGGGACGGTACATTCGGTGTGTTTGACTGGTAATATTTATGTATACAGGTTGATTCAGTAATGTTATACAGACCATTAAACCAGCGCTTTATTAGCACATTTGTAATCATTATGGCAAATGAGAAATTCGATTTGTCAATCTTAAGACGGTAAACTGTGTACCCAACAAAATGATAATTGTGATTTTTGTGAGCGTTTTTTTTTAATTGTAATTTTTCGATATTTTGACCACCCGCAATGATTACAAATGCACATCAGAAGCACAAGTTTAAGGGTTATTATCTTTCTCAATCACCTGTATATTTTTTTTTCAACGGTCAGGTGGTCAGCTGATTCATAGTAATTCTCCCTTATCCTTTACAATAAGGTCACGGCAAACGAAATAAATCTTACGTTCTACGCTAAACTGATCCAACTCACGAAGCAGTTATACCCTAAAACTGATTATAACTATTACACGAACCTTTCTTTCTTCGATATACCTTTTGGAGGCCAACAAATTTTCTCGATAGGCCCTATCGGGGTCCTCATCCAGCGGGAGCAACAATTCGGAAGTCGATTTAACTTAGGCCTTTTGCGAGCAATCTCAGTCGCTTCGCTCCGGGCGTAAATTCACTTCGCATATCTTCCAAACAAAATACTCCCAGTATGGACCCGATTGGGAATTTAGTGAGCAACTGCGCCCAGAAACTTCCTATTATTTTGAATTAAGTGAATTCGTCCGCTTGTGTGGGTACACTTTTTTTCTTTCGTCGATTGTATTCCGTAATTTGCTTTTCGTGTTTTTGTTTTCCCTTTGAAAGTTTCTGCTGATATTTTATTTTATCGGGCAACAAACCGTTGGTGCGAAATTAACGCGGCTTAAGACATTTCTGTGCTGGATTCAATATTACCCTTGTAATACAGTTTCGTTCCGGGAATCTAGCGCTGGCCTGTGGTAGAAGAAAAATATTAAAATTAGTAAGAAATAAAAATCATGCATTTCTTTAGCGCGACATGGGTGCAAGCCTAGCCTCACCAGCAGCGCGGTGGGGCTGTACACAGCCAACGAAACCTAACAGCTTTTCTGTTACACCATCAACCGGCAGTACGCTGATCTATACATATAAATAAAATTGGAGTGTCTGTTTGTAATATTAAAATAACCGCTTTTTACTAAATGCATTTGGATGTATACATGGTACCTATACCAAAACAACCTTTTTTAAAAAATTTGTCTGTCTGTCCGTCTGTCTGTCTGTCTGTCTGTCTGTCTGTTTGTTCCGGGTAATCTCTGAAATGGCTGAACCGATTTTGACGGGACTTTCACTGGCAGATAGCTGATGTAACAAGGAGTAACTTAGGCTACTTTTATTTTAGAAAAAAAAATAGGATCACGAAAAAAAAATAAAACCAATGTTGCAGCGCAGCGCCTGATTAAGTTTGATAGCAACAACCTGCAATGCGTCCCGCGGGCTCAGAATGGGCGAGCAGGCTGTTGTGAACGGTTGTCTTTGTTAAATACCACGCGGACGAAGTCGCGGGCAACAGCTAGTGTTCTATAATTTACTAATTGAGTACTTAGTTGAAGTCGTGGCGTGATTAGTAACCGTTAATGACCAGTACTTAGCCGACCGTCTTTGAGGATATTCTAGTTAGGGACATTACAAAACATTTATCATGTCTTGTTGTAGCTCTATATTGTGTACATACTCAACGACCCTCAGCTTCAAGAATACTCGACACAAGGATAAAAAAAAATTGGTAGATATTCGCCAAATTATCAAAAAAGGAAAATTAATTCCGATCTTGAATAATAACGCGACTACTTATTCAGACAATAGCGACGCGAGTACGAAGCAATTTTCTCTGTAAACAGGCAAATATTAAAATAGAAACACAACATTCTTTACACAAAGATTCGTGAGACGTTGAATAATACAGGGCTGGGTTGGTCCATCCATAATGGAATTACACAAGGGACTAGGAATAGGTGGCACAAAAATATTTGCTATAGATTCACTGTGTGTTTTAGACGCAACGCCTTTGTGATTACAATGTTTCGTGTTTAATAAGTCACATATGGGCTTTCATGTTTCAAAGTCAAATGTGTTTGGTGAATGTTATAAGTATGTTTGAGGAAAATGAAGATAGCTATGATAATATGTTATCGAACCATCTTCATTATTTTGACATTAACATTTCAAAAGGTGTCCCTTTTTGACTGTTTATTATGTCTATGTCGTATTTATGATGCCCTATGTCTTACATCTGAATTATTATATATATAAGGTTTAACAAAAATGGTGTTAATTGTTTTAAGGGGTTAACAAGTAGCTGATAACGACCATGTTTTGTATACCGTATATGAGTAAACAGTGTTTTGTTTTTTCTGTGCGAAAGCAAGCCAGTACAGTTTCACCGCGCTCTTAGTACGTACGTAGTGTTATTGAAATAAAACTATTATATATTTTTCGGATCTTATCGCGTTTATTTTATGTTTTTACGCTCCCGACGTTTCGGCTGCTTTAAAACAAATCCGTAAATGTTGTTTTATTTCAATGTGTATTATTTGCGTAAATATATGAAATCAATATGTATTGTTATTTTTAAAATTTCGAATAATTTGGGTTTTTTTTTCGAGAGTGCGACCTTTATAGCCTACCAGGGAGATTATGTTTAATTCGCTAGCATTTTATGCTGTACCTCTAAGGTAACAAATCGAAGCTACATCTATTATTAGCAAGTATAATCCCGAGAGGTCTCTGACCGGTTGTATCTCAACGTCCGTCAGCGCGCTCCTTCGTGTAAACATGACTATTAAGTTATTTACAACTGACCAACTTGGTAAATACCTGATTCATAGAAGCATTTTTTATTGTATATCCTAAACTATGTCATTGGGACGTGTTTTTCTTCATTAATAGCCACCAGTGATACATAATGCATTATACATTCAAAACCATGGTAAATAAAATATATTGCTAGTTCCATCATCAATAGCCACAGTACACCCTTTACCCGGCCCTTAACCACCGGACCTAATGCTCCAAATAAATATAATAATACCAACCCTTTTTAATGTCCCACTGTTGAGCACGGCCTCCCCACAATGGGAGGGGGGTAAAATAGTTAAAACCAAATTAAATGGAACGACAAAACTTCTGACACCAGAAGCATGTCGTCAAATGCAATAACGCGACGTCACCCCGGCCGCTTAATTCGGGCAATCCGGGCAATCCGGGCCTCATCTAGGAGCGAGCATTACTCACAGTCAGGTCGTTCATATCTCACGCGTGGGCCGCGGGCGGGACGAGCGGAGATTTCCCGAAGGACGCAGCACAAGGTCACGTTGTGCAGTACGCTTTTTTGACTGAGATTATGATCAGGTGACTTTGTTGTGACGTATTTGTGATATTATCTATGTAAGTTTTCTTGACATTTTTTTTATCAGAACGAAGATTGTTAAGTGCATAGATCACATAGTATTGCGGATCTGGTAATTTTTTGATTTTTTTTTCATTGCAACTAATAGGTATAGAAAGTTATTATTATATTGTCGTTCCTCGCTTAAATCATTTATATTATATGTTTGAAACTGTAATCAAATTTAATTCCCAATCCCGCCATCTATATTAAGTACTAGCTGCGCCCTGCGGTGTTACCCGCGCGAAAAATCATATCGATCCTTTGCGCTATGAAAAAATTGAAACAAATCTAACCCACAGGAACCATATATTTTACCGGGATAAAAAGTAGCCTATGTGCTATTCCAGACTATAATCTATCTCTGAGCCAAATTTCATCCAGATCCGTTCTGCCGTTCGGGCGTGAAAGGGTAACAAACATCCATCCATCTATCCAAACTTTCACATTTATAATATTAGTATAGAAGTATAGATTAATATTAATTAATTAATAAGTATAGACTACAAAATGTGTCAGCACACTAGTTACATGAATGTTATAAATGAAGCAGAATAAATATATTTTTTGTTCGTTGGTTAAAACCTGTGGTTAAAACTCAGCAACGTGTCCAAGAACTCTTCGCTTTTGTAAAGCAAAGATTGATTCAAAATTGAAAACTTTCACCAACCAATCACAACAATTTCCTCTCGTAAGAAATTGCAAGCGACCACTGAGCGAACTAGATAGACGGTGCTGTCTCCTCACGAATTGTTTGCTATACGTGGCCAAACACTTGTTTGTGTGAACCAATGTTGGTTTACGTGCACACGATCTATATTCCGCGTCCTCTCGCTGGTCCATGAACGAGATACTTATCGCGGTGTCGGGATCTATATGGCACATTTGTTTAAAGTTTTGAATTTGGAACGCAATATTTTGTATGAAATTTTTGGGTGAAGTTTTTACAATACAGCATGTTTCGGAAGGGGTATTGTAACTTTTAACCTGCGCTTTTTTAAGCATTTAGAATTTTGCCAGGTAATAGTAAAAAATAAACCTCAATAAAATTCAATTGTCAATTGGATGGGATTTTTTTTTTGTTTTAAATCGACATTTACAATTTCTGATTGTGTTTTGTTTCATAATCATGTTTAGGTCTAAACGGTATACTTTTAGGTTGTTTAAAAATAGGATAGTATTGAAAATGTTGTTAATATCCGAAGCAAGTTGGGCGAGAGATATTATTTGCCATTCCCATTGTGGCTAGTGCTTCATTTTAACCAATATCCTAAAGTTGCACTTAGGAGTAACTAACTCTATAAGTAGGTACTAACTCTTGAAAACAAAAACACAGTAAACTCTGACTCATTTCGTCACGAGCAACGCCTCGAAGCACTGAATAAATAGATAAAGCGGCTTTTTAATTATTCAAATGATGGCCCACTGCGGTCCTCAAATCGGGTCTTCAAACTCGAACAAACGAACTGAAACAAACTGTATATTCTAATAGCCAAAGTTCACTTTCGCTGGGGGACTGTTTTCTATATAAGAAGAACCAACGTTATAATTTTCCTTTATGCGATATTAGGACTTAATTCATTAAGCTTTTTGCTTATTTTAGATTGCAGTTTGCGAGTGATCATGTTTTACTGTGTGAGGACACAAATACTGGATTAGGTGTATCATGATTGCTTAATTAACATACCTAGTTCTTCTTAGACTTTAGTGTCGGGGAAACGGTTTCAGAGCTATAGAGTTGAATTGTTTAATGTGAGGATAGTTAAGTTGTTTATTAAGTATCTAAGCTTCTGAAATAAATTCTTTATGTATGACGACATAAGTAGCCTAATAGTTGTCGTGAGAAATATATTTTATTTAAAGCTATAGTACTTTCATTTCTCAATGGACAATGTATGTCTATGAGTACATTAAGGCTTTTAACTAAAAATAAAATACCAACTGCAATAATAGGTAGTTCACTGAAAACAGAAAAAACCTTCAAGAGTTTTGTTGCAGTAATGTAAAATTCACTATTAAATGTTGTTTGTTTGATAACATCTTGGATATTATAAGGTCTGGCAGGTCGAGTCAAACCAAAATTTTACAGCAATTACCTATGTTTTGTAAATAACTTTCATTTGCTCCTGCTTGCAATACCTTATAACATGTGAAGTGACATTTGACCCCATAGGACGACTTTCTTTAGAATTATCGCATTAAAATCTCGATAGCGAATAGGTACTTGCAGTGGGGACAGACAACACACATTCAGAGACTCTGAATAACATCGGGCCGGACCATGTTTAAACATCAAAGCCAAATTAGAAGAGCTTAACTCGATTTCCTCGCGTCCGTCTGTAGTCAAATTTCAAGCATGGTGACATCAGAAAACGAGATTTATTCGAACATGTGCGAACTCGAAAGATTTCTAAACACGATTATGGGATTCTGGGATTGGGGCTTTCTCGGTGGCTGTAGACCAGGTTAGACATTATGGCGTCCTTTTCCCGACAACGTGGGCAGTGTTAAACCGAGTAAAGCCTTACGTAGCAAGTTATCAGTTTAAAAATTTGCGGCAGTCTCTTGACTTTAAATTATAAAGTATACCGAATAAGGTCCACAATATGAACAAAATTTTGCCGATCGCGATATCTGACGGCCTGATTAGCGCAGTGGTAGTGACTCTGCTTTCTGCGCCGAGGGTCCCGGGTTTGAATCCTAGTAGGGACACAAGCTTTGTGTGATGAGCACGAATGTTTGTACCTGAGTCATGGATGTTTAATATGTATATAAGTATTATATACTGAGTTCGCCCTCAGTCCATTGTGAGGTACCCATAACACAAGCGTTGCTTAGTGTGGGACCGTATAGTTGGTGTGTTCGTATGGCGATATATGGCGATATATCTTGTTATACAAGCCTTTGTTAAGAACGCACGCTACATACCACCTAACGTAGATGGTCTGATCAGGTGGTTCTTTGTTCTCACTAACGTTTGAAAGTGGTTGAATTTGTTTCCCGAGCAAGGACGTGGGTGTGGATGGATGGATTTACGTTATATTCAATACTAGCTGTTACCCGCGACTTCGTCCGCGTGTTATTAAACAAAAAGCTCAAGTTACTCCTTGTTACATTAGCTATCTGCCAGTGAAAATCCCGACAAAATCGGTCCAGCCATTGCGGAGATTAGCCGAAACAAACAGACAGTCCGACACACAGACAGTCAGACTGATAAAAATGGTAAAAAGCGGTTATTTTAATATCACAAACAGACCCTCCAATTTTATTTATTTGTATAGATGTATAGGTACTAAGAAATCCAGCGAACTGGGTTTCGTTTTGTAACTTTTGAATAACTCGATTGCGAATAAGTACTTATTAGAAAACGATATTTATGATAGACCGTCTGAGACTTTCATCATTATGTGTAACAATATGATTTATTATTTCTCTACTATATTCAGTCATGTGTTAGCCATTCCTGAATAATGTTTTGTGAGCTTAGATTTTCGTTTGTTAAGTCTATTTTAGTTTATTATATGTTAAAATAAAGGCGATAAAATCTGTAAAGAAAAAGTTTTATTTCAACATGTCCAGTGTTCATGTCATGTGTTTAATGGAAACCATACGGAATAGAAGGGGGGAGATGATAGGCCATCTCATACGACATGATACCCTTATAAAGAACATCATAGCGGGTGTAGGCGACGTGCCTCGCGATATACATAAATATAATAATACATAGACTAATATAATATAAATAAAATTAATTAAAATCATATGAGGGTGTCTATAGAATAATAAGTTAAAATGGGGGGTAAAAATATTATGTACTTACCTCCAACTATTTAAATAAAATTGAATCTACCTCCGTTTGCGTGTAGACTAGGTGGCAGCCCATATAAAAGTTAGTTCTATTTGAATCTTCGTACAATGTACACACAAGTCTGCACGCAATACGCCCTACTTCTTTAAAACCTCATCTGTGTTGTTATTTCGGAATCACACCACTCCACGCATCACCGGCATCGTCTACAGCGGGAAAGATCGAATGAAAGCGTGGACGACGAAGACCAAGAATAAACTACATGAGTCAGATAAAGGAAAGGATTGGTGTCATGTATAGGGAGGTGAAAGAAGCTGCTCTAGATAGAGACAGGTGGAAAGAGCTTCATCAGCTACACCGACAATGGTCGAGCCCTTAAATTAGAAGAAGAAGTCCAGTGTTCATTCAATTTACATTCCAGTCCTACAAACAAAAAGCTTTCCGACACCAACAAATTTATGTATAGGTAAACCTCGCTATACGTTCAGGACACGACACGGAGCCGACATTCGGAAATTAATAGCATTTCCGCGACGCTGCGCCGTTTGAGGGCCGATTTCCATTGCAACCGTTTCCAATGTGAGGATATTCAATAACATCTGACGATCAATGCACCGGCGCGGCGCTACTGTGAATTTAGCTTTATATCTTTACCGATAAGCGCTAATATCTGGATAAACTAAAGATAACTGGCTTATTCTGTGTTCCTTGAAGACCACCTCACGTAAATTGCCACCTTAAGTGTCTCGCGAATGAGCTTAAAATAGCTTAAATAGGATCTTGCTAACAACCACTGTAGTGCTCTTCGTATTTCATATATGAAAGGTGTTTCTTCAGATATTTGGGTTTTATTAATTTATCATTCGTTTTTCACAAACATTAATGTTACGTTATGTTACAATGATATCACAAAGCATTTTTTAAAGGATTTGGTATGTAGTACCATTGTATATTGACCAAAACATTCTACGTGAAATTATCCAATTGAAATTTCGTTCGTTGAAATATATACCTACCTTAAAAGTACTTATACACTACAACCACAGATTCATGATCTGTGACTACAAATAAGAGTCGATGGGTAATTTTACTGAGAACCACATGAATATCAGTCAAGAAAATAGCCTTAGAAATAACCAAAAAGACGGTGATACAATAAATACGGCAGTGCGAGTGCACGCGAGCCGGATAAGTGACGCGTCCGGACAACCGGACGGGCCGGACGTCCGGGCGTTCCTTGCCCCGCCCGGATACAATGAGACAATATACGGGCAGAAGCGCACTGTATTTGTGTTAGCCGGACATAGTTACCAGTGGTTCTCTTAAAACTCACCGTATTCTTTTAAGTGACTTAAAATTACTTTTACATTTTCTCTTTTCAGTTTTATTTTTCTGAGCTTAAAGTTCACTTCAGGTTTTAAATGTAGTTTATTGCAGGGCGACATTATGTGTAGTTCGTTCGAATGTGTGCATCTAGTAGTACCTACAAACATTGAACCTCATCCGACTTATGTCAAATATTTCGTGTTCTGTGCTTTAGGGATTTCGGAAAACAACAGGCAGACGAGGCAGCGCGAGCTTGTGCCTCGGCCGAGCTCTCTTATTTGTCATTTGCTTCCATTCGGGCATTCGTCGTGGTCTCCGTATATTTAATGATTTATTCAACAACAAAGGTTAAGGCTAGTGATTATAGAGACTTATATGCTATTTTTTACATCTATATCAACGTTCCGAACATATCGAATAACCAAGCTAACCTTACATGCTCGTAGGCTCTGGCGATTCATCAAACTACATTTTACAGGCGTGGTGGGCTAAAGCGAGACCTTTAGCGGAAAAGGTAATATCATTCAGGTAGGTGGCTAGTATACCTGGCGAGCAGCTATGCGCCCATGATTACTGTCGGAGTCTTGTTTATATGTTACGTGCTCCAAAAACTCTCATAGCGCTTTTTAGGATTGTATGAAAAATCGTAATTTGTTCTCGATGTCGAATACAGCGCCATCTGTGTATGAGCGCGGTGAACAAGTTACTTGTAGCCAGGTCTTCAGACCATTGCTGAGCTAGGAACATAAGCTAAAGAAACAATGTTTTTAAGTGCACCATATTCATTCTGTGTTTGGTTGTCAACAGTGCCGATGACGCAAGTGGTGTCGGTGGCCGGCGAGCCGGTGTACCTGCCGTGCGACATCGCGACACAAGATGAGGATGACGCGGTGCTGCTCGTGCTGTGGTACCGGGAAGACCTGGGCACGCCTATATACAGGTAAACAGGCTTTTCTGATAATAGGTGCGCAATACGAAGAAACACATCTATAGGTACTTCAAACTGTAGCTTAAAGCTTTTGTGGTTGTTCTTTTGATCTAGTTCTTGGACCAAGTAAAGTAAATCTTTTGAACTAGTTCTAAAGCCAAGTAGATATTTAACCTAGGATAATGAAGTTCTAATAGAGATGATAGAGATTGATAGAGACAGGTGGAAAGAGCTTCATCAGCTACACCGACAAGGGTCTAACCCTTAAATTAGAAGAAGAGTTAGAGAGAATTAGAGAAGAAGTTCTAAGATATTTGTCAGTAGGAATGCCTTTACTGAGGCCTGATTGTACTGAATCTTTGGAGGAATAGACTTTAAAGGATAAAAACATACTTCTATAGACTCTACTATAGAGAAAGGTTTTCAGGACAAAAATATAATACGATAAAAAAACCGATTACATTTCTCTATCACGAGAGAGAAAATATGAGAGTGTGACTATAATTAAACGTCGGCCTTATTATATTTTATTGTTACAGTAGGCATTCTAAATACTTGAAATGTCCTTGATTTGACGGTCTGGTAGTTAGGTACGTCCGTGGTAACAAAGTTAAGTGTGTTAATGGCGCTTTTGTACGCACTTAGCCATATAAAAGTGGTTTATAGGGCAATAATGACGCAAACGTCGGCTGTAACCACAGAGGTTATCCACCAGGTCTGTTTTTTTTTTCTAGAATAAAGCTCCAGTAATAATTACAATACTACCATAATTCGTCTGGTGATATTATTAGTAACTAAGCAACGCTTGTATTATGAGTACCGTAGACTGGGGGCGATTCCAGTATATAATTACTGAAATAGATATGAAACGTCCCTGATTTGGGTACAACCATACGTGCCAATAATGAATAGCAATCGTTATGCTTAGCGACTGCTTTTTTATTGACACCGCCATCTAGTGTTTCCAGCTTAAATTGTGAATTATACGGAGAACACTAGATGGAGCTAACATATGCTATGAAAAAACAATAAAATGTTCTAATGTGACGCAGTTCGTTTATTGAATAAAAAGCCATTCGGCTAGGATTTACTATCATCCGTTCTCAAACGCAAAGCTCCTCGCTTTTACTATTGCTGCTCCGTCAACTGTGCATACGAAAAACTTTCGAGTGCACAGTATGTATCGAATATTCAAGAAGCCTTTGACATTCTGCAAACGGCATGTAAGTCGCGTTCTAGGCACAAGTGTCTCTGCCAAGAGATTGCAGTTGGAGGCTCTAGCGGAGCGTTGACAAAGAGTTTCATAGGTGATTGTTTCACGAGAAGTAGAGTGGGTGAAATATGTTGGATAATATTTTAATACGGGGGATAGAAGGTGACGCCTGGAATCTTGTTTTTTTTATTTTATTTTAATTGTTTAAAAAATGTTAATAGTATAGATATAATATACCTAGTTATACAGTACTTTTCACAATATTTTTTTATTATGTAATTGTGTAAAAGTAGGAGAACTAGACTTACATTTTAAGATAACTAAAGTAAGGTTCTCACCATTCGATCTCGGTCTCCAAACTTATAACGGCGCCAGATAAAAGAATTTACAAACATTGCAAACTTTCTTGCAAGACTAACAAAAACTTACCAACAGATTTCAAATACATTCCCGCAATGCACTCTCGCTACAGAACAGTGAAAACATTAGAAAGTTGCCTTACGTTATTGGTTCAATTTTATATGTTACTTTGTTTAGCTTTGCTGTAAGGCATTGCTCCACGTTTGCCAAGAAAAGTTATGAGAATTTTAAACAAGCATGAAATGTCTAAAAAGACAAGCACGCTGGGTTTCTTGCAGAATCTTATCAGTCGAGGTAGCACTGCGATCCGCTTGTAGTGTTAAAAATAAAATAAAAAGGAGAATTTGCAAGTGCCCCGTAGGCCTATAAAAAATTGTATGTACCTACTTAAATTAAATTATGACTGTGAAAAGACTGTTGATTTTGAACATAAATAAAATTCCAAGATTTGATTACAAGGAAACATGAATATTTCTAGAGTTCTCCTCAAATACAGTCTTTGAGAAAGCAGTTGTTCAAACATTTTTGTTCAATTCACGAAACAAATAAAAACTCTCTTACCCCGTGAGGGGAACATAATGGAGTTGTTGCTTCCGCATGTTCATCGGTGGAATTTTATAGACAACACTTGAACTAGTTACGAGCTCATTTGGCACGACCAATAAGCGAACTTTAAATTGGCTAACTGACTTACTGTGAAGAGTTAAAAGACAGACATTTGATTTAATTTCATAACTTTAAAATTTGTTAATGGAATATAGCTGTCTTTGATATAACATTTGATATGACATCATTTTGAGGTAATCTTCACACTACCTATAAGGAGACGGCACCACATTTTGTAAACCTGAGCTTAGTTGAAAACTTTGTTTTCAATTAATCGTATTGTTAATAATTATTTGTAGCAACTAATGTACATGGTGTTTGCAAGGTATATTACAAACTTCTCGTAGTTTATGGAGGTAATTACTCCAAACTGTGGATAGAAGTTCTTCACTCAGATCAGCTTACTACAAGTCTTGAGCAAGGAACAACTTGAAACTTAGCGAGGCCTGAAGATAAATCAGTTAATTTGATTTTGTACTAAGAACCATTAGCAACATAATAATCCTTTGAAGTACCAAGGTACCGTTTCGAGGTACCAAGCTTCCTGAAGACTTCTGAATATTTGAAGATAAAGTAGAAAAGGAGAAATATCCTGTATGAATTTACACATTTCACCGTAAATTAAAAAGATGTTGCAATTCAAAATTCTAAAAGTGTCAAAGTATTATACTCTTTTGAGGTCCTATAAAAAATTCAAGGTTGAGGTTATTTGATATGCTATTCCATAGAGTAGGTAACACTTAAAAAAATGCAGATATTATAAAAGCTCTTTCTAACTTCTCTATTTATTCTAGTGTCGACGCCCGAGAACGTGACTTCGGCGTTGCAGAACGCTGGTCTGACGAGAGCGTCTTCGCGTCTAGAGCCTACTTCCTACCAGAGAGGAGGCCGGCGGAGCTGGGCGTGGACCGAGTGAGGGCCTCCGATCAGGGGATCTACCGATGTCGAGTGGATTTCAAACAGGCACAGACAAGAAATTCGAGGGTTAATCTTACCGTTATTGGTAAGTAACTTTATATATATTGGTATGTTGGTAAATTACATTATTGTATGTCATGTAGCAGGGGTACCCTGCTGTGAATCCATATTTCGGTCGTTTAATTAGAAAGCGAGCCCAGTGCTATTAAACCAAGCATACTTGGGAGTTCTAGAGCGGGTTAGCAAACTTAACACATAAAAAAATAATTTAAACAAATAGCTAACTCAGGAGCTAAACTTGCAATGTAATATACAACCCCAATTTTCACAAGCAGCCGGCACTTATCAACAAACCACAAGAGCTAGTTGCCATGGCAACAAGCCCACATCTCAGGAGGAATGCTCTCTGCGACGGAATAAGATTATTCGTAGGTTGCAAGTCGACTCTTGGATAGCACAAAGGCGGCGTTATTGCAGTACACTCGGGGCCACCGGGGCGTATACAAATTGATATTATTAAAATGTCTCAAGGAAGATGGGGAATTTCAGGTTGACGTCTATATGTAGACGATATAGTAAAACGATTGATATGTTAACTATTAACTGAGCAAGGCGATAAAAATGTCATATCTAAAGAATAAGATGAGGAATGAGAGAGAAAGTACTGATTTATAAAACAACTGACATATTGGAGTGCCTAACTGTACTACCTAAACTAGTTTGCGACTCTGGATATACAACAAATTAACAGAGAATAGTAGAGCAAAAAGGCATTTGATATGACACAATACACTTATGACAATCATAGAAGAATTAGCTGCCTCTATGTAGATACACTCTTTACCGCGTGAAAACAGAAATTCGTGCGTGATTCGCCTTCGCACTTTCATTCCTCCCATACTGAGCAAAAACAAAGCAATTGTATTCAAAAGAAACAACTGCCCAAAAGCTGTGTGTTCAATCCTAAATAATCCAATCGCACGTGAAAGCAGCTAATAGACCAGATAAATGACAAGTCGAATGAGATGATAGAGCTAGAAAAAAGAGTGAAGAGTACCGAAGTAGCTTTAACGATAAGAGCGATGCTCTTGAACGAAGAAGAAGAATAAAGAAATAGGTCTGAAAATAAACTACAGGAAGTTTTAATTGTAATATAACACCATAAACTGCATTACGATTGCAAAAATAAAATAATATTGAACACTTTATTTTGCAACTACACAACTGCAACGGACAAAGAGAACGCTCAGTATTTATGGCGCTGTGCCACGATGTCTTTTATACTATCTGTTTTATCGCCGAGATCGTATCGTACCCGTGTCGTAAATAAACCTGAATGGCAATGCACTTAGAAAACAATGTTCTTGTTTTCTATTCAAGTCTCAATTATATAATAATATACGAATGGGATATGCTTATCTTGGATCGAAATCCGGTACCACACTGCCGTGTGGCGCTGCCACGATCACATGTCTCACAAGCCAGCCTCAGATTCTATGCCAGTAATCAGTACATTCGAAGTTTACGTAATTAGTTGGGCTAAAAGTGAGGCAAATGGCAGACGGAAGCGCTCAGGCGAGGCAGTGTGAGCATATGCCTCAGGCGAACTATGACTTGACTGAGCGAGTCTTCTTGGTCGATCGGTAAACACCATGTCGTGGTTAACAGTGTAATTACCAAACAAATGCAGGAAGAGGAACACCACTGACCCTCGGCTTGTCAACTTTTCCAATTATAAACCAAACAAGTTGATCGATAATTAAAGAAGCCATCAACACCGAACTCCTCTAAGATGCTAGTCGAGAAACTGTCTGTCACGAGTGTCGGAACCCTAATTAATATGCAATTCTCCACGAAACGATGCGAATCTAAAAAAAGTATTTAACACGTGTTTCGCCTCTAAACGAGGCATACTCAGGGTGGCTGGGCTACGAATGAGCAATAAAGCACCGCACGCCCGCCTTATAAATGCATATAATATAACTGAAAAAGTTGACAAGTCGAGGGTCAGTGGTGGTATCCTCTTCCCCCATTTGTTTAACAATAGACTTCCTCCAAGTATCGCGTAGTCCTATCAATTATAAATGTAATTACCGACAAAGATATAATTACGCGCCTTGACGGCTCCAAATTATTTCGCCAGACTGCCAGTATTTGCATTTCACATTAGAAATCGATTAATGCATTTGACAAACTGCATTTACCGTTCGAGTCAGATAATTAAGCCTCTGATATCAAACGGAAATCTGGGAAATGGAGTATTAATTAATGTTGCACGAAAATGTGTAGTCAAAGGTTTTAGAGGACTAGGTATGTCGCTCGTTCGGAATATCATTTCTACAGTCGTCCATACTAAAGTACGTAGGGTAGTTCAGTACCTCCAACTGAGCTTAAGCAGGGGCCATGCCAGTGATTTATTAGCGAGGGAGGGATTGACCCCAAAACCCCACGATCACGGGTGTGGTCCCTTTAACCACTAGGATATTAACGCTTAATGGTCAATTAGTTTAGTAGTGAATAAGTAGAACCACGTTTTTGGAATCATTGTGAAGGTTATTTTTTTTTGCCAACAGTCCCGCCCAACAAAATGGTCATCATTGACGATAAGGGTGACATTAAGCAAGCAATCGTCGGACCTTATATAGAGGGTGATACCTTCACGCTTAAGTGTGATGTTAGCGGAGGTGAGTAGTACCAGCCAGGTATATGAATTGACTCTGATCCTTGAAAATTCTAAATTTGAATTAAAAACAAAAGAAGATTTACGTTTTTTTTTTTATTTCTAAAGTATCCAATTCACATGTTGAATACTTAATACTCAATATTTATTTCCTTTTCCACAATATATTATAGTCGTAAATTGGATCATTATAGACCTAGCAGAGCCTAGAAAACTAGGAGATACGAAGAGCGTTGAATTACAAAAGTTTAACTAAATTGATGCTTATGTAATTATTGTATTTATTTACCTAATTAAATCATATTTAAATTAACATGCTTTCCATTTATTTATTTAAGTTTAATTAGTACGATCACATGCCAATAATTAGACTAACTAAACTATACACAACAAGGTGAGCAACGTTCATAAAGATATGACATTGCATTTAAAGCCAAGATTAGAAGAACTGTTTCGAAACCCATAAATAACATTGTTTTCTTCCAGGCCGCCCCAGACCATGGGTGAAATGGTACAGGGACGACGTAGAAACAGACACGCCAGCAACCCCTCTATCAGCCAACGGCGTCGTAGGAGTCTTGCGAGTGGGTCCACTGACTCGCTTGGACGTGCGAGCAGCATTCACTTGTCGGGCATCCAACCACCCGCGAGCCCACCCCATTGAGACCACGCTTACTTTGGATATGAATTGTAAGTAAATTCTCTTCTGCTCGGTCGACGTCACACATCACGCAATATTTCATAAGTCACGCAATAGTTATTATACTACATTTATAAATTAGAAATAAACCAAAATATATAATTCCAGCGCCTTTCTATTACAAGTCCACTGCCTGTCAGCTATCGAAGAAAGGAGTGTGCCCACATCATCCTCGGGTCGCACATGCTATAGCCTTCTTCACTAGGTGGCTACTATTATTAGACGTTTTAGATTTCGTATTGGCTATGGTTGTAAAGACTAGATCATCTATTCTGAGGGAAAATAAAACTAGTACGAGTATCAAACCTGTAATGGTACCTCCTTTAGTCGTAGGACCTGCAAATTATTTGGTACCGCGCTTAATAAGCCTTCTCCTTATTGTTCCGATGGCATATTTATTTTTTGCCATCGCGGTGAACGGATACGCTGACTACCAACTTTGTTTTTATAAAAATATAGCTCCACAGTAGATAGAGCAAGTGAGTTTCAAGTTATAATATAACAATACATAAGTCGTAAAGACGTAAGTCAATGTCATCGCAATATTCAAAAGCGTCAGTCGTTTTAGCTAGACCCTTTGACTCGTGCGCCGTCGTGCGTACGACGGCCACGAGCGTAGCCAGTCGTGAGTCTGGCATTAGGGCTTACATTGGGTGTCGACTAATAAAGAGACTTTGAAACTTACCTTTCTTGGATCTCATGGTCTGCAAAAAAGTAGTTATTTTTAATTCAAATAGAATCAAAGCTGTTAAAGATACATTACTGATACTCCCGTTAGGTCTACCAAAAGTGAAATATTTTAACTAGGATTGGGCTCACAGAGCTCTTAATGCTGATATCTGAAATCCATTTTAAAGACATTATTAGGGCTTCAAAAGGAAGAGGCAGATACCTACTTAATTAACAAATTTGTTCACAGTTCCTCCCCTGACAGTGCACATACTCGGTTCGAACCAGCCTCTATCAGCGAGCAGGAGGTACGATCTGCTGTGCCAGAGCTCAGGATCCAGACCACCTGCTTCCATCACCTGGTGGAAAAACGGGCATAGGATAAACAACGCTAAGGAAACGGTGAGACTTTTATACAGCATTATTCTATGGTGGTTTATCTGTTTATAGGAAGAATAATTTTAAATAAGGCTTGGAAGAAGAAAACTCCCCTGTGATACTTCTCTCCATCTCTTCTTCAGAAGCCGCCCACTGCTGGACATAGACAAACCCCAATGACTTCAATTCATCACGGCGCTCCGTCACTCGCATCCACCGGCTTTGTACCAAGACGCATATAATGTGATCAGTCTTACTTGGTGGGGGACCGTAAAGCTGTAAAACACAGGCTTACGGCTTTATATCTCTTTACATGCGGCTTCAAGCTAAAACAGCTGCCTAAATAGTTCTGATATATACCTCTTTCAAACATACAAACATAAACACTTTCAGAAATTTCCTTTATTCTAGTACTCATATTTCCACTTCTAAAGAAACCTAGGGAGCTAATAGGAAACCCTCGTCACTTACGAATAAGTTGTCGTGTACTATAGGTTTACCCTGATTAGGGTATTTCAGTATACGCAATTGTTTACTTTCTGATTGCCTTCCATTGCGTGACCCGGACCGTATTGATTTTATATTTTTTAGAAAATCTGGTATATAATTTACTTGCACAGGTAAAAGGCTGAGATAACCAGCAAACATCGGTTATATAGGACTTATCAGATTTCCTTCACAATATAAATACAACTGTTTATTTCAAACATAAATCCTAACTGTCCGAATCCTTTAGTGATTGGCTTTATTCAACACAAAAGCTCTTCAACGGCTCTTTAAGAAGCCGAAGCGCTGAATAGCAATTCATCCTTCTCGACATCGAAATAACACATAATATTATTTCAATTTCCTTCGACGGTAACGCCATCAAAGTGAAATTATATCAAGGCTCGCGGTTATCGAGATTGACAACAAACAAGCAACAACAGATAAGGACGGAACCTCATTAATTCCTTAACTTTTTGGAGCGAAGCTAATTTTGAGGAATTTATCAAAGTGGCCAATCTTTGTACGGCAGTCCATGAAATAGGGGCACGTAAAAGTAATAAATGTAGATTGAATGGGACAGCGAATGTTTTCGGCGTACACAAATCGCTCGTAAGGGACCCGGGCCGAGGGCTCGCGTTGTGAATGTTTGACGATAGTGAAAGTCAACGCTTAGAGCTCTATTGAGGCTATTTTGTCAGCGAGCCGCTGGGCGGACGAGAAATTAGGCCTTTTTTACAGAAACTAGTCTTTGGAAGTTAATTTCTCCTCGAGTTTCAGGAGATATAAGTTATTTTGAATGTTAAAGACTAAAAGGTTCTAGGATTTTATCGATCTTTGACGCAGAACAGATGCAATATACTATATTGTGTCCCACTGACAACAACAGTACTTTATGTCTATCCATCCATCAGACAACAGATGTGCACTACTAGGCATAGACGGCCTCCAATGACTTCACGGTCCTCCGCCGCCCGCATCCACCAGTTTCCTACAAAGCCTGTAATATCATCAGTCCGTCTTGTGGGGCACCACGAGGTCACTATTCTAGAACCTTTACGCCAATATTTAATATAGCATGTTCTATAACATCCAGGTGATCTCTAAAAGCTTTTTGACTTTTGTTCCCTGCGCTTCTTTAGCGCATTTGTTATTTTGAATTTCCGGCAAATATGTTTTGCAAAAAAAAAAAAAATTGACATATATTGGTTTCTTATATTAACGCGAATATTACACATTGAAATTAAACTAAATTTTAAGGATTTTGACCTCAAGACACTGTGAGCACTTTCTGCGTAGATCGGACTACAAGTAACAATTAAATATGAGGGTACCCCGTCTCAAACTATGACACCAGGACGTCAACCACCTCAGTCCTCCCGTGACCATGGTTGCTGTAAAGCAGCCGAAACGTCGGGAACGTAAAATAGAAATAAAATCGCGATAAAATCCTTAAAATTTAGTTTCATTTCAATTTATTTGACATTTTAAAATGGTGCCTATAATGACTACAAATACGCTAAAGAAGCACAGATTCAAAGGTTTCGTATACCCTTTCTGACTCAGTCTGTATATCACGTATATATTCACACTCTAAGACAACAAACTCCTTTTCCCTCATCCTCGTAAACCCAGTTTCATATCCCAAACCCGCAATTAACGGCATACATGTAACAATTGCAGTCACGCATCCGTTCACAAAAGTGACTATTTAACAAGATTACACCAGTTGAAAGCCGAATATCGCGAGCTCCTTGATTACACCTTATTGTGTGACGTCAATCAGCTCCACTCCCCTCCCACTACACCCCTCCCCGCTCGGTTTAATTGTCGTGTGTAATTTAATTAAACCTTACAGCCAGCATGCCAACTAGAAATTAATATTAACAAGCCTTAATTAAAATCGATCCCGCATATAGATTCGAGCGGTATACGCGCCTTGCATTCACGAGTTACGGCCAAGATTTGCGACGCCTGGCTCTCCCGATTTTTAAATTCACCGATAGTTTCGCACCTCTGACTTTTAGTGATCGAGGTCGTTGTACTCATACGTGATGCTATCAAATAAAATTTGTTCGATGTATTTTTGGATGGGAGTTTATATTAATAGGGATGTGGGTAAGAAAGTAATAAATATCGCTCGTGACTTAAAAAAGTTGTTTTACTTTTTAAATTTCGGAGTATATTTTACTTGGAAATATAGAGATGTTTACTTGAACAATGCAGAACATGTTATTATAGCATACTTACTTACATTATATAAAAAAAAGAAACGATCTTATACAAAGTAAGAAAAAGTTGAATTATTTTTCAACCTATAAACCTAATCGAACTCCAAAATTAATAGAAGCTTTATTTAATTTTCAATTGCATATGAAGCATCTTTAAAGGAAATATGCTTTGTTGTGCATTGTACCATTGAAGGCGAAAACTATATAAATATGGGGATTAAGTAATGACAATAATATGTCTTAGTTTTATTAAGCAATCCACGGCAATGTTCCTTAGGCTATAAATTCAATAAAAACCAAAACAAAAGCATACAGAACCGGGTATAGGTTTTATTACACAGCCCTAATAATAGATATCTTTCCTGTGTCATTTGTTCACGAGATGAATACGGGCCTAATTACAATACATAGTTACAGATAATAAACTTCGAAGCTATACAAAGTCTTCGGTAGTTCGCGTGATTCAACTATTATGATTCTAATGTACAGGGGCTAAGGTTCCTTACTGATTATCAATATCACAATACGAGATGACCAAGTTGGACATATCCTTGTATCCAAGGTTAGTCCTTGGATACAAGGATGCATCCTTTCTGAGGATGGGTTTTCCATGAAAACTTTAACAAGATACTGAGAATACCTACCTAGAGCGGCATACTTTAATTAGTTTAATACTTCAAAGGCAGGAAGGAATTTAATTAATTAAAGAATGGTTATGCAAATAGTGCATAGCTTGTCTATACCTAATTAAATTCATCCGAATAGGAATAATTGATCACAGAAATGTAATATTATATTAAGTAGATCATATAAGTCTCTTATAGGTATCTTATAGCAACGAGATTGCCCCAACTTTGTGATCTTTTGAACAGTTTTGATGAAATAACTGTGATTGAAGCGATATTTTCGATTTTCAAGCGTGGATTTAAGAGATTTGAATCTAAGTCAATATTTGAGTGGGGAGAATAACGAGTTTGCTTATATTAAAATTATTTAAGTTCTGTTGATTTATGAGGCTACAGATATTTAAAAATTGATCAATGATCTAGTGGATATAAGAGCCGCCTTCGTCATGAAGAAGTTCCTGGGTGGTTCCCAATCCAGGCTACAGAACTATTGACGTGACTCCACACTTTTAACATGCAAAGAAAAAACTAATAAAAAAAGTTTTTAAAAGTAAAGGTCCGGTTTCTACCAACAATACTATGAGAAGCAGAGTGGAGTGGAATAGACAAACCAGTTTGTTTGTATTTTTTTTTATTAAAAAGTCTCATTTTTTGTCATTTTCTACTACCAGTTGTCGACGGATGGGAACACCACGACATCCACAGTCTCCCTGCAGTTAACGAAGGCTGATGCTGGAGCCAAGCTGGCTTGCAGGGCATCCAACCCTCAGATGCCTTCCGTACCAGCATTGGAGGATGACTGGACTTTAGATATACAATGTAAGTATTATATACCTCTGTTGAAAATATATCTCAATTAAAAAAAATAAAGTAATTTATTTATTATATAATTAAGATAAGTTATAAAATAATTTGTTGAAAATTACAATGGAATGGTCCACAATAGGAGCATTTTTTATACTAAGACCTGTAGGAGCAGTGATTGCCAAGTCGGTAGACCGGTTGCTTCAGTACCGAGGATTATAAGTTCAAACCCCAACTCGCACCTCAGGGATTTTTGGATTTCATGTGCGCATCTCATATTCAACCATGATTATCACTTGCTAAACGGTGAAGGAAAAAGTCGTGAGGAAACCTCCATGTCTGAGAGAACTCCTTAAAAGAAATGTGAAGTCCGCCAACCCGCACTGGTCTAGCGTGGTCGATTATTGCCTAATCCCCATTGCTTGATGGGACGCCCATGCCCAACAGTAGACCATTAAAAGGTCTGGTGGTTCCTGTAGAAGGATATTTATTGATCGTTTAGAAGTCCACAAAATATCAATTGGTAATCCAATAAATAGGAAGTCTATAACTTATCTAAATTCTGTTTCGCTCACCGATTACGATTCAAATCCTTTAATACCGAAATTTCTTAAGTTGTAAAAATGCTAATGAAATATGAATAATACCCAAAATATACCTTTCCAAATGTCTGAAAACGAAGCTTTGGAACTTTCTTAACTCAGTTTGTTTTTCCTAAATTCTAGATTTAACGATCAGATATAACATTTTGTGAATTACCCCGAGCAGGCCAGGCAAGCAGGTTATTGAACCTTGGAATAAGTCTTAAATGAGTTCTCTGAAGTGAGGCTAACTTGTAAGGCTAATTGTATACACTTGTTACAAAACAGTTCAACAGTAAATTAAATCAATTTGCAAAATGCTTGGAATTTCGTTAAAATCGAAGAACACAAACAAATCTTGGAAGAGTACTTTAAAATTTTATTTAAAGGTCTAAGCTAATTTCTAGTACCTTTGTAATATTATGATAATGCCGACATTTGAGAGAACATCCCATTGAAGACTTAACGATTATCATTATCTGACTGTTTTGACCGACAAAGTCCGTTCGGCTGGAAACCTAATCTGATTGGATAGACGATTTGGAAACAATTCTTGCGTTATTCTCCGAAAACTTGGTTACTAGATCATCTTAAAATTGTAGAACTCATCTTGTATATACGCACGAATGTGTTTAACTCAGCCTTTTCAAATATTTACTGTATGTATTCTCCTCATCATACGCAGTGATAGCCAAGTTGGTAGAACGCTTGCCTCGGTAACGAGGATTGCAGGTTCAAACCGGGCTCACCGCACCTCTGGGATTTTTCACGTGCGAATCCCATTTTCAACCAAGATTTTTACTCGCTAAACGGTGAAGGAAAACATCGTGTGGAAACCTGCATGTCTGAGAGAACCCCTCGAAAGATGTGTGAAGTCTGCCAACCCGCACTGGGCCAGTGTGGTGGACTATGGCCTAATCCCCCCTCACATTGAGGGGAGGCCCGTGCCCAGCAGTGGGACAAAAAAAAGGGCTGGAATAATAAATTCTCCTCATTATTGCTGCAATCATCTTAACAACACAATATTGCACTATTTGACGGCCTGATTAGCGCAGTTGGTAGTGGCTCTGCTTTCTGCGCCGAGTGTCCCGGGTTCGAATCCTGGTACGGACAAGCTTTGTGCGATGAGCACGAATGTTCGTACCCGAGTCATGGATGTTTAATATGTTTACAAGTATTATATACTGAGTTCGCCCTCATTCCATTGTACGGTACCCAATACACAAGCATTGCTTCATGTGGGACCGTATAGTTGGTGTGTTCGTATGGCGATTTTTATTTTATTTATTTATGTGATGTTAAAACCTAAACAACATATTCTATCCAATCAATTATTTGAATGCATTCATTATAATTATACCCATATAAAAGCGTTTCTTGTATAAACTATCGGTTTAACGATAATTTAATTAATTCTCTTCTCATGAAAGATGTTCCGGAAACAACGGTGCGGCTGGGGACCAACCTAGACCCGTCTAATATCAGAGAAGGCACTGATGTTTACTTCGACTGCATCATCAAAGCTCACCCTTACGTTTACAAGGTCGAGTGGAGGCATAATGTAAGTACTATATAGGGTATAAGTGAATTCGTATCGAAAACTGATACCATGGGTTCAACTGATGATTCCGGAACCCCTTTTAAATTGATTTTAGCATGAAATCATAATAGAACAATATCTCTAGGTGATTTTAAATAATTACTAAATTAGACCTAAAACTGCAATGTAAATCGAAACTCGATACGCTTGAGCGCGCTCGCTACTCGCACGAGTTGGGAATCACGCGAAGCTTTCTGCTGTGATCGTGTGGTTTACGATACATTGCGCTCCCAAAAATTACAACATTTATAACCCATGACTTTTGACATGAACAATTTATATAACTTTATTATAGGCATTAAGTGTAAGCGCCCTACCCAAAGTTTTCGTTACCATGCCCCTTACACCCTCTATACATCGACCTTTATAAAAAAATAATCTTATAATGTCATCCTTAACATGTGTCCACAACTAATTTGACATAACTTGTACGGACCATCAGTCAAATAATTGGTGAATACGATTTATCATCATATCTTACGTATCCATAGTCAATAATATAAGTTTTTTTCTGTTATCAGGGTAAAACTCTTGTCCATAACGTTGGTCAAGGCGTTATCATCAGCAACCAGTCCCTGGTCCTCCAGGGTGTGGGCAGGAAAACAGCTGGCAACTACACCTGTGTCGGCTTCAACGCAGAAGGAGACGGAGAGAGCAAACCGTTCTCGCTTAACGTTTTGTGTAAGTGTTGCAGCGCGCTGACATTTTGATTAATACCGCATTCGACTACCATTACCGGTCCTCAGTAAAAATGCTATTTTTTAAAACATCGGTCCCTTTGTTCGGCCTCAGCCTCGAATTTAGCGGACAACGGGGCGGGGCGGCGGCGGCAGCGCGGGAGCGGGGCTCGTTGGCCGCCCCGCGCTGCTGCCACGCCGCTGTTTTCGAGAACCGGTCCATTTGATTTTACGCATAAGATCCTGCCGCCCCCGCGCCGCCGCCGCCGCCGCCCCGCTGGCCGCTAAATTCGAGGCTGAGGCCTTCCTGTCTACCTAAGTTTTATAATCCAAATGTAATAATAAAATATTTAGGCCTCACGGTATTAGTCACGGGCCTCCCTCAATGTGAAGGGGATTAGGGCCATAGTCCCCCACGATGGCACAGTGTAGATATGCAAGGTGTAGTTCTCTCCACGATGTTTTCCTTTACCTATTAGAGAGTAATAATCATGGTTGAAAATGAGATTCGCATATGGAATGCCGAAATTTCAGAGGTACGAGCCAGGGTTTGAGTGCTCCGATGCTCTTTACCAAGGCAAGCGTTCTGCCAACTTCACTAGCACTGCGTTTGCGTACAAATATATGGAATTTATATTCCTAATCCTACGTGTAAAACGAGGAAGAGTATTTTTTTCTTCAGAAACGACTCCTCGTACGTAACACGTGAACGTTTACGTTCTCCTTTCACGTAACTTCTTACGAACTTGTATTCTCAACATTAGAAGTTCGTCCTTTAAAATACTCTTGCTGATGTTTAGTTCTGTAGTTTTCCTTTCTAACATTTGAATAAAATATCGTTTGATAGATTGTTGAGTTTCAATGGATGCTTCAAATACATTGAGCTATATTATTATACAACGTGATTCAAAAACGGTATGCTATTTATATTGATGTGATTTGTTCTCCTTTGCGAGACAATTCATTCTTTATCACTGGTACGGTCCCAGTTCAGATATTAACAGTAAGTACTAGTAGAGGCTTATAATATTTAATTATATTATTATCAATTATAGTTTTTTCAATAAAGTCATTTTATCATCTCTTGCATTCATCCATTTATGACCTTTTTAAGTGATTTAATTTACAATTTTTATTGCTTTAATGCCAAAATATATCGGATTTCTCATTGAAGTTATTGGAATTAATATCAACCGTTTCACCGCAGTCATTCAATTATAAAACGCTTAACTATGAGGCTTCACTACATTGACCTCAAATTAATATTTACCAATATTGGTGACTGTACAATTCAATGTGCTAACAGATAATTATTTATTTGCAAATCAGAGTAATTCAACGCACGACGTGTGCAGGCCCTGTTAAGTGTCAATAGACTAATGGTTAGAGCGGCCGCCCGTGTAATTTTTTTTTTTATTACTTTATAGGCAAGTATTTGATCTCGATCTCACCTGATGGTAAGTGACGATGAGATCTACGATGGAGCATACTTGCCTAGGTAGGAAGGCGACAGTGGATCGAGACGCTACATTCACTAGGCACATGCAGCGCAACTGATCTGACCCGCCGTTCATGTAATTGAGAGGTTCCAGGTTCGATCTCCACCCTTGCTATTAAACTATTGACCCACTCCTACCACAAGCTTTGACTTACTTGAAGGGGCTAACGGGACTACTTACGAGTATGTCATCAGAATCAGAATCAGAATCAGATCATTTTTTATTCACGTAGGTAGACCATTATGTACAGTACTTATGAATCGTCAAAAGTTACAAATATATTATGCTACTACTTTACCACCCGTTCGGAATGCCGTTCCTATGTAGCAAAACGGGCAAGAAACTCCATGGTTGCTCTTTTTTAAAAAATCCAGCTTCAATCGTAGTACATCTAATTACACAATTGTGGATTCAATCACGCGGTAATAATAATTATAATGCCTTGTCAACAGATGCTCCAACTTGCAGAAGTTCGCAGCAAAGGGTCCACGGCATCGCTAAGCAGGAGCGAGCCCATATCACGTGTCATGTGGATGCTAACCCACCTGAAGTAACAGTAAGTGCCTATACACAATAGAAGTAAACACTGACCGGCGTAGGAGTAGAAGAATGGAGATTATACCACCCAGAATATGTTAATGATCTCATACATATAGCATGCACCAAGCGGATGCGACTATACATCGTGATTCCGAGAGTGCATACTACCATTTGAACCTGCGAATCTTAAGAGCTTTAGTAATCATTATGTGACTTCACAATTTTGAAGTGAATAAAGAATTAAAAACAAAAATGCATAATGGTAAATTCGCTCGTAACAAAAGTTATTTTTTATTAAACCGACTTCAAATAAAGAAGAAGGTTCTACTTTTTTTTTTTATTTGGATGATGTACTTCTAGGTTGGTCCCATTTTTATCAAAATCTGGTTCTGATGATGGGATCCATGAGGGATTGAGAGAACCCCTCAAATATTGTAGGCATAGGATTTCGGTATTTTCATAAAAAAATCGAGCATTTGCATTTAGAAAGCATCATTTTCAAATCAATATATGGAAATTGTGACTTGACATAGTGATTACAAAGAAGCGCAGGTAGAATTCGCAATATACTTTTAATAAATTAAGTTGTATAAACTCGTCAAAAAGCAAATCAGTTTCTAAAATATTTACTTAACGATTGTCGATTGCGTATCTAAAGTGTATTTTTAATAATCTCCCAAGCTATCGCCATGGTGTAAAGCAATAAATAATGTAATATTAATATCAAACGGCCCAAGAAAGTTTTGAGCAAGAAGTTTATCAAAATCATCACGGTTTAAGCTGCTTTGAAATATAGCGGAGTTGTGAATAAGTAATGTGACTTCGTTATTCAGATGAAATTAGTTTCTCGAATGGATAAAGATTTTCTGATTCAGGCAAAATTTATTTAAGACTCTGCGCTCTCTTATTTAGAATTCTAAATGGCACTCGGGTTTTGTGCTTGTAAGATAATTACATGTTCATTGACAAGTAGTTTCAATTGGAGACTTTGCTGGTTTGCTCTTTGGGTACCTTTTTCTAAAGTTGGGATGTTAGAAACTAAAGTATATCTTTAAGTCTCTTTAGAGTATTCTATTTGGATGAGCGTGTTTTGGGTAATAAACTATAATAAGGATTTAACATCTTACATTTTACACAAGACCTCACAATCACTACGCTTAGGCTAGATAAAAAAACATTATAAAAATAAATTTTGAACGAAATTATATTACGGAGGTAGGTATAATTGTTTAATAGTAGCCTTCGAGTGCCTACTATAATTCTTATAGCACGACACACTTACGAGTTACTGTTCTCGCAATAATTTATTTATCACTTTTTTATACAAAAGCTTTGTAGGTAGGCACCTTTTTTGTAACTTTAAGCACTACTAATAAAACTTTAGTCAAGAGCTGTTGCATTTCAATACATGAACCCAAAAAACCTGATTCGTCCCAAACAATGGTCAATATCGAGCCTAATTATTGAATTAAGGAACCAAAAGCACAATTAAGGAAGGATTTGGAGTTAGCGGCTGGAAATAAGAAGCTTTTATCCATCGGGTATCAACGGATCGATTTCGCCGTGTCATTGTGAACATTCTGGAAGAAAGTGGTCTGGATGTTCGATACCCCTGAAGATTTTAGTATTTCAGGAAAAAGCTTCATTTTAATAATTATTCCCACCCAACACTCTTATCAGGTAGTATTTTAAGTGCATTGCAGCGTTATAAGGTTAGTAGTTATTTTTTACATAGTTTCGTTTAAGTACACTCTGGCCATTATAAAGTACCTAATCGGTTTATTATTGGTCTAGGTACTTATTATTATATTTACCTGTTGGTTTGTTAATGTTAGTAACTTTAAACGTAGGATAAAAATAAAATAATTTGTTTTATCAACGTACATTCATTTAATTAAAATAATTATAAACGAGCTTGTACTACATTAACGCTGAGTTATTAAGTAATCGCTAGGGGTACAATCGGTCACATGTAAAAGTTATAGCTAGGTACCTAATCACATACATTGTTAAGTACACCTTCAGATGAGAGTTATTGCACTATAACTACTTAGTAGGGACTTAATATAGGTACCAATCATTATTTCTACAAAGTTAACACTTGTTTAGTTAATTTTAGATTAGGTTTCTTATTATATTTTGTACACAATATACTGCAGGTACATAGAAACCTGTCTAATACCGATCACATCGGTAATTAACTAATTAGGTTTTAAATAGTGTTACATCATTTGTTAAGGTTTAGTTTGTATACATTCCAGACTAATAACACCAGTCTTACGCAATGTCAAGCGAGAAGGAGCTAGCTAGTCTCCCGCAAGGTCAGGCGATAAGGAGGAGAAGAGCCAGCTACAAAGGGCAGCTGACTACGTTCTCAAACTATTTGAGAGCCCTTAAGGTACTGTCGTTAGGCCCTGAAGACGTAAATGAGTTGCAATTGCGTTACAATAAGATACAATCTATGTATGCCCAATTCGACGAGGTGCAGTTGCTTTTAGAGTGTAGCACTGACGATAGTAGCGATCTGTTAGTGGAAAGACAGGAATTTGAGTCTATTTATTATAAAGCACTCTCTCAAGCTCAGAAGATTTTGTCTGATTGTACCAAACCAGACCGAGCTGAAAGTGATTCAGGTTCGCGTTCATCCACTCACAAGTTTGTTAAATTGCCCACTATTCAATTACCTAAATTCTCTGGATCCTACGATAATTGGTTGGAGTTTCACGATACCTTCGCGAGTCTCATCCATTCAAATGATGAGATCGATGATATAAACAAATATCATTATCTCAGAGCCTCGGTGGAAGGATCTGCAGCAGTAGTAATACAGTCTATAGAATTCTCCGCAACTAACTACTCTGTGGCTTGGAAACTTCTTTGTGATCGATTTGATAACAAAAGATTACTGATTCAAAATCATGTTTCTGCTTTATTTAATATCCAACCTATTAATAAAGAATCTTCTATCAATTTAAAACGCCTTATCGACCAAATTAACAAGAATTTGCGTGCCTTAGAATCGCTTGGCGAGCCAACTACACATTGGGATACCCTCCTCATTCACATTATGTCACATAAGTTAGATTTAAAAACTTATCGTCAATGGGAAGAACATAAGGGCAATCTTGATAAGGACACTAAGATAACGTTAGACATTTTTCTTGCATTTATTAAAAACAGAGCCGACTTGATTGAAACATTGGAGATGTCTTCGTCCACAGTTCCCACAAATTCCAGTTCATCTACCAGAACCAATCCAAAGGTTAAAGCGTTGGTGTCAGTCCAAGATCACAATAATCCGAAAAACACTTCTGCCACGGGTTCGGACAAGCGCTGTCCGAAGTGTACCGGTGATCATAAATTATATAGTTGTCCTCAGTTTCTTGCGTTAACCAACGAGTCACGGTTACAATTATTACCGACCTATAAGATTTGTTTTAATTGTTTTAACCACGGACATTATGCGAACCATTGCAAGAAACCGGGTTGCAAACTTTGCCGCCGAAAGCACAACACACTGGTACACATCACAGACCCTAAACCTAAATTATCCACTGATTGTGTTTCTCCGAGTGTTGATAATGGTAACATTAGTGACCGGCCGGCGAACTTATCACTCACAGCGAGCGTGGCTGCTTCGCCGCGCGCCGGTGAGCGGTGCGACGTGTTGTTATCGACTGCGCTAATACAGGTTTTCGATTCCGATAACCACGAACACATCGCTCGCGCAGTACTGGACAGTGGGAGTACGTCGTGTTTTATTACTGAACAGATGTGTCAGCGGTTACGTTTGCCGACCACAAATGTGGATGGTTCGGTTTTGGGAGTTGGAAATGTCACGTCGTCGGTTAATAAAATTTGTGAGCTGTCAATAAAATCATTAAATAACACTTATCGCAACAATATTAAATGTTTTATCTTGCCGTTAATTACAGATCATGTTCCCAGTAGGCACATAAACTTAGTAAACCTTAAAATCCCAACTAATATTTGTTTGGCTGATCCTAATTTTCATTCACCTGCCACTGTCGATATCCTAATCGGTGCAGATGTTTTTTGGGATCTATTAGGTACCCAACGCATCAGATTAGCGGATGGGCAACCGATACTGTGTGAAACCAGACTGGGATGGTTAGTGTCTGGTCCCATTAATTGCGGAAATGTATCGGCATCTACACAATATGTTAAATGTAATTTAATTAATGTCAAGTCCGATCATTCTGATAATTTTAACAATGCGATTCAAAATCAATTAACCCGGTTTTGGAGTCTAGAGGAGATTGGCTCGAGTTCAGAGTATTCCCAAGAAGAGAAGCTGTGCGAGGAGCATTTCATAAAGAACACCACACGTCTAGAAAATGGTCGTTTCTGTGTGAGACTTCCACTGAAGCACTCTCCTGACGTGTTGGGTGATTCTTTATCACGAGCTAAACAATGTTTTATGTCTCTGGAGCGTCGACTTAAAGGTAAACCCACATTAGGCGATATGTATAAGGATTTCATGAAGGAGTATGAGTCATTAGGTCACATGTCTAAGTGCCAAAATTCACATTTAATTTCTAATGCTCATTATATTCCTCATCACGGTGTCCTACGTGACAGCAGCACCACAACTAAGTTGAGGGTGGTGTTTAACGCTAGTAGCCCGACTACTTCCGGCGTTTGCTTTAATAGCATTCAGATGGTAGGACCCGTGGTTCAAAATGATCTTTTATCAATCTTGTTGCGCTTTCGGCAGCACAGATACGTCCTAGCGGCTGACGTGGAGAAAATGTACCGGCAGATAGCTGTGCATCCAGATGACAGACACCTGCAGCAAATTATTTGGCGCGACAATCCTTCAGCACCTCTTCAACCTTTCCAGCTGAATACCGTGACGTATGGGACGGCAAGTGCTCCCTTCCTTGCAACTAGGTGCCTAAAACAGTTAGGCTTAGAGTGCACCGACCATAAGGTCTCAGAAGTGGTTCAAAACGACATGTATGTAGATGATCTGCTAAGTGGAGGGGATGATTTAACTGAAGTTCAAGAACTCCGCCAAAAGGTAACCTCGGTACTCGCATCAGCTCAAATGGTTTTAAGAAAATGGAAGTCCAATGAAATACAATTGATGACTGAACCTAACCTTCCCACCTCTTCATTTGACTTGAATATTGGAACTTTAGAACCGAGCAAAACACTAGGTCTTGGATGGCACCCTCAATCTGACCTACTGTATTTCCCGATTAGTCCGCCAAGTTCATGCAAAACCAAACGTGACATGCTTTCAGTTATCTCACAGATTTTCGACCCGTTGGGGCTCCTTGCACCCTGTGTGATTAGCATGAAAATATTGCTGCAGAAGTTGTGGTTACACAAGCTGTCGTGGGATGAACAGTTGTCACCGGACATTAGTAAACTCTGGACTGACATCACTAGTGATTTGCCACAACTTAACCACGTTCAAATTCCCCGCCATGTTATTTGTGACTCGCACCAATATTTAGAATTTCACATATTTACAGACGCTTCTGAGCGTGCATACGGCGCATGTCTGTATGTACGTAGTGTGAATGCCTATGGTGCAGTCTCAGTGCGTTTATTGCTAGCCAAGAGTCGAGTAGCCCCACTCAAACCGACAACAATACCAAGGCTTGAGCTTTGTGGAGCTCTGGTTGGGACTCGACTCTATGAAAAAGCACTGTCATCATTGCGAGTGCAGGCTACGCGCACTTTCTTTTGGACGGACTCCACTATTGTTTTGAACTGGTTGAAAATGTTACCAAACAAATTGCAACCTTTTGTACGTAACAGAGTTGCAGAAATTTTGGACAAAACTGGGAACTGTGAATGGAGACATGTCCCGACTGCCGAAAATCCCGCCGATCACATTTCTCGAGGAGTTCAGTGTCACACCTTATCTACGTTAGATAATTGGTGGTCAGGTCCCACCTTTTTAAGGATGGATATGCCAAGTTGGCCCTCAAACTCATCTCAAATTAATGATAATGACATACCGGAGTTAAAGTCTAATGTAACCCTTTTCGCTTCAATTAGTAAACCCAACAATATTATTAATTTTGAACGATTCTCAAACTTTTCGAGACTCAACCGAGCCATAGCTTATATGTTACGGTTCATTAAGGCATGTAAAATACAACCAGTTCTCGGTCCACTTAGTACCGAAGAATTACATTCTGCGTTGGTTTTAATCATTAGGACTTCTCAAGAAGAATCGTTTAGCGAATATAAGGCTTTACTTAATAATCATGATCTCCCATCAAAAAGCCCCCTACTTAAGTTCAATGTTTTTCTAGACAACGATGAAGTCATGCGCGTAGGAGGGCGTCTTCAGCATGCAAATTTCCCGTATAGTAAAAAGCATCCTATACTAATACAGTCCGCTCATCGTTTTTCAAAATTATTGTTTCAATTCGAACACAAAAGGTTATTCCATGCTGGTCCGCAATTGCTGTTGGCTACGATACGAGAGACCTATTGGCCCATACGAGGTCGTAATTTGGCTAGATTTTGTTATCGGCAATGTGTAAGATGCTGTCGGATGAAAGGCCAGATTGTTACACCTATAATGGGTAACTTACCGCAGCAGAGAATTACCCCAGGAGTTTTCCCGTTTGAAAATGTTGGTATTGACTATGCAGGTCCTATCCGTGCCGTTAGTCGCCAAGGTCGTGGTTGTAAGGAGGTAAAGGTGTACATCGCCGTATTTGTTTGTTTTACCACCAAATCCATGCATTTAGAATTAGTGGGCGATTTAACGAGCAACACGTTCATACTGGCCTTGCGCCGTTTTATATCCCGGAGGGGAAAACCCGCTAACATCTTCTCTGACAACGGGACCTCGTTTGTTGGTGCATATAATGATATTTCGAAGTTTATCAAAGCAAATTGCGACTATTTATCAGGGACGATGGCAAGTGAAGGCATAAAGTTTAATTTCATCCCAGCTTATTCTCCACATTTCGCTGGCCTTGCGGAAGCTGGTGTTAAGTCTACTAAGTACCATTTAGTCAGAGTGCTGGGACATTGTCATTTGTCATACGAGGAGCTCAATACTACTCTTGTCCAAATTGAAGCTATATTGAACTCCAGACCACTCACCCCGCTGTCGTCGAATCCTGAAGACATGACGCCGTTAACGCCAGGCCATTTTTTAATTGGACGTCCGCTTACTTCTTTACCGTCTCCTGACTATCAAGCCCGCTCCACTACTTCCTTGACAAGATTTCAGCGCATTGAACAGCTACGTCAACATTTCTGGGCTCGATGGAGCAAGGAATACATCTCCGAGCTACAGCTCCGATCGAAATGGCGCACCTGCAAGGGTTCTCTTCAGTTAAATTCCCTTGTACTTCTGAAGGACGACAACCTGCCTCCATTGAAGTGGAGGTTGGGTCGTATTGTCGCGGTCCATCCAGGTTCGGATGGAGTCACGAGAGTGGCGGATGTCAAGACTTCTGGTGGTCTATTCCGCCGATCATTCAGCAAGGTTTGCCCGCTGCCTAAGCCTGAAGAATTTTGTTGAATCAGAAGCTTCAACGCCTGGGGGCATGTTTAATAGTAGCCTTCGAGTGCCTACTATAATTCTTATAGCACGACACACTTACGAGTTACTGTTCTCGCAATAATTTATTTATCACTTTTTTATACAAAAGCTTTGTAGGTAGGCACCTTTTTTGTAACTTTAAGCACTACTAATAAAACTTTAGTCAAGAGCTGTTGCATTTCAATACATGAACCCAAAAAACCTGATTCGTCCCAAACAATAATTTTGATCAGAATTTAATCTCTGGCATTAGGCCAAATCCGTATAGCATAACATTTTGCTTGTTTAGCAGCCAAATAGACGAATAAATTTCAAGTTTCGTCGTTTGTCCTAATCTTATATGTTTATTTATGTACACAACATACATTTAAATTCAATAAACTTAATACGAAAGTAAATTCCTTTATATAGGAATCTCTATTATTTTTCCATTATGATGACAAACATTTTTTAAGGCTTGAAGCCATAGAAATTGTTTGTACCTTATTAGTTCCCAGATTTAAAAAAAAATCCTAGAACCTTTTAACCTGAACTTCTTTACGATTAATTCTTTCATCTTCTCTTATATCATCTCTTGTATAACCTCTTTCTTCTCCCACTAGTTTCGTTGGACCTTCAATAACACCGCCAACAGCAACGAGGTCAGTGACACTTACGTGTCCAGGGCTGGCACCAGTTCCACAGTGACATACACTCCTCACACGGAGATGGACTATGGGACGCTACTGTGCTGGGCCAATAATAGGATTGGGAAGCAGAGGGTGCCTTGTGTATATCATATTATTGCTGCAGGTGAGAGAACTTTTCATAAAAACATATGCAGATTGTAGTCTTTGATCATCTGTATCAATACGGCATATTTTAACTATGTTAAGTTGGGTACTTATAATCTTCGGAATTTATAGATCATATATTGACTGCGGAGCAACGGCCATCGTTCGACCCATAAATCTTATTCATGTTTCCTAATTTAATTGGCTATGCGGACGCCTTTTCACACTATGTTTACGTAAAGTAATGTTTTGAACTAGTTGTAAAACCACTAGTATTATATATTATAGTATTCGTAAACCCTATAGAACATTAATATGATTTCTGTCTACAATTGTGTCGCAAATATTGCCAACAGGTCGTCCGGATCAAGTTCATAACTGTACAGTAGTGAACGCGTCTCTGACCTCATTCGGAGTTCGATGTTCTGAAGGCTTCAACGGTGGAATGCCTCAGTCATTCTTGTTGGAAGTGAGGGAGATCGTCACACAGGTAAAGGCACTATAAAAATTCCCCATAAAATCTATATTAATCCTGGCGTTCTAATGCCTCAATTTTAAACTTTATTAAAACTAAAACACTTAACAAATGGGGAAAGAGGCCTCCGTTTCCCCTCCGCCCTCTTCCCCCATTTCTTTAGCAATGGAATTCTGCCAAGTATCGCTTAGTTCTATCAATTATATTAAGACACTTAGCTAGTAAATCCATTATTGTTATATAGTGTAATCCCATTGCGGAGTTTGGCATTAAACTTATTCATTACCCTTGAATGTGATTAATTAATTATCATGTTATTGGTAAGTAGGTATGGTAGGCTGAACTAACTTCTGCGAATCAATTCATATATCATTTTACACCTTGCCCATTATTATCTCCTCTTATATCATCTATCATAGCAGTTTTCACTAATTTATTTCAGTTATAACGAGTTCAGTAAAATTAAACAGGTCAGTAGGCTGCCATTTGTCACTGTCCTAGAATTTAAAATTGTTTGCCGCTGCAGTGGTTGTACGTTACACTTTGAATATTTTATCAACTGTTTCTACTATAAACTCAGCGCAGTTTTCCACGAGATTTAGGGGAATTGTTTAAATATCGGATGAATCAGACATGAGATAAAGTTTTGTATACATTTGAAGTAATATGTAAACTAGGCACTAGTTGTATGGTGTGAAGGTGATTTAAAAAAACATGCCAAATAGACAGTATTAAAAAACGATACAAATTCAATTAAGTATTGACAGACTTACCGTATGGATTTTTAAATGCTTTTAATGAATTATCCAACCTATTACTTTACCAAATTAAACCACTTATTTCATCAAGTAGATTGTTTTTGCAAAGGGTAATGCGATTTATTTGTCCACAGGAAATTGTAGCAAACGTATCAAGTGCAGTACCACGTTTTACCGCTGTAGGGCTAGCACCAGGAAGAACGTACGCAGCCGCGGTACTGGCTTACAATGCAAAGGGCAGGGGAGATCCTTATCCTTTGAGGGCTGGCACCTTAAGGCCACCAGAGAAACATCATGTTCATGACAAAAGTTTGGGTAAGTGTTTGTGCTTATATTTTACATTTTGTTATAATGACAAGACTGACAAAACTGTAGTCCATTTAGCAGTAGCTGTTACCTATATGGTGTGATAATTAACACTATGTGTAGATGAGAAGTGAAGTTATATTAAGCTTTCTTGTGATTGTGGTCAAGCCGTTACACATACTTTTATTGCTCTAACTGATCATTATATCTACCAGATTTACCGCGAACTGCTTTCCAATTGTCTGGAGCGATGTCAGCAGCAGTCGGCGGCGGCGGGATCCTGATGGTAGTTCTGATACTCTTCATGATAGCTGTACGACAGCGATGTGCGAAACGTAAGCCGAGGTCTGCGCCCCTACCGCCGTCACAACCATCGTCGCCTGATAAACTGAGGGAGAAGGAGGACAGTGAAAGCGATGATAGGAACCCTGATATAATTCCGTCGGATACTGATCAGATGCAGGTTAGACATATTTTAGAAAGCTATACTACAATCATGCACACCTTCCACATTTTCAACATCAGCCACTTTCATCATATGCACCATATTAACATAGTTACTTTTAGACCATCATCGCGTCCAGAAGAAAATACAGGAAAAATCCATATTGAGCCATCGTCTGTAGTTTTCAGGACTGGCTGTAACAGCCAAACTAATGTGATGAATATCTATCATTGTGTCGCTCTTTGAAAAAAAGAGGGAGAGTCTTGGGTTGAACAAAATCGTAAGCACAAACCATGGTTGCATCAAAAGATCTGTCAATTTCAAGACATGCCCACACTGACGCTAGCCACTATGGGCTAATATTGGATAGGACTCACAAGTGATATTCTCCTCACAGATGGACTATTACCGTCAACAGCAAGTATCAACAATATCCCCCCCATTGGGCAGCAGGATGCCTAGAGGCAGCGTAGCTGGCGTGCGCGGGGGACTGCCGGGATACTGTCCATTGCGTACTGCGCCACCACCGTCGCACGGGCCGATGCACGAACCAACGGTACGTAACTACTAGCCACATTCATACATATATACATATGGCTGTAACGACAGGGCCGCTGCTATCAAGAATGGGAATCTACTTAAAATACCATAGATTGGAGCAAGTTTGCATTTCAAAGTAAAACAATTATAGAAGCAGAAGCATCAGTTCGAAATAAAGATCGCCAGTAATAGGAACTGCATTTGTACGGAGATGAGATCACCTCTTATAAAGCTTTCTGCGTGTCGCGTCCTTTATAATGTCCGAAGTACTACAGAGGACATTACATAGCGTCCGTATAGACAGGAGGTCAATACATTTCAAAGAACGCGGAACGCCCTGAGCGCTCTATGTCTGTTTGTGGTCTAAGACTAAAGATTTTATCTTCCATATTTGTCAACAGAATGGAACCTCTGGTATACCACCTCCCGCGCGGTTCGCAACGGGCTCGTGCACGCTGCCGCGCGGCTCGTCGCTCGGCGGCGCGCCGGACGCGCGGTGCGGCATCCCGCTGCAGCACCTGCGCACGCTGCCGCGCCCGCTGCCCGCGCCCGCGCCCGCGCCCGCCGCCGCGCCGCGCGTGCCCCCGCGCGACACCCCGCTCTGACAGACGACCCAACTCTAGGACACGTGTAAATAGAACTATTGAGGTTTGAAGTGCTCAAAAAGACTTTTTTAAATGGGTGGATAGTCGGTTAAGTTATTGTTTTCCATTTGTTGTCGGGTACTTGGTAAATGAACTGATGATTTGTTATTTGTAGTACAATGCTATGATCGTTTCTAGTGTGATTCTAATGTTAGTCTTAAATTATTTTCGAAATCAAATAGAAGGGTGTAGTAGCTAACGTCATAAATACTTAGGGGCACCCGAATAATTCTCAATGCAATGGCTTCTGTATATTGCATGTTTTTTGAGTAATTACTTGGCTACATTAACAATTCTGTTGAATCTATACTTACGTATAAGTAAGTACTTACAATTTTGTTTTTTATTTATCACTGGTGGGCTTACATTTAATATTACCTTTTAAATCTGAATCATAAAAAGGTTCCTACGTATAGGTAGTCACTAAAGGTAAGCCAACAAATTCGATATCAAAAACTTTTATTTTTAAATAGTTAACTCCGCTCACATTGTCAACATATTTAGCAAGTGCCCGATAAACCTGGTTTTAATTATAATTAGGTAGAACAAAAAAATATATTTAAATTCTGTTAAAATACCGTTTTTAATTCAATCATAATGTAAATAAACACATATAACATATAGTTAAACATTCGGATATCGATATAATATACTCGAAAAAACATGTTAAACAGTGTAAAGTGTTGTTTTGAAACATATTTTTTGTTATAAATGGTTGTGAGGATAAAAACACAGGAGCCGTAATCTATTTCTTCGATTTACGGTTTTTCGACGTCTGATTAGAGTTTCAAGTTCGTAAATCGTAAAAGTACGTCAAGTGTGAGATTATTCATAAGCTAACTGTATAGTTTATAGTTTGCACATTGTATGACAAATTAAACAGCGCCTCTAACGGACAGTATTTGAAACTGTACATTCAACAACAGCTTTGGTCTAGTGGTTTGAGCGTAGGCCGATCTGGTCACTGCACCTGGTAGTTGCGGATTCGATTCCAGCCTGGGCAAATTTCGGAAGCGTTCTTTTCGTAATGTGTCCTGGTATGGATGTTACTGGGTTGGCTCCAGTCCATTGTACAGTACCTATAACAAGTGTTGCTTAGTTGGGGGCCATACAAGTGGTGGTGTTACTAGTTTTACAAATAATCTCGCACTTGGCGTCCAGTAGTGTTATTCTGTAACGACACTCTTATAACTAACGCGTGAGCCCCAAAGTACCTACATTGTAAAATTTCAATACAAACTTTACATTTTACCCCGGAATCACGCGTGAAATATGAGATTAAGGTGGAAGCTCAGGGTCAGGGCGCGAAATTCAAAATGTCAATGGTTCGAAAAATTTGGACATCTTTACGATGTAATTAAGTGTTTTTCGATATCGTATCGTAAAAACCATTGACATTTTGAATTTCGCGCCCTGACCCTAAGCTTCCCCCTTAAATGACAAGCTCACATCGCACGCGTGAATTCTTGGGTAAAATGTAAAATTTGTCTTGAAATTCAACAATTCTGTTGTGGACTCACGCGGGAGATATGAGATTGTCGTAACAGAATAACACGCCTGAGCTCCAGTGTTGTAAACTAGTATTAATATATCAATACACAGTTTAAATTTTGATCGTTGTAATATGTTCGAGAAAGGAGTTAAAAGTCTTTCCTAACTGTATCATAGTTAAAAACTAATAATCTAGTTCATCACGGGATTGTGATAATTATGTCTTGACTTTGTTCGGTTCAGTTTTGTGTTTGCTAAGGAATTAATAGTGAGGTGCCAGTGGCCGCGATTTGTAAATTTAATTCATGTTAACTGCCTCAGTTTGTACTTAATAGTTTTATATTTCCTGAAAATATATAACCCCATTTGTTGGTTTAAGTTACTCATGCGGAAGAGATGAAAGGCGGTATTCGTTTGATAAACTCAACAAAATAACTTCGTCTTGAAGTCGGTGTAACTTTATTACGTAGCTACTTAAGATGTAATTCGCAGACGGGTCTTAAATATTAGGCACCTTAATTACCAGGCAATAAGTAACTATTCCTTTAGCAAACAATCAAATGAACTTGAGACTTAAGCTGTTAAATTATAGTTCTTATTACGTTGTCCAAAGTTTTTGTATATACAGTAACAATGTAAATATGTTTTATATTATAAAGGTTATTATCTTTCGTGCGTCTGCGAAATGATTGTGACATTGTAAAACCAACCTTTGGGTATAAGCAACAGAGTCGTTTGGCAAATTGTTCAGACAAGGTGATCAAGAACGCTTTTCGCATAAAGTCTGTATAATTAAATTAAAAGTTAGTAACAATATGGCTTTCCGTAAAATCTAGAAGTTTGTCCGTTTAAATACTAATTCCAGACCTTTGAAACTTCAGACAGACATCATTATATTTTAGCAATTATTAACAAATTATCGCGTAAGTGGCGCTAGCCGACGGTCTTATCTATTTCTAAACGGGCCAGTTGGTGGTGTGTTTGGAATTGTTCCGATGCCCGCGTAACAGAGTACTTCTATATATACACAGTTCTATACAATTTTAATGACCATTTTTCGCCAACTTGTATATCTGTGGTCTCGGAATTTGCAAGACATATTATTAAATAAACTATCTATAAATTGTTCATTAGTTTAATATGATGCTAACAATATAGTTTCTTCATTGTAAATTACAGTACTGTCCATAAATTTCGATGACAATGTTAAAATAAATGAAAATACCGCCAAAACGCGGCCTCCGAGTCACGTGACCCTTGACATTGCGATCAAATAAACATCCAAACATTAATGCGTCTGTTTCAAAGGCTTCCACTGCCGACGTACATAGTTACCTCCATTGTGTACAACGAAAATATTCGTTACTAATGGACAAAAAAATCTGATAAATGACTGAAAACACATTAAAATCCCAAATATTACCAAACTCGTATTGACAACCTAACACTGATTACGACGGTGTGACGTCACAACGCTGCAACCAAAAATCCAGAGCGTTTTTGATCACGTGGTGGAATGAAAAGAAAACATTATATTATTTCATAATTTTAAAGAAAATAATCCATATTTTTGAAGAAAAATGTAGACTAATATTTATAAAAAGCTATAATCTTTTAGGAGGGTCATAATTTAAAACTTATTTTTCATACAGTCAAATACCCTATCGTAAATAGACTTGAACTTTTTCTAACTTTTGGAGACTACAGTCTATACTCAAATTTTGCGAAAGCACCTCGGATTGCCTTTTTTATATCAAAGATAGAATATAAAAAAGATGTCCAATGAAGCTAGACCGACGGGCGATTAGGCTAAAGGCGCGGTTGATCGACCGGCAAAAATTGTTTTCAATTTCTTATTTATATTGACTTTCGTCAGAGACATGGACACAAATATGATAGTAACGAGGCGTAAAGGTGCCCTAGAGTTCAATTCACTTTGAAAAAACATTTATGACTTACTACGTTCATTATTTGAAATAATATATTCGGTTACGCTATTTTAATCTTTACATGTCGTCGTCCATATTTTTTATTTACAATGTGTATTTCTTATCGCTATTAAATATTTGACACTGGCAAAATACCCACTTTGTGCGTGAGGCCCACAGACATCATAGACAATTGGTGAGGCCATATTTTAATTTTATGAAAAAAGAAGAATATTTTCTGCGCAATCGCTGTTATCTGTCAGTCCGTCGGTTTATGTCAAAATCACATGAATGGGTCGAACCAAAACAGACACTACTGCATTTGACGCTTAAGTACACTTTACCTTGTTTAGGGTTCATGTATTTACGACCTAACCTAGTAACATCATACTAAATTATCTCCTACCAAAAATACTGAATACGCCCTAAGGGTCGGGAATGATCGTTTTGACGTTACTCTTGAAAACTTGCACATCTTTACAAAAAAAAAATACTTGTCAGACCATAGTTCACAATCTTTCTGTAAACTTAGTAGAGTTTCGTGGTCGATTTGATCCGCAAGAGTAGATGCGATACTCATGTATTTACTTGTTTTGGTCACTTAACGAAAATACTGCCCAAATTTCGATGAATACTTTGAGGTAACAATTTTCACGAATGTCGTATCTATTCAATACTATGTACGGTTGATAATCATTTTTTCTTATTAAGTTAGCATTTCATTCAAAGTGAGGTTTTACAATGTCATAAGAACAGTACAGAACAGAACAGAAGGGTGTGTAAGGCAGGAATCATCGAATAAGTCGACCTCAGGTACGTGCTTAATTAAAAAAAATATACTTACTAAAGAATAGTAAAATCTTTTAAATTCGCAATTTAATTTTAGCGGATATAAAATATCCATTCGTTGTGTTGCTAGTTAATAATTTTAATATTAATTAAAAATAAAAAAAACAATTAAGTTTGTACGTTAATTAAATTGTAAATAGTTTAAAATGAAGTCTTTCTAACTGTCGGAATGTTTTCACTAAACTATTGGAAAACGAAAATAAATGGAAATATTCGCAAATGTTCGCTTTTGATGTTTCATTTTGTCTGTAATATTTTTTTTTCACCTGCAACAGTAATATGCAACTATAGGTACCAAATCGATATTCAAATATGTTGGAATTTGTTTAATTTACCTTCTCTATATACATATATATTCTCTATATACGTAGTAAAGTTTTTGCGTTAGAATGTAGGGGGTAATCTCGGGAACTATTAAACCGATTTCGAAAATTCTTTTACCGATAGTAGGCTTTGTCAAGACACCGTGGGCGAAGCCGCGGATAAAAGCTAGAACACTATAATTAAAAGCCAAATTATTTTATAATCTAAAAAATCTCCCCGCCCACTCGCGCTAGAGTGGATAGAGACTAAGCCAGGATAAAGATTCTCGTTCATTATACCCTACAGAACAACGTTGGATACGATGTGTATTTGAGCAACAGATTTAGCATTTTGTGGATATTATCTGGTACAAAACAAAGTGCATCCATTAAGACAGAAAATAAAGTAGATAGGTACCTACCTAACGTATCACAGGCGAGCTTTGCATGTTTCTGTAGGAGGTATTATATTTAGTAAAAAATACTGTAAGCACATTGAAATGGTAGTAAGGGTAGTAGAGGGTAGAGGTACTAGCATGCCGGCAATTGTCTGCGTCCAGATTGGAATGATTACCTACAGTATTTTTCCCTATCAACGCGTTTTAACGACTATCAGGATCAGCGTATTATTTTGCAAAATGCATGTTTCCTTTCGAGTATATCGGTTATTGAAGAGAGATGGAGCTAGCGGCGGCAAAAAGACGTAAGGACGTGAATGCTTTGTGAGTACTGCTATCTCCTAAAGAAAGGATCAACTATATTATTATTAAAACCTTGTTCTATGTATTAGAGTGCTTCAAAGTGAATAGTTGCGCGACAAAGTCACTGCCCACATTTGATTTCAAACAATGTGTAGAGTATGAAACTTGAGGAATTGCTGAACTTGACGTATTCTTGGTAAGTTTTGAGTCGTATAACAACGATGCGGTCGCCCCTTTACGGCGGCTATGCGACCGACATGTTGCGTTCGAGATCCTTTCTTATATGCGTTCCTGGTAAGTTACGCAGAATAAAGAATAATGACTGGAAAGGGCATAAAGAAGGCTCCATATTGTTTGTGGCTTCGTATGCTACCAGACCTACCTTCGGTATTTTTTTTTTTATTACATTATAGGCAAGTATTTGATCTCGATGTCACCTGATGGTAAGTGACGATGAGATCTACGATGGAGCATACTTGCCTAGGTAGGAAGGCGGCAGTAGATCGAGACGCTACATTCACTAGGCACATGCAGCGCAACTGATCTGACCCGCCATCCATGAATGGCAACACCGGACATCATGCCGGAACACGGCTAGGCCGCTTGGCGACATGGCTTTGTTCAGTGGGTGGTGACTAGCCACGGCCGAAGCCTACCACCAGTCTAAATGATCGCTGATGGACTGAAGAAGGTGAAATCAGAATCAGAATCCGAATATTTTTATTCATGTAAGCCAAGTATTAGTATTAAGTACATATGAATATGAACAGTACTCATGAATCGTCAAAAGTTACAAAATGCTTACTTTACCACCCTTTCGGAATGCCGTTCCTATGGAGAAGAACGGCCAAGAAACTCCATGGTTGCTCTTTTTTTTAAATATTCGAACGTATGGCAAATTAGTTCGGGCCGGGCCTAAATACTTCATGTTTAACCAACTAGGATGTAAGCTTATCAACTTTGACCTAAAAATATCTGTGGGTAATACTATGATTGGTTGTCAATTATTATTACATAAATATAGGTAAAGTTAAAGCTATAAAGTTATTTATCAGTTACGATAACAACTCATAATTACTGAAAATTTTCCAAATATCAACCTTAATAAGGTTGATATTTGGAATGTTCTAAGTTCAAATTAATAACAAATGACGAATAAAGACCTTACCAGTTTAGTCGTTACTCTCGTTGTCATGCAAATGTTACTAGATCTTAGTGATAACATTATTACTTGGGCAACTTTAGTTTTTTTAAATATACTCGCACCCGAACTTATAATGCCTAAAGTTGAAGTGAGTGTACTATTAAAACCAGAAATTCGTTGATTACAAAATTTTGTGGAAATTCATCGGGAAAATCACCCAATCGGAGCAATCTAAAGCATTAGGGCTGTGCCTAAGTACTCCAATCCGGCTTTTATGTTTTCTAGGTCTATAGGTATTTTATTTGAGTTCCTTGACAAATAGATAAAACGGAATACCTATTGGTGATTCGTGGAATCGTCTGCCTTGTTAATTAATAATGTGAAGGCTTTTCGAGTAGTAAATTAAAATATATATGAACTGGTAAAGTCGACCAAGAAACTTCTTTATCACCTTAAGGTTGAATATCATTTGCACATCGTGAAATCGCAAGGCCTATTTTTATCATTTGTTTTTTATTTCAACTTAGAACGTATCAAATATGAGCCTTAGTAGATGTCTTTATTAACTAAGATTTTTTGTCAACTTTCAGGGCCGACGTTACATAATTAATGTTGACTAAGTACTTATAGGAAACATTTTTTCAGAGGCAATAAAGCCACAATATTATATTATATTATATACCTGTTGGGAGTTGTTCAATCAAACCCAAAAAAATAACTTATTGAAATAGAAATTGGTAAGAGAAATAGATTGCCAGATTTAGAGCCTATTTCCCTAATAAATCATATCTATAATTTATTTGACAGATGGCCTAAACAACTTACGCCAAATAAGTTCTGAATAAGGTTTATCAGCACATAGACAAGCAGGTCCTTATTAGTCTTAATAATCAATAATATTAAATAAAAGATGTGAAACGGATATGGTACGGAACCCAGCCCGCTGATCACAACCTGGACTTGGCGGCCTTTTTTCCACCAAGCTTTTCAATACAGCTCGCGCGAATGGCCACACGCTGGTCAGAATTTACGAGCACGCGCCGACACCCTTCCCACCGCACTTCGGTTAATGTCGGCACATTAGGTCTATCGTTCATTGTTTTGCTAACAAAAAGGAGTGGAGCTAATCGCCCTAAATTTGCTTAGCAAAAACGGGGTGCAGTTGCTATTGCTAGCCTTCATTTAATGTTGTAGAAGTGTAATTAAAATGCAATGTAAATTGTATGCAATAAGCAACAAATCATGGATTAATAAAGAGACATAACGAAGAGGGAAAGAAAGACAAAATAATTCACAATTGACATCTAATTAAATGACAATGGCGTCCAAATTGTCACTTTTGATTCATATTTAAAGTGTCAAAAGTTGCAAGTATGATGCGATTGACTTGCAATTGTAAGTTGTGTTTGAAGTTCTGGTCCTTTTCTCAATTACTTGCGGTTGTAGCCAAGCCACAGCAGTGATAGCCAAGTTGGTAGAACGCTTGCCTCGGTAACGAAGATTGCAGGTTGAAACCCCGGCTCACACCTCTGGGATTTCTGGATTTCATGTTCGAATATAATTTTCAACTATGATTATCACTTGCTATACAGTGAAGAACATCGTCGTGTGGAATTCTGCATATCTGACAGAACACCTCCAAAGATGCGTGCCGTCCGTCAACTCACACAGGGCAAGCGTGGTGGACTATCGCCTAATCCTCCTCGCATTGATGGGGGACCCGTGCCCAACAGTGGAATATTAAAAGGGCTGGTATTATTATTATATAAGTCACACACACATTCAGGCCTGAGTACCTAAACATCGATAGTATATCGATTTAACATTACCAGTACTGCATGCTTTAACATTAACGAGAGTAATAGGACTGGCCTCAATGGTCCGAAAGGAGGGTAGGATGTCAGGGGGGTACAGGGGAGACGAAGAGAGTGCTTCTAGCAATTTGCATTTATTTACTGCTTTTCACAGGTAAGGCATGCACAAAACAAAGGGATGGTTTTGTGTAGTCAGTACGGCCCTTATATTTGCGGGCGTATTTTTTTACACGATAAAAACTGATAAGGAGGATTTTATTGTGTTCAGTCAGTGCCTTTTTGGTGGGAATCTTAATGTATATTGAAAAAAAAATAGATATATTTTTTTTTTACTTTCGAATACAAACACGGCTTTTTGCCGTTGATATATTTTAAGACTCTGTGGCATTGTTTGGTACTTATGCGACTAAAAGGCATTTTTTGATTGTTATCACTACTTCTTGTACAATCTTACATATTATGCTTTAACTTTCCAAGTTCTACTTCCAAGATGTCTGGTAAATCTACTATTGAGAAATTGTATTTGACACCGGCTAAAGCAGCTCTATTTTGTAGCCCATTGCCAATAAAAAAGGAAGATAAAATCTGTTTTAACTCTGATTAACAGAGTTCATTGATAATGTGCCCAACGATAAGGTGTATTTATTTATATTTTATCCCATAATTAATTCACATTAGCAAAATATCCACAAGTTTGTAGGTGAGGCCATATTTTTATTATTGCATTTTATTTGATCGCATTTCATTTCGTAAGGAAAGAAGAATGTATCCAACATTGGTTGCAACAACCATATTTGCAAAATTTAAATAATGTTTTAAAATTGTTGCAAGTACTAACCTTATTATAAAATTTGGCGTTATATATTAATTAAAACATAAACATTAGGTTAGTATATCTTAATGTTTATGTAATAACCTAATTGTATAATAAGTACACTCAAGGTTAAACTAAGAGCAAGCTATTTCTAGCAAAGCTTTTATACAAAATTGTTTTGTTTAGCAAATAGCAGTTCGTACAAAGCATTTTATGTGGAGAGATAACATCAATTAATTAGTTTTAATAACTATGAAGCTTAGCTTATGGTAAGACGATAATAAAATCTACCTCAAAATTCATAGAAAGATACAATCCATTTACAATGGCATCCCAAGCGATATTTCTCTTGGAATATGCTTTGTAATCTTTTTTTTATCGAATGGAATATGTTTTGTAAACGGTATAATTTAAAAGATTCCTGGTGTTAATTTTAAAAATTGGAACGCTAATGTAAGGTACGTTAAAATGTCACGTAAAATAAATCCACTGTGAGTGTAATTTCATCTCCCTCACATGATAGATTCAGAAAATAAGAATGAAAGTGATGTCACTAAGTTCATCTTCATTTTATCTGGCTAAATGGCACTAGAAAAAAAAACGCAACTGACCCTCGGATTTCAATATTCAAAAAAGGAAGTGTAGCTAGTTTTTTTTTGTTTTGTGCAGTTCGTGGGAGCACTATGTTAAATAGAATATCGTTCGTTCGGATAAAAAAAAAGTTCGAATTCGTTTATATTCCGTACATGAAAGGTACACTCCGGCCTGAGGCCGATATCGTGTATTTTGTCGAGAAGTGCAGAACAATATATTCAACCGCGCAACACGTTTCCATTAATGTGTGCTTTAGACGGTATCGTTAAAAACTGGTAGGCGCGGTAAGGACGTTGATTTAGATACCTTTATTACAAATAGCTCACACGTGCAGTGCAATAGAGGTTCTTTGTGTCACTATTTTTTAATTTTTTTTATTAATTATAGGCAAGTATTTGATCTCGATCTCACCTGATTGTAAGTGATGATGAGATCTACGATAGAGCATACTTGCCTAGGTAGGAAGGCGGCACTATGCTTTTATTGGACGTAGTTGTGGGCTGACACTGCATTAGTTGCCCAAGATTTGTTGCTCTAAATAATTGAGTATGTACTATAGGCTATGATTGTATAAGAATATTGTCAATTCATTTGTTTCCTATATTTGCTCGGTTGGATTTGTGATTGGTAGGAATTTAGAGTTCCATTGAAAAGTGTGTTAAATTTATTATCATTTTATAACAAGTGCAAATTTGGGATTGTGTTTACAGTACTAACTCAGAAGTATTTTTTAATAAGTCTTATTGGCTATCGCTACTAATACTTATCAGTTTTGAACGAAGGTACTCAAATAGAGGGGTTTAATATATCTAAATGTAAAGCTGCACGTCTCACATAGAGATGCTGGCTTGAAAATACTTGACTGTATTTGTCGATGTGAAAACTCGTAGTGAGCACCCTAGCAATTTTTTTTTCTACAACGCGTTTATACAAACAGCTGAAAAATTTGATTTATTACGGCGATTTTATTAATATCGCGATTAATATCATAATTTTAAGTTCTATTATTGCGCGTTGAATGCACTCGCCTAAATGAGAGTGTCTATTATTAGCAGTAATTAAAACGGTGTGAGCCGCGGGCGTGTTATCGACTAATGACTATTGGCGACCCCTGGCTGCTGCAGCCGCGAGCGGGATTATGAGGCACGTGACCGCGATTGTTGCGTGATGCTTATGTTTTTGGGGTACCGAGGAGGTAATGATGTTGCTCTGTGACAACGTATACAGTGTATTTTGACGATCATCGCATTTCTATTCTATCAGCCGAAAGACGTTCACAGCTGGACATAGGCCTCCTCCAATGATTTCCTCACATCACGGTCCTCCGATGCGAAGGCCAATGCGAGTGGCGGGGCGACGATTCGCGCGACATCGTTAGCAGGCCACGGGCAGTCGCGATCGCCGCCGCGACCAGTGGTAATACAAGCGTTGCTTGTATTTAAGACCATATTCGTCTCGGCTATTATTTATTATAAGAACATCAACAAGCAGTGGCCGCTTTCCGCCACGCACCGGGGTGAGAAAACAACTGCAGGGTTGGAACCGAGAAGTAAATCATATATGAAGGAACAAGAACGTGCGAACATAGGAGGCAAAAAAATATATGACAAAAACAAAAATACTCCCAAGGAGATCGCGTCGCTAACACTTCATAAGAGGTACAGTGAAATAACAATGTGTTAATTCCTATATTCTCGTAAAATTAATCAACATAATCCTTTAATACCTAAACCCATTCGAAGGTCATGTGGAGCGGATATCCTACCCGCATCGAGGTGGCGTCGTGTAATCCTATACCCAAATGTCCGTCGTCGGTACAGAGTTCAATGAACTCTATTCTAAAGCCAGAGCTACATTAGACCATATTTATTAGTATATCGACTTGCAGCTCAAGCACACTCCTTTTTACTTAACGTTTCGATAACGTAACGACTTCCATCCCTCTCATACCACACATTCAATAAATAAGTATGACAGTGACAGCATGTTTTGACTTTACGAACACATTCGACGTTCCTGCTAACCCTACTGAGCATATTAATGTCTCTCCGCGTAAATATCCGTAGGTTTAAATCTAAGGTATTTATTTTGTACAGGCCTACGGGGGCACTTTTTGCCTTAACTACTAACCGATGGGATCGCGCCTCAACTGAAAATATCTGGTAGTCCTATGAACATGGGCATTTAAATAGAATACACAAGATTGCTCACGGCTTAGTCGTTGTCTCATTTGCTGCAAGTCACGGTACGCCTCGTTCCACAGCGCCCCCACTTGCGCTGCAGTGGGCTGAGGCAGCAGTACGCCCCGCGGCTGCCTCAAGTGGAATGTCGGCTTTATAGACATTTCATCAACGTCAAACATATCCCTGGTTTCGGAAAACAAATGCTACACATAGGGCGACTTTTGTCAGAAATACTATCACGTAAGTGACCGATATAAAAAAAAACCAAAACGATTGGTTTTCGCGTGCATTGAAGTATGATGCTGGCAATTCTCGTAGGTACTAAAACCCAGCTTGAAATAAATCAAAACGCACTGTCACTAACCGCAAACCTAGACCCAAAAAACCCGTAACCGATCGCTCGATTCAATTAATAAAGTCCAAACGATTAAAGTAAAATATCGCTTGCTATCTACGAAAACTGGCTCAACTTCCGAACTCCAACGGCACTAGTTGGCAAGGGCGTAAAAGTTTTACGCCGTGAATCGAGTGTTCGGCCCAATTTGCATTTATTACAGTTACGTGCTTTTGTCTGTGGGGCGTCCGTGCCTATTTAGCGGAACGGATGTGCGGAACACTCGCTAGCGCCCCGCTCCCCGTTAAGTGAAATGAAACGTGAATGTCTAGCTATTTCTGCTCGTCGGATCTTTTGTTCGTGTGACCTGTGGATTTTTCAAAGCAAATTGTATTATGTTATGTACGCAATTGGGTTTATAATTAAGTAACTGGATAGAGATCTGTCCTAACTTTTTTATGGCGTATGCATGAAAATGTTGATTATAGGATTCATTATCCTCTTGACGGAGCCGACGTGGTTGTAATCTGAAGTTGTTAGGGCAAATCTCGCCATTCGTTCTTACAGCCAATAGATTTAAGTGTAAAGGTAATTGATACAATTTTCTTGAAATTACCAGATATCCAATGCAGCGAAAAATGGAAAATCACGTTTTTGGGACAATGAATGTGGCCGAGTCATGCTGGAGTCTGGAACTGTATCACTGAGTAATCTGACAGTACCTCTAATAATTAATAAAAATCTCGGAGATCATAGAAGTTACAAGTTTGTGACATTAGGGTTGGGTCACCTATCATAATATTCAAGTCAACACTGTAATTTTAAAAAGCAGCACTCTACATCCCTATATAACAGACTCTATAAAACAGACATAGTTGGTCCCGTAAGAAATATATTTTTATTCGTCGTATTTTACAAATAGCGGCATAACAAAGGCGCTCGGACCGCGTTTCGCAGCGTTGCTTTTATTAAACGTCTCATGTAGTTTGTCACTCGCACAATAAAGGGCCTCTGGCCGCTGCAGGTACGGCCGGGGAACGGTAGGATGCTGGTGCAATTACTCTTTTGAGAAACAGGAAGAAAGGAGAGGCCGGAATTTTATTACCTACTCACTTTGCCTGATGTCAGTCACTTTTATACGCAGGGTAACATGTGCTATTATTTTGTCGGCGGTCGCAACAGATGTCAAGTGATGTCCCCCAGCTGTAGCTACTCTGGTCCCCAGCCGTAGCCACACTGTTCCCTAGCCGTAACCACACTCTTCCCCAGCCGTAGCCATGCTGTCCCCTAGTCGTAGTCACACTGTCCCTCAGCCGCAGCCGCGCTGTCCTTCGGCCGGAGTCATGCTGACATCTCGAAGGACTCGCTCCGCACTTGTGATCAGTCTGTGTTGCGTTGACGGCGAGACGATGAGGGGAGGCGATGCCGACCTTGTACCGTGCTGTTACGTGTTAACCTTTATGTAAAGTACATTAAGGACTCCATCTCGACTGGTAAAGTCGTAAAGGTCCTTTGAGTCAAATAGCAATCATCAATTTAAAGATAAAAACCAAACGTCTGGTGCGCAACACGCGATGTCGTTCCGATTCCCGTATTACTTTACTTTGAGTGACATTACTGCCACATTATGCCTCAAACGTTGTTCAACTTTCGAAGCAGGCTCAATCGACTGTGCTATCAGTTCTTAAGCCAATACGAGGGCTAAAGTTCTAGACAGTTACTTACAATTTTGCTGGAGTCAGGAACAGATAAAGCGGTTTTCTATTGGCCCGCGTTCTATAAATTATATTATTATTTTACTTATTTGACTTAGGGCCTGTTTAACAATATGTTGATGTTACCCGGTCCACAGCTTATTTGACAGATGATCCATACAAAATCTGATAAATAAGTAATGGATAGAGTAATCAGCACACTGGAACAGGCACTTATAATAATAATATTTTTTGTCGGGATGTGCAAGTTTTTCATCATGAAAATGGAAATTGAAACTGTGGTGACAGGTATAATGAACTATTAACAGCAGTTCTGATAGGTATAGGACTTATTATTATCTTAAGCACCTAGCATAATAACCCGTGCTATAAAAATCATGATTATTTTATATAACAAACACTCAAACAGCCGTATTTCAGTATAATTTAGCTGAAGGACAAAAATGGCAATTGCTTGCCTCCATAAAACCTCCAGCCTTGTACCGTCGGTAATTTACTTACATGAATTTCTTTTCATGTGCACCGTTTTAAGCTTCCAGGCATAATGGAATAATTTCCTCGACGGCTATAAGAAACACAATTTTAATTAAGTCTTAGAGGTCACAATAGCGTGGCTATATTTGATGCTTGCACGCTCGCAATATTTGGTACAATTTCGACCGTAAAAACGCGCACTGCGATTTAGTGTAAGCTACACAAGCTACACAAGCTGTACAAGCTTAAGTAGTAAGGACGAATGATTAAGTATCTACACGACTCATTACTTGATGGTCACAATGGTCATCGCGTCAGTGTGAACACGCGGACACTGTCGGAATTCCTTCGTAGAGCCACCATAGTAGAGAATGTATATTTTAGAGATTTACGCACGTACATTTAATCAATCTACAAATCTATCTAAGAGGATAATTTATTTTTATCTCCACGAGAATAAATAGCTTTTCCTGGAGAGTCGGCGATATAGATCCCAGCTTGCAGGAGTAACAGTGTTGGGAGTGTGTGACGGACTAAGTTTAAAACGATATATAGGTATTTTTACTTTTTAAGTACTGAATCATGGACTTAATCATGTCGTGGATAGTAACAGACATCCTACATTGTTCTCAAATACCTATAAAAATCTATTGCTCAAAAATTTAAAAGATGTTTTAAAAAAATAAAGCAACCATGGAGTTTCTTGCCCGTTCTTCTCCATAGGAACGGCATTCCGAACGGGTGGTAAAGTAGTAGCAAAATATTTTGTAAGTTTCGACGATTCATAAGTACTGTACTTAATGGTCTACGTGAATAAAAATATTCTGATTCTGATTCCTAAATAATGTTACAGCTGATGACTGCGTTTGGTGCGCACGCTATATTTAATTTTCTAATAATCAAACCAGATTCCTAAGCCCACTCGGTTGGTCTAGGTCTAGCTACAAACACAACTTTTTCATTTAATATATAGAGATTCTAGACTACCCCTTGTATGTACTGTAGCATAATGTTTTGTAACTTGACAATTCATAACGCACGCTTACTAATAGACTGACCTAACTCAAAAAAGCTGTTTGTTGGGAAATCGCAAAAACGTTTTGTCATTTACAACTTGTCTGACATTATTACTTATATCTCAATGAAAATAGCGTAATAATAATAAATGATGTATTGTAAGAATACTTGATTATGTAATTATTGATACGAAAATGTAATTTTGAAGAAATTTTATTATTATTTATAGCTTTTAAAATGTTGTCCCTGAGATACGTCTGTTTATTAATAAAATCAATGATATATTGCTGTACTAGTGATGACACTTTTTGTTATATGTCTGTATTTTATTAAACATTTCACTAAAACCCTTTCTCTTTTATGTTATAAGTCTATACTTGATAAAATAATAACATATTATTTTTATGTAGTATTGATTTTTAAGTTCAGAAACATGAATGGGTCACTATAATATAAAAGCACCGCGAGTTGACTGTCGCAATCTCAGACGCATTATGATTTATGTCACTTTCATGTTAAAAGTTTTGTCAAAATTTGTATAAGTAAAAAAGACAACATATTCGTAACTCAGTCTAGGAATAAGATATCGTAAAAATTCTGAGATTGGTAGATAGTTAACGTTGGAATAAATTTATCTGTGTGCTTATCTCACTTTGGGCTTAAACTCTAATCGGTCAGTCTATTATTAAGCGTGCGATAAGTACTGCACAATAATGGTTCACGGGAATAAAAAATATTCATTCACATATGCTTTATCTATATCTATACTAATATTATAAATGTGAAAGTTTGGATGGATGGATAGATGGATGGATGTTTGTTACTCTTTCACGTCCGAACGGCTGAACGGATCTGAATGAAATTTGGCACAGAGATAGATTATAGTCCGGAATAGCACATAGGCTACTTTTTATCCCGGTAAAATGTATGGTTCCCGTGGGATGGATGTTTTAATTTTTCATACTTTTTATCGCGGGTAACATTTATATAAAGACTACAGCAAGAAAAAAATACCAAGAAAAACTAATCTAAATCCTTCACCGCCGCAACCGCTTTAGAAATACCGAACTAATTAATTTATTCGTACCCACTCTGTGACAAGGGATGAAGATTCACCAACTTAACTTGACACTTTAAATGCACTTTAACAGAACGTAATAAAGTTTATTTTAATGTGACAAACGTGGTAGGTGGCGTTGTATTAGGTTTCCCTTTTGGTAAAGATACATAGGTGTTAATTAGACGCAACGAGATAGGCCTCGTTCGTTAGTGCGTGTTTCCTGCTAGATTTGTTATCTTCATAAATTAGTTTATTATTGTATCACCAATCAAGCAAATAGATACAGAATGAAATTAAAGTCATTTGGGAATATTTTAAAACTCTAACTCTGTACATGATTATGATTATTTTAGGACCATTAAAAACAAATAGATTCCTCAGTCATATTTATTTTTAATAGGTAATTGTAAATACCATGTCTTCTAATTTTAAAATGTTATTCCATTTCGATTTGAAAATTGGCGGGTTTTATTTCAAACATAAGTTTAGTTTTCGAAGCATGAGTGAAAAATATTTCGAATTTCGAACGTGACGAACTAATGCATAAGGACTATTAGGGAATGTGTGGTAATTGGTGTTAATCAGGAGTATGTACCTAATTCCTTTTACTATTAAAAAATACATTATGAAAAATTCCGAAAGTTGTTCGGCGGAAGTTGAACAATGAAGTTGTCAATATTGTCTATTTTTCCAAAAAAAAAATCTTTCATTGATAAATAATGTGTAACATTACTGGGATATTAACCGGATACAAAATATAATTTGCAAGGGAGGCTTCATGCTATGAATAATGAAACGCTAATTAAGTATAATATTTATTACTTTTTTTGCATTTACTTACCATAAATACAAAAATGTTTAGTTGACCATACTGCAAGTTGCTATAAGAATCCTTTTTGAATGACACGTCTAAATATTTTCGCTCCCCTGTTTATAAAATGCACCCTGAAAATCTCAACTTTCAACGGTAGCTTTGGGAAGGCAGCTCGCACATGAGACCCGGTAACGAGCGTGTTTTGTTATAAATATTATATATCAGTAAGCCTTCCATTGAAGGAAAATGGTGGGAAAAATGTTGCGAGTTTGTCGACGGCCTTAAGTTACTTAAGCTTGTTAGCAATGCTGAAACTAGACAGGAGATCACGAAAGATTATATTTATTTAGTACTAGCTGTACCGGCGATCTTCGTGCCGCCTTAGAATTAAAATGAATCAAAACTCAACATCAAAGAAATAAACATAAGAATAATCGATGATGATCGATGGTGGTAGGCTTCGGCCGTGGCTAGTCACCACCCACTGAATAAAGCCATGTCGCCAAGCGGCCTAGCCGTGTTCCGGCATGATGTTCGGTGTTGCCATTCATGGATGGCGGGTCAGATCAGTTGCGCTGCATGTGCCTAGTGAATGTAGCATCTTGATCTACTGCCGCCTTCCTACCTAGGCAAGTATGCTCCATCGTAGATCTCATCGTCACTTACCATCAGGTGAGATGGAGATCAAATACTTGCCTATAATGTATAAAAAAAAAAAAAAAAATCGAAGACAATAGATAGATGTGACAGACAAATGGCGGTTTATCACTAAAATGTGAACTCTTCCACACATAAGGGAAAAGGTGAAGGATAAAATAAATGATGGGTAATAGGTAGCGTATAGAGCATCAGAAAAAGTTGCTCTTGGGTACTGATTAATACGATAAATGAAGATTCACGCTAATATTCTTTTAAATAAAATACATTTAATTGTCCTTTTTCATTGTATTTTTTTGTGATTCTTTCCTATGTGTCAATAATTATTTAGCTATTCGGGACTGAGACAAATTAAAAAAAAAACAAGATCATAAGTATCTCTCCACCCATTCTAGAGTTATTAACAAAACTTTGTTTTATATATATAAAGAGATAAGATAATGATAATAATGATTGAATGTGTATTCCGCACTAATTTATACACATGTTGTTTCAGGCTAGTTTATGGGGATCAAACATGATTACCATTTGATGGCGCTTAACAACTATTTTAGCGGCATTTAAACGGTCATACAATATTAAGGATCCTCTGAAATTCTGATTTCCCGTAACGATTACAAATGCGCTTAAGAAGACCAGGTTCAAAACCTAGTATACCCTTCCTGAGTCACCTTGTATTTTCATAGTTTTTTTTTCCCCTTGGCCTTGGCCTTTTTCCATTGAGTCAGGCTCAACGCGATTCTGCCAATGTCGACGTAGTAGTTTTTTTTTTTGTTAGGTGCTTAATTTGAAATTACGTCATATGACATTTTGCTTACCTTTAATGACATTTTGCTCAACGACTTTTTTGCCCGGTAGCCATGACAATGTTCTCGAAAAAGAAAACAATTTAAAAAATAATAACCAACGAAAGAATAATTTTAAAGTAAGTTAATATCGCGTAAAAAGATTATGAATTGAAGATTGGTCCGTTGTAGCCTCGAGCCTCTATGTAACGTATTAATTCGCAAAATACTTCCCTTTGAAAAAGGAATTTCATGCTTCACGGAATGAAAAAGATGAAACAATTACTTTAATAAATGTTGCTTTCGTCTTTTTATTTTGATTTAGCAATACTTTTCTCACAAATGTAGCTCGAGGTCGGTAACGCAGATTCAACAGATAGGTAAGTAGTTCACTTCAATAATATCTTCCTCGGTAAAATAGATTTTACCGGGTTTTGTGTAGGTAAAAAAAAAATCTATTTCGTAATTAAATAAGTAGCCTCTTTTTTAGGTTGGAAATCGGCTACAAAATAGTGCCATTTTTGCCACTATCGAGTATTTCTTCACAATTGTTATTAAATTATAAGTACCCCTAATGATAATGGTTATGTCGATAATAATGATAAAATGAATCCCCTACCCCTACTAGTGATGCTGTGGATACTTTACTGAAAATTGCTAGACATTTTGGGAGAAATTGAAAAGTCATGTTATACAATTGTATTTCAATTTCCATCACGTGTGGATGTTTAGGAACACAATGCTTCATATTAAATATAATAAGAAAAGAACATATTTTTTGGAAAATAAAACAAAATTGATAAATTCATGGTTCAACTTCTCGCCAATAAGTTAATAAGTAGCTTATAGGCGCCAAATTTATCATAATGTGAGGTTCGGAACCTCATAGTCTTTTTTCTAATTTTTTTATACATTCAGTTTTATGATCTTTCCGGCCAGCGTTAAAATTCGCGCGTTTTAAAAGGAATAACAAATTCACTCCCACATAAAAATCCGTCGGACACAAAACATTAACTATTAAAATTAAAATCAAAACCATATCCAAAAGCAATGGCGACATTTGCCAAATGTGTAAAAGCAATCTCCGCACCAGAAGCACCAAATAATAAACATGGTGGAACGCTTCCGAACGCATCTCGCTCTATGATATAATGATATTGTCTTTGGCAGCACCCGTAGAACTCCAAGATGTCGCTGTATTTGTTCGAAATTTAAAAAGAAAATAGTTAGCCAAGTGTTCTGAACAGTCGGTCTCGGAAAGATATTATGATGTAAAAATTACGATATTGCAATTGGATGTTTTTTTTAAATTTATTTATTCCACTTTTGATTTTTGGGACAAACCATTTTGAATTAGGAATTCCTTTCGCGCCACCGAAAAATTATTCAAAGACGTCATTTTTAAACCGACACTAAAGTGTTGCCAATGTTAAAGCAGGCAACGGCAACTAATTACACCAACCAAAGTCTTCTTTCCTTTCAACTAGTTGGCTGTATTATCAACATTTGTACCAGAAAATTGTGGCTTACCCCTTTTCGCTCCAATCTCGTACCCCCGCAACATAAGCGGTGTCGAACACATGACGTGATCTAAATTAATTGCCCGTAGTTAACTACAAAATACAAGTAAGCTACACTCGTTTATTTCCCTTACGAGAACATGTTAGGAATATGTAAGCCGTGCTCTTGGCGGGTATCTTCGACCAATTAGATGGTGGGGCAACTGATAAGCTTGTAGCGGCGATATTCTTTTTTTTACTATGGTTAGCCCTGGAAGTTTTAAGAGGCTACATCATAAAACAAATTAAAGGAGAACCGTCGCTTTTGTTGTATGGTTGGGTAGCACGATTAGGTGCGTCCAGACCAACCGTGCTGCCTTGCCGAAGCGCTGTCATCCGTGATTGCCTCGCTGTCAACCCGCGCGAAGCCTGCGTACGAACAAAGCTGTGTGGTACGAACGAGTCTGTGAGGTAGGTATGTACGTCAAGTGCGAGATTATTCGTAAGCTAAACGTATACTTTATAGTCTACCGTATTGGAACTTTTGTATAGAGAATTGAAAGTTTTAAATATCGTCCGCTAGAGGCGCTGTTCAATTCTCCATACAAAATGTCTATTACGGTAGATTATAAAGTATACGGTTAGCTCGAACTTGACGTGCTGGATACAATCATTGACTGGGAAGTGAAGAGGATGGCTTAACTTGTTGAATAAAGGATGTCTTAATTATTACTGTGATTGTATATACCAATATTTTTTTTATTAAATCATACATAAGTACTGTCGTTTAGCAAATAGTTAAGTGGATATTAAAATGCATTATAAAATATAATAATTATCGTCCCACTTACGCCAGCCCCCATTCGTAATTTAATATTAATTATTTCCAACGAACAGTATTAATTGCAAGCGTTTACAACAAAATACGACTCGCGTTTCTTACAAAATAATAGATAGCTACCTAACAACGTGTAATAAACAAAGTAGCAAAGTTCCACCCACTCGAGTTTAAACTTTAAAAGGGAAACATCAAGATTGATATTTCAGAGTATTTTTATTCGAGTTTGAGTGTTAAGCAGGACGCGTTCGATACCGTTTTGAGATTTTCTCAAGTATGTGTGGGTATATAATTTGTGTTCTATCTCTTTTGTTTTAATTTCCATACGATATGGAAAGTTTGATATACTTGGTATGTTATTTATTTTTAGAACAAGTGCCATAGCTAAGAATGAGTCTTGATAACAATAATCTATACAACACACACAACACACAAGTGTAACCTTTAGCCAAAGTTTTCAATATCATGCCCTGTACACCCTGTATGTAAAAGAATCTAACCAATAAGGCAGCGTAATATTCAAGAAGCATTCCACGCAAGCATTATAGTAAAGAACAATCCGCCCGGGGGTCGGCAGAAACAATAAATTAGTACGATAACCGCAACCATGGCCCCGGTGGTTCACTATCAGATAATTGTTTCCGGGAATCGAACGCAAGACCGCGCGCTTATTGCTAGAAATTTTATAGCGTTGTTATACCCTTGTAAATAGTCTATTTTTTTCTTTTCTTTAATATACATACTGGGGGTTTTCAAGTTGAGAGTGAACAGGTACCTTCTAGGTAAGTATGCTACATCGTAGATCTCATCGTCACTTACCATCAGGTGCGATCGAGATCAGATACTAGCCTATATTGTAATAAAAAAAAGGAGCGTTGTTTAGTTGCTTTTGTGGAATAACAGCTGTTTAACGTTATTTTAGTCGGTTCTAAAAGGACCCACTTTGTCATCAAGGCTAGGCCTAGTGTTTCTCAAAGGACCGCGTTTTTATCCTTGTTTGCAGACTCCTTTTAAGATAACATGTATCATTATTTTGACCCGATTTAATTTTGACAGATTTTTCTGTATATTTTTTTTTATTTGGCCCTCATATTTTGAGAACCTATTCAACGTGAAAAATGAAAATAAGATATTGATATCTTATATTTACGCGAATACTCCACATTGAAATAAAACTAATCTTACAAATTTTATCGCGTTTGTTTTATGTTTTTACGTTCCCGACGATTCGGCCGCTTTACAGCAACCATAGTCACCGTAGCCGTGATAAAATATACAAGATTAGTTCGATTTCAATGAAAATAAGGATAAGAAAAACCAAATTAGATATTTCTTTGAATAAAATGAGAAAAGAGACAATCAACAATAATACTTATAGCACCTATAACAAAGTATAAAACTGTTCCAACTCGAAGGCAAAGGTAACAGTGGGTAAGGTGAAACTTTCATTGCTTTTTCATAGTATTACAAAGGAGAATTAATTTCAAGAGTCTCGCTAAGAAGCGAATGGAGTTTCTAGACTTTTGTCTCGTACAAGTTTGTATCGCGAAGTTTACTAGCGACTTTAGAATTGGATTCGAAGCCTATGGACTTAATTAAAAGAGAAAAAAAGTTTTGATTGTGTGTCAACATCAAACGATAAAAATATGAGCTAAAGTAATCTGAAATATATGAGTGTTGGTATATAAGCTTATGGGAATTTTCACGGTACTTAGCGTGGCCTTTTAAACAATAAAGACACTTAAAGCCTATATAGCCTAGCCTAATCTAGCCATTCCAATACAAACTATACTAATGTTAACATAATCTGATCTCCTTTGACCGTTTCTCAGTAGAATTTTCGAGATTTAGTCAATGAAATATGCAATTTAAAAATATTAGCGACATTTTCTGTGTTGCAGCCAGGCAATAGTTTAAATCGGGCATATTGCGAGTTGGCCGGCCCGCGCGACGTCTTGGCAACGCGGGTGAGTGATTAAAATCTGTGGAGCGTGCGCGGGAGATAATCTGGCATCAAACCAACGCGTCTTTAATGCTGCTACTTGCTTAAGGAACTGTGCACACTGGATAGTGCGATAGATTCAATCGAAATAATTATTCGAATCGATCCCAAAAATGTTGTATTGGAATCGTCTTTCTGGTGTTTATCTTTTCTCTACAACTTATTTCCCAGAAAAGCAGTCCCGCTTCTTGGCGACTATCAAAAGAGAAAGCTATAAGAATTTGTTGCACGCAAGTTATAATAGAGCAATATAAGACAACTATTTTTACGCCAAAACTATTAATCTTAAGCGTAGTAACTGTATTCAGATAACTTTTAATTTATTCCACAGTTAACACATCCCTACAGCGGCATCGGTATTGCGAACAATAAAAAATGGAGACAACCCTAGCAAGAATTACATACGGAAACGAAATATCGTTCGACATGTTTATACCATTACATTTTGTAGCCAGATTGCTGGTTTATAAGCTTTTTGATTCACGAAGTTCGGCGAACTGAAACAAACTGGTGTGGATAGAAACAGAAATATGATATGAAATAAATTGGAATACAAAAGCAACTTAATTCATTAGAAGGTTCCTTTCATCCCTCGCACGGTCCCTCGCACCTCCATGCATTTACTTTTTTTTGTCAGAAGTTTATTTGCAACGATGATTTAAAACTGTGAAGTTAAATATTAAGAGGAAAGTTGCATATCTAAGAGAACTGAACCAGTGTACAAAAGGAATGAGGAAACTCATTCGCACGTGGCTTAGTCACCTTTAGCCTAATGATTTTTTTCATACTAAAACAGTCGTGGATTCGTAACAATTACTATAAGTTATTATAATTATTTTATTATTATTATATATATTATTTTATAAGTTATTATTATTATTAAGTTATAATACGGGGCTTAAGGGGCATGGTTTAGATTTAAATTTTAGGTAAAGATTGCACTTAGTGCCTATAATAAAATTATAGAAATACGAAACCTTCTTGAAAGTCATGGGTTTCAAATATTGAAATTTTTGAGCGCGCGATCTCAACACAACGCTCTGCGCGATACCCGACTCGTGCGAATGACGAGCGCGTAGTTTTAATTTACATTGCAGTTTTAGGTCTAAATAAATAATAATGAACTTTTTTAAATCACGTTGAACTAGACTTCTATAATAATTTCATGCTAAAGTCAATGCAATAGTTCTGATAACAATGCTTATTATTAATGATAAGATCGACGAAAAATTCCAACTCTGGGAGGTCCTACATGACCAAAATCCATGGTATAAATTTTCGTTACAAAGTCACTTACATCCTGTACATACTCGATAAGATGCTTGATATTAAGTATCGGACAACAAAAAAAATACCATTGTGGGCTTTACGAACGGCCAAACTTTGCAATTTTCAATATTATAAAACAACTCCTCGATTCTTGACAAAATTACAAGTTGGGCCACAGTACAGCCGCAGCACAAGATTTATGTCTTAATTTTGACAGTCCCTTAAGGTTTTGGGGGCGGAATAAATAAGTTATGAGATTTATCGTCGGTGGAATGAGAAAAAATCTCTTGCCGGTACAAAAATGGTAACTACCTTTGAATGGGAGATTTCCTTGACCTAGTTCGGTACGTATATCAATAAGTCTGCTAATGCTGTTTTGTATTGATATTTGCGTAGGTACCTAGTGCAGTAATGCGAACGTACTAAGTGCATACTAGCCTTTACGTATTTCATGCCTAGACTCTGGCAACATTAATAATTTACAAGTCGAAATTGACGACATTGAAAACTTAATTTTAAATTCAGATCGAACAACCCCCAAGCGTCCAAACAAAAGGATTCATTATTTAAAATTAACTCCGCGGTAGCCTTGCTGTATGTTCAGATAATGATACGAAAATATTCCACGTGTAAATGTCATGGACGTTGTAATGTCAACAAGACTGTGTATATTGCAATAAAATCCTATTCGAACGGACAAAATCCCTAATGCATCTGGGAATACCAAATAAGAATTCCATTAAAAATCATACGATGTCACTGGCTACAGGATACTTCTTCCAGCGGCTGCGGAATGACAAATATAAAATATATATTTTTGTTTCATTCCTTTCTCTGAATTGAGAAAGAGAGACAGAATAGTCTTATGTCCCTACAGGCCGCTCATTATGAGCTTTATCTTTAACGTTCATTTTTATGATGGAAGTATGCTGTCCGGTTGGAAAGCATTCGTCCTGGGTAACTATTCGGACGAAATGAATTATATGAAACGCAATATAATTAAAAATGCAATAATAATTATTGATGTAAATATTGATATTTTCGATGAGTAAATCACGTAGGTAGGTCAATAAAAAACGATTTAATTCACTCATAATGGCATTAAAAATCCCCTAGCGAAAGTGTGTAACTTTTTTATGGGAAATGTAGACGTTCTTTTGTTAACAGTTTGAGGATTTGTCTTTAAATTTGTTTGCGAAAATGTTTAGCCGTGATAATATCTTCATTGTCTAGTCTCACGCCAGTCTAACCACTCCTACCTAACACAATACGGCCCAAAACCGTTTAAATATTCAAACCACTGCGTGTCAGTGTTCAGTAGTTATTAACAAGCACACATGCACACACGGAATTAAGAATGATCACTGGAAAGGTCTTGTTTGTGGACTACGCGTGGCTTTAAAAATTTGAGCAGATTCACGGGCAAATTATTCAATACAAATCTTGCGACAAAAGAGAACCGAAGTTTGTAAGCTTAAACAATGAAGACAGTATTACGCTACGAAAATAAAGAGTCAGATGATCATACATAGCAGTGCATGGAAGCAGGTAACACCGGTTCTGGATCAAATTCTATGGCATTGGCATTCTATTTATTTTATGTTCTGTGAATGCATATGGGTTCTCACGTGGGAGCTCTCTGTGATACACTTGCGAAGTGATTTGTTAATACGTAATAGCTTAAATTCAGAGTCAAGATTGTAAAGACTAGAAATTTGGACTAAACAGAAAATGTACAGAAGGTAAAACCATAAAAAGTGATTTATTTTCCATACCTATCTTAAATATTAAGTCAAAAGAGGAGCAGTAATATTACTTACACATATACTATGTTTAAGATACAATTAAACTTAATCTAGGCGTAATATAAATCCTTCTGTTCTTAATCTTAGCTGTATGCAATCGCGCAAAACAAACGTACCTCTGAACACTTGTACTACGTTAAAACATCTTTGTAGCGCACGGTAGCGTTTTACTGGCGTAGCAGAGTTCGCGTAAAGCGTAGCGTTCGTAGCACAAAAGTGGCACTTGGCAAGTAACTTTATAATTCTCGCGTAGCACTTGAAGAGTAATGAATGTGAAACTAGGATGCTAAGTTGACGCTTGTCATATACCTAAATAACATTATGTTTTACTTGCGGAGAGCGGGTTGGTAAGGTTTACAAAACCAAGTATTTTTTTCAGTAATCCTTTAAATAATCGTATATTTAAGTATTACTTGTAGGTCCAAGGCACAGCTTGAACTTTACTGTTGAATTTTCATTGAAATCAATGAAAATTCAACAGTAAATGAAAACGATAACATGCCCAAAAAATATATATAAAATCAAAGACACCAGGATATATATTTTTTTATTAATATTATCAGCACTTTTTTGTCGTTGTAATATATTAAAATAAATGGGGTTCTTAGTGTACTTCAATCATCGTTTTAGACATATTTTATTATCCTTTAACTGTTCTAAGCCGGCTTATATTTTATCTAAAACCCCGGTATTGTGCGTTGAAAACGTATAAATCCCACATACCAGCCCCAATTTAATTGTTTATAGGTTTAAATAAAGGCTAACGGCTAAAGCTAAGCGTGCAATAGTGTGGAGAGCAAACGATGGTTGTATGGCGACCGAATTCAATAGGCCAAATTGCGGGCCGGACTCGCTCGACGAATGGCTAGGTCGAGGTGGAGTGAGTCATAACATCTAGCGGTTAAGAGTAGTTTTTGATTGTATGGTGATAGTGTTTTTATGTATCCTATTATAAATTTTCGCACCATAAGCTATCCAATGTTGAAAAGCCCGTTAAAAATGTCCAGTAGTTTTTCATCGATGCTTGTAAAAAAAAAGACACACAGATAAAAAAATATATGAAAACTTTTTCTACCTAACTTTTTCTTTTTTCTTTTTTTATTTAATATTTACAGACAGGGCATAGTTTTATATAAGTATTGATATACTTTGTATATCACTACAAGATTGCTTTCAAATTGCTTACTCAGAGTAATAACAATAAAAATATCGCCAGAAAAACACACCAACTGTACGGTCTCAAGTCAAAGTCAAAGTCAAAGTCAAATCATTTATTTCGTATAGGCCTACGGGGGCACTTACAAATTGTCATTACATTTTTTTTTTCTTAGGTCTACAACCGGATCGGAACGCGACCTCAACTGAGAAGATCCGGCAAGAAACTCAGCGGGCTTGTCTTATTTTTAAATTCATTATTTTTACAAAATAGAATATAAAAGTAAGCTCCAGTGTGTTGCCATGCGGGGCGCACACACGCTACACTTTAACATTATATATATTGATATTTAAGCGATCAGACCCAGGCTGCTTTATCATCCAAATAATCCAAGATCCTGTAATAACCCTTACGACAAAGATTACTTTTTACAGTTGTTTTAAACTTATTAATGGGCAGATCTCGGATTCCTTTGGGAAGCTAAGCAACGCTTACATAACGGGCACCGTACAGACTGGGAGCGATCCAAGTATATATTATTAAAAGTAGAGCAATACCACAGTGTCTATCACAGGTCGTCAACAGCGGTTTACACTCGCCTCGCTAACGCTTATAACTCGAACAGTCATTCAGCAGCGTACAGGAAGACTATAAGCTGTCGAGGGGGCACAGGAAATTACGCGGGGGGCGCGGGGCGGGCGCGAATCAACGTAACCGTCCTGTTTATTGTATCTTAAACTATAACTCACCGTGGGATAGTAACGAAAGGCAGGAGAACGCAGGATAAATGATGTTGTTTTCTTGTAACGATCGATGTGGGTGGGATGTGGGATGTGGATTTGGGGTCGAGTCACCTTCGTCCGTAGGAGAATTAAATACCCTCGAGATACCCTACACGTGACCCTGGGTGGTGCCAACTAGGTGACAGCTCTACTGGTGGTAGGCTTCGGCCGTGGTTAGTCACCACCCACTGAACAAAGCCATGTCGCCAAGCGGCTCAGCCATGTTCCGGCATAATGTTCGGTGTTGCCATTCATGGATGGCGGGTCAGATCAGCTGCGCTGCATGTGCTTAGTGAATGTAGCGTCTCGATCTACTGCTGCCTTTTTGCCTAGGCAAGTATGCTCCATCGTAGATCTCATCATCACTTACCATCAGGTGATATCGAGATCAAATACTTGCCTATAATGTAATAAAAAAAATAAAAAAAATGTGGACATAGAAAAGTTATACAAACACGTTGGATTTGATACAAATAGGTATGTTATTAGAACGTATATTGCAGCTCAGCGTTTCATGTTGCCGTAGGATTCCAGAAATGTGACTACAAACTGGACTACCTAGTGCGGGACAAGCCGCAGTCCATCATATGTTCCGAATACTCATTAAAATAAAACTAATTTTTCGGATTATATCGCGTTTATTTTATGTTTTTGCGTTCTCGACAAACTCCTCCTTCCGTGACCATGGTTGTTGTCAAACAGCCGAAACGTTGGGAACGTAAAACTATAAAATAAACACGTTAAATCAGAAAAAAATGTTTTATTCCAACGTGCAGTGTTCGCGTAAATATAAGAAATCAATAAGTATTTACTCTCTGAAATAAAAAAAAATGGTTATTTAAATCCTACAACATCCTGATAACTGTAACTGTTCGGTTATGGACGGTCCCATTAGTTCAGTACCGGGGAGCGGTCAATAATATCAGCCAACAGCGAATCAGGCCGACCACAAATATCATCGGAATGATAATACGTCAAACGTCATCAGTTTCATAAGTACATCGTTACGTGCTAACATAGTATAATTGGATAACTCGTGACACACTGCAGGAAAACATCGCGAGGAATCCGGCATATCTGAGAGAACCCCTATGCAGCTACAGGTTAATGTGCAATCAGAGCCCGAACCATTTTGGCACTCCCCTAAACCATAGACTGTTACCTAAACCTTCTCAAAAATAATTCTAGTGACAATCACACAACTTAAAAATTGAACCCGACTTCATAATGGGTCGTACGCAGTTGTCTGTGCTTATTCAGGTGTCAGTGTTAAAATTAAAAATGCACAAAATTATGTCGTGCGTAACGAAAGTAGAGGGCGACTCAGTGTGGAAATATGTATATGAGCCTTAACATAAAATATTGCTTTGTCAAAAGCTCACGAGGAAAATGTGTTGTTTTAACCTGATAATATAAAGTACATTTACATGTATGTGGGAAAATGGATTTTATGTAGTGTAAAACAAAACACGGGCTGGAGACGCGGATTAAGGGCAACAACAAAAGTACTGGATGTATATAAATATTTACACAGAAGAAGAAATATAATCGCAGTATTGCGAATAGCATATTGCAGCACAAAAAACCAAGCCGATTTGCGTAATGCGAATTTCGTACTTACGAACACGCTAATTCTGTCGTACTACACAAATTGGTTTGGTTTTTTGTGCTCCAACTGTTGTTTGCGACACTCCGTTTATATTATTTCTTCGTCTCGGAATATGAATAACTTGTTTGGTAACAAGTTTGTTCTCGCTCGTCTCTGTGTGTCAGACGAATTGCATTCGCCACTCGGGCAGGGTTGCGTGGTCCAATTAGGGCCGCACCGGCCGGTTTAATTCCTATCAGAGGAGCACTGTCTTCAAGCGGCTTTGTTTGAGTGAAGTTAGCGTTACCTTGCATGTATACCTAGTGGCATTACCTCTAGACCAGCCATTCCCAAAGTGGGCGATAACGCCCCCTTGTGGGTGCTGAAGGCCTAAAAGGTGGGTGGTAAGGGACCCAGAAAAAAAATGGGGGCGCGTGTAGAGGCTTACAATAATTAATTTAATTTGAAGCTATAGTGGTTTTTAAGTAGTGGAAAAATGGGACTACCTTATACATGATACTTTACTGAAAATTTACCGGACACTTGGGAGAAGTTGGAAATTTTATTTTATGCTTGCACGTTTGTGAAGACAATGTTTATAAGCCCAGTATTAAGATTTCCCCCCCGTCAACAAAAAAAAAAAGTGTTATTTATCAAATAAATACATTTTTTGGAAAATAAAACAAAATTTACTACTTCACGGTTCAATTTCCCGATAAAAAGACCAAAAGTATACTTATACAGCGTTTATGCACTATTTTACCAAAGGTTGCAAAGTACTAATACGATGTCCATATATTTTATACACAACTAGCTGTTGCCCGCGACTTCGTCCGCGTGGTATTTAACGAAGACAACCGTTGACAATAGCCTGCTCGCCCATTCTGAGCCCGCGGGACGCATTGCAGGTGTTGCTATCAAACTTAATCTGGCGCTGCGCTGCAACATTGGTTTTATTTTTTTTTCGTGAGATCCTATTTTTTTTTTGTAAAATAAAAGTAGCCTAAGTTACTCCTTGTCAGTGAAAGTCCCGTCAAAATCGGTCCAGCCATTTCAGAGATTACCCGGAACAAACAGACAGACAGACAGACGGACAGACAGACAAAATTTTAAAAAAATGTTGTTTCGGTATAGGTAAGGTGTATACATCCAAATGCACTTAGTAAAAAGCAGTTATTTTAATATTACAAACAGACACTCCAATTTTATTTATATGTATAGATAAGCTTTCTCCATCACGTTGCAATTACATTCAGAGTTCCTGTTTACTCTACAGTATTTTTTTTAAATATTGTACACATTTTTTGTAATACTTTTATAAATAGTAACAACAAAAATATTAATCAATATTTAACTTTGATCCGTACGCTATAAAGGTTACATTTAAATAATAAACAATACGCCTCAACTCTTACCACATAACCCCAGTTGCCCTCCGCACTCCAATTAGACGGGCTCAGAATCCCGCACTCATGCTATTTCAACTATCAAATAGCGAAAATATCAAGTGCTCTATTCATGGAATAACATTATTCCATTCTCACAAATACTTTGCTCTACTTATAGCCATGTATTGTCTATCCGCGGAGTCTCACACATGTCTGACGTGGCTGCCTTGATTGATCCGAACAACCAGTCACCTGAAATTGACATAAACACTCAGGGTTAACTAGCGAGGCAAATGATAGAGGACACCGCTTGGGCGATGCAGCGTAACTGCCTCGAGCGAGCAGAGGCCGCTCGGTCTGCTTTGACTCGAAAAATTATCACATATACATCTCGCTGGTACCTGATATGAAACACAAAGTCTGCGTAGAAATCCGTTCATCCGTTCTGCAGCTACAGTACGATATAGACAAACAAACAAATTCCTCAATCTTATGATACACCTACATATATTTGCGTGACGTCTGAGATTGCAAACTTCAACGAATCTTTTCCTAATTAAAGCCCTTCTACACGGTCGGATTAACTGCCTTGCGGTAGAGAGTGAGACATAGCTATAAGAAAACATGAGACGCTTAGCAGCTGTCTCTTCTTCTCTCAATGCTCTGTCACTAATCATTGAGCGGTGAATCGGATCGTGTAAAAATCGTTCAATAGCTCACTGCACCACATACGTGGTTTCCAATAGGAGTCCAATTGAAATTTCAACATGACGTAATAATAATAATACTTAAGTACCTCTTTCTAACGTGAAGTGAATCTTATGCAATTATCCCCAACACGCAACTTTCGCCCTTAACGGTAACAAATTAAGACAAGTAATCCGTTGGTTAATCTTGTGGAAACTAAGTTAAAAGAGCTTTAAAACGGCTGATTGTTACACCGTAGTTGCATGTCTACTAATTATTAGACTGCAACAGCAATTAACATATAATTGTTACTCTAATATTTTTTGCAGAGTGTGGAAGTAGACAAAACCAACTTTGTATGTAACGATAGCTGTTTAGGATATATGTATTTTGCTACGTTTAAGTAATAAGGAGTATCAGGAATGAATTTAAAAGTTGGATTTTGTCTTCGCGATCCATCTTTAGAATCTTCTGAGATTCCATTGCCACTTGTGAGGTATAACTAAAATAGTGTAAATTATTTTAACCGATAAATCGGTAAGTTTTTCGATCACGTTGATGTACGAAATCATTGTTTTTTTTAAACAAGGCCAGGGTGTCATATTTTAAAAGTCTGATAATTTCATTTATTTATTTTGGAATGTTATTTTTAGCTGTTAGCCCTCTTAAAATATTTTCCACTATTTTTGTTACACGTTATATTAAGGTTCTCTTTTTCAAAGGCCTAGGAATACTCACATTATTTTCTGACATCTTTGACGATTCATGAGTACTATGAATAAAACACATTCTGAGTCACTCAAGATGAAACCAAACCTGTTAAGTATTGTTTATTGTTTTTTACAGTATGAACGTGTACTGTGATTTGCTTACACGATTACATAACGGTGTGAAAGACGAAATATTGTAATGGTTTGTTAAATTTGTTGGACGCCTTATGGCTGAGAAACGGTGGAGTTGGAGCGAATTTATGCAACGGATAATTTTATTCTCTTGCTCCGGAGATGCGGAATTAGTTTCCTCGGTACTTGGTACTGCATATGCTCCATAACTATGTACTAATTGTAGTTTATATTACCGTAAGGAATAGACGAGTGGCTTGTTCTCTTCCCGGGGGTGTATTACCAACTCATTTGAGAAAATTCACACGACCTAAAATATGTGATCCGTCACATGTTAATAAGTTTCCGCTAGATACTACTTTGTCTCAGATTGTAATTGTTGTTCTTCTTTTTTTTAAGTTGGCAAACGGCTACAAAATAGAACGATTTTGCCTAAAATATTTCTTCTTTATTTTAAATAATATAAGTACCCCTGATGATAAAAACGATGTTGATGATAATTTATTTTATTACATTATAGGCAAGTATTTGATCTCGATCTCACCTGATGGTAAGTGATGATGAGATCTACGATGGAGCATACTTGCCTAGGTAGGAAGGCGGCAGTAGATCGAGACGCTACATTCACTAGGCACATGCAGCGCAGCTGATCTGACCCGCCATCCATGAATGGCAACACCGAACATCATGCCGGAACACGGCTAGGCCGCTTGGCGACATGGCTTTGTTCAGTGGGTGGTGACTAACCACGGCCGAAGCCTACCACCAGTAAATCCCCAATCCAGATGATGAAATGAATCCCCTATCCCGACTAGTAAAACTTTAAATACATTTTTAAAACTTTAACAGACATCTTGGGAGAACTCGACAAGTTGATCTATACTGTTTCAATTTAAATGCCTTCACTCAACGCAAGTTTATAACACAAAATGGTAAATAACCCACTAATATCACACATTATAGGTATATGTATAAAAAACGCGATTTTTAAAAAATATTACAAACTTGACAACTTCTTTAACTTCTCGCCAAAAAGTTATCTGTAATTGTTGTACGCGCCACTTACGTCCATGTAGAAGCATGGACGTAAGTGGCGCGTTTATAACTTCCCTCCTTATTCCTTACTAGCTGTTACCTGCGACTTCGTCCGCGTGGTATTTAACACAGACACAACCATTGGCAACTGCCTACTCGCGCATTCTGAGCCCGCGAGACGCATTGCAGGCTGTTGCTATCATACTTAATCAGGCGCAGCGCTGCAACATTGGTTTTAATTTTTTTCGTGAGATCCTATTTTTTTTTTTCTAAAATAAAAGTAGCCTAAGTTACTCCTTGTTACATCAGCTATCTGCCAGTGAAAGTCCCGTCCAAATCGGTCCAGCCATTTCAGAGATTATCTGGAACAAACAGACCGACAGACAGACAGACGGATAAACAGACAGACGGATAAACAGACAGACGGACAGACAGACAGACAGAGGGACAGACAGACAGACAAAAATAGAAAAAAAAGAATGTTTTGGTATAGGTACCGTGTATACATCCAAATGCACTTAAACGCACGTAATGCACGTATGCACGTAAAATGCACGTAAAAAGTGGTTATTTTAATATTACAAACTCCAATTTATATGTATAGATGTATTGATATAGATATTTCGCAGCTATCTCTGTCGCTCCTATGACAACTGCACTACGGACTGCTTGCTCTTACAAGTAGATTGCGCCCGACCCTCATCGATGTAGGCTGCCGCTAATTACATGAAAGTCTGTGCCCGATCCTTGTCCATGTAAGCTGCCTCTTATCGTTACCTCTATGTACTATCAGCTCTCAAGCGCGTCACGTGGTGCGTAAAAGTTATAGAAGGCCGCTGAGGTGATAAGGACCTGAAAAAGCTGAGAAAAACGTCCTATCTCGAGAACGAGCTCAAGGAAGAACCTAAAACCCGGGGTGACAGTAGCCTATCTAGTGCAAAACCAGCTAGGAGACCAGCGGGCCTATTATGTAAATCTGCTTCAATAATTTCGTGTATTTATATCCACTTTCTATAGACTAATGTCTATAGAAATACGCGAGATTATTGAAACAGGTATGCAAACATATTACAGTACTATTTCAATAATTGTTTGTATATCTATCGACTAATTAGTCTACACAAATATACGAACTGATTGAAACAGACTTACATAACAGGTTTACAGGTCAGTCAACATCCATCTTTATTTCTACCAGCCATCCTATACACAGCTCCCGTTGTTTGCGTGTTCGGCTATATAGTTTAGTTACTGCGCCTATAGTTGCAATGTTGACCAACAACGTTCGGAAACAAGATACTTTTTTTATAAACGATATGTATGTATTGCGTATTGAGTGAAAATATAAAATTGCCAGGGGTCTCAGTGTTGCACAAAAATAAAAGCTCGTAATAGGTGCCTACGGCCACTGAGTGTATTGCTTTAGTACATTGTTTTATCAATGGTTGCTACTTTTTATCGCGATATTGTAAACAAGAAAATCTTTACACAATTGTTAACTTTTGCAATAGATAGCCGCGAGGCCGATTAATCATTTGACACTGCAAAACCTACTCTACCTTTCCTATTTTAGAGTTCTAAATAACATGACGCAAATCCACTTTGACCCAACTTCTCATAAACCTGACATAGGGCTACACAAACGCACTGAGACTCGTTTCACACTCAGTTTATCACCTTTCCTTAGGGTTCCGTATTCATGAATACCCTATTTCATGCGGCCATTTACCTGTACTGGCCATAACCCTTTTTCCGTTGACTGGAAAAGGGTAAAGAACCCTATTTAGTGTGAAAATCTGAGAAAGGCATCTTGGGATTGGCTAGCTGCTTAATTTTGTGCTTCAGTGAGTGGACACAGTGACTGAAAAATTAAAGACCCTGCTTTCTGTGCTGCGGGTCTCGTGTTCGAATTCTAGTAGGGTCAAACTTTGTGTCACGAATGTTTGTACCCAAATCAAATATTATATACTGAGTTTGCCCCCCGTCCTATGTACCGTACCCGTACAAGCGTTGCTTATTGCGGGACCGTTTAATTGGTGTGTTCGTCTGGCGATATTATTACATTATTATTAGTTCGCTATACAGGCAGCTGTTGGGGTAGAGTTAGGACTCTAGAAATACAACCACGAGTTGGAAGATGTAGTATCGGTCCTGTCAGTGGACCGAAAACCCCACACGCGTCGCAGAAAGTCATCAGATAATAAGATAGGTGAAAAACCGAAAAGTGTGGAAGTCTTTGAGGTATGTCTATGTCCAGCAGTGGACGCCTTAAAGCTATAGAAATAATCAAATAATAGTTTCGAAATTGGTATTTAAAACTACCTCGGTGGAACCAGCAGGTAAAAATCACACCATCCTATATTTCCCCGTGAAAACATTTCACGAAAGACTCCCTTATCAACTAGATGACCGTTTTTAATTAATTAAAACCGGGGATAAAGTCGGAAAGGAATTCGTAATAATGAAGCGGGCATTTTTTTAATTTTCCGTAACAGGACGAAACTTGGCACCGGGATGGCGAACTGTCCAAGGATAAGTAGATTTCGACTGGAACTTTTTATCTGCATTGAAAATAAAGTGCTGTAGTTTTATTTTTGTTAATAAAGATATATACATGGACGAAAGAATAACTTGATCAGCGCATCAGAGAGTTGACCATACTAGTTCTCCAAATTAAATTTTGTAGAGTCCGTAGTCAGTGCTCGTCTTTGAGGCATCAACTAATCAATTAATTCTGCTTTCTGCGCCGAGGCTCCCGGGTTCGAATCCTGGTAGAGACACAAGCTTTGTGTGTGATGAGCACGAATGTTTGTACATGGATGTTTAATATGTATATAAGTATTATATACTGAGTTCGCCCTCAGTCCATTGTACGGTACCCATAACACAAGCGTTAAGCTTAAAGTGGGACCGTATTGTTGGTGTGTTCGTATGGCGATATTTATTTATTTAATTAAACAGTAAGGTGCAAAATCCAAAAATGTGGAAATAATGCGACATCAGACAAGATAACCCATGCTATACTATACATAACTCTCCGCTGCTACACCGCCAGTTTATTTACCTACTCATCGTGTTCCGGGGGCAGTTTGCGGACCTCTCCCGCCGCTGAACTGTTTGCGCCGCAATCGCACGGCGATTTGTCCAGCCCCGTAGACGTTGAGAGGGTTAAATCGCTGTTCTATTTGTGCATGGTGTTTGGTCGCCATTCGAGTGTTCAGAATTTGTGTTTTCAAATTAAATTAGTTTTTTTTAGCAAACCAATTGTTACCTTATTGAGATTGTATACGGTTCATTATTAATTATACTTAAATGTTGAATGAAATGTGTTCATGCGAACATGCTCTAATGTGGAGGAGACGCGCGGGGGGCGCCAAACCGGAATTCCTTCAACGACGTCTCCAGCGGCCATTACGATATTATTTTTGGACCGCACAGCACGTTTGTTATTGTCGCGGCTACTCCATGTATTTTTAAACTTATTAAACCATTTTACGCCAAGTTCGTCGTCTCTCTTGTTCTCCCCAACAAAATGTAACAATAAGGTTATATTGCATAAAATGTCCAAGTATACAGTATAAGTAAATTTCATGTTAATTTCCAGTAATATGTGGTGGAACAATAAAGAGTTATCTATCTATCTATATCTATCTAGATACTAGTATTATAATCTATACAAATAAATAAAATTGGAATGTCTGTTCTGTTTGTAATATTAAAATAACCGCTTTTTACTAAGTGCATTTGGATGTATACACGGTACATATACCAGAACAATTTTTTTTCTCACAATGTTTGTCTGTCTTTCTGTTTCTTCCGGCTAATCTCTGAAATGGACTTTGAATGAATGAAATGGACTTTCACTGGCAGATAGCTGATGTAACAATGAGTAACATAGGCTACTTTTATTTTAGAAAAACTTTTTTGTTAAATAACATGCTAACGAAGTCGCGGGTAACAGCTAGTATTATATGTATAAAGACATACAGTTTGTTAATATTTGGATGTATTATGACAATTATTTATCTAATAGGAAGACATAGTGAGATATACACTATACCTGGGCCCTAAGTCTGCTAACACAATCGATTCATAATCGAACAGCCACCGCATAGTGACTGTCACTTTTGACAGATATTGTATGGGATATCTGTCAAAAGTGGCAGTTACTATGCGGTTGCTGTTCGATTATGAATCGATTGAGTTAGCAGACTCGGGCCCCTGAGTGCTATGTCTATGGCTGGCTATGTCTCATCGAGGTATCAAAGCCGGAGCCGCGGGCTATAATTAACATGTAATTAACGTATCTCAATCTACCCAACCCTAAATTATTGAACGAGATAACACATCCTATCAATCCCGTGACCATGGTTGCTGTAAAGCAGCCGAAACGCCGGGAAAGTAAAAAAACTAAATATAAACGCGATAAAATTCATAAAATTAAGTTTATTTCAACGTCCAATCAAAATATTCCGATTTAAAAATGCCGCGGTTATAAACATATTCCGGAATCCAAATTCAAAACGTCCATAAAACGACCATTACGGCGTTCACACAGAATTTTAACTCGCAAAACATAATTGGCAACATGGAGGGCTGGCTCATCAACAAACATATGAGACGGAATGGAACACGTAAAAATATGGAACGCAATGGAACATACAATAAAAGCAAGCGAGACAAGAACGTACTCACCGGATTTGTATCTGAAACAAAAAAAAAGAATATGCATAAGTCGCAGCCGGATTTTAGAGTCCGCTCTTTTACAATACGACCAGGTGCTTTATAAATCGCATCAATACGTCAAGGGGGAGATTATACGAGAGCTAAAAAAAGTTTAAAAAAAATCGCACAAAAGATGTAACAGTGGTCCTCATACTAGGCGCGAACCTGTGTCACGAGGAGGCCAGATACTTATTATTAACAATTAGGATTAGTGAGAAGTGGGAAGTGTGTGCATGTTGTGTTTGTGTAGTCCTGGAGTGAGTGTGTGTGTGTGTGTGTGTGTGTGTGTGAGTGTGTAAATGACCCCGTAAGCCTATACGAAATAAATGATTTCACTTTGACTTCGACTACTGGAGGTAGGCTTCCGCCGTGGTTAGTCACCACCCACTGAACAAAGCCATGTCTCCAAGCGGCCTAGCCGTGTTCCGGCATGATGTTCGGTGTTGCCATTCATGGATGGCGGGTCAGAACAGTTGCGCTGCATGTGTCTAGTGAATGTAGCGTCTCGATCTACTGCCGCCTTCCTACCTGTTCACACTCACACAATATGTCAATTCGAGAGTGAACAGGTACCTTCTAGGCAAGTATGCTCCATCGTAGATCCCATCGTCACTTACCTTCAGGTGAGATCGAGATCAAATACTTGCCTGTATTGTAATAAAAAAAAGACTAGATCAAGAACATGACATAGTTTCGAATAAGCATTCCAAAACTATTTAACATCTAAATCCAACATTCAAATAACGTTGGCAGCCGTTTTTGGAACCGAGGCATTTTGTAAAAAAGCGGATTCAACACTCCACCTGCGACACATACACACACATCCAAACAACAGTCAATGGATACGGGGTTTGAACAATGAAATAGTCTTGCATATACCTTGTGATGTTGTAGAAAAAATTACTCGTTGTTTTTCTACTATGTTGATGCAAAGGTTTGAGTAATTGATCGTATTTTGTCGAATCAGAGACCAATATTAACACAAATAACAATAGCCATTTTGTTAGGAACATCATTTATTTTATAAAATAGACCTATCAAAATTCTGACTCACAAAGGTAATTATTATCTATCTATCTATCAGCCGATATACACGTCCACTGCTGGACATAGGCCTCCCCCAACGACTTCCACACATCACGGTCCTCCGCCACTCGCATCCACCGGCTTCCTGCGACGCGTGTGATGTCATCAGTCCACCTGTTGTGAGGGGCCGTCCTACACTTCGTCTTCCGATTTGTGGTCGCCATTCCAGAACCTTAGACCTAGGTAATTATTACAAATGTGCCAAACAAAAACCATTTTCAAGCAAACCCTTTTTGAATCGGCCTGTATAGGTAATACACATGGAGTAAGAGTCAAACAAACTGTTACAGACGTGTAGAACAAAACTTTTACACATTGTTTGATTCCAAAACTACGCTTTGAAAATTAAAAACATATTTTAGTTAACTATACAAATGTCTAACTGCACATTAACAAAGTCGGGTTAAAGCCAGGGGTAGTATATTTTGTAAGAACAAGCCCGCACATACCCGGGTATTGTTTACATCCGCATGCACATACCCTGGGTAACAAAGCCGTATAGAATAAAGATTCAGCGTTCCGTGTGATGCAGGAAGAAAAACCGTAGCTGATTATAATAACCGGTAAACTATATAAGAAGTCCCAATGATGATTACAAAAAACCGGTAAATTACATATTATCTTATTGAATTAGAAAATTGATTAATTCATTATAATTCCTGTTCGATTCCCTGAATCGCACAGATGGAGACGTTTTCCACATGCTACAAACCTAATAAACTATAAGCATTTAAATATATACCGCCAAATTTATAAACGTATTATAACTTTATCAAACGTCATAAAGCGCAGAAAGGCGCAGCGAAACGGCAGAAAGGTTCTAGAATGGGGACTACGAATCGGAAGACGTAGTGTCGGACGGCCCCCCACAAGGTGGACCGATAATATCACACGCAGGAAGCCGGTGGATGCGAGTGGCGGAGGACCGTGATGTGTGGAAGTCATTGGGGGAGGCCTGTGTCCAGCAGTGGACGTCTATCGGCTGATAGATAGATAGACAAACGTCATATAGTACTGCGTAAAGCAAAACTGTTGTACGCAGTACTATGCGATGTTTGATAAAGTTATAAAACGTCTTTAAATTCGGAGGTACAAGTATATCTTGTCATGTATAACCGTTAGTTGAGAGTGCTTTGGACTTATTCTATTCATAGAAAGAACCACATTTAAATACATAAAGCAATTATATAAAGCATCAACCGGCCCAACCGGGTATATCCAAGCTCCGTGTAATATCTAGCCACATCCGGTTACAAGATGGCCGCTCCGGATATCCTGTCCTCTTAGATGTCACCACTGGTAATAGCAGTATTCAGTTGGACGTATCTGCTAAAATATTTTCCGAGCTTGTAATTAATTACTTTTGAATATGACCTCAATACCCTTGGCAATAAGAAGTCCATGCCAATGAAAGGGAATTCAAAAGGGCCTTATATATAAAGGGGTGGTTATAAAACTGTAACTGGGGTCAATTGGGACTCGGTGGATACTGAGCCAATTGAATTAAATAATAACGATCATAATCCTAGTATGCCGTAGAGTCCATTTTTTATCACTTTTTCACAGTTTATAACTATGCCCAGTTTTAACTATGACACTACGACGTCTAACACCTTAGTCCTCCCGTGACCATGGTAGATTCAAAGCAGCCGAAACGTCGGGAACGTAAAAACATAAAATAAACGCAATAAAATCCTTAATAATAGCTATATTTCAATAGGGCGTTTATTGTCTCCAAAACAATTGTATTTTGTCGATTAACAAGCTTAACTAAATTTAATAGGCTCTCCCTCAAAAACTCAGCCATTCCCCTAAAACAAAATAGTACAACTACCGGCGCACGGTCTACTATATCCGCCGCTACAACTCTACCTCTATTTTCCGATCTAAAAAATCCATCCTATCAACGGCTCGCAATGGCGTTTCGTCCCGTCATTCAGTACCTTTAAAAGCCAGTCGTAAAAATAAAAAAAAAGTTCCGCGGAAAGTCCGCGGACAATGGAGTTGGGGGTGATTTTTCACACGTATAGAGTTATGTTAGGGGTTATGGTGGGTTCAGTGATATGGTATTTTAAAAATGATGGCCTATTGGCGCATCATTGGGGTCGAGTCACCTTCGTCCGTAGGAGAATTAAGTACCCTCGAGATACCCTACACGTGACCCTGGGTGGTGCCAACTAGGTGACAACTCTACTGGTGGTAGGCTTCGGCCGTGGTTAGTCACCACCCACTGAACAAAACCATGTCGCCAAGCGGCCTAGCCGCGTTCCGGCATGATGTTCGGTGTTGCCATTCGTGGATGGCGGGTCGGATCAGTTGCGCTGTATGTGCCTAGTGAATGTAGCGTCTCGATCTACTGCCGCCTTCCTACCTAGGCAAGTATGCTCCATCGTAGATCTCATCGTCACTTACCATCAGGTGAGATTGAGATCAAATACTTGCCTATAAGTGTATAATAAAAAAAAATGTATAATCAGAATAAGACCTATTCAAAGCACATTTTGTGCGTTGCATATTAAAGTAAAGTGGGGGTTCCAAGCCGCACAAACTCAAGAGACGGCTTATCATATCTAGGCTTTTAACTCCAATAAGGTCGATTAAGACATGCATTTTTCAAAGTAGCGATGTTCGTGTTCTTAATTTGAAAATGTTATACCGTTGCAGAATAGCCTACAAACTCTGAAAACCGCATTATAAAAAACATCATCGGATTTTTGACAAAATGGGACATAAGTAGATATTTTCGAAGCGTAATTGCGTTATCGCAACAATTTATTTTGTCCGTGTGAACCCACCGTTAAACCGTATAACTATTACGTGTTGTTCGATGTTAATAATGTTCTATTGTATCGGAAAATTCACTCTATTTTCAGACCGTGACTCGTATAATTTTAATTCATCCATCAAATTGTTATTTGGGCGCTATTTTTAAATTCATACAATGAACTTTGAATAGCCACATTAATTTAGGGTTCAGATATTACTTTTCGTGAACGATTTATTTATTTGCGTAGTGGATTTTAATACTGAATTAAATTATATTTTTTTTCGCTAAATCAGGCCCCCAAGTCTGCTAACACAATCGATTCATAATGGAACAGCAACGATTATGAATCGATTGTGTTAGCAGACTTGGGGCCCAGGACGATAGGATTGTAACGAGGTTGTCTTTACAAAGAGTAAAAGCAGAATCCAATTTTTTTTAAATCTATACTAATATTATAAATGTGAAAGTTTGGATGGATGGATGGATAGATGGATGGATGTTTGTTACTCTTTCACGCCCGAACGGCTGAACGGATCTGGATGAAATTTGGCACAGAGATAGATTATAGTCTGGAATAGCACATAGACTACTTATTATCCCGGTAAAATATATTGTTCCCGTGGGATAGATGTTTAAATTTTTCATACTTTTTATCCCGGGTAACACCGCCGGGCGCAGCTAGTGTTTATATATTTTTCTATCTGAACTCGCATGGTACATATCCAGGGTAAGTAGTGAATGGATTATGTTAAGACTTGAGGAGGTGATAGCTTCTCACTTGGGTCATTGCTTATTTATTTATCCCGGAAATTAACCGGCTGCGTACGGTTTAGTCCAAATACTGAAGTTCACGCGTAGGAAGTCGCGGGAACATCCGGATATAAATATAAGTAGCTGTCCCAGCGAACTTAGTACCGCCTCAGAATCAAATGTGTGACGAAATTAATGATCTTTATTATTGATTTTTTTTGTATTTTATTCCCTTGTGTTTTGAATTCTAGCGGAGACGAATTCAAAAAATCTAAAATATCTTAGATTTTTTTTATCTTAGATCTTAGATTTTGACACCATTTATAACTCAAAAACGGGTGTTCTTGAGTTATAAATGGTGTAACTAACACGATTTTGTTTAATATATTTTAGACTAGCTGTTGCCCGCGACTTCGTCCGCGTGGTATTTAACAAAGACAACCGTTGTCAACAGCCTGCTCGCCCATTCTGAGCCCGCGGGACGCATTTCAGGTTGTTGCTATCAAACTTAATCAGGCGCAACGCTGCAACATTGGTTTTAATTTTTTTACGTGATCTTATGTTTTTTTCTAAAATAAAAGTTACTCCTTGTTACATCAGCTATCTGCCAGTGAAATTCTCGTCAAAATCGGTCCAGCCATTTCAGAGATTACCCGGAACAAACAGACAGACAGACAGATAGACACAAAAATTTTAAAAAATATTGTTTTGGTATATGTACCGTGTATACATCCAAATGCATTTAGTAAAAAGCGGTTATTTTAATATTACAAACAGACACTCCAATTTTATTTATATGTATAGATAACAGAAAAGTAATACAAAAGTTATCAACGGAGGCGTCATCCGCGGATATTTATGTCGGATATGATCGGATACTTTGCGGATAAATCCGATACACACTGTAAGAGCTTACAACTTGTTCGGACTTGAGTCTTCGACTTGTTACAACCAAGTTATTTCGCTGGATATCAACTTCGCCCGATACACTTCGGATATCGTTGCATTAAGCTGGATGTTGACTACGAGTTGATAGATGTAGAGAAGAGAGACCACAGATAACTTTATATTCATAGAGAACTAGCTGTTACCCGCGACTTCGTCCGCGTGGTATTTAACAAAGACACAACCATTGGCAATTGCCTTCTCGCGCATTCATTAATTTTTTTTCGTGATCTTATGTTGTTTTTCTAAAATAAAAGTAGCCTAAGTTACTCCTTGTTACATCAGCTATCTGCCAGTGAAATTCCCGTCAAAATCGGTCCAGCCATTTCAGAGATTACCCGGAACAAACAGACCGACAGACAGACAGACAGACAAAATTTTTAAAAAAGGTTGTTTTAGTATAGGTACTAAAAGCATTTAGTAAAAAGCGGTTATTTTAATATTACAAACAGACACTCCAATTTTATTTATGTCCATGTTCCTCAAATATAGGGGGCCATAATAAACACAAAATAGCCGCTAGACAGCAAACAGTGTAGATTGAATCCGTTGCACAAACACGATCAATATAAACGTGGGCACGGACACCCATTGTGTGTGATACCTCATTTGCTTATGAATATATGTCGGATACTACACAATGACCGGGTACTGAGATATTGATGTATAGTTAGCAGGGCACGGACCTGTTTGATAGTAATGTCATTATTGTTACGACACTCTAAAAATCTACGTAGATTTTTACATTTCTACAGTCTCATAACGATAGTGTTTTCCTCAAGTCCGATCGTGCATGGAATACTGCAGCCATCTCTGGGATGGGTCTGCTAAGTATCAGCTGGAGGCTTTGGACTCCATAGACAGGCGGGCTAGAAAGCTCATTGGCAACGAGACCCTAGTGCAGGCCAAGCTACAGAGCCTGGAACACCGACGTAGGGTTGCCAGCCTATCAGTTTTCTACAGAATACATTTCGGAGAGTGTGCGACGGAATTACACGAGTTAATTCCCCCATCTCCATTCTATCGTCGGTCGACAAGACGCACGGATAAGTGTCATCCGTACACTATGGACATTCCTGCGGTACGCACTAAGCGTTTTGCTTCTACTTTCATCGTGCGTACTGCCAAGGAATGGAACACGCTACCGGCGTCTTTGTTCCCCGTTGACTACAATCTGGGTGTTTTCAAGTCGAGAGTGAACAGGTACCTTCTAGGCAAGTATGCTACATCGTAGATCTCATCGTCACTTAACATCAGGTGAGATCGAGATCAAATACTTGCCTATACTGCAATAAAAAAAAAAAAAAAAAAGTGTTTCTTCTTATTTTTTTAGGTTGGCAATCGGCTACAAAATAGTGTCATTTTTGCCTGTGTCGAGTAATTCATGAAAATTGTTTTTGAATTATAAGTACCTCTGATGATAATGATAATGTTGATGACGATGATGATGATGAAATGAATCCCCTACGTGTGTACTGTTTTTTCTTATTTATTATTTCCTTGGATTTACGGCTTTGGGTACTAGCCCTTAGAAACCTCTCCCAAAAGATGATTTGTTTTTTACCCTCTGTGTTTACCGAACTACAGAATACCCGATCATCATAGGTATTTAGCCACTTAAGCCTAACTATAATCAACTCTGCTCATCACAAAAAATATTATCCTCCTACTGAAGTACCAGGTCAACATGAATTTAATGGAAAACAAAATCCAAATCCAACCTATTCATACATTGTTCCTGTTTTAGATACCTATGCATTTGCTTTGATTAGAAACCTATTATATAATAGAATATACATAAATAGCACACATGCACAGCTCGACCTTATTAAATTATGTATCTAATATCTAATACTATATCGGTAAAGTCGGTTGTTTGTGCACACCGCATCGATATTGAAGCAATAAACTTGAGATACGAGCAAATATTATTGAGGCACAGCTCTTGGGCACCTACCGGAGGTACACCAGTACGCAATATCCCCAATGCCATGTGTACTCAATACTGATTTATATTGGAATAGTTTTCATCAAACATTTGGGCAGTTTTACTATTAAAAAATAGCTTGTCTAAACACGCCAACAAAAATAGAAGAATATTTTTCGATCATCGGTTTTATACCAACTCCCTAAATTTGTATTAATTTGTACATAATATATATTTTATGTATTTATTTGTACATAAAATATAGCCGTGTTATTGAAAAAAAAACATTTTTGTGTATACTAAACGCACCGCCCCGCGCTGCTTGTGATTACATGCCACGCTTTTACCCGACAAATCAATTCACTCGAACATTACATAAACATTCGAGCTGCCATCGAGGCAAATATTAGCACTCGGACGTAGCTGCGTCAGCGAATTTTCAAAATTCGAGGCAGAGGCCCTTAGTCAGTGCACGGCTATTGCAATTTGAGACTCGGATTACTGATAACAGACCAAAAATAAGGTGCAGTACCGGATTATACATATAGATAATGAAGGCAATTAATTACCTATGGGCCCGTCGGCGGCGCGTCGCGGGCATCACATAGTGGTGGCCCCGCAGCCCGTGAGTTTTTTTTAATTAGATTCATTATTTTTCGTTTTAAAAAAGTTTACTATTTATACATTATTTAAAGGTCGGAATTTCCCAAAAAACTTTTTTATTAGTGCACCGTCTTTAGTATGTAAATATTTAAAACTAGCTGTTGCCCGCGACTTCGTCCGCGTGGTATTTAACAAAGACAACCGTTGACAACAGCCTGCTCGCCCATTCTGAGCCCGCGGGACGCATTGCAGGTTGTTGCTATCAAACTTAATCAGGCGCTGCGCTGCAACATTGGTTTTTTTTTTTTTTCGTGAGATCCTATTTTTTTTTTTCTAAAATAAAAGTAGCCTAAGTTACTCCTTGTTACATCAGCTATCTGCCAGTGAAAGTCCCGTCAAAATCGGTCCAGCCATTTCAGAGATTAGCCGGAACAAACAGACAGACAGACAGACGGACAGATAGATAGACAGACAGACAGACAAAAATTGTAAAAAATGTTGTTTCGGTATAGGTAACGTGTATACATCCAAATGCACTTAGTATAAAGCGGTTATTTTAATATTACAAACAGATACTCCAATTTTATTTATATGTATAGATGTATAGATTATTTTCTTTGTAATTATTGTGAGCAATAAATTATGTTTTGTTGTTGGTATTAGTTACTTGATATTATTCATTTATTTTCCAAAATAATGTTAGATGTGATGTTACCTTACCTTACTCCACTTAAGAGGAGAGGGGCCCCAAGGCTTGCATTGCCTAGCGGTCTCTACACAGCTTAATCCGGCCCTGATGTATAAAACGACACATTAAATTATGTATAGCAATTACATTTTCGTTATGAAAGATTGGAAGTAAAATTTATAGGAGATTGTTCGGTTCCCAGCAATCCCTGATTTCAATTAAAATTTCAATATATGGTAATGAATCATCGGGAATATTGTAAAAGCTGGATCGTTTCATTATTAATTCTTATTTGGTATATTAAGGGGCAGATATAGAACATAATTTTGAATTTGGAAGAGATTTTTTTTTCTTTTTTCGAATGGCGTTGGTTTCTATCCGCTTTAGCTAATACACAACAATTATTATGTTGACGACCTTATTAGCTCAGTTGGTAGTCCCTGCTTTCTGCACCGAGGGTCCCGGGTTCGAATCCTGGTAGGGACAAAATTTGTGTGATGAGCATGAAAGTTTGTATCCGAGTCATGGATCCTGTAATATCTATATAAGTATTATATACTGGGTTCACCCTCAGTATATAAGGGTTGCTTAGTGTGGGACCGTACAGTCGGTGTTCGTCTAACAAAAAAGCTACCCCTTAACAGAACCAGCTGGCGATATTGAAAGAATCGCCGGAACACATCGAGTGTTAAACGCCGGTCATTAGCATCGTTGCGAGATTGACTCTCCACCTGCGATCTCACGTAATTGGATTTAGGAATCGCTCATATTTATAATCCATGCCCGTTCGTTTGTGCAAATATTTATGAGGCAATTGGCATGTCGGAACATTCCAGTTGGAGCACCGATTTGAATATCACCGATGATATTCCTCATGGAGCACTCTTTTTTTTATCTTTTTTTTAAAGGGCTTTTGTCACTAAAAAATAAAAACAAAAATAGTTTTCTTCCGTTCCACTTAGCGCTGTTGCGCTATGTGGATGGTGGTGGTGGAAGTGGAGTGGAGAAGTGGAGTCATTATGCATAAATAGATTTAAGTTTGTTCATACACTAATGCATTACATCACCGTTGATGCGCTAAGTGGAATGGAAGAAGACGATTTTTTGTTTTTTTTTTCAGAAGAAGCCTTTTTTCATATTTATGTGCCTGATTAGGTCTATAATATCTAACATAATCTAGAGTATCGCTAGTCAGTGACCAAATGCACTGCATTTTTTTTTTAATTTGGCATCACCGTAGGTATTTTGCCAGTGTCAAGTAATAGATTTTTTTTTCTATTTTTGAGCATATGCATAGGCCCAAAGGCTTGGCCCAAGTAAAATACCCCCCATCTCTAAATCAGTAAAGTGATGGATACTTTAAAAGATTTTTCATGGATTTTTTGTGAGAAACTGAAAAGCCATGTTTCGTCACATCCACAAACAAATTTAGTTTACTATAGGTAACAATGTTGACACACGAAAAAATAAAATGGCAACCACATAAAATCGCTCTGCTCGCTATAAAAGATTCAACTAATAATAAACAAAATAAATAAACTCGTTAAACGTTGTAAAAGTAAACACAGACAACAAGCAAATAAGTTAGTGTGCAGGATGCCTAAAATTAGGTTAATGTCTGTATGCCATTAATTCAGGCGCACTCTACTAGTTCACTGGAGACTTAAGTTACGCGGCATAGATGTAGGTTTTTTTTCGGATATGCCTGCTTTATACGTACTGTTTAAGAGCAATTAACAATATTTATTTTATTATATTTACGCGAATACAACACATTGAAATGGAACTAATTTTGCGGCTCTTATCGCGTTTATTTTATGTTTTTAAGTTCCTGATGTTTCGGCTGCTTTATGGAACCACGGTCACGGAAGGACTGAGGTGTTTGACGTCCTACTGTCAACGTTTGAACTGGGGTACCCTAATATTTAGTTGTCGTTGACTATTCTAATTAAAGTGTTTGGAAATCCACTTTAGATTACTATTAGATTTCTAATGTGCATAGAATGTGGCTTTGGGACCGTGTCTTTTCATCTTTCATTACTTTTTCAACTCTGGCCGTATAGTTTATTCTACTCTTTCAACATTAATCGAACTTTATTGCCATATCAAAGTTAATATAAGCTATTGAATACCAGTTCCGTGGCTCCCACGACACACAGAAATGCATTAAGAGCATTGCACGCGAATTCCTGGAATTATTCATCAAAGCGGGCAGGTGGGTATGCCCAAGTTTCGCGCACGTTCAAGAACTTATTAAAGTCACGGCTATTATAAAAGAATAGCGACTTAATTAGTTAAACTTTAATTATAATTTAAGCTTGCGATCAAAATTTAAAAAAATGCATCTTCTGAAACGTAGTTGGGTATGTTATGTGTAGGATGTGTTTATACTGTGTTGCAACTATTTTTATTTATAGAAATTTGTTGATTGGTTAACCTGCATGTCTGAAATAACACCTCGTAATACTTTTGTAATCCACCAACCCCCAATGGGCCAGCGTGGTGGACTATGCCCTAATCCACCGCGCATTAAAAAAGGGCTATTATTTATTAGCATTGTGAAAATCATTTTTTCTGTCATCTTTGGCATCACCACAGAAACTTGTCAGTGTCAAGGAATAAATAAATTTCAGTATCAAGGACATATAGAAGTCGCAACAAAGCTACTCTACCCCATCCCTCAATCAAAGGGTTTTATGGATTTCTTGAGTAAAACGGAAAAAGCATGTTTCACCACTCCGTTTTAATAACTTAAACTCGTGCACTTCACCGAAAATTATAAAATAATTAACATTGAGTTAAGTGTAACAAATTTTAAAATTAGAATCCTGATGCCATAAAATTAATTCAGAATACGAAAAAAAACCAACGTTTTCAAAATGCCAATTTATTCGATTTTTAAATCAAAAATCGAACACACGATGCCAATGAAACACGAAGAAAAAGAAAACCATCCAATTCGATACCCATCAACCACCACATGAATACGAACAGTAAATCTTGAGCGCAAATGAACACGTCCGTGCTACGATCGGATGCGATACATCTCCGCGCAGCGACCGCCGGCCCGGCATAAATTGCGCGCGGACGCGGCGACCGATGCGGAACAAATTTATTGTTACGGGCGTTGTGTTTAGATTGTGGATATATGGTAGTTTTTCGTGGTATAGGTGACGTTATTTTCCATTATGAAATTATAATGAAAAACTTAATGCTACCCCCATCACCGCATATCTCCGTACGCGCCTATATACGAGGTCCGTTAAGCAAGTAGCCACCAGTCCTGTAATCTGTCATCCATAGAAAAATATGTCAGATATCGATCCGACTTTTTGTAGCTCGTGTGCGATAAATTATAAAATCGGATTACATCTATTAACTATCTGCTGAGTCCACATTTTTTGTACTACTAAAAACATCAATTTAAATAAACACAAAATTAAATATTTTGCAGGCATTATACCGTGTTTTTACTACCTACTTATGTAAAAGTCTGAAAACAGTCCGCGATGTCGTAAAGCTTGGCAAAGCGAAACAAATCGACGAAAGCTCCGATGGAGAAAACTTTACACCAAGTTTTATTTCGTTTTAGAAGCGCTTTTATACATAAAATGTTAGTTTGACGTAGCTTTCTTTGTATAATACCTTTTTCACATTCATTTATAATCGTGAGAGTAGGTATAGGTACTTGGCCTGATAATATTGGCCGTATAAGCTACTGATTAACAACAAAATAAATGTTGTTCGTATGTACGTGCGCGTGATCTTGCAATGACATCTTTCAATTTTATATACTGTCACAGAACAGTGGCCCGTTTATTATTATTCTTTACTTTTGGCCTTTTTCTATTGAGACTAGGCAAAGTGGCCCGTTTCACCGCTTACATAATTGTCATTGACAGGTGACAGGTGATAATTCAACAACTTGTCAACTTCTCAATGCAATTAAATAGGGCATTGACCAAAGCAACTCCTACAATATACGCTCCAGCCAAATTTTTGTTCCAAAAAAAAAATCTGTTCCAAATATGAAATTCAAAAACTCTTTTCTTATTACCCCCTTTGCTGAAAAGAATAAAATCTAAATAATTCATTTCTATATCTCCACTCCTTCGAAAACTAAATAAAAATTGTTCGAGGGGCGAATCGATTTGTGAATTTGAATTTTAAATTTCGAATTGTAATTATTTCAAATTGGTGGACCCTTCTGTACAGTTTTCTTGGTAAAATTGCTATACAAGCGTACTGGACGATTTTCAAGTTCCAAAGGCAAAGTTATCAAACATTTGTTTAGTATATATGTTATTGGGCCGAGGAATTATTGGTTACCTATAAAAAAATTACAATTAGAGGTATGCTGCTGCAACAATTACTGCATGACCCAGCTCAGAGTCTACCGTAGGCTGACGTCCCATTACCCGTAACACAGGTTAGTTCCTAGCTCGGGAATGGGACGTTACCTAACTATTGTTACCTATGTCATTGTAGCATGAAGCATCAATGTATCGTATACCTATTTTATAACCAATAAATCATTATCTTATCTTATCTTAATTATGTTTATATCCCGCTCACTTCCATCAACGATAGAGAGAGATAGATAAAGATAAATATAGCGTGTTACAGAATCCTTGAAGAATCTTGTACAGGTAATTAATTTGAAGATAAGTTACCTGTAGATTATAAACAAACTTTTGTTTTGTCTGTGTAAATAAAATTGTATCAATGAAGCTCAAGAATAAGGTAACAATGTTAAACTTGATCATCTGGGAACTCAGGCGTCGTTCTCATTGGAGGTGACATATTTAGGCTTTATGATAGAATATATAAATATTTTTTTAAAACAAATATTGTTTTTTAGAAGTTTTATCCATTTAAATAATGTAATTTTACAAAAAAACTGCTTATGATTTTACCAACCATTTTAAAACCAATAAATGTTAGATGATGACTCTAATGTCTTTTTCTTTTATTCAATAAAGAAAGAAAAATAGTATAATATAAGATAAACATGATATTTTTGGTTTTTTCACAAATACATATTTCAACTCAACTTGAAAAGAGGTTATAGTAAATGTCAAAAAAAGATATCCAATGAGCACAGATCCTTACCCAAATCAAACTTGATTTCAGATACAAGTTGTTTACAGGCCGAATTAAAGTTGGGCCTTTTAATTAACCAAACTGTTGGTTGTGCGCTGAATCACAAACGACCCCCTCCCCCTCCCCCCCCCCGCCCGTGAGGGCCGTACCTTGTTATTGTTTCAGTAAGAATTGTGTACTTCGGAATGTCAAAAATCTTGGACGGCCTGTGGCCTCAAGAATATGGGTCTTATGGAAGATTACCTATACAGTTCGTATTCTGTCTAATTTGACCGTCACGGGGAAATTTTGGAATCTAGTTAGGAATATTATTTTAATTGATATGTTGGGTGCTGATGGAGTTAAAAGGAGATTTATTTAACGGCACCATTACCTGTATAATACAAACTTAATACTATAATTATAAAAAAAAATACCTTTAATGTTTCTCATTAGAGAAAAAAGGAACAAAACAGACTAACATCGCTATGACGTCACCACCATAAGTCGCCGCGTGTGCGACGGACATAAAACGCGACTGCTCTCTTTCTACCCACTACTTGCTTTTAATAGTATGATAATATTTCGAAAATTATTACACAGCATGTCAAAAATTATGAGTGTTTATGATTTAAAATAACAATATAAGTATATTGAAATAAAACAAATCTTACGGATTTTATCGAGTTTATTTTTAGCTTTTACGTTCCCGACGTTTCGGCTGCATTACAGCAACCATGGTCACGGAAGGACCGAGGTGATTGACGTCCTAGTATAACTATTTGAACTGGGCACCCTCATATTTAGTTGCTTGCGGTCCGATCTACGCAGAAAGTGCTCTGAAATATAAATACAAATAGATAAAAATACTAAAATATGATTCTTCCCTATAGCTCTTTCTCTCTCACTCACACAGGTGCCGTGGTCTGATAATATCGGCAGCAAATCGGTTTGAAATAGTGTTTACCTAAGAGCCTTACCTACATCTCAGTTGAGTCGTGCACTAAACTAAGTGAGTTTGAACACTGAATTAAGATATGCAGGTAGTTCGCAATAACGCAGTTTCTGTAGCCCGCGCATGCGCGTGTAGACTGACTTCGGATCCTGTTGGTCGTGACGACACGATTATCTCAGTAGATAGTGACCCTGCCTTCTGCGCCGAGAGCCCCGGGTTCGAATCCTGGTAGGGACCTGGTAGGGACCTGGTAGGGAGGGAATGTGTAGCGACCTCTTCAACCTCGCCAGAAGCTTCGCAGATAGTGCTGCAGACGCATTCAAAACAATAGACAGTTCTCAATACAATCCTGAATCGCGCTATGAGAGTTTTCGGAGCACGTAACATATATACAAGATCGAGACAATACCGTCGGGGCATAGCGGCCGCCCCGCCAGGCATACCACCCGCCTGGCTTACCACTATTGCACTAACAACTAGTAATGTATGCTGGTAACGTTTTAAAATAAACAATTTATAAAATATACCAATCATTGAAATAAAACTATTGTATCACGTTTATTTTATGTTTATACGTTCCCGACGTTTTTTTAGGACGTCAACAACCTCAATCCTCCAGCGACCATGGTTGCTGTAAAGCAGCCGAAACGTTGGGAACGTAAAAACATGAAATAAACACGATAAAATCCGAAAAAATAGTATCATTTCGATGTGTAATTTTCGTAAATATAAGAAATCAATATGTTTACCAATAATGTTTGGAAATGTGAAACCTAACATGCGTATAAAATAAATGCCAATATATCGGACCCAACCTGTATTTTAACTTCGTATATGAAAACCAGGTATTTCATCCGGTAATCAGTGCAAACCGCTCACTCGAACTATTCCAACTAGAGGAGATACCTATCGTATATTGCGCTTCGGCAAATTTAAATGTTCATTAAACTCCGTGGCCACGACTGTACCGATCTGAGTTTATGTTATAACTAACATTTTCTTATTACTCATTCGACTGTACTAGTACCGAGAATTAAAGGGCGCTTGTGTTTTTTTTAAGTCAATAATAATTATGTTGCACGAAAATAGACCTTTAGGTTCGCAGGCCAGACAGTTTCCCTGTATGCCCTATGGATAAAGATTACCGCATAGTGTTCCAGTAAAAAAAATACGGTATATATTACAAATAATTATAATAATAGTCGCCCCCAGGTCGACTACCGTATGGGACTCATAGTCCATTTACGGTATCTTTACAAAGGGATGGTAAATGGATTTCAATTTTCTATAAATTTTATATAGGGGTAAGATTATCAAGGCACATAATTAGATTCGTAGTACATTTCTTATATCATTCACCGCCTGTCATGCACCACACAAGAATTAAAACTACTCCGCCCCGCCAATTTACAACAAAATCTAGAAAGCATTTTGTTCCCTCGAAAACGCAAGCATAATGCCGCGTCTGAAAGGACCCTTTGAAAGGCGCCCGTCTGAACGTGCCTTTGTGGCATGTAATGATTTTTTTATAGAACACTCTTTTGCTGTGTGTGGTCGGTTCATTAATGGAGATAAGGTTGTTTTTTGAGTATTATAACGGTGCAGTTTCAAAGAGGTGAGCAGAGGTTTTTTGTGAGCTTTTTTGCATGGGTTTGCAAATTAGTTTGTAAATAATGTTCATTGCTCTGTACGAGAGATAAAAAATAAAGCGCAAGTTTAGAAAAGCTATATTTTTTAAATAAGCAGTAAAATATCTTCCAGTATCTTTCCAAACCAGATCAAATTGTCTAACATATACTAATGGGAGGCAAAAACTCCAACTTTTTTGGAGAGCTGTTAAAATGTTCTAAAGCGTGTAAAATTACCAATTTTTTTTTACAATTGCTCTGTTAATAATACATGCAAAAGAAGGCATGGGACAAACATCAGAGATATATAAGCAATGTTTAATACATAGTATGGCAAATAGAGTCAATTGCATTATCCGACCATACTTAGAAAAAAACTTGTACATTTTAAAAATTAAAAGTGTGTCACGCAAAAACAGGCAACTCAACAATGAAAACCTTTTAACACATTAATCGGTATCTCCGATCATTTTACAAATTCTAAACGCTTTGTTGAGTACTGAAATCCTCTTGAACGTAACCGGAGGGCTACCTTTATAACCGTTGCGATATTAATGGTAGAATAAATCACGGTATCTCCCGACCGGGACGGTACCACGTGTCGATAAGTCATAAATTTTACGCGTTTATGTTAGGGTCAAGAAATTCCGGAATTCTAAAATTGGAAAATAGCCATTGGTTTTCACTGTCTCTGCTGCACGATCGACACATAACCGTCCCTATAGACAGTTGGTGAATAGAATTATAAAAGTGAGAATACAGGTTGATTCAGAAAGGGTATATACTAAGTCCAGAACCTAAGCCACTTTAGCGCATTTGTAAACACTATGCGTGAAGTCAAAAATAGGATATGTCAAATTAAAAAAAAAACATCAAATGCGTTACATAAGCCGAGGTTCCAGGTTCTCGTTTTGAATTACCTTGATTAATGCTATCACCACTGATTATGACTTGATTGTGTATGGAGATTTCAGGTCCATTTATTGAGACTAGATTAACTTTATTAACTGGATTTCTTAATTAACTAGATGTCTAAAGCATTTTGCTTGCTGCTAGAGACATTCGAGTAGTAAGGTGCATGCGCATACAATGTAAAGCTTGGCTTTGTTAAATCGTTGAACGTGGTTTATTCCTGAGCAGCCCTTTTAAGTGTCTCGTGTATTTTTCAAAAAGAGAAACCCAGCTCTCAGCGGCTTAGTAACCAATGGTATCTCTCCATCGAACCCATAGCGTGATCCGAACAACCCAATTCTAGGCGTATTCCAATCTTTGTCTCGACAATTATAACAGTTTCTAAACATGATAAATTGCCAAATCCACTATCCAACTGATGCCCGACACCTATTATGCTCAAAATTGATAATTTTAGCTACAATTCGTGTTTTGTTGATCCAATTCCAATTTGGCTGGCTTGTCGGTGTTTTTGATTATTCAATTGTTGATTATCATTGTATGTATTTAGGCTGTAATATTCGTACGTCTGTTCATTAGATTTGCTTTGTTTGTTGCTAAAATGCAGTTTATGTTTTGGAGTTTATAAACAAAGAAAATATTGCGATTGGAGCTGAAATAATAGCAGGCAGATTGTGTCGATTTTATACTCTATATCACGTCGGGGTCACCAACTTAGCGGAAACAGGAAGATCTTGCAGCCAGGCGAGTGGTACGCCTGGCGGTGCAGCCGCTATGCCCTGACGGTTATTGTCGGGATCTTGTATATATGTTACGTGCTCCGAAAACTCTCATAGCGCGATTCAGGATTGTATTGAGAATTATCTATTGTTCTGCATGCGTCTGCAGCACTATCTGTGTACCTTGTGGTAAAGTTGATGAGGTCGCTACACTCTAAAATTGTTTAGCTTATAACGCAAGCGTACGTCTCAAGCATACATTCCCGAATAAATCCTTTTCAGTGATCAATTCAGATATATCTAATCTAGTAATCGTTGCACCAAGACCCGTGAACAAGTTCGTGACTAAAAGTATCTGAAATGTCGGGAAAAAGCGGTTGATTCCGTGAAATTATCTTCATTGCAATGTGTATTAACCTCGCTCACAGCAAAAACGCCCTCACGTGTGGCTCGCATAGGTACGCAGTAATTTGTCTTGCATTTACATCGGGCGGTGCGCGGTTGCATAAATTCACGCCAGCCGACAACCACACGCAGCCAACGAGCTTTTAATGCGCCGTGATGCGGTACACTGCTGTTTATTAGATTGCAAAAAGGAAAGCTTCTATTGTGGACTTAATAAAGGAAACGGGCTACGGATTTATAACGCTTGAAATTAATCTTAATAGCTCAATAATGCTACGGCCACGCCTGTGGCTTAGTGCACTAATTAGTGACGCAATAATGTCACTAAGCACATGTGGCCAAGTTTTTTACGCATTAAGGCGTTGGCATTAACAGTATCGTTAACCCAGATTTAGCCGTAGCATAAGAAATATGAATTAAAAAGTGGTTGGTATAAACATGTTCTTTAAATTATGCTTAATACAGTCGTATGGTTCTGAATTTAGGGCCTACGCTTGTAAAGCGTGATATAGTTGATACATCTATATACTTGTATACAAAACAAAATCGTGTTAGTTTCACCATTTAACTCGAGAACGGGTAGGCCGATTTTTATGATCTTTGTTTTTTTATATTTGTTCCCGTCCCGAATAGCAGAATTATTACTATTAAACACTGAAAAAAAAAAAAAGACATTTCATGTTCTCATACATTTGATTCTAAGGCGGTACGAAGCTTGCCGGGACAGCTGGTTAAGTATAAAATCATTTTCCTTTAAAAGTACTATCTCAACTCTATCTATCATTCCCCTCCTTTTACTTGCCTCCCCATAAAAAACAAACTGTATCATTTAGGGTTGTTTTTTTCCTCCATGGGGTTGCTTGGGAAGTTAGAAGAAATATCAGCTTTAAAAATTTTCTGTGGTTGTCATTTGCTACCTTGTGTTAAAGAATTCTACTGATACTGTTTTATTCGTTAGCTTCAAAATGTTTAAATTCTAAGCTGTATAATAACATTACTGTAGTACTTTAGTAATATTACCAAACAAGTCTTAAGCATTTGCATTTGCTGGTTGTGCAAACAACTAGCGCTGGTCTTCCGTGGAAGTCGTTTAGTGATGTCCCGGACATCCTACTAGGTAAGATTTAACATTATTATCTAATGTCGTAGCCGTAGGTGAATACAAAAAATATACCATGTCCTCGAATCAATTCCTTTTTACAGTTGAATTATTACTGCCCAACGTTAGATCCTCGCCTGAAATTTGCAGCGAATATCACACAACTATTCTAACCCAGAATTTTCATTTTCTTAATTCCACGTAATTCTCATAAAATAACGTTCATCAAACATTGCAGTGTAAGTTCCAACATTTTTCTCGTTCCTTCGACACCGTGACTTGTGGAAAGGCTGTATTAAAGGCATCGTTCAGTCATCGTTACTCGGACCGTCTGGGAGCAACTTGAGGCAGGAGCCTGGGGTGAGAGCATTTATCTTGGATGTGCTGGTATTATGTGCAAGGAATGTACTTATTGGCTGAAATTTCTCCAACTTTGAAAGAACAGTAATTCTAATATAACGCCTTGACTCGCATTAGCTCGCGCTCAGTCCATTGTACGGTACCCATAATAGAAGCATTGCTTAGTGTGGGACCGTATAGTTGGTGCGTTCATCTGGAGATATATTTTTTTTTATATTATTACTGTTCGTCTTCACAATTTCCGTCATAATCCAAATATAAATATTTATAAAGCGATAAAATAAATGCTAACTTTTTTTCTTTCGCTCAGCAAACATTGACTTATTTCGCACAAAATTGTAGCGATTAAGGTAGGTGGGTGCCTAACGGTCGTCCAGTTATTTCTCAAGTAAAAGAATAAGTAATTACTGGGTGCGGACTTAACCAATTTGAATAACAAATTCGCGAATTGAAAATTTTCGTTAGGGCCGCCGCGCCGCTCGGCTGGGCGCGCTGCCGGCGGCTAAATATCGGACCTTTTTTAACTTCCAACTAACATCAAAGGCTGAATGCTAAAGATTTTTTTTACTGCGTCATTAGGTTAAGTTGTTGAAGTGTGAAATTTGGATTCTTATTCCTAAATTCAATTCGAATTTACTTGTTTGTTCTGTTAAATAAATGTAATTAACAGCCAACAGTATGTAAGTGTCTATTTTATAATGTTGCAGACTATTACGCTTGTAATCCCCGAGAGGGTGTCCAGAGGTCTACTTCAGTGCACCCACATTTCGCCGTAGGCAGAGGTATACTGTGGTGCACCCACATTTCGCCGATGTTATATGGTCCCAATGTAATAGTGTCATCACCCTTGAGTAATTAGAACCTATTAATTTACTTCTAAAAAAAGCTAAAATCTTTGGAACCCGGAAGACATTTTATATTCAACGTTTGAATTCTGATGATGTTTATCAAACGAGATAAGGACCTATAATTTATTAATTTAATGAGTGAGAAACTCAATTACACTAACACAGATAAATCTCGGTGTGAGATTGATTGGAGTGGCGGGAGATTGATAGCGCCCCTGTGGGCAACACCGTTAAGTTTAATTAAGTACACGCTCTTGTTTAGATAATAAAAACCGTTACTTGTTTTGTGTTAAAATGTTGGGCATTCCAGTTAGAGCACTGATTTGAATATCACCAATTTTATTTCACTTAGAGCGCTAACCGGACGGGAGCGCTAATAGTAAAAATTCAAAATATTTTTATTCTATCCACGTACGCTAGAGGCATCAATCACAGAAGTTAATAAAGAATACAGTACAAATTTGAATTTAGATCGTAATCCAAAAAGGTGTGTTACACACAATTAACAATCAGAGAGGCATAAGTATGAGTTTAGATGAGGTAAAGGAGCTTATTACTTAAACGTCAATCGTTAATAGCCTAATAGTTACATGGTAACAAAAAATATATAAAAGCAAGAACAATAAGAGAAATATTACATTATCATATCTATGACATATATATCTAGGGGGTCCTATTTTCATGATACCGCAATTTAGTCATCTGATTCTATTTATGATCATAGACCAAATATCTCTCTAATTGGCTTTACATGTCAGAAGTTTTAGACGCGTTCATAAATATTTTTTTCTAGTTTGTACTTCTTGTTGGTACGCTGTATCGTTATTTAACTAGGTTCTAAGTGCATAGGTAGTCATTACACTTGCCTAGGCACTACACTGATAGTACAAGTAACCTCAGCTTAACCGACAACTACAAGCAATTAACCGTTGAAACTCAATTACATCAAAACAACTACTTTGAAGAAAACTTGCGGTGTACACTAGGTTCACGATAATGAAACCCCTAAAGTTAGTTGAACTATTAATTTTACAACATCATTGACGAGGAATGTAACTAAATGCCAAATAAATTAATGTCACACCAATCAGTAGGTAGTATGTAATCAAACAACTTTGTGGTAATAACTAATCTTTAAGTATTAGTTTGTAAATATTTAAGTATTTTCTTTGTAATTATTGTACATATTATTATATCATTAAAAAGTAAAAATATGTGTAAGTTAGAAGATAATAAATCTTTACGTCGTTGGTTCGTACATTTTTTTTAATATTTTTTTAAAACCTGCCAGTTTCATCAGCTTTAATTATTATTGAAACGGCACAGTAGCATTTTTTTTAATTTATATAATTTTAAGAATAATCCGCTTTTGAAATATTCCTGATGTTTTAGCTGTTTAGTTTTAGAATACTAGGGAATGTAATGTAATAGTCATACAACTCTGTCAATGTTTATTTGACGATCCAATTAACTCAGTTAGTAGTAACCCTGCCTTCTGCGCCCAGGGTCCTGGTTTCGAATCCTCGGAGTAACAAACTTGGTGCGATGAGCGTGAATATTTGTATCGTAGACGTGAATGTTTAATATCTATATAAGTATTATATACTGGGTTCACCTCCAGTCCATTCTACTATACCCATAATACAAGTGTTGCTAAGTGTGAGATAGTATATGATATTATTTGAATTCGCTGTTGACCATCAATACATTTTTTTTTGTATTCGCTGACCAACAGTAGACCTCATTATGCCGGTCTCATCCTCGCCAGCGCAGACCATAAAGTGGTGTAATGAACGGAAAATGCTATCAAGTTTATCGTCAGTTTAGAATTGATGTATCGTTTATGGGCCGGGTTAAATTGATGCGCTGTTGAGTGCAGCGCACTGTGCTACGCGATGTTTTATTAGCGCTCTGAGCTTTAGCACCCCTACGGCATTTGAGGGTTACGTAAAAGTAAATATACAACAAAGATTATTACTTAAATACTTTGTTACATAATCGCTTTTTTAGTTTTCTTTGAAATAGAACTACTCTTATGGATATCGCGATATCGCGTTTATTCTACGTATTTTACGTTCCCGACGTTACGGCTGCTTTACAGCAACCATGGTCACGGGAGGAATGAGGTGGTTGAAGTCCTAGTGTCATAGTTTGATACGGGGTATACCCGATCCGAAAACTTGGGGAACGTAAAAAACGTAGAATAAACGCGATAAAATCCGTAAGATTAGTTTTATTTCAATGTGTACGAGTAGTATTCGCGTAATTATAATAAATCAATATTAGATTTCTTTGTTATCATCTAAACATAGATTTCTAAAACGAACTAATAATAACAATATCGTTCGACAAACACGCCAACTATACGGTCCCACACTAAGCAACGCTTGTATTATGGGCCCCGTACAATGGACTGAGGGCGAACTCAGTATATAATACTTATATAGATATTAAATAACCATGACTTGGATACAAAAATTCATGCTCGTCACACAAAGCTTGGCCCTACCAGGGTTCGTACCCGGAAGCTTCGGCGCAGAAAGAAAGCAGGTACTGACATTTAGTAGTAATTAGTTAAGTAATTACATTATAATCTTTAACTTTCTTTTGGTGGACCGATGATATCACACTCGTCGTAGGAAGCCGGTGGATGCGAGTGGCGGAGGACCGTGATGTGTGGAAGTCGTTGGGGGAGGCCCATGTCCAGCAGTGGACGTCTATCGGCTGATAGATAGATGGATTATAATCTTTGTTATAACACGTGTCTTTTACTATTTCTTATCTATATCTTTCAAGAAGCAAAGAAGAACAATAACACTATTATTACCACTGTCCACACCTTCGTTGGACTGGCACAAACACATAAAGACGGTTCAAAAAGGAGCTTCCCCATCGTTATTAACTGTCAGCACATACCATTTCAAATCTTCGCTCGTGCACGCGAACCCGGGCAAAAACTCCGAAACTAGCCGGACAACTCCACCCGGGCCGGGCATTCGTACGAATTCAATTTGCCACGCAAAATTAGCTCGACAAAGTTCGAGACCGGTTGTATGTTACCCGTCCGTGATTACCGGCGTTGTTGCTGTTTTTTTTTTTAAAGTACAAGGACCTTTTTTGAGGAGGTCAGGACGGATAATCCGGTGGTGAGATTGGGACGTAATCGTAATTTGATAAATAGGGATTAGTATGAACATTATTCATTAGCATGAGGCAATTTTTCTAGGCAAGTATGCTACATCGTAGATCTCATCGTCACTTAACATCAGGTGCGATCGAGATCAAATACTTGCCTATACTGCAATAAAAAAAATAAAATAAAAAAGATATATATTAATTATCTTCATAATGTTGTGACTGCTCTGAATTTCAAATGCCTTCTCCATAATAGAGTCCAAATAAATTCCAATCAAACATTGTGGATTCATGGTTTACCGTTGAGACTCTATTGTCTGTTGTGACATTTGAAAGGGCTCAGAAATTATAGGTAACAGCGACTTAGGTATTAAGTATACCCAGGATACCTGCTTCTGCCACCTCTATTAAAAAACTACAATAACTTTCACTACGTGCTGTCCTAAAGCATATAGAAATAAACACGAACGATCAGAAATGGTAACACATTGAATAAAGCCTATTTTCAATTACATCAAAACTTAGTACAGTGTATAACCACATACTTTCCTCACCACGAACACATAGTTCAATAGCAAAAATGTACTAAAATATATGACGGCCATTAGGATCTCAGCTGGGGACATTTGTCTCAGTTATTTATTATTATTGTTCGATATAAGACGTCAAAGTTTCGCATACAAAGTGCCTCATTTCGTAACTCGATGGAAACTATTATCTAGATGCGGCGTGAGTGATGGGACATCCGCGAGATGACGTTGACGATCACGCCATCACTATTGCTATAGCAAACGTAGAAACCCGTAGCTCTAGGACCGATTAAAACAAAAAAATACTTTTTTTTTTGTTATTTCATGCTGGCTGAAAACGTTTCCAACCGTCAGGAATATTAGTTTCACTGAGAACAGATGCCCGCCTCCGATAATTATTGCGACATATCCACGGAAAATTGGCGTGTCTCTTTCTTTTTCATATTCGGTCGATACTGCGTCTCTTTTTGACGTGTGCAAAAATCATTTCGGTTTGACGACCTGATTAACTCAGTTGGTAGTGAGTGACCCTGCCGTCTGCGCCGAGGGTACCGGATTTGGCTTCTGGTAGGGACCAAACATTGTGTGATCAGCATTCGAGTCATGCATGTTTAATGTCTATAGAAGTATTATATACTAGGTTGACGCCGAGTCCATTGTACGGTACCCATAATACAAGCATTGCTTAGTGTGGGACCGTATAGTTGGATCTTTCGTCTGGCGATATTATTATTGCCGGCGTAAGCAAGTCGGAATGGATGAAAACTTTTTACAAATTTGGCGAAATAAAGTCGCGACCGTGTTCCTTAAAGGGGCGTTTGCTGTTCAAGCCGACTGAAAGAATTGACGGCATTGGGCTCCACACATTTCAGACACGTATACGACTTTCCTTTTTAACTAATTTAGAAAAACGTTAATACTTCACAAACCGCGCCCTCCCCACACATTGTGCCAACAATGAAGGGAATTTATCGAAACGGTGCTTTGTTACCGGGAAGTTACGGAAGAAATTTTCTGATTTGTTTGCCGCGGATTGTAGGTGTAAATATTTCGATTTGCTGGAACCGCAATGACGTATGCGCACTTAGAAAACGATTTTCGACGCTTCGCTTCCAATGTAACTACGTGACTATGTGAAGTTACCATAAAATTATAAATCTATATTATTGGCTTGACCACAATGGTACTTTAAAAAAACATGTTATAAAAAAATAAGTGTTTCACAATTCTTGTCTGTTTGATTAAGTACCTATCACTCCAAAACTCCTGAACCAATTTTAGCAGGGTTTTTAATATTGGGTAGCATATAATTTGATGCACATACCGTATCAACACGCTTTGATCATTGAGGGGCTAAGCAGTAGAGCAGAATCGATGACAAGGTGTAGCAATACCGAGCGTCGAACCCTCCGCTTCCCAGAAGCGTAATCATAATAGAAATAATATCACAAAATCAGCGATACCATGTAAATTTATCATCCAACAAAATATCTTTTCTTTTATGATGATTTTTTAACGTAACTTTTTTAATGCTAGCTATGACAGCATCACGTATTTTTTTTTTGTTTTTAATTAGCACAGTCTATTTGGAATAATACTGTTGTATATTTCATTTGTTGTCTAGTAACCATTATTCTTAAATTAAACCCTAAAACATTGTGATCTATACATATAAATAAAATTGGAGTGTCTGTTTGTAATATTAAAATAACCGCTTTTTACTAAGTGCATTTGGATGTATACACGTTACCTATACCGAAACAACATTTTTTACAATTGTCTGTCTGTCTGTCTGTCTGTCTGTCTGTCTGTCTGTCTGTCTGTTTGTTCCGGGTAATCTCTGAAATGGCTGGACCGATTTTGACGGGAATTTCACTGGCAGATAGCTGATGTAACAAGGAGTAACATAGGCTACTTTTATTTTAGAAAAAAAAAATGGATCTCTCGAAAAAAAATTAAAACCAATGTTGCAGCGCTGCGCCTGATTAAAGTTTGATAGCAACAATCTGCAATGCGTCTCGCGGGATCAGAACGCGAGCAGGCTGTTGCCAAAGGCTGAGTCTTTGTTAAATACCACGCGGACGAAGTCGCGGGCAACAGCTAGTAAAAATATAAAACTTACCTAAAGAAGTGTTTTATGATCAGAAATGTTCACTGGAGGCTAAACGAGGCATTGTCTCGTCACAAAATAATGTTCGACGAGAAACTTTTAATTTTCCGTTTTGAGTTTTTGCGTACAAATTAAAACTATAGCGTGATGGTTAGTCACGATGGCTTTCATATTAAATTGTATTATTTTACTTTCGAGATTTCGTAATTTTAATAAACAGCGGCCCAAGCAGCTTCTTTTTAGCTAGCACTACATTTAAGCGACTTCCGTCTCGCTCACACCTCATGTTTTATAAATGTGAATGACAGTGATAGTATGATTTCCTGATGACACCGATTATACCTTACATGTAAAAATAGCCTAGATATAGAGTCTTCGCTTTCCTTAAATATCTAGATATGACTGGACACAGTCAAAGGTTTAAGATTCCGTAGGTCAAAGTCAAATTCAACGGTACTTTAGCTTTCTCATATGCATTAGTCCGGGTCACAGTCATTTTATTGAGTCTAAAAGGCTGAAAATGGGTTCATTCATAACTATAAGTTACCACAGTGACATGGTGTTGGACTTTGTTTTTTAACACGGTAACAGAATCCTACCTTGGCGTGTCTCAGCAGTCACTTAGCCGGTATTTTGACACATAGAAATTGGTTATAAACACAGCATAAATGGAATTATGAGTGACGGGTACAACTCATTTATTTCAAAAAAGAAAAACAGGCTGCTAAAAAATTAATAATTTCCATCTACTAAAGCCTGTTTAATTCCGCCAAAGTAACTTTTACGCTACAAAATAGAAGCAGTAAGTCAACTTAAAACACGCCCATACCATCACTATCATAATTCCCGAACAAAGGTCTGAAACATTCCAAATGGAATTATTCCAAACATAGATTAGTAACATACACTTTTATAGGCTTAGAAGAACCGCTTCGTTATTTATGGTGTTAATTACCACAAAGCTACAGATTCAGATGGTATAATATTGTTAATATTCACAAAGCTACAGTTTTAGATAGACCATATGGCGTTTATTACCACAAAGCTACAGAATCAGATGGTCTATTATAGTGTTATTTATTACAAAGCTACAGATTCAGATGGTCTATTGTGATGTTAATAATCACAAAGCTATAGGTTTAGATGGTGCATGGTGTCAATTTGACAACGGCCCCCATTTAATTGTATATTACTTATGGTAAAAAGTAATAAGACCATCTTATTATTCAGATTTTAAATAAAACGTGAAGCAAAAATATATTTATGAATCTTTCACGCCTTCTCTAGAAAATATAACTAAATACTATTATATTGCTGTTTACAAACTCACCCGGCTTTACCGCTCGCGCTTAACGTCGTGGTCGTAAGCAAGAAATTAACTACCTACTTCCAACGACTCGGTGCAAAATGGCTACCGAGCACAACGAGGTCCTTTATCGTTGCCCCTCAAAAGAGTCCAGACGGTGGCCTTTCAGACCGGTTCATTTTGCCTCGAAACCGTCGGCGACATGTTGAAAGACCTAAAATTACGCGCGCCAGGCATAGAGAGCTTTTTTTTCTATTATTTTCCTTCGCCAGGCAAGTTGTAAACTCTTTGGTTTTAGATTGGATTTTTACGAAATAGGTATCGTTATAATAACATTGTTCATAATAATATGGTTGTGTTGCTTGTAGAGGTATAGAGAATGACCTTTTGTTGATTAAGTTTACTTTGTGAGCAGTTCGTCGCTTACTATATAGTGAGGAGTTTTAGCTTATTATAGCATAGCTTCTACTATTAGGTACCAATACAATGTGATCAGTAGCTATCACTAAATAGAAGGATTTTCAGGAAAAATTACAGAAGCGGAGTTTGGGGTCTTGTTTTCATATAGCTCCGAAAGTGTAGCGTTGATATACATACGTCATAGAGCTATCATGGCATGCAATAGAGAATATGTAAATTGAATTAATTGACCTATAGACCTACTTGTAACGGTGAGACAAATTATTAAATTATTTATAAGATCACGTACAAGGTGTTACACAAATGTCTATACGATGTGTATAAGTATAAATGGCATTAAGTTATTACATAACTTCATAGAAGGTAGTACAACCACAGACTACTAATACTACTGTTCTTCAGAAAATATTTAAGATCATTTTCAGCGAGCCCCGAACAAGACTGGGCGTGTAGCGACTGGTTATATTCAGCTGAAAAGACTCCCCACAGATATGTGCTACAATTTCCTATGAGTTATTGAATGTTGCGTAATCTTTGAGCATGTGCTGTACGCGGGGTGAAGGAGATGCTATACTTTTTTTCAGATATTTATAGAAAGTTAAATAAATGGATTGTAAACTTCTTTGATTAGTATATAATGTGATGGAGAACTGGACATCTTGGCAAGGACGACTTTAGGAATAACTTGAAAAAATATTTTATATCTACCATTTTATTATAACTCCCTACACGTTTATGAACACACAAAACTTAATATGTTTTAATGAATATGGCAAAACCACCCAATGACAACTTAATATGCTCAAACGATTAAAAACATTTTTTCCAAATTAAAATATACAAAAATGAATGAATACTGAATTTGAATTTACTGTTTCTTGAGTAATCATAAACTTACATACACCGCTCAATGCAAAGGTGACAGAGGGTCAATCTATATAATAATAAGGTCCTTTAGCGTATTCTAGGAAAATTATTGTAAATGGCTCGCTACATCGCATTCTATAGCACAGCTTCGAATAGAATTGGGGATTTATAGCAATCAGAGCGTTTATTTGGTGGTCTCTAGGGGAGAGGGGTTTCCCATTGAAAATAAAATGATTTATTTTATCTGTACTTTCCAATATTTACCCTGGATTGGTGTGCCGTATGTATCTTAACAATGATGTTTTGCTTGTAGACTAAAATATGTTTTCAAATATTCATATATTTTTATAAAATTAAGAATTGTCTTTCTTTTTTTTTCAAAATGGAGGAAAAATATGTGTTCACTTTACAAAAGCTGAATCAATATTTATTTAAATATTGGTTGAAATAATAATACCTATGCATGAAAGAAGTTAAATGTTACTAAATAATTTATCTGCGAAAAGTCCCAGTTCAGTCGAAAACTTGACGCAACAGTTGCAAACTAAAAATATATTTTAGGCACTGCCAACACGGAATAAGCTAAAACAGCTACATCATTTCGAACCATAAAAAAGCTAGGACCTAATATTTTCATACTACAATAAAACTATAAAATCTAACTTAACAACCACACAACCGTTAACAGAATTGCCTTCCTATTTAAATTGAATAGTTTTAGATCTAAATAAAGTGATCATAGATATCTAAATATCTGAACGTAATCTAATATGCCTCTTAGTAGTCATGTTAAACTCGCCATCGCAATCTCGACTCTAACTTGTTTGCACTGTAAGTGATATTAATTAATTCGACCTATTTTCTCAGTAAATAATCAAGTAGTCTTACATAAACACGCGGAGTATTGGGAATGTGGGGGATACTATTGATATGTATTGTTAGATTGAAGTCATTTAGTTTTCACTTCGAACGAGATACGACGAAATGAAATTTGTTGTTGAGTCTATGACAAAATGATTTTTTAAACTCAATAAACTATAAATTGCAAACATGTTTGCATATGTGAACTGTACAGCTAGAGATATACCTAGAATAAGTTCCTGCCTCTTAGCTATGTCAGTACCATATGAAGTAAATAGAAATAAACTAAGTAAGAAAAACTTAATGTTACTAGCGTTGGTAGTGACCCTGATCCGGTTGTAGTATTAAGGAAAAAATGTAATGACAATTTGTAAGTGCCCCCGTAGGCCTATACGAAATAAATGATTTGACTTTGACTTTGACTTTGACTTTATGCGCCGAGGGTCCCGGGTTCGAATCCCGGTAAAGACAAGCTTTGTATGATCAGCAAAAATGTTTGTATCTGAGTCATGGATGTTTAATATCTATATAAGTATTATATACTTAGTTCGCCTTCAGTCCATTGTAGGGTACCCATAATACAAGCGCTGCTTAGTGTGGGCAACTGGGCAACTGGGCAAAGGCCTCTCAGGGGTCGAATTAAATCAAGCAATAATAAAAAAAAAAGTTACCTAATACCTATTCAAAAGGATCTCATTCTATTATTCTACTTAATAGGTTTCACATGTTGAATTTAAAATCATTTACTATACATAAAAAAAATACTAAAAAAACTGACGCCACCATGTAGAAGACTCACGTGTGTCAACATTGCCAATATTTGAATATATATTGGCAATGTTGAGACCCGTGAGTTCTTTTTACGATTTTTGACGAAAAAAGAACCCGAGCCAGTAGTACCAACCAAAACAAATATCCTCAAGAAGAAGTTGGCGAATCAATTTGAAAGTTGAGCCGCCCGGCGCGCACTTACGCGCGTAATTTACCCCCGAACGCGCAGGCAGTCTTTGTTTACGCCGATTGTTACGTGACACGTGACTATGCGTCTATATTGGATTAAAACTCGCTTAGCAATTGATTGATTGAACTTCGGTTAACTGCTTTATAAAGTATGTGAATATAGCGCTTAAATAGCAGGCATCCGGGACATGTAGATTGATTATATTCGTATAATTGGCTATCGCATGGTTCTCATAACGGTTGGGTAGACTCTTGTTGGGGTATTTGATTGATAAGCCGGGTTCTGACTGAGCGAGGAACCTCGCGAAGATGTCCACACTGCGCCACACACGTGAATAATGTATAACTAAAAAGTGTAAAATGAAAATAGTCAATTAAAAAAAAAATGCCACTGCGTCTAAACTGAGAAATAAAAAGCAAGTCCAGCAGCGACTTCAGCAGTCGGGACAATTCAATGAGTCCCTACAGTTAAAGTCGCCACTGGACTGTTTGGACGCAGTTGGTTTAATAGAATTTCTATTTTTTTAATAACAATTCTCTATTCCATACTCTAGATATGTCTCCTTGCCACACGCTGGCATATTGCCAGCGGCTAAAAATCCACCACGATCACACGTGTGGCCATTCGTTCCGCGATAACATAGGCACAAAATTAACCTAATAACTCCATCCCGCTGCATCTTATAGCCGCCAACATGTGCCCTTGGTGGCCCGACCTAGCAGTGCTAAAATAATGTTATGCGTTAATCGGCGGAACTATTAATCCGATATCGATAATCCTTTCATTAATCGAAAGCTAAGTTATCTCTCAGTGCTATAGGCTATGTTTTATCAAAGTACTGCGAGCGGAGTCGCGGACAGAAGCTAGTAATAATGTGATGCACAGATATAATCCCAAGGGGCCCGGGTTCGAAATTAAAATGGGCAATCTTTGTGTGATGCGCACAAATGTTAGTACCCAAGTCATGGATGTTTAATATCCATATAAGTTATATATACTGGGTTCGCCCCCAGTCTATTGTACGGTACCCATAATACAACCGTTGCATAGTGTGGGACCGTACAGTTGGTGTGTTCGTCTACTGATATTTATTTATTTACAACAAAGCTAGAACCTTCCTACTGGTACTCGGTCCGAGTACCGGTCTTACCGGTATAAATAAATGTATAATATATAGATATTATACATTTATTTATACTTAAAAGCGTCGTCCACTATTTTTTGAACAAAAACTAACAAAGGTTCTATTTTTGTATCTACCTCTGCCATTTGTGAAAACCGTCAGGCGACAAGAATAAAGACTAATCTTGTTTTTTTGTAGTCTGAGCAAAAAAAATTAAAGTAAAGAAATATATGTTTCTTAAAAACTATTAAAATAAGATTTCGCTGGCTTCTGAAGCTCGTAACAATATTAGTTATACTAACACAGACTTACAAAATTTTAGACTTCAATATTTAAGAATATTTATTTTTGAAATAAGATAATAATAATAGCTTCAATCTGTCTGACATTACATAATCTCGAATCTTGTTTGCATTTATTTAGTAGGTACTTAATTGCGATTGCGACTCTACATATTTTTTAAATATGTCTATTACATATCGCATTGTATGATCCCATAATACAAGCATTGTTTAGTTAGGGACTGCACAGTTGATGTTTCCATCTGGCGATATTTATTATTTTTAATGTCTCTCGCCACACGGGCTATACCAGGATCTTTGGAAGGCTTTCGCGGGGACATGGGTCCAACACGTGGAGACCCTTTTTGGGAATGTTAATGTTATGCTAGCCTGATGGGGTCAACTGCTGCAAATGATAGCATACAGCGAATTGACCTCCGCAGGCGGAGGAACTATTGAAGGAATATGGAAAGATTATTGGGAATATGAATTTATGTTTGGATGCACATGAGATAGGACTATTGGAAGGGATGCGGACACCTGCCATAATTAGCTCATAGTACTATTGGCAGGTATTATTATTGTATTATAATTATGTAAGTATACATTTTAAAAGTGCAACGAATTAATGTTTGGTTTCAGTATCTTCATCTATTCTAGTCTACAAGTACCTAATCATTATCAGTGCACTGATGTTGACATAAAATGATTTCGTGTTTATCAGCTTGATGAAAAATACAAATTTCAGCTTATTCTTCGAAATAGGTAGTCCGACCTAATCACTTTTATATGGAAACTCCCACGGACTAACTGAATTAATTAAGTTGATAAAAATCGGACCCTGATCTTACAGACCCACATTTTCAAAAGTAATTTGTGAACGTAGGAACCATGTAGCCATTAACTTGGAATTATATAGTTAGTATTGTGTTTACAAGTTATTCAAGCCTACCCAGTCGTCCCTACATTGTTCTCACATATCCATAACAATATACTGCTCAAAAATGTAAAAGATCTTTAAAAAAAAAGAACGGAGGAGGAACGGCATTCCGAACGGGTGGTAATGCTGTAGCTCAGCATTTAATTAACATTTTAACGATTCATAAGCACTGTACTTAATGGGTTACATGAATAAAGAATATTCTGATTCTCACTCTGACTTCGTTTATATTGGAAATCATTAAATGCTTTATAAAAAAATAATATACAACAGTATAAAGAGCACGTGTGATGGATGCTCCTCCATCATAAACGTTCTTAAACAAGGACTACACATATTGATTTCTTATATTTACGCGAGTTCTACACATTGACAACTAAGCGCACCATTGCAAAACCTCGCGACACTGTGAGCACTTTCTGCGTAGATCGGACCGCAAGCACCAACTAAATATGAGGGTACCCCGGTTCAAACTATAACGACACACTAGGACGACAACCACCTTCAGTCCTCCAGTGCCTATGGTTGCGGTAAAGCAGCCGAAACGTAACGGGAACGTAAAGAACATAATATAAACGCAATGAAATCCGTAAAATAAGTCAATAACTACACAGTTCAATTCCGGCGTGTGCCGGAATTGAACTTGAATTGAATTGAATTGAAATTGAATTAATTCTCTGTGAACAGAGCATAGACTTTATTAAGTAAGTATTACTTCCTTAAGTTTATAGTAACGCAATTTTAACAAAGCCCTGTAAAGGAAGTTTGTTTTTCCAGTATGACAAAAATAAAAATAATCTATTCCTTCATAAATGACGACAGATTTATGAAGGAATAGACTATTTTAAGACAGAATTGTGTATAGTAGGTTTTTTCTTGAAAAATAACTCGCCCTACGTCTGACCGCTACCATCAGGTATATAAAACCTCCAGCCAACCTTTACGTTTTACAAGCATTATATTCAAACATTTAAAAAAATATCGCCATCAAATTGAACTCCACGAAATCACTTTTGAACAAATATCGTAAAACTTTTTTTTTTTAAATCTTATTTATGAATCCTATGAAAATATGTCTGAAAGTAAGATGCAAATAAAAGAAATGTATCGTGTAAGTGTGAAAAATGAGTTTATTTATGTAAAAAAGTACTGTTTGACCAAACTTTGAGTTATAATACCAGCCCTTTTTTCTTTTGAATTTCCCACTGCTGGGCACGGGCCTCCCCTCAATTCAAGGGGGATTATGCCATAGTCCACCACGCTGACCCAGCCACGCTGGGCCAGTAAGCGGCAACAATAAGATAGCAAACTAAAAATAACTGAACGGGATAGGTTTTCTAAGAGTATATTTATGTCTAGAAATGTTGAACTAATAAGGTTGGTCGCAACCCTGCACGATCTAGTGATCTCCGCGAAAAGGATAATGCGTGTTTCAAGAATAATAGAATAATGGATGTACCACGATAATGTCCCTCGAGGGTACGTACTAAGGCACTAACTTTGACGGATACAATTCCTGCGTAAACATTTTTAAATTTCGTCTTCCACGCTTTATATTAAAGTTTATTTTTGCAAAACTATACTGTCATAGATTTATCTTCCATACACGATAATGTTTTAACGATAGTTTATAAATTGATTGTACGAGTATAATAACACTGAACATCGATGTTATCTATACATATAAATAAAATTGGAGTGTCTGTTTGTAAAATTAAAATAAGCGCTTTTTACTAAGTGCATTTGGATGTATACACGTTACCTATACCGAAACAACATTTTTGTCTGTCTGTCTGTCTGTCCGTCTGTCTGTCTGTCTGTCTGTCTGTCTGTCTGTTTGTTCCGGCTAATCGCTGAAATGGCTGGACCGATTTTGACGGGACTTTCACTGGCAGATAGCTGATGTAACAAGGAGTAACTTAGGCTACTTTTATTTTAGAAAAAAAAAAGATCTCACGAAAAATAATTAAAACCAATGTAGCAGCGCAGCGCCTGATTAAGTTTGATAGCAACAACCTGCAATGCGTCCCGCGGGCTGAGAATGGGCGAGCAGGCTGTTGTCAACGGTTGTCTTTGTTAAATACCACGCGGACGAAGTCGCGGGCAACAGCTAGTATAATAATAAAAATGTGTTATCACAATTCAATGGGAAATCTAAAATTCAATTGACGGGGGCAGTCCTCCCGTGACCATGGTTACTGTAAAACCGCCAAAACGTCGCTCGGGAACGTAAAAACATAGAATAAACGCGACACAATCCGAGAAAATATTTTTATTTAAATGTATAATATTCGCGTAAATATAAGAGATCAATATCGAATTCATTCATTTAGGATCACTAACAATTGTGCCCATCTGATGAATGCGTGTAATGAAATTAGGAATATATATACTTACATATATTATGTTTATTAGACATACCCTAAATCTGTACATTATAAGCATTTCCGATAGTATGTGTAAAGCCCCATTTGGTGTGCCATCCTAGTTAAAACCCCGGTTGAAATTAAACTGTTCTTATGGTTTTTATCACGTTTTTTACATTCTCGACGTTCGACGTAAGATTAGTTTTATTTCAATGTATTCGCGTAAATATAAGAAATAAATATTAAAACCCCTATTGTTTGTGAAAATGGAAGTCGTACCTCTCGCAAAAAGCAGTTGAATCCTTCTCAATTTTGTTCATATTCCCGCCGCAGCTTATAAACTAGAGCAACCGCCAAGAAACCCTTTGACATATTAGATGATTAAACCGTTTTCCGAGGCGGACCCAAGTTTTTTCAGCGCGAGTAATTGAACAAAGATATGGCTTCTTTTGAATTTCACAAGTCTTTGTTCAGGGGATATCTCGATGTTGTATAGTAGATAGGTTTCTATTTATTGACTTGGGGTTTCAAGTAAATTGAGTTTGGAATTATGTTTGTAAGTGAATTTGTAGGTGCATAGGAATGTTCTTATAGCTGTAGTTGCATCAAATATGATCGTAATTGATATGTTATACAATAGCCGGCTGCTTTGAAAATAGCGACCTTATTTGTAATACTTTAAAGTACTTTTTTTTTTTTTTTTTTTTTTTGTTGACGGGGGGGAAATCTTCGATAGATACCCGGCCTCTGTGTGGGAGAGGGCCGGGTTATGTGGGATTCTTACCCACTAAAACCCCCCCGGTGGCCGCCTTCGACACATGTTGGAGGGGCTCCGGGATCTCCAAACGGAACGCACCGGTGCCCCTCTTGTGCCTCGCCCCCTTATGGGGGCCCGTCTCGGGGGAGCAGATGTTTGCACCCCCTGCGCCCTCGCTGCGCACGGCGGCGGGGAGCCACGCCCGCCGCCGTCCTCCTCAGGAGTCGTCATCGTCACCGGACGTCCGGGGCCCACACCCCAGTCGTCCTCGACCCCGAGGGTAGCCCGTTATTTAAGGCCCTGGGCATCAGGGCCGGACTTTAAAGTACTTGATGATACTCGTAGCAATTTTTTTTTTAAATAAATGCTCGTGCGGTACTCTTAATTCTATTGTTGTTACTACAGCTGTTCTTTCAATACCGAATCATCCGGTCTACCCATAGGTATGATCGTCTTACAATACTATCACCATAGACAATACGATATATAAACAACTTCTTAGATGCCCCCTACCGATATTACAAAAGACTAATACCCACGAATTCAATTTGCATAACAGGAGAAAGACAAAAAAAAAATAAGTCAGCATTTTTGAAGCGATATCAATTACGCCAAACGGTTACCACGCAGAGCGGTTTTTTTTTCTCGGCGCGGGAATAGACAATTATTTTCTTACGCTCGGGTCAAATTCACAAAATTTGCCTCCCCCTGTTACAGGTAGATATAATCTGTGCAAGGGATCGCCGATCTGAGCCCCTATCGAGGTACCGTTTGTTCTCGATTGGAACTAGAAATAGTTTTTGTGTAAAGATTTACTAAAATAAAATGCATGGGTCTCCAAGATAGTTGGATTGAAATTGTTCTAGATATATTGACGTTCACACATAATGAGCGGATGAGTGAAACTCCGACATTCTTCTGCCTAAACACATATTCACACTAAAAGCTTTTTGACCCAAATGCACTATGTCAGATCGAGGGTACAATTTGTATCACAGATTCGCAAAATTTCATAGGTATTCTGCAAAATATAGTACTTAGGATAAAAATATTTTTCAAAATATAACCACAAAAAAAAATCCTATATTTTTATTGATGTTCAGAGTATTTTTCAAAAACAACTAGTATGATCCAGCAAGTAAAATGACTTTGGAAGGTCAGAAGCCAATTTTCTCGGTGCCTTATCGCAGAAATTAGGCTTTGAAGACGTCACTTACTATACAAATAGGCCACTCTTTAATATGCAATCATTTACTTACAATAGCTGCTGGCTATGACTCCTTAACCCTACTAACACCCTGATGAGATAAATACATATAACAAAATCTTTATGGACTAGTACTAGGAACTTGGTACCATAAGTATGTTACCAAATTTTAGTCATAGTATCTTAGCAAAAGAGAGTTCTAACCAATATTCTAACGCTCTGACAATCATAAAACAACCAACAAATATGGGTGCTAAAGTTACCCATAATTCGTGGAAAAAATACCGTCTCACAAAATAAAATCGTTCACGAAACTATTAAAATCCACTAAGCAACGGGAAGAACAAATTCCGGGCATAACGAAAGTTCAACAAGTCTATACCAATAAAACGAGTTGCCGAGAATATAACATAAACGAAACGTACGGTCATTTTACAGGGAACTTTCAATATGTTCGGCCGAGCGAGGCGGTAGGCGGTGTGGTGCAAGGCACCGGCGAAAAGTTTGTGATCATTTTTGAACACCCTCAAAAAACGGTGATTTTAGGCAAAACAAAAAATATTTTGATTTGCCATAATTGATAATAGCGCGCCACAAAGTATTTTGAAATTATATTATTTTATTTAATGGTATATAATAATTACCAATTACCCCATCTTTTACACATTTCGACTATTTACAATAGAATTACAAAGTGGCAATCTTCTAAACAAATCTTTGCAATGCCACTGTAGATACATTGATTTAAAAGTCTTTGAATTTGGGAGTAATCTTTATTATTTTGTCATGGCCATTCGATAAAAAGAAAAGAAGTCAAACATCTCTTATAACTTGTACCACGAATCGACGTGGAAAGAGTTTCGATGGGAGCGGAATGAAAGTTTACCAAAAATGTTGGCTGACGATAACATCCCTCCACTCCATGCGTGTAAAAAAAAACTGCTTCAGAAATCCTCTTTTGAGTACAACATTTGAAGGTGGGTGATAGCATCACCCATAACTGAAACAAGGGGAAACGGTTTCACCCACCATCTTGTAGCCATTTTTGGACTTCATAAGCCATAAGAATAAGTGCCTCCTTAATTTGACGGCCTGATTAGCGCAGTGGTAGTGAATCGGCCTTCTGCGCCGAGGGTCCCGGGTTCGAATCCTGGCAGGGGCAAGCTTTGTGTGATGAGCACGAATGTTTGTACCCGAGTCATGGATGTTTAATATGTATGTAAGTATTATATACCGAGTTCGCCCTCAGTCCATTGTACGGTACCCATAACACGAGCGTTGCTTAATGTGGGACCGTATAGTTGGTGTGTTCGTATGGCGATATTTATTTTATTTATAATTTCCCTTCATCCTTCCGTGGTTAATAGAATCGTAGACCACTATGGAAACCATAATAAGTCTTCTAGCAGGAAACATCAAACTCACATTAACTGCAGTTAAAATCAAGCTTTAACTCAGATTATGACCAGTAAATCCGCCTACCGCATAGGTTCGCGCGAATCGCGTACATATTTTAGCGGTTGCTTATCAGATGGGGCACGAATGCAGTGCAACCGCTGATAACGTGTAAGATATGCACATTGCTGCGCTGGGTTACGAATGAGAAATACTAGAGAAAGGTAGTTTTTTGTTACATAATTCGCCACGGAAATTGAGCTGAATTCCTCACATTAATGGAAGACCCCTGTCTAGCAATAAGATATTGGCCACAGCTACGGCCACAAATATGCGCGAGCACTTAATTTTTTATACTTATACAGAGTGTACAAAATTTGGGTAAAGGTTACACTTAATGCCTATAATAAAGTAATAGAAATCATTTATGTCGAAGGTCATGGGTTACAAATGTTGTACAATTTGAGCGCGCAATGTATCGTTCACAACGCCAACACAACACCAACGCTCCCCGTGATACCAGACACGTGCGAGTGACGAACTCGCTCGAGCGTATCGAGTTTTAATTTACATTGCAGTTTTAGGTCTTAATTAGTACTATTTTTATTAAAATCACGTTGAGTCTTTTATTATGATTTTACAGTGACTTCAGTTTAAGAATACTAAAAAAGAAGTTTTACTAATAAAAAGATTTGCAGAAAATTCTAACTCTAAGGGGTCCATAATCATGAGTTGAATCAATGGCGTCAGCTTTCGTTACGAAGCCAGTTACACGCTGTATATACCTACTACTACTTAATCTTACATCAACATGTAGTGGATATACTTCTTAAATAGCACACATTTTTGGTCTTAATAAGTTACATTGAACACTATTGCATTTTGTAAGGACTGAGAATCGATTGACAGGTCTCCTAGTTCGAGGCCCAGGATCTATAATTGGCTAACTTTTCTTGTTACACAATACTATGTTGTTCACAGTTGTTTCTTACTACAAGCATCTTATTTTAGCTACGTAGTACTGTTTGCTCGCTTGTACAGTCACGATCATTAACATGGGACCCATTTCCCTTATGTTTTCAATGACACTTATAATGCAATAAGGTCGTATATCTGTATATCGTTATATCTGAGAGCTATTGCTCCTAGCGACGTCAGAAAAAATAGTAGTTCTTATGGTATTTGCTGTACCATATTCAACCTTACATGTGTCCCAAATTAAATCCGTGACTGTAGCTGCTATGTAACATAGAATGAAATAAAAGGAGATTGTTTAACAAATTTTTTGTTGTTTGAATAATTTCACAATAGATGTCGCTAGTGTCGAATTAACACACGGTGTCTAGGTCGCGTGATAATTTATAAATAGTTTGGTGTATTGAGTATGTGTGGTTTTCATGAGGGTTATTTTCGTTTAAACCGAGATTTCATAAGCCGATACTCGAGTAATTATTACCGTGTTGGTCTGCCTTAATCCCCTCCCTAGGACCTATATTTGTCGTTGTACAGAGATATTAAAAAAAAACCGCTTTGTGTCTAATTCGCGGACCACCGTGATATAGACCATAGATTCGTGGTTTAGTATATCGGCGGTCTGTGGTGAATTGGATTGGACGTGCAATTATTGTCAATGTTCAAACATGCTCTCCTCAGAGAATTGCGTAACATACAATATAAAGTGAAAACAAAAGGCATTAAAATCACTAGCGCGTGCAGTCGGGATAATCAATGAGGCCGGAGCTGACTCCTCCCGTGGGGAATGTTGACATCAATCGAGTCAATTCCCATGTCCACGAGCTGATCGTGTGTTGTGGTGACGCAATCAATTGCGGAGATTGCACTCAAATTGGTTCGTGTATCGAATAAAAATAACCTTTACGTTACCTGCATAATTATAAAAAAATCATCTTTGTACGGTGGGGTACTCCGAAGGCTGGCAACATTTGCTGTAGGTGAAAGAAGTAGGTCCTATCCTTGCCGTTTTCAATATCAAAATTATTTGACATTCGGCATTAGCATTGGCATCGTCAAAAGCTGCTGGTTCGCCTTGTTTAAAAAATCAAACATGATTTACACAATTATCTGAAAATCTATAAAACTTACAATTTCATCGGTTAAAATATTTTACACTATTATTCTTATATCTTATACTAGCTGTAACCCGCGACTTCGTCCGCGTGGTATTTAACAGACACAACAGCCTGCTCGCGCGTTCTGAGCCCGCGGGACACATTGCAGGTTGTTGCTATCAAACTTAATCGGGCGCAGCGCCGCAACATTGGTTTTAATATTTTTTCGAGAGATCCTATTTTTTTTTCTAAAATAAAATCGGTCCAGCCATTTCAGAGATTACCCGGAACAAACAGACAGACAAACAGACAGACAGACAGACAGACAGACAGACGGACAGACAGATAGACAAAAAATTTTAAAAAAAATTTTTTGGTATAGGTACCGTGTATACATCCAAATGCATTTAGTAAAAAGCGGTTATTTTAATATTACAAACAGACACTCCAATTTTATTTATATGTATAGATATAAGGTATAAGTATGAAATTAAATTTAAATAAAACAATAAGCACAACTCCAGGATGGTGTATCTGGTGATGACAAGCTATTTAGGTCCAGGATTAATCGAGCAAGAACTCCGATACTTTTACATCAGGTAAACGAACATCCAGAAACCACTACGGAAAATGCCTATGTCCAGACTCACTGCTCTGAATCTTGCACAACGATAACAAATAATCTATACTAATATTATAAATGTGAAAGTTTGGATGGATGGATGGATGGATGTTTGTTACTCTTTCACGCCCGAACGGCTTAACGGATATGGATGAAATTTGGCACAGAGATAGATTATAGTCTGGAATAGCACATAGGCTACTTTTTTTCCCGGTAAAATGTATGGTTCCCGTGAGATAGATGTTTTAAGTTTTCATACTTTTTATCGCGGGTAACACCGCCGGGCGCAGCTAGTAAAGCCATATTTATTTCCATCACTCCCAAGTTAGTAAATACATTTTTGATTTAATTCGCAATTGTAACTTATAACTAGTTGATTTGTTATATTTACGCGAATACTACACATTGAACTAAAACTATTTTTTCGGATTTTATCACGTTTATATTTTGTTTTTACATTTCCGACGTTTCGGCTGCTTTATACCAAATATGGTCACGGGAGGACTGAGGTGTTTGACGTCCTAGTATCATAGTTTGAACTGGGGTACCCTCATATTTAATGGTTAGTTGTCAACTAGAGCCTTGCGCAAACGTTAAATCAAATATAATTCAAGCAACAAGGCCAAATCTCAGGGGTGGCTGTCTTGCTATCTGACTGAATTCCCATTAATCACTGACGGGCTGCTATCAGCTTTAAGATAGTAGGATTTTTTCTCAAACTCAGCTTCTTGATTGCACCTGTTGATGTAGATAACGGTTAAAGATTAGAGTTTGATTTCATTCGAATCAGAATCAGAATCAGATTTTTTTTTTTTATTCACGTAGACCAGTTATATACAGTACTTATGAATCGTCAAAAGTTACAAAAATATTATGCTACTACTTTACCACCCTTTCGGAATGCCGTTCCTATGAAGAAGAACGGGCAACGAAACTCCATGGTTGCTCCTTATTAAAAAAGATCTTTTACATTTTTGAGCAATACATTGTTATATGTATGTGAGAACCATGTAGCAACGGCTAATCAGACTTTAGCAGCAGGTCAAAACATTTGTTGGTGTCTCAATCTTATTGAACTAGACCGGACGCTGCGTAAATTATAAAGCTTTATGTACTCGTATCTTTATAATTACCTCATGTACAGTTGTGGACAGATAGGCTGGTATTGGCTGAGTACAAACAGCGTTCGCTTGAAGAAAAACACTGGCACTGGCTGGCCTGAATCACTGTCAGTCCCCGTGGAGGCATATACCCGAGCCAGCATTGCGGGTGAGCTCGTTTAGTCTGGCTAATTATAAAATAGAAAAAAAAATGTTGCCATGGCAACAACCGCAAATCGTATGATTTATGACAACAATTAATAAAATTAAGCTGCAACACGCTACCGGCGTCCTTGTTCTTCGTTGACTACAATCTGGTCGAGAAGTCGAGAGTGAACAGGTACTTACCATCAGGTGAGATCGAGATCAAATGCTTGCCTATAATGTAATAAAAAAAAAAAAAAAAAGGCTGTTCGTGTTCTTAACGTGACTTGATAGACGCTATATTTGACATGATAAACGTACCATGTTTGTAGATATAGAAGGATAACAAATTAACAAGTGGAATTATTTTTGTTTAATTGGCTTCATCTACATCATCCTTAATGCATTTATATGAATATTTGAATTACTTACGTGCTATCTCATTTTAGAGAAACAACACCCTTCTCCGCTATTCCAAAATGAACTCTCTCCACTTCAAAATGAAGTTCACAACAATAAATCGTCCCAAACGCCTAAACATAAAGGAATAAGTAAACAATGGACAAAGATGAATAAAAAGAGGACAATCAGCCTAAAGTCTTTTGTTATTTTCCGCATGGAACGCGAAAATTAAGAATTTTCACAAGAGTAGTCATCGCGTTAGAATTATGGAATTATAGTTTATTTGGTAAGACGAGAAGAAGCCTTGTGTACCTGACTAACAATCATATATTATGTAGTTGTCAAATGACGTCATATTATGAATTAAATGAAATCGTAATAAAAAATAGGGTACTAATAAAAAACAAAACTGTGTTTTTTCCATATGAGATGATTAAAAATCCATTACCAAGTTACTTACTACACTTACCGAACTTCATCTATTTAGTTATCCGTCTATCTTTCTGTGTAGAACATAAACAATGAACCAAATATATTAATTTCTTATATTTTGGCGACTACTACACATTGAAATAAACCTAATTTTAAATATTTTATCGCGTTTATATTACGATGCGTATATCGGACCGCGAGCAACAACTAAATATGAGGGTACCCCGGTCAAATTAAGACACTAGGACGTCAACCACCTCAGTCCTCCCGTGACCATGGTTGCTGTAAAGCAGCCGAAACGTCGGGAACATAAAAAACATAATATAAACGCGATAAAATCCTTCAAATTAGTTTTCAACATGAACCTCATATATATATAAACCAAGCTAGGTCCTATAGGTATATAACGCTTCAAACTTCATAAGAGTTACAAACTCCATATAAATCCTTCATCCTCTCTGATCAATGGGTTTATTTCATTCGGCTCCGCACTTCACTAGCAGCAGCCATCCAATCATTCAAAACAAAATGTAGCCAAACGTTTGTTACAAAAACTGGATTGATTACGGACAGTAACGTCACAGGTAGGAGAGATGGGGACTGCTATTCGTTGTTTATGTTGATGTAAAATTGGTGGCATGTCCTGATATTGACGATTATGAGGTCACTGAGTGCCCGATGAGCGAGAAATCAGTAATATTTATGCTATAGAATATTATAATGAATTCCATCACTGCGAGCATAATTTCGGCAGTAGCCATCATCCGGTTGATTGATTGTTAATGGTGTTATTGAAATAAAAAACAAATCTTACGGATTTTATCACGTTTATTAGAAGTTTTGTACGTTTCTGACGTTTCAGCTGCTTTACAACAACCATGGTCGCGGGAGGACGGAGGTGTTTGACGTCCTGGTGTTATAGTTTGGACTGGGGTACCCTCATATTTAGTTGTTGTTTGCAGTCCGATCTACGCAGACAGAGCTCACAGTGTCTTGAGGTCTTGCAATGGTGCGGTTGGTTTTGGATTTAATTATATTAATTATTCTCTCATTGGATCTTTAATCGGTGGCAGCACCCAGCCATTTTCCAGGGTTAAAGTCTGTAAAATATTTTTTATATCAAAGTGTAGTATTTGCGTAAATATAAGAAAATGTGAATAAAAAGTATCCTGAATCAGACCTACATAGGCGAGTAAGCCTCCATTTTTTTTTATGCTATTATGACCTATCACTCACAATTAAGATAGTATTTTGATAACACTAGCAAGTACTTCCACTGCTTCCAATTATAGTAACACCGATGAATCATTCGTTTCGTGCGAAATTTCAAAATTTACTTTACGTAAGCTAGTTCTCGATTCGTGTTAAAACACAACCAAGTACAAATGAGACTACTTCAAACGTCGGCCAATGTCAGTGGGTGCATTCCGCATTTAGTCAGCTTACATCCGCTACGGATTTGAACTGAAAATTGAGATAAAGGTGACTAGAGATTTCCTTAACTGAAATAAGTTTAGCTTAAAAGATAGATCGCTGATCATAGCGATAAACATTATATTAATGTAATTTATATTTTTTAGTCTTGATTTATTTGATTCACACAAATTACAACTTCATTTAGATAATGATTTGTTACCATTTTTTTAAACAATAAAGCACGCAAGCATTGATAGTCAAGTAGTCGATCGCGAAGCCTGAAAACAAGAGTTGCACCTCTACTATTATAAATTGAGACATCTCTACACTGTAATTTTGTTTCTTTGCGAAAATTTCAATGTGTGTTAGCTGGCGTGTTTTTTTTTAAAGTTTGTTTAAAAAGTTACCTGTAGCGATACAAAATCAGTTCCAATCCAGTTCCAGCAAATGTGTAGTACCCTTAACACAACCCGACTAGCGAGCTCTAGTTCCATTAAATATTCAAGCTGGATATTAGGAAGGGAAATTATGATTCGTGCAACTAATGTACGTGCCGACTCGATTGCTCGTTTATCGCGATTTCCACTGCGTTCATAGCGAACTTTATTATTTGGAGATTGTTCTGTTACGAAATTATCATGTTATTAAGTGTATATAAGGTGTAACAATAATAGTGTAAAACATTTTAACACAGCCAACAGTAGGTTATAAATATATATTTATAACCTAGCCAATTACAATATCCATAATGAAAGAAATAAATAAAACTATTAGATATTTTCAAAATTATATCGTGTACTGAGCGCATGGCCGAATAATACTGGCTTGCCTTGTTTAAAAACAATCAATCAATTAATCAATCAGCCGATAGACGTCCACTGCTGGACATAGGCCTCCCCCAACGACTTCCACACATCACGGTCCTCCGCCACTCGCATCCACCAGCTTCCTGCGACGCGTGTGATGTCATCAGTCCACCTTGTGGGGGCCGTCCTACACTTCGTCTTTCGATTCGTGGTCGCCATTCTAGAACCAGACGAATTCTAGAATTCGTTTAAAAACAAATCAAACATAATTTACACAATGATTTTGTACATCAACGTGATAACTTACTGATTTATCTGTTAAAATATTATTAGCGATGTGGCAACACTGTTTGACAGTTCGGGCCTTCGCGCCTATATAAGGCGCGCGAGCCCCGACGTCACCCTCATTTTGCTCTCCGAATTTTGTAGCGATAAGACGTGTTATAGCTCGTTGGAATTGTTAAATTTGAGTTATTTATGTTGGATTCAAATATTGAAGAATTGAGTTTGTTCGTTGTGTAATTACATGTTTTGATGAGATTTTATTGTTATTAATTAATTAAATCTACCCTCGGTTCCTCGTGCATATATTTTTTAATACAATTCGATAGGAACCGCTAACATCAGAAGTGGGATAGGCTCCTGTAGCCTACATCTGCTCTGGTCGCAAGCGAAAAATAATCATTAGTTGATTAGATAGCTTGGGTTGAGTTTTAAGTGAAACTTTAAATGTTTGATCATGGCTGATCGACCCTTCACTCGAACTAGTACTAGGAATAGGCGTGGTCAAAACAGTGTTGCAGGAGATCTTCAAGACCAGCTCAGCATAATTCTAGCACACATTGACGCGCTAGAAAATAGCAGTCTACTCGCAACAAGCAACGAGTCGGCGGAGGTATCGTCGGCAGAACGTATTATCGTGGCGCCAGTTGATGCCATCGTGTCTGTACCTCGACCGCCCGCGCCACTACCAGTTACTGCCAGATCGAATGACGGCACCATCGGTGAATCGCACGCAAGTACTTCGACTTCGTTGGATGTCACCGACCGCCTCATTGGCGCACTGAGCGCGTTGACTAAGGTCAGATCAACCCATTATTATATTTCTAATTTTGATCAGAGTGTCGCTAATTTCAAAATCTGTACTTAAATATTTTGAATGTACACAACTACCCACATATCAAGTTATAAGTGGTATGGGTGATCAAAATATTGAGGGTACTAGTTGTGTTACTCATAAATGTATGAATGTACCTGTACTTGTTGGGACCGATGTCTTAAACAGTGACGATGTGCAATACATTCGTGCAAACAATGAACAACGAATTACTCGAATTCCTAGTTCGACATTAAATAGTGACCGCAGTGTGTTCCTCATTAACTTAGATGATCAATCACGAATTAATACACCTCTCGAGGGTAATGATCGCGAAAGATTATTGGGTGTCATTAATGAATTTGAGGAGTTTCTAATCGTTGGCACTGCGTGGACAGCGGTAACGACTGGTCATATGCATTTTGAGTTAATGAGTGGAACACGTATTTGTTATGGACCTTACAGACTTTAATCTCTCTCGGGGAATCTCCCTATGCCAGCTCAATTATTCTTGTAAAGAAAAAGGACGATAAGGATCATATGTGTGTCGACTACCGTGCACTACATGCGATCACTGTTAGGGATCGCTATCCATTACCGCTGATGGAAGACCATATTGATCGCCTTGTACTTTTGTAGCCACGGAAGTGGAATATTTAGGTTGTACGATTTCAATGGGTCAGGTTAGACCGAGCAAGTGTAAAATCAAAACCCTAGTAGATTCACCAGTCACCCACTAACGTATGGGAGGTCAGACAGTTTCTTGGTTTGGCAGGATACTTCCGTAGATACATATCCGCTTATGCATCTATAACCGTACCCATAGCTAGGTTATTGCGAAGTAACGTTAAATTCGAATGGAGAGACGAATAGGAAAATTCTAGGAGGTATATAATTGAACGCCTTACAACTGAACCTATACTTGCTGTTTTCGATCGACTATTGCCAACGGAGCTGCACACGGACGCAGGCTCAGTCGGATGTGGTGCAGTTCTCAACCAGGTGCATGAGGATAGTAAAATACGGGTTGTGGCATATTTCAACTTTAAGACAGAATATTGTAAGGGCGTAATGATGCAACACGCGGGTTGTCTGGGTCGGAATCCTGTAGATGTTTACCAAATTGATATACCACGAAATTGGGCGCAGATAGCTCAGTCAGCGGACGAAGAGACTCGTACGCTGATTGACAAAGTCCTAAATAATTAGTTAGACTTGTCCTGATATTTTGTTCGTAATGAATTGCCTTATTACAAATACATTACTGCTGGGAGTGAACCCAGATTTCTATGCTTCATACCAAGAGGTGATAGGTTGAGTTTGATAAGGATTTTTCATGGCCAACATGAGCATATAAACTTAAACAGGTAGTTTCAAATGCTATATCACTATTTGGTACTCCTAAACTTATGGTGTACGATGGAGGGCGAATGTTTGAAAGTTTGAGCTTTCAAGGATAGGCCTCTGATATGGGGTGTCAAATTAATTTTATTACTCCAGAAATGCATAGTGAAAATGGTCAGGTAGAACGCTACTGCCGCATGTTACTTAATATGTTGCGCATCGAGACTACCAATCGTAACAATCGATGGTCAGCGTGTTTTATGGAAGGTGCAGCTCATTATTAACAGTACTAAGCATAAAACCACACAAATATCACAATCACAATTAATAATTGGGGTAGAAGCAGTTATGCAATAATGTCACCTATCCTTGACGTTGCCTTGGACAATACACGACCGAATCGTGAGGGCTTAAGGGAGCTATAGAGGCAGCGCGCTAGTGAACTACTTGTTGAAAATAGACGTAAACATTAGTAAAATCGGAATGTTGTGCGAAGTTTTCCGCTAATGATAATGTTTTTGTAACTAAACCTTCTCAAGTTACAGGCAAGCTGGACTCTGGGATGCGAGGGCCTTACCAGGTCATTAAAGTATTACCCCATGGCCGGTATGAACTACAACTACTGAGTGGTTCGTATGGCAAAATCACTCAGGCGGCCGCCGAGCATATGGTGGCCTGGCGAGGAGAGTGGACCCCCGAGGCTTGTGCCGTAATTTTGGACATTAAGCTAAGTGTGCTTTCAATATTATAAGCCGTGTAGCAGACATGTTAACTGGGCCATGTCTGTTACGTTGTGTCCATTTGTGTAGACATGATAACAGGGCCATGTCTGTGGTGTCGAGTTTAGTCTCCGCCAGTGTAGACATGATAACTGGGCCATGTCTGTGGTGTCGAGTTTAGTCTCCGCCAGTGTAGACATGATAACTGGGCCATGTCTGTGGGGTCGGAGTTTGGTCTCCGCCAGTGTAGACATGATAACTAGGCCATGTCTGTGGTGTCGAGTTTATTCTCCGCCAGTGTAGACATGATAACAGGGCCATGTCTGTGGTGTCGAGTTTAGTCTCCGCCAGTGTAGACATGATAACAGGGCCATGTCTGTGGTATCGAGTTTATTCTCCGCCAGTTTAGACATGATCCTCAATGGATCCTCAAGACAGGTCCTCAATGGATAGGCTAAGGAGAATATGGAAAAACAGGAGCATCACCAAAGCCACTAAAATTCGGCTAGTGCGCATGTTGGTCTTTAGAAGTTTTTCGAGAAAATCACTTCATAGAGCGGTTGGTTCTACAAGGCAGAGTGGAAGGCACCAGACCACGTGGAAGGTCGCCCATGCGATGGACCGACCAGATTAAGACTGCCATTGGCGGCCCCTTGCATGAGTACACCAGGATGGCATCCAATGGGGAGAGATGGCGAGACAACGTGAGGCGAGCAACATCAATCCCAGAACCAATGCATGACGACCACGACCGCTCTGACCGGAGCATCACGACTTAGAAGAAGAGGAGAGATATGATAACTGGGCCATGTCTGTGGTGTCGAGTTTATTCTCCGCCGGTGTAGGCATGTTAACTGAGCCATGCCTGTGGTTTCGAGACATGTTAACTAGGTCATGTCTGATGCGTCGAGACATGTTAACTGGGTCATGTCTGATGCGTCGAGACATGTTAACTGGGTCATGTCTTCGAGATGATTCTCGCCTCGGGATATACGAATTTTCAGCGTATATCCTGAAGTAAGTTATAGGGAAGATATTGATATTCCTTATTTTCTACTTTCAGCTGAAGGTGACTCCCTTGCGGCTGATCCATCTACCAGTTTCTCTAGCTGCGAGAGCCATTTACTCTCGAGCACTCACACTGGAGATAGACAACGGGGTTCAACAAACGTCGCATCCGGCTGGCATTGAAGACTGCATTCTCCCACCAGCTTCCCGAGCCCACTAGCCGAGCAATGGGGACTGCCAGGCGATGAAGACATGTTCGAGGACGACCATTTGTCAGGAGAGGCCGTATTAGCGATGTGGCAACACTGTTTGACAGTTCGGGCCTTCGCGCCTATATAAGGCGCGCGAGCCCCGACGTCACCCTCATTTTGCTCTCCGAATTTTGTAGCGATAAGACGTGTTATAGCTCGTTGGAATTGTTAAATTTGAGTTATTTATGTTGGATTCAAATATTGAAGAATTGAGTTTGTTCGTTGTGTAATTACATGTTTTGATGAGATTTTATTGTTATTAATTAATTAAATCTACCCTCGGTTCCTCGTGCATATATTTTTTAATACAATTCGATAGGAACCGCTAACAATATTGTACACTATTTTTGTTAAACCCTGTATAACATTTACTTAAAACTTCTACACCATCATTAGACGCTTGTGAAATCAAAGACTGTGATGACACTAAGATATAGGATTACTCCGAGAACATTAAAAGATTACTGGAAGGAACATGGACTCCGACAGGATTAGGGAGCTACTTCTGTATCTGTACAAATAAATAAAATTGGAGTGCCTGTTTGTAATATTAAAATAGCCGCTTTTTACTAAGTGCATTTGGATGTATACACGGTACCTATACCAAACAATTTTTTTTACCATTTTTGTCTGTCTGTCTGTTTGTTCCGGGTAATTTCTGAAATGGCTGGACCGATTTTCACGAGACTTTCACTGGCAGATAGCTGATGTAACAAGGAGTAACTTAGGCTACTTTTATTTTAGAAAAAAACATATCTCACTAAATAAATTAAAACCAATGTTGCAGCGTTGCGCCTGATTAAGTTTGATAGCAACAACCTGAAATGCGTCCCGCGGGCTCAGAACGCGCGAGCAGGCTGTTGCCAACGGTTGTGTCTTAGTTAAATACCACGCGAACGAAGTCGCGGGTACCTAATGTCTATAAGTATACACCTAAGTGTATACTATAGACATTAGGTGGGTACTTATTATATACGTGTTATTAACACAGGACATGCCCTAGAGTGTGATTGAATACAATATTGACGGGGCGAAGTTTCCGCCGGCCGAGGGTAAGATTCCGCGCTTGACTGACCCAATTAGATGTGGCAGTACAAATAAGGGAATGGGAATTACTGGAAACTAGCACTTATTGTATCAGCAGACATTAACAATAGTGTACGGAGTACATTATTACACCATTTAGTATCGTCAACAGTTTACTGTCGGCGCGATCACACGATGCGAGTTTACTGAATATAGCGCAGTATACGTTCGACCACCGTGTGCGCTACCATTCTACAATTTGTAACTATTTTACCATTAACCATTAACCATACTTAATATTAGTGTTGAGTAGAATAAACCAACTATTACCAACTACCAGTGACTTTTAGTTACCAACCAAAACCAAAACTTTTGAGTACTTAACACGTACTTTACATGGTCCTTCGAGAAAAGGCTCAGACTGCTGGCGATGATAAATGGTGTAATAATGTACATCGTACAAATATCGTCCAAATTTATGCAAACGTTTTAAAATTGAACCTAAAGACTAATTCAATCTTACCTTTTTGATTCGAGATTCTTAGCCAATCATAAGTTGACAGCAGAATGACTACACTGAGAAAAAAGATAGGTAAATGCAAACCTAATAATGTAGGTAATGCAAAAAATAGTTGAATACAACCTAATTTAGGTTTTCTGAACCTAGTGTAGGTAAATAGTTTTACCTTCGATTGGGTAAATACAACCTACAGTGTTTGGTAGCGTACTATATTACGTAATTTTAACCTATTTTACGTTAAAGAAACCTTTTTTTTTACCTAACTGTTACGTTAACGGGCCGTCACCTAATATACACATTTAATTTTACCTATCACTATCAGTGAATACTACCTAGTATGATTACACATAGCTTAAAAACACCTAATAATAGGTAGCTTCGACTAAATTGTACTTAACCTAAATAATTATTTGGAATTAAAATTGTACATTCGGTTCCTATAACCTAATAAAAGGTTGTAATAACCAATAAATTGTTTTGTATAAACCAACTACATTAACATTTTCATAAAGTTATCGCAACTGATTGCAGTTGTCTCTAATTAACCTTGGCAGTAGGTTAAATAAGCCATTTTAAAGGTTTTCGTAATGAAAACCTGTGGTACTAGGTAAATATGCAAAACAAAAGTCTGTTGAAATAACACAATCCTGTTATAATATATTTGTTATAAGGTTTTAAGATATAAAACCTAATAATACCTAGTTATGCACAAGTTAAGTAAAACCTACTCATAGGTAAAATATATAAGATATACATTTAAGGATTAAATGGATATGGTGCGGCTCATTAGGACCACGCCATGGCCTTATTTATACCTACTTACTCTGTGGCAAGAGCATAGCAAAAATCACATTTATACATTATATGCACAGTCACAGATTGTCAAGTAGGTACATAATTTGGAGAGCACATATTTTTTATGCTTTGTTTTTCTTTTGGTATGTATTTACCATGCTAATTTATTTAGACGGCCAATCTCGTTACACAACATTTGACGCCAGTTTTTGGCTATTACCCGAATTGTGTGTTGCCACATCTCTATTAAATTTACCTCTATATACAAAATTTTGTGACACTAAATAAATGATGATGGATAGGGCGCCACAATGGAATAGACTCTATGCTATCTTTTTTTATTATTGAAATACTTAACTTATACATATTTTTTTGCTTTAAAAGTATTACATAAACCATGATTGATCTGTAGTGCATAAGTCATTTTTTGTTATAGCTTTCTTCCCGAAAACAAAACAGATGTAGTTGGTTCCAGTGGCCACATGACATAATCCATATTTATTATTGGTGATAAAGACCTGTTTCATTTATAAAATATGGTTATAATTACAAGAATAAGTTTTTTACGGCGGATCTGGCCATCTTTTAAAAATTGTGCTAGCAACACTGGCCACTGTATAGACAGACAGTCATTTTTGCGTTCGCTTCGGTCAGGCCGGCTGCGACAGCGCGCTGTGCTGTTGTGGCGCCTTTTTTATTGCTTTCATTATACTGGGTTCGTGAAAATATGTACTGGGTTTGTGAAGTGAAGTCATGGAAGTGCTACTCAACGATTGGCAAATGCCAGAAGAAATTATTGTAAAATTACTGGTAAGCTATTCACAATGATAATACATTTAGCCCTAGTTGCGTTAGATTTACCTATTTTGTAAATGTTGATAGGTTATTGATGGTAAAATATGATTTGGGTATTGATTATATGGTTCAATTTATATTGGTATCTGCTAATATTGATGTGGTTTTAGAGCAGCAAACTCCAACAAATATTACGCGTCATCTTATCGGATGGTATGGATGGGGTTTTAGGATTTAACCCCGGTACATCAGATACCTCCTGGGTTTGTCACAAACGTCTGCGTAAATAAAAATATGGCATAGGTAAATTAGGGATTCCAACAATATTAGCTTTATATGGCTTTATTTTGGTTGTTTGTAGGTTATTTAAATTTTATTATAAAGCCTGAGGTTTTGGGATACTTATTTGTCATTGCATGGTTTCTGCATTGTTCTTGTATTTGCTGTTTACAGAGGAAAATATTGAATTGAATGCAATAGAACACCTTATCGAGGAAGATTTGGTAGCGCTGATTCCAAGCACCAGAGTACGGGCTAAATTACAAAACGAATAGAGAAACAAAAATTTGATGTTGGCATGCTTTCTTGTTTATGATGAGATTGTGACAGCTGGTGTATACATATTTAATTGATTTAATGTGATTTCAGAATATTAGCAAAAGTACAGCATCTTCAACTACTGAAGAAAATCCAACATTTGATTAAGATGTAAATATGGAAAATATGTCAATAGATTTAGAGAAAGCACGAGAAGTATTTGAAAATGTGATGCATGAAAAGTAAGGGGCTGAAGTTAAAAATGCAACCAAAATTATTATTTTATTTTTATTTTGTGTCAATTAAACACAGCTATTGCTGTTTCAGAGAAAATAAATCTATTTTAAAAATAGTGGAAGACTTTAAGGCAGGGAAATACTTAATGGATTATCTTAAAAAAATGTGGAAAAAATTAATTAGGTAAATAATACCTATCATGTTGGCATTATTAATGTACTTTAACGTATCCAGTTGATTACCGTTACCTATTAATTATTTTGCTATAATCAAGTAAATACTTAATTACTACCTACTACCTATGTACCCTACACCTATCGATAAGGTAACTCTAACGCAACTAAAAAGGTGCAGACAATTCTCAGTAGGTTATATTAAAGCACTTATTAGGTATCCAATACCTACGCAGTACACTACCGGAAACTATAAATTAGGTTATTTATACACATTGAAAAGGTTACAGACATCTAACCATCATCTAGACTAGGTTTAATTAAATCATTTATTAGGTATATATCAAAATTTATTTGGTCAAGTTTAACGTATATTAAGGTAAAATTAACGTAAAATACTAGGTGTTATTAAATGTTTATTAGGTTATAGTATCGAACCTAATATTAGGTTTTTGTCGGACAACCTAGTCACTACGTAACTTTAACCTACTATTAGGTGATAGTTACCTTACTAGAAATAGTTTAAAATAACCTAATGAGTCGGTACAACATAAGTTTATGTAATAACTAGTGCACTTGGTTGTTGTTACCTAATGCACTACGTTGTCCGACAAATACGCAATATTAGGTTAAATATTAGGTAACCGGGACCTAATTTTTTTCTCAGTGTAAACTGTCACTTATTTTTTATCAAAAGGATTTCTTTTGATCTGAATGTATATGAATGATATGATCGCGTGTGCTTGGAAGTCGACAAAATTTTGTATAATGCCTGCAACTGAAACTATAACTCAAAAGTTCCCAATGGAATTGTGGACCGTCAAGAATTTATGGTAAGATGACCATGGTTTGAGACAATTTCTGGTATTGTTACTCCCTGGGTACTGTTAAAAAAATAAAAATCCTTTTTCACGACTATATTATACTAAAATAAGAATACCAAGATAATTCATATGTGAAAAATATTTTAAAAACAAATGCTCTCAAAACATTCCGCTGGAAGTTAGACCCAAAATAACGAAACGTTAACGAAATCTATTAAATTCGGATTGTGAGTCCGAAATGAGGTCGTTGCTTGCGCTCATTAAATTAAACAAACCGAACGGGATTAGCGTTGAATTTTCCGCCGAATCATTGTCACCCTAATTAACCCTTTCATGGCGAGTGAGCACACGAGTCTCGAGTCCGGCGGAGGTCCCTCCTATATAATTAATCATGGACCGCCTATTGACAGAGGATCAGTTTCGACCTTCGTAAATGGAATCCTAGAAGTATTGCCAGACTTCAAGGTTTTAAATCTCCTGTACGTTTTCTGTAACAGGTTTTTATTATTATTAATTAACTTTATTAGTCCTTTTCATTCACAACTTGCCACTTGCCACTTGCAATTACTTTGTTTGCAACCATAGTACCCACTGTAAATAAGTACGAAAAAGTAAAAGAGAAAAATATCTAAAAGCACCCTAAATTCCATCAACTACCCTTACTTGGCAACCTCGAATTCCAGAATCACCTAATACTGACCTGCTTGTATTGTAGTATATCAAAACTTCAACCCAAGTTCTGCTGATTAACAATTCAAATATTGGGCCCAAATATGAGCAAGCCCCGATTCCTGGTAACCCTGGTAAAATACCACTAACACTGACCCCTGGCATTCCTGAAAGCTGTAATATTATTTGATAAAGGTAACACGGGAACCATTAAATTGATATAGTGTATCTTCTTTTTATGGCTATAATGAGATATGAGGGTGCGATTGATTCAATGCTATTGGCTGTTTTCCATACTAATAATAATAATATAGCCAGACAAATACACCAACTATACGGTCCCACACTTAGCAACGCTTGTATTATGGGTACCGTACAATGGACTGAGAATAACACGAACATATGGCGTGAAAATAATATGAACCCTATATTTTAGTAGCTCATAGTATTAAAAGTAGAGCAGTATTATAAGTACTAGATAACAAAACAATTTGATATTTTTATCGTAAGAAGCTTATAGTTAAGCAACAGTGTTTTAAATACATAAAGGATAAATGGTTTTATCAAAATTATAGGTATGGGTACTAGTAATAATAGTCTCAATTTAGGGCAAGGTAAATTCCAAGGCCCATTTGTGATTAACTGGGCATGTGTTAGCGAGGGAGTTGTTCTTAACAAAATGAACATTATTGTGTATATTAGGCGTCCTACCTCTTCTTGTGATCGATTTTATTGAATCACTAGAGTTTTCCCGACGCTCTAAAACCATTCTATCAGCAGATGATAAGGGGTCATATACATCTGACGTCATCTCCCAACTCCCCTCGGATTCCACTTATTAAATAACATCATCTCACATTTCCCCCAACAATACATAGCCAAGAAAAATAATTTAATTTTTACACCCAAGCCGGTCTCGGAAACAATTCAGGTAAGTTATCTGCTCTGATTCCGTATTTCATTTTACGGGGTCCATTGTTCGGCTGTGATAAAGGGGGTCGGGCCCTAAGCGCGCCCTCTAATATGATGCCTGCTTACCTGCTCCCAAAGATTATTAAATGTCCAGAGGTGATAGCTTGTTTAGTCGTTTAGTGCCTACGATCCACGACATGTTGGTTTGGCATCTGAGGAATGAGGAGGGTTGCGGGAAAGGGCGTCCCCTTCCCCGCAACACCCGCGCAGCCCTGGGTGGCCTTACATCACACACTCATAGCGTTAGTGCGTTCATCTGCATTCACTAATAGACTTTCTTTCTAATTATTTAAAACTAGCTGCTACCCGCGACTTCGTCCGCGTGTTATTTAACAAATACATAACCGTTGGCAACAGCCTGCTCGCGCGTTTTGAGCCCGCGCATTGTAGGTTGTTGCAATCAAAGTTAATCAGGCGCAGCGCTGCAACATTGGTTTTAATTTTATTTCATGAAATCATTTTTTTTTTCTTAAATAAAAGTAGCCTAAGTTACTCCTTGTTTCATCAGCTATCTGCCAGTGAAAGTCCCGTTAAAATCGGTCCAGCCATTTCAGAGATTAGCCGGAACAAACCGACAGACAGACAGACAGACAAAAATTGTAAAAAAAAAATTCCATACCAAATTGTAGTGGGCTCTATTAACTTAATGTACTTGTGGGAAAAAGTATTTGGCTTGTTTTTAAGCTTAGAACAGACCGCTTTAATATAATTTTAGTGACCTCTTCAACCTCGCCACAAGCTACACATATGGCGCTGCAGATGCGCTGAAAACAATTTACAATTCTCCATTCAACCCTGAAACGCGCTGAAAGAGTTTTCGGAGCATATAAGATATATACAATATCCCGAGAATAGCCGTCGGGACATAGCGGCCGACCCGCCTGGCTGGAAGATCTTCCATTTTTCCGCTACAATTAATATTTTTTTTTATTACATTATAGGCAAGTATTTGATCTCGATCTCACCTGATGGTAAGTGACGATGAGATCTACGATGGAGCATACTTGCCTAGGTAGGAAGGCGGCAGTAGTTCGAGACGCTACATTCACTAGGCACATGCAGCGCAGCTGATCTGACCCGCCATCCATGAATGGCAACACCGAACATCATGCCGGAACACGGCTAGGCCGCTTGGCGACATGGCTTTGTTCAGTGGGTGGTGACTAGCTACGGCCGAAGCCTACCACCAGTAATATTAATAATAATATTAACCAATATTAACTCAAAATAACATCTGTACAAATACACTTCTGCCTATAGCCTTATTCTATGTCATTTCTTCGAGAATAATGTACGCCCAGAAAGATAATACTTCGCTGTGGATGAAACAAAATTAAAATTCATAAATCTGTGAAATATGGGCGCGGTATAAAATACGAGAGGAGCCATTTAATAATTTTTATTATTGCGCGAACGACGCGAGGGGTAGCCGTCAACGATTTATATTTTTGTTTATGGTAATACCAGAGTAAAGTGAAGTTTATTAAATGCTGAATGTGTCTTTGGACGACATTTTAGATCCACCTAACCGAAGCAGAAAGATAATAATAATATCGCCAGACGAAAATACCGACTATACGGTCCCAACTAAGCAACGCTTGTATTATCGGTACCGTACAATCGATTGTATATATTTATATAGCCTGTTTAGCGCAGTTGGTAGTGACCCTGCTTCGTGGCGAGGGTCTCTGGTTCGAATCCTGGTAGGGACAACCGTTGTGTGAATGTTGGTTCCCAAGTTCTGGGATGTTTAATATCTACAAAAGTAATATATACTGGGTTCGCCCCAGTCCATTGTACGGTACCCATAATACAAGCGTTGCTTAGTGTGAGACCGTATAGTTGGTGTGTTCGTCCGGCGATATTTATTTATCTTGTCTCCGCAAGATCCACCGAAACCTGATGGATTTCCACACTACGTTTTCCAACTGTCTTTGGTATAACAATCAGAGCCCTTAGTGTGAGTATGTGAACGGCACGGAAAGATTACATCACTCGATCTACTAGTAAACTTAAAAAGTAATTTATGTTTGAGCTAATATAATTTTTGTGCACCTAGTAACTAGTCCTAGTCCTAGTAACGTGAAAAAAACACTAATATTGAAATAAATCACAGACAGTTTTTTGCCAAGTAAACACGCGTAATCATAGCTCAAACAAACTAAATAAATGATAAGTGAAGCTTTAAAGTTTTTAACGAGCACCTGTACAGTAAGTACATAGTTCTAATTTAGCGTAACATGATAGAAGTCGTCTTAACTATTTTTAGGTACGTAGGTACATGATGGTAGTTCAAATATTTATCTTTGTTTTTTAACGGGAATGGGAAGATCCAGCCAGGCGGGTGGTATGCCTCAACGGTTATCGTCCGGATCTTGTATATATGTTAGGTGCTCCGAAAACTCGCATAGCGCGATTCAGGATTGTATCGAGAATTGTCTATAGTTCTGAATTCGTCTGCAGCACTATCTGTGTAGCTTGTGGCGAGTTTCAAGAGGTCTTTACAGTTAAAAATCTCATTTAGTTACGACCTTATTCTCTTATGTAGAGTGTTGGCTTCAATTCATCGGGTGGTAGCTGGTACCATTCTCGTGCTAGGAAAGGCTGCCTCTAGACGACTCTTAATCTCCTCACATTACTGCATTAGCTATACTTGGATAAGCTGAAAGATGCCTCAAACAGTTTAAACACAATCGCACTTTAGCTATGATTAAAATTGTCCACAATTCACAACTAAAACCTTTATAATATCATTTGTGTGACTACAAAGAGTTCTAGCGAACAGAGCTGAACTGACAACCCTGACGTACGAGACTGCCTAGAGGCAAGTTTCCACTGGTCTGTTAAACAATGACATCTTAAACTTCCTTAGCACGACTAATTGAATTTAAACTCTGAGCTAAGTGCTTAAAGTACTAATTGCAGTGCTCATGTGGTTATATGTGGTGGCTTATTGCATAACGGAATGCTGTAGTTAAACTTTGTGTGGCTACCCCACGAAGTGACAATGCTTTAGCGTCTAATGAAGACATCACGTTTACGTTCTCAACTTCTGTCTTGCTTTCGTTGTTGCGAATTGGTTTGTTAGTTTTAACTCATTCTTACCGCGTTTGATCCTCGAGGTTTCGGCCCTCATAATAATGTCCTTGTACGCCTTAAATTGTATTCCTTTTTTGATTTGATTTATAAGTATGCTTACTTTAATCATTGTTTTATTATTTCATTCATTGTGGGGGCCAATATTTGTAAATTTGGATGCAATGAAAATCGATATGTAAGATAACTAAGTATACCTATATAAAAAGAATATACTATCAATAAACTGCCCGCACTATTTCCAAATTCAAATTTTACGATTATTGCATTTGAATTGAGTGAGTATCCAACAGAACGAATAGGTAATTACTTTGCACGCATGTGATTGGTCGTTAGCAGCCAATTTTTTTTATTTATACAGGACAAATCCTACCAGCTACATTTTCACAGCCTCCCCACAGTTAGTGCATAACAGGTTAGCAATATTAGATGCCTTTGAATATCAATGCGCAAGTTTCGACAGACCGCCCCGGATGAGCACACTTTTGTTATGTGCAAACTTTAACTCCATACTATTTGAATACTATTCGAAGTCGCATTTCTTGATATGTTCGGCGGTTAGTTATTAAAGGCTTGACGTTTGAAATGTTTATACCAACCACCGACTTTATAGACGTTTTATAACTTTATCAACCGTCATATAGTACTACCGCACAAGTTTTTCTTTGTGTTATACTATATAAACTTCTATAAATTCGGGGGTAAGAATTCAAGAAGAAAATAAATTATGAAATGCTTGTAATTGTGTTTTGCAATGTCAAAATAATGAATGCTGGCTATTAAAAATACTTCAGATTAGCATTTATTAGAAAATAAATACTGCCATGTTAATTAAATTTCAAATATGGAATGATTTTAAAATTAAAAGTATTTTATCTAGTATTTTATCATCGGTAGTGTGTTATTTATATTTAATTTTGTTTCCAACGCTCCATTTTCAAATCCTAAACATCAGCAAAACAGTAATGAACCTCTAGCAGGTTATTTGGCAACTCGGCCGCTGAAGCGCCCTACAGCTGAGCGCCGGCCGCTGGGCCAACACACGGGCCGCATCGCTCGTTACGTCAAGAGCGCTAAATCGCTGAACGTCAAATTGGGCACTGGAGTGCGGTCCAATTTGTGCAAGCCGCAATATCGCATGTAGGTAAGTATAAAATATAAAAAAAAATATTTTGAATATTACTTAAAGATAATTTAAAAATTCTTGGTGTTATTCAAATTCGCCATTACTTTTTTCGTATTACTTTTTTTCGTATTAAATGTATTAATCGCTTTACTAACAGAGGAGGTTAAGAGGAGTAGAGGACCGATACGGTCATTTTTCTCAAAAAAAAATAGTTTTTTGTTGTTTAGCTTGAAAGTCCAAAGCAATTTTATAACATACTAATCTAGGTGGGAGTAGGAATTAACAGCTGGTAGTTTGAAATGAACCAAAGTGATTATTAATTTAAGTTAGAGTATTAACATGAGTATAATTTACAAGTACTTACTTACTTACCAATTTCGACGACATGATCAGGGCAGTTGGTAGTGAACCTGCTTTCTGTTCCGAACCTTTAGTAAATTCAGACATTTCATTAAAGCTTTTGTTGTGTCGCATCGACAAATCCATAACTAGTGCTTATGAGTTTGTATAGATTATGTGATTAAGTATGTAAAGTCACCTCTACACATTGCGGCATTGCGGTCAAAGTCAACTAATTAGTTACACAACAGGAGGTGAAACCTTCAAATACGTACTGGCTCTACTCACCGCTCTCCCGCCTCTACCCCCCCCCCCCCCTTCATACACGAATCCAGTCCCAACTAAAACTAATACCGACGATTACCTTCTCAACTTTGTGAACGTAGAAACAAAAAGCGTCCAGTTATGACGGTAGCCCGGCGACATTAATACAATTATTCTAACATGCACCGAGAGGAATGGTAACATTAATTCCGTTAATTTCGGTAGAATGTTGCGGTCGCCGGCTGACATATTATACGTCAGCGTTCTGTGGCGAAAAGCCGGGCGGCGATATTATTCTGTGTCGGTACGAGCGAACGGTTTCACAACGCTGAACTGGCGTTTGGGTAGCGTTTCGTCTGTACAAATAAAAAAATAGAGTGTCTGTTTGTAATATTAAAATAACCACTTTTTACTAAGTGCATTTGGATTTATACACGGTACAACAAAAATATACCAAAACAATTTTTTTTACATTTTTGTCTGCCTGTCGTCACTTACATCGTCACTTTACATCAGGTGAGATCGAGATCAAATACTTGCATATAATGTAATAAAAAAAAAAAAAAAAAAATGATAGTTAACGTTACGTTAACGAACTATAACTTTTTTTTCACAGCAGTATCCACCACTATTTAGACGTAGCCAAAAGGTTGCTAATACTTGAACAATGGATTGAAATTAGTTTATGTAGGTGCCTATTATTACAAGGATTTCTTGAGTCTCATACAAGTAATGATCGTTTGAAACAACACATACCAACCAACCACAAACATAACCTAAAACAGAAACACTCCATCAAGGACTCGTTCATTGTAGACATGATGTAAGAGATGGCGGCAAAAACTGTTTTTTTTTTTAATTTATGCACAAACAATTTCAAAGACATTTTAACCGTTGACAGAGTTAGTCAACCCATTGGTTGTTGACTTCCTTTCAATTTAAAATATGTTTTTACTTTTAAAAATATGTTTTTTTAAATAACGGCTATAAAGTTACTTAATTCATTTTCTCATACATTTGATTCTGAGGTGGCACGAAATTCGCCGGGACAGCTAGTTTGATAATAAAACATAATCTGTGTATGATCAACTCGCAAATCTCTTAAATATTTATTAATATGTTTAGGTACACCATATATTTTATGAATATGATATCTGGGTATAATTACTCAAGAACAAAATTGAACAAAACAAAAGAAATGCGGCCAGCATCTTGGGCACGCTACCGCATGGGCCAAATTTTGTACACTTTTTGTAGCTCTTCAATACTCTTTTTAATTTATATTAGTTTGTAAGTATTTAAGTTATTTTCTTTCTAATTATTGTATGTACATAGTATTTTATTACCGAGTCGAGTGAGGTCGAGTCACCTTCGTCCGTAGGAAAATTAAATACCCTCGAGATACCCTACACGTGACTCTGGGTGGTGCCAACTAGGTGACAACTCTACTGGTGGTAGGCTTCGGCCCATGGTTAGTCACCACCTACTGAACAAAGCCATGTCGCCAAGCGGCCTAGCCGTGTTCCGGCATGATGTTCGGTGTTGCCGTTCATGGATGGCGGGTCAGATCAGCTGCGCTGCATATGCCTAGTGAATGTAGCGTCTCGATCTACTGCCGCCTTCCTACCTAGGCAAGTATGCTCCATCGTAGATCTCATCATCACTTACCATCAGGCGAGATCGAGATCAAATACTTGCCTAGGTATAATGTAATAAAAAAAAAAAACATAAGAACATTGCATAACAAAATAAATTGTTGCCTCAAGTAAGCATACTGATTACCCAGGCAACCTCTCCGCCTACAAAAAGCGGCGCCGTGTTTAATAGTCAGCCGTAACATTTCCTCATCTATCCGGCTGTCGCGAAGTATTCTCTGTAGTCTTCTGACGAGCTGTGTGTACACGAATATATATTAACATAACTAGAACGCATCTGGAGTTACTTGCGAATGGAATGGGTCTGAGAGTGTCAAAATTATATACTTAACATTTAAATAAATAAAAAACGGATTTTATCAAATAAACGCGTCATTTGATGTTTTTTACGTTTCTGACGCTTCGGCTGCTTTACAGCAACTATGGTCACGGGAGGATTGAGGTGGTAGTCCCGTGACCTTGGTTGCTGTTAAGCTGCCGAAACGTCGGGAACGTAAAAACATAAAATAAACGCGATCAAATCCGTAAAAATAGTTTTATTTCAATGTGTAGTAATCCCGTAAATATATCAATATTGTGTACTTTCCTTTGACTTCTATTGGCCCAGGTTTTCAGAGTTCTTGCATGCGATATTTTTTTTGGATTATACTGATAGTGTGTCATAATCACACACACACACACACACACATGCACGCACGCGCGCTAACACATGGACACACATGCATAGTAAGAAAATTTCGGCCTTAGCTTTCCCATTTGACTTTATGAGCTCCTTCTAGCGTCCACTACATACACGTCCAAAGTTTTAACAAGCCAGAGTTCCGCTCTGATATTTCGGACGGCACCTACACACCGAATCGGGAATTAGTTTTACGACTCAATTTGTGAGTCGCGGGTACAAATCGCGATTGCTAAATTAAATGTGTTTCGGTATTGGATAGGTACCGGTTCGGCGGGAGGTGGGTTATGTTTTATGTTTCGTTACGATTGGGGCTGTAACGGGTTGTTTGATGTTTGTATATTAAGGTTGACAGTTTTTATTTTTTTACTCATTCGGAACTTGAGTAGGTGTCAATTTACATTATTGTAACTCACTTACGAAGCCAAATGGCTTATCTGGGCATTCAAGTGTTGGACTTGATAAAATAAATTAGTCTGAAAGTTTTTTATATCAGCCTGTCACCACGGGTTATTATCATAAAACAAGTTTATATATGAGAAAAACATGTTTCGGAACATTATTAACCAATTTCGAGTCTTGTAGCACTATTTAATAGTTTTTCTCCATGCAAACTTACAGGACCTCATTACGAACCCGTGGGGTACTCTTTTGGGAAACTCGCGAAACAGATTTAGATTAATTCTTTTATAGAGTCTTTTCACAAAGGTTTCCCCAGTTAATCGACCCAAGGAATAACATTTTCCATTCAATCTTTGATCCTGTTTTGTACCCATTAGGGTCCAAATTTTCCCGAATACTTTCTTAGCATGCGCTTTCAGAGCTCAATGAACACAGCTTCCAAAAAGCAGCGTAAATTGCACAGTGGTAACAAGTACGGCTTTTGTGTCGTAGGTCGTGGATTCGATACCCAGGTTGTAATGGGGCCTAAATAGGCTAACAGTGGATAGAGTAATATTTAGATTTTTGACCAAGTAACAGTAAACAGTCTGACATTGTATCGGGTATAATAGGTTAGGTAAGGATTATATAAATTATAGCAAAACATTTACCACCGAATTTAAAGACGTTATAACTTTATCAAATGTCATATAGGACTACGCAAAGCAAAACTCTTGTGCGCAGTAGTATATGACGTTTGGTAAAGTTATATAACGTCTGTAAATATATTGTCTTTTAAAAAAATATATTTTCATGTCAGTTCAAATATGGAATAGCTACATACAATCTCTACTAAACAACTTGGAAGCCGAGGAGTTCAACTCACAAAAGGCCAAGTTTCCTTCTAATATATAAGTTTCGCTGCGAAATAACTTGATGTTAGTATTAAAATGCAAAACTGTACTTTACTAGCAGGTACCTACCACTATGTTGTGTTAACTTTTTAATTGTTTTGTGTATTCATATTAAAATTCCATAGTTGCTCTTTTAAAAAAGATCCGTTAAATTTTTAACAGTACATTGTTATGGGTATGTGAGTACAATGTAGGAACGGCTTGGCAGACTTTAGCAGCTGGTCAAAAAAAGTTGTACGTATATATTACAAGCTACATGGTTCGCACATTTACAAATTACTTTACGCACATACATAAATATACATTATTACATCCCATCAAAAAACTTAGAAAGTCATGGAAGAAATTAAGTACCGTAAAGTAGATAAAGTACAATTCCATTTAAAAAGTGTTAATATCTCGTTGCCTATTACCTACTTCATAGGCATACAATGTGTCATAACTCATTGGATTCATTTTGTATGCCGTTCGATATTCAAATCTTATAATAACGAGTAGACAGCCCTACAATAAAAGGTACCAAACCATTAAGAGCTCAACATTTTATTTATTAATTTCTATAAAAAACTCTTTACAAAATTGTACGCTAATTAGTTGCAAAGTGGCCGAAGCTGAAGTGGTTCGGGAGGAAAGTTAAAGATATTCCAACTGACCTGGCTCGGGGGTACATTCGCCCCGAGTACGTCTCGCCCCGAGTAAAGTCGCCCTCCCCACGCTCAAGTAGTTTTGCAAAAATCAAAAGTTGTAAAGACTTTTTAGTTTCATGCTAATCTCAGATTTTTATTTTAAATTATGAATACGGCAATTTGTTCTCTTTTCAGTTATGTTGTCGAATATGGACACGAAAAATTTTGTGCATATTTATCTCAATATATTTATTTTATTTGGTAAACATAATATCGCCAGACGAACACACTAACTACCTATACGGTACTCTAAGCAACGCTTGTATAATGTGTACCGTACAATAGCCTGTGGGTGAACTCAGTATATATAGATATTAAACATCCATGACTCTGATACAACCATTCATGCTCATCACACAAAGCATGCCCCTGCCAGGATTCGGGACCCTCGGTGCGGAAAACAGAGTCACTACCAACTGCGCTAATCAGGTCGTCATTTATAATAGGTACCTACAAACTTAGGCCGGTGGATTTTTTTAAGTCGTTCTCTTTAAAAAATACTCTTCCGAGGATCAAATTGCTTCAGTAGTTTAAAAATAAATCAATAAACAGTCAAACACAAATGATAAGTAATCTAATATCCTATTTGCCACGTTTTCACTCAACAAAACGCCGTCATCCGTCTAAAAAGATTAAAAGAAAGTCATTTAGAATCAAATTCTAAGCGAGGTCACATAACATCTTTTGTGAAATCAATTTGTTGACTTAAACCGATTGCCATGGGACTTTGAACCCTCGACTTGTGTTATAGAGTCGTTCGAGGATTATAACCATTGCTTAGGTCCGACCTTTGAGCATTATTCGGTTCAGTACCCTTTTTAACCTGATTTGTCTTGAAAGACGGCATCGATTTCATATTAGATTACTACGTGTGAAGACAAATTGAGTACCTATAGGTACGTAAATAGCAAGAAAAAAACATTTACAATAAATAAGAAGATTGCAACCTTTGCCTTTGTCCACGGCGGAAACATAAAGGCACGTCCATTGTAGTGTCATTGTAAATAAATAAAATAAAAGCTATTTATATGATGGTATCTGAATCCAAAACAAAGACTAAAAAAAATCAACAGGGTTTTCACTGTTGGATAGTTCATGGTTTGACAAATGGCCACGCGAACCGAGCTACGGGCAAATGCTACTAATATAATAATGGCATTCTTGGTACAAATTGAATAAATACATCAAGTTCTGGATTATAGCCGGACCACACGGCACAGACTTGGTTTGCGCAGCTTGCACAAACTTCGCAAGTAAGCCATGTGAACATAAACTTTGAAGTTCGTATCAAGGTCTAGTCCATATGCCTCATTTGCGGCGACTGCGACGAAGTTTATTGCCGAGTCGGTGTCAGCCGCCTTTGGCACGTTAGAGGTATTCGTTCCTGTTCTCAATTCAAAAAATTTAAAAATAATTAGCCACTGGCTGAACATACAGGAATCATAAAAAAAATATGATTAACGGCCGCCATTCTAATTTCAAAAGATAAAACGCACCCATTACGCATTTGTACGTGTACTTTTTTATTCACGACAAAAAGGAGAGAGATTTTATTCCGTTTGTCTTGGTACGGTGCCTTTGGGAAATCTCATAGATAAATTATTCGAATCCCCACGACGGTCGACAGAGACGAGCGTGTCAAAAAGAATATAAAACTCGACTGATAAAGCTGTTTCCGAGTAAGCTGATAAATCTTAATAACACGGCTCAATTTTTTTTAGTTAAAAAGTGGAAATATTTTTGTGACGGCGTGTGACAGGGCTGTTTAGTTTATAAAGACCTGCATTTGGTGCAATTTAGTTTTTTTTATCGCTAAAACCTGAACACGGCACGGCGTCAACTAAAAAGGTTCCAGCGAGAAACATAGAGTTTTTTTTGTTATATTTTTTTTTATCGCCATATTAACGAGTACGATTTAATAATTTTAATTTTCTTCAGTGTCTCCTGCTAATGCATTCACACGTAGAGAAAAAGTGCTATGTAGAATAGGACACCTTATAATACCATAATAATAATCACAATATGCTGAATGTCCCCAAACAACTAATAATCCAATTGAATCATATTTTTTTCCATATTTCCATAAGCACAATCATTATATTTTTGTGTTGCAGTCTCGAACTAAGCGTACGCTTGTACCTTGGGAACCTGGTTATGACATATTATACGAAACATACAAAGGTTTTCGGTACCTATATATATAAACTAAAACATTAATCTATAAATGAAATAAAATCAAATTGAATGAGGTATACAATGCGGCAGTGTTAAGTGTTAAAATGTAATAAATAAAAAAATAAACAATTTTAAACTCTAATTTTGTGTGAGTGCGTCTATGTGTGTATGTGTGTGTTTGTGTTGTGCGAGAGTGAGTTTCTGCGCCGATAGGTACTTAAATAAATTAATCACACAACAACAAAAATAACTAATTTTTAATCCTCTGATTTATATACCTACCTATGAGTAGCTTTTCTAAGAATATGATAATACATTAGAGATACAAAATACATGCGTACTGTTCCAGGTTATCCTATTGTAACGAAATACCATATTACCGGGGCAGGTATTTCCTCGATTTCTTGCAAAAATGTTGAATATAGCCTCATTCTTGTACTGGTTTGCTTCAGTGTCTTGTGACAGTATTTCTTATGTTATTTGATATACCTAGTAGTAGCGATCTTCGTCCCGTTGATGTCTGTATATTCGACCCGTTTCTCTATATTAAAAAAAAATCTCTGAAACTCTTCTACGGAAGACCTTATATCTTTTGTTGTTCAAGCGCATCAAGCGCATTATAAATAAGCCAAAGTATCCTATTTTTTATAGCTTACAATTATTATATCGCCAGACGAACACACTAACTTAAATTAAACAACGCTTTTATTATGCGTACCGTACAATGGACTTGGGGCGATCTCAGTAAATAATACTCATATGGATATTAAACATCCATGACTCCGGTACATTCGTGTTCATCACCGAAAGTGCGCCCCTACCAGGGACCCGGGACCTCGTTACAGAAAGCATGGGCACCACCAATTGTGCTATTCAGGAAGCAATACAACAGAACATGGGATTAATAATCTGGATGATTTCAAGTCGAGAGTGAACAGGTACCTTCTAGGCAAGTATGCTCCATCGTAGATCTCATCGTCACTTACCATCAGGTGAGATCGAGATACTTGCATATAGCGTAATAAAAAAAATTAGCAGGTTTAGGTTTAAAGACCTTATTTCTCATAAGAACTTACAGTTCACTTAAAATGAGATGCAAAGGTTTGTTACAATAGTAGTTACATCACACTCGGGAGCTTTACATAGCAATAGTTACAAAGTACTATATTTCTTCAGTTTGTTTTTGTAAGTATTTAATTGATCACACTCTTTTATATCGGCTGGTAGATTATTATACAAATTAACTCCCTCAAACAAAATTGATGTCTTTCCATAATTAGTCCGTGAACATATTATTTCTATTTCTTAAATAATGTTTATTTACTTTTCTACGTAACTGTATATTTGACTGGATTGAACTGGTGGTAATATGGATTTGATTCAGGTTTGAATACAATGTCAGTACCAGGAGCACATGCCATCGGCAGCGTTATTGGAAACAGATCTGGATCGGGCCCGACACTTGCGACGGTAACACAGAAATGAACTGACAATTTCCACGTTCACTACTCCGTACACTGCTTCCATTCTAGAAAGTGTATTTTCGTCCTCCTCTACAAGCTTCATTTCAAGGGCTGCTTTTAAGTTGCCTACCTAGTTCATGAAGATATTTAGGGTGATACAGGAAGTGTATACTAGGCCGTGAACTTGCTTCTTTAACACATTTATAATCATGGTGTGAAGCTAGAATTTCGATACGTCAATTTAAAAAAAAGTGCGCACCAAAAATCACAATTGCCATTTTTTTATTAGAAGTAACCGACCTTCTGAGTTCATAATATAATGATTGCAAATGCGCTGAAAGCTCAGGTATAAAGCTGAGTATATCCTCTGTATCACCGTCAATCAAATTTTAACTTGAAATAAGTACTTAAAGCACCAATTTCCAACATTCCCAGCCAATCACACTACCGTCGTTTAGTACCACACAAAATCATATTTAAATGAGTATAAAGTACATATGACAACATAGCCAAGCGATAGCAAAAGTGTTGCAAGCAATACGATCATTTTCCTTCACTCCTATACATTGCCGAAAAACGCTCATTGTTACTTAACATAATCGATCCGCAGTCACCTCTGCATACCACCACGCAAATACAGCCCCACCCTTACGGGCCAAAACACACGAGAAATACAAAGAAAACCTTTCGCAAGTATCAAACGTAATGGATTTACTCCGTTCGCTTCCGCCCTATTGATCAGCCAGTGTATTATGTTCGGTCAACTTGACGTCAGGGACATCGGCAGTCCTGTATAGGTATATATAAATATTGTTTCTGACCCTATTTCGTGGATAATTCGGTATATTTAGGGCCTAGCCCTAAGCTGCCTAGCCCGACCTAATAAATCCTATCCAGGACTTAATTGACGCAATTTGTATGGGCGATCTGTCAAATAAGGGTTGTTGAAACATTGTGAAACAGGCTCTTCCTCTGCTTACTTAGTTGGTATGTGCTCGCACGAGGCAAACATTCGCGCTGCCTCTACTGAGCGCTGTTATCTGTCATCTTCCTTACTGTCAGCTTGACTGGTATAGGTATGTCAAGTTTGCGTAAACTGTTGCCTTGAATTAATTTGGATCAAAACTAAAGCATGCACGGCATGGTCGAGGCAGCCTCGTGAGACTGCACGGTCAGTGAGTACATAGTTAATTAATAGCGTAACCAACTTTAAGTCATATAACAAATTCTAAACAAAAGCACACTATAATAAATTCCAATAGCCTCTAACCTAAGTAAGAAACAGCCTTATCGAGTAAATTTACTCGATATGACAACTCCAACTAATCAGTCAGACATTGTTTCAAATCGATACGCTGTTCTGGCGGACAAAGGGCGGTAATAATTGCGCGTGGTGACCTCTCATTTATCTGCTTTGTTATACAAGACACAATAGCGACTAATTGCTGGCGGTTGACATTTTAACAACAATTACGCACCTCTCTTTTTGGGGTTGGGTTTTTGGGACGAGATTATGGCGGGGAAATAGTTGGTGATGCGCTATTTCGTTTAAACGGCTATTAATGGTACCTGGCTCACAACTTTATATCCTTGTAAACCGTTAGTGATCAATAAACTTGACCGCAATTCAAAACATATATCGCATGATATGACAAAAGCCAAATCTCGCATGAGGCAAACGTTTGCGCTACCTCGCCTGGGCGCTGCCTTGCCTAGGCGCTGCCTCGCCTGGGCGCTGCCTCACCTGAGCGCTGCCTCGCAATCCACTCGCGCGCGGTCAGTCTAGACACAGCTATAAACCAACGGAAATTACATGCTAAGTTAAAATGCTCACAATCTTTGCACCACCAAACAACAATGCAGATAATTGCTTACAATCATACATTCATAACGTTCTTTGAAATTGAAAATGCCGCCATCTTTAAAGTTTAATACATAGTTACCCCGAGCCAAGCTCTAAGTGGAAGGTCGTTTATTCAAGGCGCGTTATTGTTTATTCGTGAAATTCAAGACACCAACAAGTAGACGGGCTTAAATTATTCCGTTTAGGTTCAGCTTAGACCTTACCTTGTGAAATCACTTTGTAACATAAATCTCGACATTCAAAGTTAGTGAGGAGAACGTCTGAAATACTTAAATTGTAGTAAGTGTAGTTCAACCATTAAAATCCTTTTTTTTATATTGATTTCTTATATTTACGTGAATAATATATATTGTAAAAACAAATTTTACAAACTTTATCGCGTGCATATTATGTTTTTAGGTCAATCCTCCCGTGACCATGGTTATTGTAAAGCAGCCGAAACGTTGGGAACGTAAAAACAAAATATTAGTTCAATTTATTTTTTATTCTATTCACGAATAAACAAATAAATTGAAATAATATTTTAACAAACTCCAAACGAACAGACTAGGCCAAAGGTTCTTAAAACCTATCACAACTCGCTCTCATCAGGGAATGACATATTTATAATGATTCGTCTCCAACACAAATAGACAAAATGATAATGTATACTATTATAAAGTTACAGATAACACGGGTATCCAGTTAATAGTTAAACACGTCGGTTCAATCAAAACAAACAAAGTTATTAGCCAGCCATCAGACCCATGTCATGTCTGCCATTGATCAGGCCGTGTCACCGACAACCGTGTGAGGATTAGCTAGACAGGTGACCTGGAGACCTTCAAGCATGATCCCTATGGTGAATTAATTTTAAATAATTCATGGGTACTTCTCGAGGCTGATCACAAACCTAACAATGCTTGTAGGTATTACAGTACTCAAACATAACATACACACACACACACACACACACACACACACACACACACACATACACACACATACATATACACAGGATTTAAGACTGGTGTAGTCTAACATTCGCAATCCCCTCAGTCGAGGTGAAATGGTCAATGCTCGAATTCCATTGTGTAAAAGCTGTTTGTGAGACCTAAGAGCTATTAATTTGACTGCGTCATACCTGAATGATATCTCAATCAATTAAGTATGAACTAATTATGTAGATAGCAACCGACGAAATAAAGGAGTAAGTTCTTAATAGAACAATATATTTCTTGCAGTACTGTTGGGGGGGGGGGGGGGGCACCAGGCTAATTTACCCTGTACCCATGCCGTAATGTCTGATAGTCAAGGATCGGCCCCAGTCCATTATAACGTACATATAATATAACTGTTGCTTAGTTTGGGATCATACAGTTGATGCCTGACGGGCGATAATTTTATAAAAAACATGACCAAAAAGCTTATAAGGTTATAGCTATACCTGGTAGGAAATTTTAAATGTATTAAAAAAAGATCCCAAACGCCATTGTGATATTAAATCTTAATATAAGAGACCAAAGTCTGCACGTAAAACTTTATGATCCAGTCAGAAGTTGCAGATAATTATTGTCTCATCCCTTATATCAAAGTTGAATGTAAGACCAACTTATCCATCACTCTCGAGACACATTCATTTAGAAAAAAAAATATACTTTCATTCGAAAGTTATAAACTTCATCAAAGTTGAGTACGAAAAGGGGCATTTGCCTTAGCAACTACAGTTGCCAACTAGTTTGCGGTTCTTTATTCGAGAAACTTGGGAGTCACCCCGACCGCCGCGCAACACATCTGAAAACTTATTATGCAGGGAGGTGAGGTAACGTTTTTTACCTTTCTTTGTTAAACCAATTCGTTTCACTAAATGTGATACAAGATAGTTATGTGTGTGTGCACTAGCTGTACACAATCATATCTACTTTGCACATATTCTTCTACTGGCTACTGCCTAAAAAAGTTTTGATATAATGCCAGTGTCTCCAACAAACAGATTCTTTAAATATATTTTTTTTAAATAACTCCTGCAACTCTATTTTTTCATGCAGAATAGCTTGTTTTATAACTGTTACACCTCAAATTACTAGTCCGATACTATAAGTGAATATTTGACATTAGCTTTTCAACGATACAATTATTGTTAAGTATTTTAATTACGACTACTTAGCTGTTAGTCCTATACCAAATAATGCAGCATCTGCCCTTTTAAAAAAATCTTACATATTATGTATTTCCCTTTAAACCTGTACGTCTAGTGCGAGATTATTTGTAAGGTAACTGTATACTTTATAGTCTACGTATGTAGACACTTGGTATGGAGAATTGAAAGTTTAAATATCGTTCGCTAGAGGCGCTGTTCAATTCTCAGTACAAAATGACTATTAAGTATACGGTTAGCTTACGCATAATGCGTGCTGCCCCTAATAAAGTCAGGTACTTTATTATTATCTTCTTCGTAGTTTATTGTACCTTAATTCATCTGCAGTAACTCTGTACGCATACGTCCGGAATCTCCGACAATATATTTGCCCGTCCACCTCATTATGATTTCCAAAAAACTCTAGCTAGTTAGCGAGAGCAACTACGCTCACCAAGAAAGTCATACAACTGAGTAATCAAAAGCTCTTCAAACATCTGGGATTCGAATCGATAACCAGTATTGTTCTGTAAATAATATTTCAGAATCTGTGCGAGTGTGGCGAACTACCGCGGCTGGGTGCAGTTATAAAAGCACTGAACTCCGCCGCCTCGCCGTCGGCCGCGGACCAATTGAAAAGGTGCCGTTCACACTAATTATATTGAAAGTTCGCGCAGACACTGTCCGTGTGGGCAGCAGAAGTGTCATGTGGTTACCTTCGAAGTACACGTAATAAACTTTGCGTAAAATATGTGAATTAGTCAGTTATATGGATCACGTTGATGAATAAAATAATTGTGTCTATGATGATAGATTTTTTTAAAGACCAGTAGCATTTGACCATGCTCTCAGAACAGCATATCATTTTTTATTATCAAATAATTTGTATTGTTGGGAATGTTAAAGTATTTTACACTAATATAAAATTTTACGCTTCATCATAGAATACTAACAATAATAAAACTATAGAATACTTGAAATATCTACAGAAGATTAACTCATCTCTTCTGAACTTATCAGGTCTAATATACCGAAGGTTTGTTTCAGTGCAGGATTTTGATTGATTAATCAGATTTTACCTATTTACTCTTGCCTTGCATTATATCAAAAATCGCGCCAAAATATTCTGCGGGTGATTTTTTTGTGGATACTCTGTCAATTACATAACGTTATGTTACTTCAGTTTTATATAGCAAGTTACTGAAAATCCAGAACAGTAGGTACTATATCCCACTTTATAGGTATACCTACTACAAAATGGAAGACCTTCTAGTTACCAGTTATTTCATAGACTTCTGTTTTATTTATAGTAGGAGTGGGGGTCGTCCCCCTCCACCCGTTAGGTCCCGGTGGTACCGCGATGGAATACTGAGCACTTTGCAGTCCCCAACATGGTCATAAGTTCTTATTTTAGTTTTTTCATGAGATTTTTCTACGGACTGTAACTTTTAAGTGTAGTACTTATCTCTAGTTCTTACAATAACGGCCATAATAAGCAGCCAACCACAGCTTATTCAACTTTGAGTAGTTTACTGGTGGTAGGCTTCGGCCATGGCTAGTCACCACCCACTGAACAAAGCCATGTCGCCAAGCGGCCTAGCCGTGTTCCGGCATGATGTTCGGTGTTGCCATTCATGGATGGCGGGTCAGATCAGTTGCGCTGCATGTGCCTAGTGAATGTAGCGTCTCGATCTACTGCCGCCTTCCTACCTAGGCAAGTATGCTCCATCGTAGATCTCATCGTCACTTACCATCAGGTGAGATCGAGATGAAATACTTGCCTATAATGTAATAAAAAAAAAAAAGTTATCCTCGAAGTTCTGTAGCAAATTTATTACATTTAACATTATACTTGTACCATAAATAGTGTACCGAGCTATAACTATACTTTGTTTTTGTAAATGTTACTTGGAAATAAACTATTCTTATTCTTAAAAAATGTAATAATATCTCGAGGTCATTGACTGGGTTACCGGTAACCACCGCAACCATGTAGTTAACCACTGGCTTTGGGAAACGAGCAGGGTGTTTAAAAAAAAACCTAATTGCTGGACGAAAAAAATCTTATTCCGTTTTATTCCGCTAGAGAAACTCGCGAATGTATCGCGCAGTGTGCTCTGCTGACCGCAACTGGTGCCCTCGCCCCGCCAACGGAATTAACTGCGCGTGTTAAAATAAAACACGATATATAAACATAGCAGCATTTCATTGTGATTTCAATAATTAAAAAGTCCTACTTGTAATAAGTAGGTATACCACAATTGAAATATAACTAATTTCAAGGATTTTATCGCGTTTATTTTATGTTTTTACGTTCCCAACATTTTTGCTGCTTTACAGTAATCATGGTTCCTGAAGGACTGAGGTGTTAGGCGTCCTAGTGTCATAGTTAGAACTGAGGTACCCTCATATTTAGTTGTTTGTTTGTGGTCCGATCTACGTAGAAAGTGCTCAAAGTGTCTTGACGTCTTGCAATGGTGCGCTTGGCTTGTAATAAATATTATATTTTTCTCAAAACACAATAGTATCACATAAAATATTTAATCCATCCACTGAATAGTTAATACGCCAAACATATGTAGGTATGTAAAACTGCAACATATCATGCGTTACGGGCGCCTCGTAAAAATATCAAACGTGTACCTACATCAATTCTATAATGGCTGTTACACACCGAGCGAATGCACGCGTCAATGCCAGTCTTATAATCTCACACTATCCAACAACCAGAAAACATCCTTCTGCTGAACATAATCCTTTCTCCTCACGGATGTCCACACATCGCAGTCACGATATTTTTTACGTAGGGTTACATTAACGTAAGAGTATTCCGTCTCATTCGCACCAGATTTAATCAGTAAGAATGACAGTGACAGCATTCAGTAACTTTCTCGATGACAGCACAATTACGTTAGGAGTTTCATTTAGGAACAGTGATAAGTGTAAAATTTTGATGCCTTGTTGTTGAACGCCGCAACTCCTACTAGAATAAAAAGTATAACACTATTTTATTCCAACTATCAAGTTCTAAATTTGAGATTCTATCCATTAGACTGCGTTCGCTCGGTCTGTCCATGCCTTTATTCGAGGGTGACTCTGCGAAAGATCTCCGTCTCCCTCCCCCTTCGTGAGTTATAGTCAGTCGAGAACTCTACATCAGCACGTGCGAATATTTTATTTCGACCCAGTGTCGTTATGATGAGCTTTGGCGGTTTTGCCAGGGATTCTTTGACTTCGCTAGGGATTTTTGATACAATTGCAGATGGGGTTATTTTGTTTATTTTGTTTTTTTTTTTCAGAGTTAGCGTCTGTCATTAGAGTTGTAAAGTCGAATATTTTCGTCTAACTGAGTGTATTTTTTATTATAATTGGAGGAAAAAATGTGGCAAACAAATTTGGATTGAGTAGATGTTTTTATTTATATCCAGTGTTAGGTGTTTGTAATGTTATTAACTTTGTAAGAGATATGATTGATAGAACGAGGCGATATTGCCGAAAATCCATTGTTAAACAAATAGGGGAAGAGGAACCCACCATGAACGAATGGCTGGGCTCATTCGAAGCCCAGCCGTCCTGAGGATGCCTCGTTTAGAGGCGAAACACGTTTCGCGGAGAATTGCATATTATATGGGGTCCCGACACTCGTGACGGATAGTTTTTCGACTAACATCATAGAGGAGATAGGTGTTGCTTGCTTCTTTAATTGTCGATATCTATACATATAAATAAAATTGGAGTGTCTGTTTGTAATATTAAAATAACCGCTTTTTACTAAGTGCATTTGGATGTATACACGTTACCTATACCGAAACAACATGTTTTACAATTTTTGTCTGTCTGTCTGTCTGTCTGTCTGTCTGTCCGTCTGTCTGTCTGTCCGTCTGTCTGTCTGTCTGTCTGTCTGTTTGTTCCGGGTAATCTCTGAAATGGCTGGACCGATTTTGACGGGAATTTCACTGGCAGATAGCTGATGTAACAAGGAGTAACTTAGGCTACTTTTATTTTAGAAAAAATTGGATCTCTCGAAAAAAAATTAAAACCAATGTTGCAGCGCTGCGCCTGCTTAAAGTTTGATAGCAACAATCTGCAATGCGTCCCGCGGGATCAGAACGCGAGCAGGCTGTTGCCAACGGTTGAGACGTTGTTAAATAACACGCGGACGAAGTCGCGGGCAACAGCTAGTTTTAAATAAAGTTGACAAGACGAGGTTCAGCGATGGGTTCCTCTTCCCCCATTTGTTCTATAAGAATTTTGGTCATGCCATGGGTAGAATTTACTTTTGTTGTACCCGGTTTACATGCGGGATCTTGGTGTTGTCTCTTTCGGGTATAGGCAAAGCGTATCTTGCTATCCTTCGTATAAGTTTCCAGCACTTCTTCCAGTGTCACTCTATCCGCCTTCCTATCCTTCTCCTACACATGCAGTACTACATCTATCGCACTTTGCTCATTCATATGGCTTAAGTTCACAGCGTTCTGAAGTTATCATGCATTACAACTCTTCACAACCATTTCAATCTGTAAATTATAAAACTTGTATCATACTTTCCAATGTTATCTCTACCCGACGCACTTCATATGAATGTTGTAAACGTGATAAATGTGAGACCTGACTGTCGCCGGCCGCCACGAGCCGCGGGCTATGTTTAATGCAAAGTGGGCTTAACGCTGCGACCGACGGCGGCGAGGCGCTGCGTCCCAAGTTTTGACTTGCGACTCTATTATTAATTCTTATTGTCCTTTAGATCGCGCGCTGGAGCGCTTTGAGTGGTTGTTGTTTGAAGTTTATTTAGGAGAGTTGTTCGCTTGGTCATAGAGAGAGATCAGCGGGATTCCAATGTGGTTTGTCATGGGCCTCTTAATATTCCTCTCGCCGCAGTATCAATATGGATAGAGGTGGAAGCCTGACACACTACACGTGTAGAAAAACTAATAATCTTATAATGTACAGCTTTTATTTTTTAAATTAATTATGTGTGTAGTGTTATATGGAGTTTAATCGATAAATGATTCACATTCGAATTGTATTATTATTTAAATTGACGAAAGAATCAATTTGCAGCAATCAACCGCAGTAGTGATGCGGCTCATTGGTTTATATATACATCGATGTAATCGATTATTCGCGTATGTACACACGTCACAACACTCACAAGTGTTTTTTTTTTTTTCGATTGACGTTATCGCTCAACACGATATGCTCGACAATTGCACGAGTCAATCGACTAAAGGTCCATCTAGTGTTCTCGGTATACTTATTTCAACGAACACTTGATGGCTCTGCCGATAATTTGAAGTAGTCCTTACGATATTCTATTTTCATTAGCGTCTATGCATAAGCAGCGTTAGACCATAGATAAATAGTTTTTTGTTTATGATATTAAAAAGTTAATATAGAGGAGAATAGATATCCGAAAAACACTGATCAACAGCACGGCACTTTCATTATTAAGGCAAAATAAATCCCATCCCGAAACCCCGAAGATACACCGAGCAATACAACGCAGGAGGCGACCGGCGGGCAGGCGGTTATTCAATCATTATGAAGTCACCATCATCACCAAACCGCTAAATCAACGCTGAAAGCTATCAATCAGCAGATATTGCTAATTCGAATACCATCACTCGTTCAATGCGGTACGTACAAATCTAAATTCATTTGCGGCCGGCCGTGTTGTCTAAATATTTGAATAATTTGATTTCGCTTTGTCGTATAACTGTAAATTAAAGGGTTGGGACGCCATGATTAGTGAGGACAGGGACGGACGAGGGTCCGCGCCGCGGAACTGCGAAACAAACTGAAATATTCAAAGGCTCGTTAATATTAAAAATACATTTATTTGGTATGTTAATGACAGTACAATTACGAAGTAGACTCGCTGTGGTATTTATTTGTTTCGTACTGTTGAGTTTGACACTCGAGTAATAGCTAAGTTCGAATACCTATTAAGGACACCAGAGAGTTACACAGTCCTTGGTTAATCACCTTCAGAGGACGATTCAATATGGCGGTCCAATCTTTTATTTGAACATGCATCAATTGTTAGTGAGATATATCTTTGAAAACAAAAAAGAATTTAACCTATGGGGAAAGAGGGCAAAGAGGGTCCTCTTTCCCCATAGGTTAACAATGGATTTCCGCCAAGTATAGCCTAGTTCTATCAATTATAAAAAATAATTTTGCAAATTGGTTCATAAATTACGGAGATCTGAGTTAACAAACATAAAATAATACAATCGAATTGAGAACCTTCTCTTTTTTGAAGTCGGTTAAAATATCTAGGATCATATGTAGTCATATACAAGGTATACCTAAATGTCGTAAACTATGGTCATACATAGAATTATATATTACTAAAAATATGATGTCCTCGATCTATGCCATTGATATATTATGATAAAATAATATTCTTCTTAAGGAGAATCAGAAGCAGAATATTGGTTTGGTCCAAGTGTGGACAGCAATCTGTTAATAGTCAGAAAAAAAGTAAAGTATATACATTACTAAAATACATAATGAGGAGATATTTCAATGCAATTAATTTATTTAATATCTAACAATATCGTAATATCACGAGTATTTAATTGTCTCTTTGTAGCTCCGCACAGCCAATCTATTTCATCAGCGAGTGGCCCACAAAACTTCATTGTTGATACAGCAGCGCCCAAAGTTCCGGTCTAAACACATACAATAATTAAAGCGAACAATTTGGTCCCCCTTACCCACTTAATCAGTTACGCTTTGAATAAATAGGGATAAAAGATCCCTTTTCGAAATTCTCATGTCTTTACTAATTAATGGGAATTCCGAATTATATTAAAATATTGTATAAAAGCCTCTACGAACGGCACAACGTGGTAACCGATCTATCGGGTCGATTTGTAGATTGATATGTCAATTGGTAAGGATTCTACAAATCGGCCCGATAGATTGGGTGGCTAATTGTGACATTTGTAGAGATTTTAAGAACTCTCACAGTCACACATCAATCGCGAGAACCTGCGACGTCGTATATCGAACGTAAAAAACAAATGCACAGCGAAAAAAAAAATTGCAGTCGCTGGCGTCGTTCATGCGATGCATCGTCTTATACTAGAGCCTTAGGGTGTTCATTTCTGTGTAACACATGAGACACATGCCTATCAACTAATTTAATACTCAAGACTAACTGACAGACGTTGCACTGCCCGAGCCGGGGGACCTAGAGCTGTAATGTGTTGCATAGACGTTCTTCACACAACGTAGGTGGGCACTAAGGAGGTATACTTGGAATTTCGACCTTTAAGGGGGTCGAATGGGGTGACGAAGTTTGTAAGGTTTAATGGTAACGATCGAGCACATGGCTAGTCTCAACATAAAAGCAAAGTCTTCATGCACACCGAGTATACACTCACACAATCAACGGATTAATAATTACATAACCACTACACAGATTCTCAATGTGCTCACTGGCGACATAAAAGCCGTGTATTGACTAACCGCGCGGCTGGGTGGACCTGGTTTTAGGCACATATGGGCTTGCAACGTGTAGCATCAGTTTTATTCTTAGCAATTAGTTCACGCGAAGTTAACGTAAACAGTCAGACTGAAAGCGAAGCAACTAATAGGTGACAGTGCTCGGCCGAGGCATGTCGCTAGGTTGCCCGAGCAGTCAGTACGTGGCTAATGCCGATGAAATCTGTGGCGTACTATACCTACGTACTGACAGGACGACGTATACTTTTTATGCATAAACACACTGGTAGAGCTGATCTTTTAACTCAACAACAGCTTCGTCTGTATGTCGTCGAGCCTTATTGGTGCAGGTGGTGAGGTGCTCGCAGGACTGTTCGTTATGACGACGAGCGTTCGTTAGGCTGAGGTCCAGCTCATAGCCTAGGAGTACCGCTGCCCGGGATAGTCCTTTGAGGCAGGATGTTACGTTACCCCTGGAAATACAGAACCGCTTAATATCAATACGTGGATAGGACTAAAATGTTATTAGTTGGTGACAAGTCCTGCTAAGAAAAACATCTACACTTCAAAAAGGGAAGCATCAGGTGGTTGCCAAGCGTTATGTTAGTTCAAAGCAAAAGAAGCTTCGATTGTAATATCAAACTATCGTATCTTGACCTGACCTCAGTTTGACCGCACATTACTCGCCAAAATAGGCTGTATGAGCCACTGACGACAACAGAAAAAGGCGGAGCAGCAAGGGCTTCATAACCCATAGCCACCCATCAACTGAAGGACGACCACTGCTGGACAAAGGCCACCCCCAATGACTCACCCATCACGGTCCTGCGCAACTGGCATCCACCGCATTCCTGCGACGCGTGTGATATCATCGGTCTACCTTGTGGACGGCCATCCTGTTAAATGTAGCAAATCCCCGTGCATAGCTCTCTGCATTGCGCGCTGAGTGACCTTGAACATTCTTCGTACCATGTCTATACATTAACCACGTAACTGGCAAATTGACTACGTAACCTATAGCAGAAAGCGGATCTTCTCAAAATAAAAAAAACTTACTTCTGCGTACTCCTCTGCCCGCTAACTTGGAACGTCCTCGTAGCATCTATCAAGGTTGCTTGCATATGATTCCTGGTGATAGCTATCATCTCTTCCGCATACTTCCCCATTTTGGCGATAGAAGCACGAGCTTCTTCTGTGCAGGCGTAGACCTGTGCTACATGGGTACTGGCTACGGTACGGGCGAAGCGGCGTTCCTCGTCACACATTGCTGGAAAAATGTAGGGAATTTACTTCGGCCGCCCTTTTAAGACCTTCTAATAACTCCTGCCGGCTAGGTATGGTTAGACTGTAGGCTCTCACCAGTTAATATTATTAAACTGGTAAGGGTAAGGATAGAGGTTTGGGTAAATTAGATAATGATAATCGCATCATGATTGGTAGGATGTGGCCATCACTGCAAATGTGCAATGCCTATTCCATGATGCATGGTGTCCTTTAGCTCTTAATAATGAGATTCATCAAACGCACACACCTGGTACTTGCAGCTCATCAGCAAGTTGCGTTATCTCCGTGTAAATCTGCTGCTTCTTCTGTATCCCTGCGTTGATATCATCTTTTATTCTGCGCAGAATCTTGGCAGTTAACTGTTGGTAAGAGTTCTGGATATTTCTGTGGTACGTATCCAAGAATGGGGCTAACACTGTGTCCATGTACCGGGATATTTCACTAGGAGAAAAATATAATTATTTAAGACACGTAATATATTAAGGAAAAACATAACCGAGGCTAATCAGGTGAAGAAAAAGTTATGACGACAGATATAACTTCACCGAAATGAGTGAAACTCTAAAATTGGGAAAAAGATGAATCAAGCCTGGAAGCAGTAAAAAAAGAAGAAAATATAAAAAAAAATAGATGGAAAAGGTTGAATCAAGATAGACATGTACGTACAGATCCCAATAAAATTAAGGCAAGGTAAGGTTGTGTTACCTGTTAGCTAAAGCCAACTGCGGCCTCATCTGCCTTCTAATGGCCGTGTCATTTCTGTACCTAGCTCTGAGGCGGACTAGATGCTCCTCCAGCTCCACCGGCTGGTGTTGCCACGGCGGGATCTCGAAGCAGAGCCCACCGTCTTGACGGAGGTGATTGCTGCGGTACTGAGGACAAATATATCTTTTCAAATTACTGTTGGGTACAGGGCATATTGCAGCCATTCATATAAAATGAAAACAAACATGATACATCTCCAATAATAGTGTTAAAAGCTACTCCATTTAGAATGTACGCAAGTATATCAAGCAGGTATGTAACCTGTGATCGTTATAGTAATCATGCACGTATTACAACCTTTGGGGTCGAGTCACCTTCGTCCGTAGGAGAATTAAGTACCCTCGAGATACCCTACACGTGACCCTGGGTGGTGCCAACCAGGTGACAACTCTACTGGTGGTAGGCTTCGGCCGTGGTTAGTCACCACCCACTGAACAAAGCCATGTCGCCTAGCGGCCTAGCCGTGTTCCGGCATGATGTTCGGTGTTGCCATTCATGGATGGCGGGTCGGATCAGTTGCGCTGCATGTGCCTAGAGAATGTAGCGTCTCTATCTACTGCCGCCTTCCTACATAGGCAAGTGTGCTCCATCGTAGATCTCATCGTCACTTACCATCAGGTGTGATCGAGATCAAATACTTGTCTATAATGTAATAAAAAAAAACAAAACACTGACTCAGTCGTGTCTGCACTACGCGTTTAGAATCTCATCTTGAAATTTCGCAATATTATTTTGGCGACAATTCTGTTGGTATACAACAAAGTAAGCGTGACTGAACTAAAATGTACTCTTTGATGTTTTTTTTTAAGATCATTGTGTGACAGCTATATTTCTCATAGTGTCAAATTCAGTTAGGACGTAATTTGTAGACAACATAATTACAAATAAACTTAATTAGACACAACGCTATATTGCACTGGGTTCGGGATTTTCGCACTTCTATGAGGTGTGACAGTAAAGTTCCAGTAAAGTTCAAATATTTTAACAGGTCGATCAATAGGCTATAAAGGTCACATTCCCGACAAAAATAATCAAATAATTAGAAAATTTAAAAATAAAATAATGGCTGGCTGGCTTTCTGAGAGAAAAATCAAACACTGTGTACACATTTATTTTACATATAAACTGGATAATTCTGACGTACTTGTTAACCCCCTTAAAATATTGTACACTATTTTTGTTACACCTTGTTTAAATGTTCGATAATAATGATCACGGTACTACTCACTCTACAACTAAACACAGGGTCCGCAGCTTCCGTCCATACCACGTATACTACAAAAGCCAAACTCGTTATAAGCATTTTTACTAACTCTCACAATATTATAATGGTAACTGAACGATCAGGGTTACCTCGGGAGAGCTGCTACGTAAACCGTTTTATGACTTCAAGTGCAATTACAAGCTTCAATGGAACATGAAGAATGTTAAACTATTATATAACAGCGATCACTAGATTTGCGTAGAATACTGTGTAGTTGCACTTTGAATTTTGACGACCTGATTAGCGCAGTTGGTAGTGACTCTGCTTTCCGTGCAAAGCGTCCCGGTTTGAATCCTGTTAGGGACAAACTTTATGTGATGGGCACCTAAGTTTGTACCCAAGTCATGGATGTTTAACATCTAAAAGCAATATATACTAAGTTCGCCTCCAGTCCATTGTACGGTACCCTTATACAAGCGATGCTTAGTGTGGGACCGTATAGTTGGTGTGTTCGTCTGGCGATATTTGTTTTATTAATTTAGCTGTGGTAGCACCTACAATACGAACCGGAAGACGTAGTGTAGGACGGTCCCCACAATGTGGACCGATGATATCACACACGTAGCAGGAAGCCGGTGGATGCGAGTGGTGGAGCACCGTGATGTGTGGAAGTAATTGGGGGAGGCCTATGTCCAGCAGTGGACGTCTTTCGGCTGATAGATAGATAAATAGATAGTTGTGATAAAAGTAGTGTGCAAAAGGCCAGGGTAAAAGGTATTTCGCAATATTTGTTTTTTATCTTTTACTATCATTCATTGATTCAAACCAATTAGAATCCCAATTGAGGTCGCCTAGGTAGAAGCCGATCAAGAAAATGATGGGGAGATGAATTAATCACCTTTGCAGGAGCACCAAACATGGCAGGAGATAGCCTAAGGAAGACACGTGTGCAGAAGTTAAAGGGAGGCCTTTGCTCAGTCTGTCTGTCCTTTGCTCAATCTGATTATTGAGAATCAGGAGTTGAATCCATAGTATCAATGTTCGTTACAAAGCCACTAACATCCTGTATAGAAAGTTCCTTATATATAAGTAAGGTTGATCAAATACTCGCTTTTTAAACGAGTTGGGAAGATTCAATCCCCAGCATCGCCCCTCTGCTCGGATGAACCATGTTCAAACAGACACTACAGCACCTATGGCTAAAGTTTTGCAATTAAATTGTTATAGCTCCATATACGTGTAGGTACGCACCTCAAGTTAAAATCTCTTATTCAGTGAGAACTCGGTTGCAGACATTTGACTGTGAAATCTCGTAAGACAGAGTTTATGGACCCTGTGCTCGCTCCGTGCTATTCATATGCCGTATCGTCTGTGCACAGGGTCGGATTCAAAAATTATTACACTTTAAAATTTATAAACAGCAGACATCATATGTGACAATTTTTATTGACTAAATAGCTCTATCAAAGTCTGCTCAAATAAATACCTTATGGAAGACAATTGACAATAGTTACCCAACAGTGTGTTTGAGTTTTAAGTATAGCTCCGTCCCGCTGAGTTGCATGTCAGAGAGTATTTTAAAAAGTTAACAATTAAAAGTACAATTGATTAATCATAAAAAGTTCAAATTTAATTTACATTTACGTTCATTATAAGCCTATTGTGTCCCAAAACGGTCGATTCATAAAATTAAACGACCGAATAAAAACTTGGACGGCTATTCAAGAAACTTTGTACCGTACCTTTTCCATTGTGCCACCAGCTACCTGCTATTGATTTTTAATTAGTATCAAGAAGCGAAGTAATGAGAGGCTGGAAACTTAAATATAACACTCAGAGATAATAGTATTAATACGATCTGAAACTTAATTCAGTGACTTCAACCGAATTCAATTAATCAGCATTCTAGGAATTAAATAGAGAATTCAGATCCCACGGTATTGATTATTTCAGTAATTCCCTTGTACAGTAAGTAGTATATGGAATCAGTATTACTAAATAGTAACAACAAGTGCATGCAGAATTGCGTTTTTACAGATTCATAAACTTCAATCCTCCATCCATTGTCCCAATTATCATTCCATATTCCTGCAATGGTTCCTCCGCCTGCTGAGATCAATTCGCTGTTTATGCTATCATTTTCAGCAGTTGACCCCAGTAAGTGGCTAACATAACAAAAAGATTCTCAAAAAGGGCCTCTACATGTTGGACCCATGTCCCCAAGCCAACAACACACACCCGTCCCCAAGCCAACGGCACAAGCCTTCCAAAGATCCGGGTATACCCTATTAATGTCCCACTGTTGGGTACGAGCCTCCCCTCAATGCGAGACAATGTCCACAATGCTCTACAGGCTTATTCGCGAATTAATCTGACATTTTATTCTCATATCAAACTGTTCTATTATAAGGTACATGTTTGCTTAGGAGTATTAAGAAACAAAACACTCGCATCCCAATACGGCTCTGTATTTCAATTTGATGACGTCATCTGGTGTGGCGGGTACATAATATGCGAGGATTAGGCAGACATGCTGCCTGGAGAAACACCTGCGCGCTTTGATGCTGCGCGTTTATAAACCGATGAGCATAGTGCAACATCCAAAGCTAAGGGTCAACCAATCTGACTAAATCCTTGTATCCAGTTACATGTGGATCCATCCGTCTTACATCAGCTGAAGGACACCCACTACTCTCCATGACTGCCACACATCACAGACCTCCGCCACTCGCATCCATTGCGCTGTTTTTTTTTGGGACTAGGCCCGCTACACACTCCCACCACTGCTACTCCTGTAAGCCAGGATCTACAGTGGTGTCCAATGAAGACACCGAGGTTTGACCCTCGGCGAGTCCCGGGATAAAGTTAATTGTCTTGGAACCCGCACGAAATTAATCGAACGATAAATAGGAGGAGTTGGAAGAAAATTATCCACTTCCCTCCATTGCAAAGCGGGAGACAAAAAGATCTGGTAGACAAATTTCCACAGAAGTAAGACTCTTAGAGCTGGACTAATTCCAGGTGTAAGGCACCACGGAGAGTTTACCATCCACCATCGCACTGTTTGTGATATTACTAGTCCACCTCGACCTCTACGTCTTGCGGCGTGTGGTCGTTATTCTAGAACCTTCCTGCCCCATAAGCTACCACCACTGCCCCTTCAGCGTTGTGATTCTAAGAGCTATGTCAGTTACTTCAGTTGGTCAACGCGTCATCAATTCTGATTCTATAGTATAGCGAAACCCCGACTATAGACACTTCACTCCATTGCGCGCGGAGCGTCCTTACTCTTGCTTCAAATATCTTGAAAATTTTATCGATACGAGTATAAACTATCCATCGACCTTTTAAAACATTTTACACTATTATTGTTGCACCTTAACTTTTTATAAATCATTTTCCATCTTCTTTCGTGTGTTTTTTCCAACGCTAAGTGCTCCGGCTATCAGTGCCTGGACGTTGCCTGAATTAATTACGAGCTTAATTATTATTTCCAGCGCAATAAACAAGGGTGATTCGTGTTTCACAACCGTGTTGTTAATAAACAGTAAAGTGTTATCTATCAAATTCTATATAATATTTACAAAAGCCACACCAATTTCTATAAAACGCAGCCACGGAACCAAAACTATCTCGTTGACACCAAATTACTATCAACAAAAAATCCCGTATTGAAGCTGAAACCACGAGATGGATTTCAATGAAACCCCGGCATCGTGATAGCGTACATCCCGGGTCAACATAAAGGATACTTTTTATCCGGGAAAATGAAAAGATTTTTACGGGATAGCTAATAACACGAAAAGCTCGTAAAAGATGACGCTGGCGCAGCTAATCATAATAACATAAAACTACACAAAAGCTTATTGTTCTGTCATAATTTCCATAAAAAAAATATGGAGCATTCAAATAAAGAAATAAACAAATTCTCAAAACAAGCCTCACAAGGAAGACATACCGAACTGAGCCAATTAAACGAATCTTTTGTTTTCCACATTTCTTGTTAGACCAAGTATTTCTTAACAGAAACATTCCTAGCGCACCGGTGGGCGCACGAGACGTGGGACTGAGCGCAATGAAAATATTTCCGCGCTACGAATTTTCAGAGAATTTCCAGAATAAGTAGTCAGTGGAGAATGAAAATGAGCTTTATGTAAATGAATATAAGATGGTTTTACTGTGGGTGATGTAACTGTTTGACGTTGAGTGCGGATAGTTGTTATGAGGTGTGTCTCCTAGTTAGATGGTATTAAATAACTAAACTACAAAAATGTTTTATATTCGTTCCAGTTTCATTATTATGTATTAATAAAATTTTAATTATAAACATACTAACAATTGCCAATTGTTTTTTTTTAACCAAGTAATGATATTAAATCAACCTATTCAGTACCATAAGCCACAACTTGAGATGATTGTTGTTTACTGAGTCAGATATCAACCAACTAGCTTAACGGCTGGGCCTAGCTTGTATCCCAAGCCTAATGTTTAAAGATATCTAGTGCTTAACAGTGGGCTATTTTAATTCTGAACACTACATATTATTCCACTGCAATACAAGCTCGCCGGTGACACGGTACAGGCGATGGGAAATGACACAAGCGACAGTGCTTGGAACCCGACCGATGCACCTGACTGTACCTACTGTGTACACTCAAGTTCTACAGTATAAATTATAATTAACTAGCTGACCCGACCCTGACATACGCTGTCCTGCCCCAAATTTTCCATTTTTTCTACCCCTTATAACATTATTTGGACTGAAGCGTGCGTTAAAAAAACGGTATTTATCTTTACAGCCAGCAACAGCATTTTTTTATTATTCATCTGTATAGATGATAATAAGGTAATTCATTTTAATGTGTTATACCAAAACAACGAAAAGGAATGCTTTATTGACTTCTTATATTTACGCGAATACTACACATTGAAATAAAACTATATTTTTTTTAGGATTTTAAGGAATGCTTTTTAAGTATCTGGCAATCTGTAAGTCTTAGTATTATTTCTTTCCTCTAACTCACTAACAAACATTTACCATTTTGACTTTGAAATATAGCACTTTCGTCATTGAGTTAAAGTCTTGAAACAGAAAAAGCACACGTCCTACTTTCCCGTTCTCGCACACAGCAGCTCCGAGATGTATGTAAAAAGTACATCGTAATACAAAATCCCATCTAAAGGAATAGACCTGAAAAAAGTTCTAGATAAAAAATAAAAGCCCCTCTGGAAAAGTTTCAGACAATCACTGATGATGTTTTTTATTTAGTTTATTCCGCTTGGATTTGGCGGATAATAGATCTTCACGATACGAAACAAATTGTAAAATAGTGAGTTACTTTAATAGGATCATATTTTAAAAATGGAATATCTTTCTTTATCACTTTTATATTTCTTTAACTTGTTCTGTGGGTGTTCTGTCAAAACCTTTTTTAGGGACCCGATTGTATTTTTTTTAATACGATTTTGAATTTTACAAGAACATCACATTGTTTGATGGTCACAGAGGAAATAATGTCACATTCAGAACAGCCAAATATTCGGTTTAACTATATCATAGTTAGTGAAGTGAAAAAATAAAAGCATATCGATTTCGCATGCTTAACTGACATCACAACAAAAATATGATATGATATTTGCTCATTTTATGATATATCAAATCCAAAACACAATGGAAAAAGGTGCGTCCCTCGAGGGTTGAACTGTTGTCGAATTACCCCTGCTCCCACCTGGGCCACCCACTTACAGTTCGGCTTAACTAGACCACATGCACTCCCTATCATGTTTTAGATAGGTGCTCCCAAAGGTATATCGCCTTATTTTCTTCAGCCCTTCAAATTCGAATTTATTTATTAGTAGTACTTTCTATGACTATAATATAAGCGCATTCATGATTTATTTTCGGTATTTCAATATTATGTTTGCCGTTGCGAAATAAAAAAATAGCTTTCGAATACCTACCATAGACAAGCCAGTCGTCCTTGCGAGCACAGCAGTGAATGATGTGGAACATTCCGTGAGAAATGAGACGTGAGCGCCATCTGCCGGCTCTTTCGACGCCGCGGCTCATTTGCGCAGAGAACAGGGAGGGGTGAAAGGGAGCGAGTATGCCAAGCAGTGCTCGTGCTTTGTACATTCTTTATAAGTAACTTTGAATTTGTAAATCGAATTTCGAAAAAACAAATGATTTGCTTTTAATAAGTCATTAGTCGTCCAATTATTTTCGGTTTAGTCCCAATCAGGTACGACTGGATACTTTTTGTAATTTCATAGGTATATTAGCAAGAAGCATATGAAGACTGTCGGTGCCTCCTTTAGTGAACAAGTTATATGCTGATTATTATTTAGAATTAGAATTAGACTGTGAGTAGGGCAAGCTTGGCTATCATTACTGTTGATAAGATCTTGATAATACTTTTAAGTTATCAAATATTACAGTCGTTATTTAATTTCTAATCAACACATGGCCTAATAAACGAAAAATATGGCTAACCTCACTTAACAAACCAAAGAAAGTTTCGCGTCCGAATCCGTAGTTTTTCGATCGTTTCCGCGAGTTTTTGATAGGATATAATAAATTACCAGCGCTAACTGTAGTTGTACCATAAATATCACTCAGCCTGAGTCGAGCAATAAATTCAATAGACGCAAAGAAAGGGCAGAAAGCAATTTGCCCGAACGTTATCACATAAATTGCTTTCGTCGTATGGAAAAATCTTTGTAAGGCATAACCAATAAAACTGGAATTATTATTTTTCATTTGGATATCATTTATCGGAAAGGATCGGTTGCGTTTTTTTTTGTGCTCTGCACATGCTCTGCATGGATGGCGGGTCAGATCAGCTGCGCTGCATGTGCCTAGTGAATGTAGCGTCTCGATCTACTGCCGCCTTCCTACCTAAGCAAGTATGCTCCATTGTAGATCTCATCGTCACTTACCATCAGGTGAGATCGAGATCAAATACTTGCCTATAATGTAATAAAAAAAATAAAAAACTGACATGAAACTTGGCTATATTGTGCCAATAGCAAATATTTTATCTATAGGTATCCCGCCATACCTAGCTGTGGACACACTCGTTTATATCCTTATCTTCGTCTATGATCGGACAATAATGGAAACAGGCCGTTACATTTTCGTCCGATAAATCGTATAAAAATATAAATAAAAAATGGAAAATGGTACTTCGCCCGCCACACACTCGCACCACTGTTACTCCTGTAAACCAGGGCCGGTAGCAATGTAATGCAGTCCAAAAATCTCCGACACTAGCCAATAGTCACACCTCGGTGAGTTCCAGGGAAAAGCTAATCTTCCTGGACCCAGCAACAAATTTAATCAAAAACAGCCAAAGATATGCACGCAAAGTAGGGACAAAAAAATAAGTAAACTGATTGCGAAGGAAACCAGGCTTAAAGCTGGACGAAGACTAATTTTATCGCACCACGGTTGGTATTCAACCATTGGGTCCTAATCTTGTGGAGTGATTATACTTTATCCAAAAGAAATGGCAACACTATAATCACTGGCCATAAAAAATGAACGCACATAAAAAAAAACACAAAAATAATATCGAAGAGCGCAATCCAACACCATGTACTGCTCTCTTTAAAACGAGAAACTAAGGCACGACCACCGCCTGTACAGCCTATATTTCATCCGGAATCCAGTACAAACCCACGGCCACAAAGCCGATAAATCCAGAGATTTCTATTACAGATAACGGCCTGATTCTTCCGGATATTTAATTTTATATCCCGATTTTAGAACGGAATACTTATTTTTAAACTTTTTGAATTTTCGCGCTTCAATGAGATGGCTTCGGTTTTACGCGGGAAATTGGGGAATACTTTTAAAAAAAGTTTATAACTTCTTTTTTATGAACTGTCAAATCGATTTTGGTGTTGGTTTGGTACGGCGTTTGGTGGAAACTGGAGAGTTATGTTGAAATAGTATGTAAAGTTTTATATTCCTTTTTATTTATTAATTGAATGAAAAGCGTACACGAATAAAATGGTACCTATATCTTATAGGTACCATTTTATTTTAGATCCTTATATTCTTGCTATAACTTGACTTTTAAAGCATTCCTGAGATGTACTTAGTACTTACGGGATTTTTTCAATGAAGTTTTCTTTACATTTAGAAGATTTTATTTCATTTTCTTCATTATTATTATGGGTACCTACTAAAACACTTAACGCAACGACCAAGAAATTTCACTCGACACTAGCAGAAATTAGGAAATTAGTTGTTTTCCTACAAAAAATTAAGAATAAAAAATCATGGCATGCTGTGTATCATAAAGGCCCTATGCCTAGAAATGCGATCAGACAATATTATTCACAACTTTTAAAACGTACGCACTTACCTGAGTCGTTCACAAACATAATTATATCAACTAAAACATTTGGACTTCAAAAGGATAAACATTCCACAATAAAAAGTAATAATTCCAAGTAATTAACCCCGAGGTGAAACTCGAAAATTAATAAAAAAGTATTTTTATGTGGTATTTTGATATTATTTTCAAAGGTTCCGTGGTTTTATTTTTCTCTGGAATAGACATAGCATTCGCACTTCTTGTGAAGTTGGTAATGAAAGCATAGTTTCGGCGATTCCGATATCATACAGCTTTAGTTTCAGTGTTCCTATCAGTTAAGTTCACTTCATTACGTAACTTCTATAGCTTTCATTGAGCATGTGCCATCCTGCTCGCACCACAAATTTCATATATAAGAATTACAGTGACAGCATGTTTTCTTGATTGCGTTACGATTACTCCACTGAACCCTCCAGAATCCTCCACCTGGACAACTTCCAATTTTTTTCGTCAACAATTTTTAAAGTGATGCCGTTAAATTAATTGGGGCTCTGAATGACTCGTAACAGTAATGGCGGGAAGCTTTCCCATTATTAATATTATCATTTTGCTGTGTTTTATAATTCTCTGAGTTGTACAGATGGAATAGCAGGTACAGTTAGATTGTTTTTTAATATATAACTTTTAGGCTAATGAGTTAGTCACTGATATTGCGGGAGTAGATACCATGAAGTCAAGGTACAAAATATTTGTTCCTTCCGTTTTCCTTTCCTGCCCTCCCTAAGATATTGACGTAAAGCACCACTCACTTGACACTCTTATGCCATCATAGACTTCATTTTTGAGACTGGATTTTTCCTTCAAAAATCACTTTTTTTTAATTAAAAGAAACATAAAATAAGGCCACTACTACGCTTTCGATTCTCATCGTCGGCTGCTAACAAGGCTACGGAGGCGGTAATTGGTCCAATATCAGTTTAGTCACGAACTCGCAAAAGTCGCTGTTTAATGACATTCATGTAACCTACGGTGTAGAACGCGAGAGCCCTTAGTAGGGGTGACAGACGTTTGATGTAGAGCCCTGATGGGATAACAACGTTATTGATATTAAGTACTTCGCTCTTTTTGCTGTGCCTTCATTAAAATCATAACTGGTATTATAGAGTCACCATTATTAAAAAATCTATTAGCCCCTCCAACTAAGGTAAAACATGACCAATGTGGTATTGGTTCGATTGTTAATCGGCAGTGTAGAGGTATCTGTAGCCATAGACGACATTGTAAACAAGCAGTAGAGTTCCAAGAAATAGACATATTAAGGTCCCTACGGTTCGTAGAGCACATTATACGATTAGTCTGCCCACAGCGCTGATACAAATTGTGGGCCAAATCCCTATTGACATTAAGTTGACAACGGGTCAATCTTCGTCACGGCCCAATTGTCTACAATAAAATGGCGCGCTTATGCCTATTTAACGGGAAATGTCAAGGGAGACTGGCCATTATAATACCGTTGGAAAAGTCGGTAATTTTCAATTTTTCTACCAAAAAGAAACACGCCTTTGTCCCCAAAAACCGACCTTTGGAGTTCACGGGTCGACAAACCTTTTATCTAAAGATAATTTACTTGAAGAAATATTTTCTCTCGGCCTCGGTCGAACGAAATTATTGAAAAAGACGAAGAAATTGTGTTTATTGAATTTACGCATGGCGAATGTATAAATCATTGAGATACGAGCATGAGCGTGTTATTTATTCTTAGCGAGCGTTTGAATATAAATATATAGCGTTGGTATGATGTATGTGGAAAGTTGAGTGCGTGTGTCGAACGATTTGCGGTCATAGCGTACGTCACCACTTTATTTCGAACTAGCTGTTGCCCGCGACATCGTCCGCGTGGTATTTAACAAAGACTCAACCGTTGGCAACAGCCTGCTCGCACGTTCTGATCCCGCGGGACGCATTGCAGATTGTTGCTATCAAACTTAATCAGGCGCAGCGCTGCAACATTGGTTTTATTTTTTTTAGAGAGATCCTATTTTTTTTTCTAAAAGAAAAGTAGCCTAAGTTACTCCTTGTTACATCAGCTATCTGCCAGTGAAATTCCCATCAAAATCGGTCCAGCCATTTCAGAGATTACCCGGAACAAACAGACAGACAGACAGACGGACAGACAGACAGACAAAAATTTTAAAAAAGTTTTTTTGGCATAGGTACCGTGTATACATCCAAACGCATTTAGTAAAAAGCGGTTATTTTAATACTAGCTGTTGCCCGTGACTTCGTCCGCGTGGTATTTAACAATGACTCAGCCGTTGGTAACAGCCTGCTCGCGTTCTGATCCCGCGGGACGCATTGCAGATTGTTGCTATCAAACTTTAGTCAGGCGCAGCGCTGCAACATTGGTTTTAATTTTTTTTCGAGAGATCCTATTTTTTTTTCTAAAATAAAAGTAGCCTAAGTTACTCCCTGTTACATCAGCTATCTGCCAGTGAAATTCCCGTCAAAATCGGTCCAGCCATTGCAGAGATTACCCGGAACAAACAGACAGACAGACAGACAGACAGACAGACGGACAGACAGACAGACGGACAGACAGACAGACAGACAGACAAAAATTGTAAAAATTGTTGTTTCGGTATAGGTACCGTGTATACATCCAAATGCATTTAGTAAAAAGCGGTTATTTTAATATTACAAACAGACACTCCAATTTTATTTATATGTATAGATTACAAACAGACACTCCAATTTTATTTATATGTATAGATTGCAATTTGTGTTGAAGGGTAGGGGTAAAATACAATTCAAGGTGTAACAAAAATAATGTAAACATTTTAATAAGGCCAACAAGTAGGTTATAAAGATAACGTTCCCAAAGAAATAAATCAAATCATTAGACATTAAAAAAATGATACCCTGTACTGAGAGTACTGAGTGTTTACTCTTAATTGCATAGCCAATAAAAAGTAAAACTTACGTTCCGACTGCGATCAAGGATATCGAGTAGTCGATGAGCGAGCAGATTGCAAGCGTGGTATTGCACTAGCACAAGCATGCCAGTATCAAATTCGGAGAAACCTGGCTGCTTACAGGTGGCATTTGTTTTATAGACTCGAAATTTCAGTTAAAAGCATGCGCAAGGTAATTTCCATTGCGTGCCTTATTATTGGTGCGTTTATGTATTTCGGCCTTTAATGTGGGAGTACCTTTTAACTGATGTATTAAGCAAATGAATTCCTCTTCATGTAGTTTTTTCTAAACTGCGGTATCAGAATCATAATCAGAATATTTTTTATTCACGTAGACCATTAAGTACAGTACTTATGAATCGTCAAAAGTTACAAAAACATTATGCTACTGCTTTACCACCCGTTCGGAATGCCGTTCCTATGGAGAAGAACGGGCAAGAAACTCCATGGTTGCTCTTTTTTTTTAAATAGATCTTTTACATTTTTGAGCAATACACAGCAACAAAAGGTACCACTGTCTTTTCAGTCTGGACTTTAGTGTACATTTAGGTAGTCATGGTTCGGTTAATTTAAATGTAAAATCTTAAGGCTGCTGTGGCAACAGACAGGGATGGCCTCCTCGTTCCCGTTTTAATTAAAATCTCTTTGTTTGTTGAATTTCTTTGTGCAGTTTGTATACGTCTACTACATTAGTAATTATATAGTCAAAAAGAAATAAAATAGTTTGTTACTACTCTTATTCCAATGCAATTAAAAAAATAAGCAGAAAAAGGATTGCCCGATTGCAGGACATTACTTAACCACAGACAATTCTGCACAAATCTTAATTAGCTGATGCTCGAATTGTTTACTTGTTAAGCGGCACTTTATTCGCTGCTCTGCTTCCACTTAACATTAATTAATTAGTAAAATGCATGTTTTCTTGCCAGAGACAACTTCTGGATTGCTGAAAGCTAGAAGTTTATGTCGTGTATTTTAAGTTTATGTTAACGATTACACAAAACGCTTGGGACTCCAAACAAAACCGCGGGTGAATGATAACTTGTCCGATATTATTACACTGCATTAAAAAGGGCTGGTATGACCAAAATACCGTCTTAAGCTGCCAACTGAGCTTGTAAGTATTATTTACGACTACAGGCAAACTTTCGCAAACAATAATATTATAACTAGCCATACGGGGCAGGTACATACATACAACCAGCTTATCCTCGATGGAGGTTTATTTGCAAGTCATTAATCTCACAAGTTGGCTTGTTTGCGCGAACTTTGCAAGCGTGTTTCAGACTACATCGCGGAAAAAAGCAAGTTGGCGACATTAGAATATTGCGGGCAGTTCTTCGTAGTAAATCACTTGGACAGTGGTTTCAAACTATAAGATAGGTTGAAGTTTGGTGGTAGGTTCACCTGCGGGGTTATTTTAAACCATTCGGAATCGATATCGGAAACCGAATCGAAAACTGCTGAGCTGGATTACCGCAATCGCTATTAAAATTTCCGAATTTGATTATCTTCGATGTATCTTGATGACAATGCCAAATAGTTTTTTCAAAAAGTCTTCATCGGGAAGCTCGTAGGGAGCGACACTAACATCGGAAAATTTCAAATCCGTTTCCGATGTCGATTCCGAATGATTTAAAATAACCCACCTGTACGGACTTGTTATGTAAATGACTGAATAGCCATTGATAGTGAGAAATATATACAGTAAGAATATTTTCTTCTTGTATTTTGTAAACAATAATCCTCTAGAAGGTAATAGATGCGATGATTGATTTTACATAGCCAATTGAGATCGTACTTTTTTGTTGTATTTTTAGTAAGTTGTTGAATTTATTTTCGTACCTATATTCTACTATACCATACATAGTAATATACCTATATACATTTTGGAATATAAGAAGTCGTAGCCTAGTCGGTATAACCCTAGTTATCGGCGCGTGATTCGGTAACACCTTGGAGGGATGAGCACCTGTTGTTGCAATTATATTGTACCTACAGTTCAGTTATGTTTTGTGCATTGTATGACAAAATATTGGCTGTGCTGTGTTGATAATATAATAGATGGGAAAGTATTACACTTGTTATACTTACTTTGCCTTGTGTATTGTTAGCATCTGACCGATGTTGGGTGGTAAACAATGTTGGAAGGATAGAATAAACAGTTAACATTTTTAATTACCACAGTACATTTCATTTATCCATATGTTTATGTGTACTCTTCTTATGTTGGTGGCTTCCATCGCTTAATGCTTGTGTTGTTTATTGGTGTGTTTTTAATCATGTAGGTTAGGTTCACTGACGTCCATGATACAAGTACGCTAGACTAATGATATCCTTTAAAATGACAGCTATCTATGGTGCCTATTTGAAGCGCCCCCATCGTGGGGGAAAGGAACTAAATCTGACGTAAAATGCAAATGGCCGTTGTTTTGTTTACATTGTCTCCGTGTTTATAAAGTGATTTAAAAGGTTTAACGCGATTAAACTTGTTTGTTGTGTCGTATTAATATAGTTAATACATAAATAAGTGGCGTTAGTTAATAGGTAAACCATGAATGAGTGCGTGTTATGCAAAACTCTTTACCAGAAGGGAAGTGGGGTTACATTCCACAAGTAAGTGAATTTACGGCTAATATTCATGAAATTAAAACTTCTATTGATATTATAGGCACTTAAAAATATGTTACTAATCTTATTTATACGTGATTACAACGCATTTGTCTTTGTATTATCGGTTTTTTATAAACAATAAAATTCAATAGTGCTGTAAAAGTTCCTTGTCGATAAAATTTATCGATATTTTTTCTATCAATATCTTAAATAGATAGAACGTTCAAGAACGTAAAAATCGCCGAAGACAGATTTGTATTATCAAATACATATTATTTTAAAACAATGTTTACTAATTCACAGGTTTCCGACTGACAATAGAAGACTAGAATTATGGCTCAAAAACATTGAAAAGCCTAGTTGGCGTCCGAAAAAATATGATTACATCTGTTCAAAACACTTCTCTGATGACTGTTTTAGTAAACATAACTCATGTACTACTTTGATTTTTATTTTCTATTAATACCTTACCTACTCCATTGCTTCCCAGACAACATTACATTACCTCATTTCTAATTAAAAAACAATCCTTATTTAAGTAGGATCTAGCTAGTCACACACCACCCTTTAGTCCGGTTTCGGCTTATACTAAGATTACCTACCCTACCCATGAGCGATTCGGCTAATCATTATCATTATTTGCTTCATCTTAGTATTAACCAGTCGACTATTTTGGACATTAGCCATTGTTAAAGGAATGGATCATAATTATTTTCATTTTACTGCATGGGTAGGTTTAAGCATAAACATTTTTGTCGATGTATCATATCACTGTCCCATCTCTATTATTAGTTCCATTCCCCCTCACTGCCGCTATCAGCGCCAAAATGGCGAAAATCAAATAGGCACACGATAACCGGGCTTATGATTAGTCCAGCGATATATACCATAGAGGTCAGTGGTTAGGTTAAATAGAATCTCTTGCCTATGGTCTTACACAAAACTAATTGTCTATTGGTTTGACTTAAGCATAGAATATAGATTAGTTACAGTATTCCTATAAATTTTTTGCTAGCGCCATCTAGTGTTCATTTAAGTAAGCGTCTCGAGAACACTAGATGGAGCTAACAATGTATTTACAATGTATTTATATGTCTTTGTCCTGTTACCTGTAGCTGTACCTACAGATGTTGTCTGTGATTTCTTTCTTTCTTATGTGCATTATACTTTGTTTTTATTATTATTATTTATTTATTTTTTTATATTTTTTAAGTTCTTCTGTTTATTTTTATATTTTTTCTTTTTGCGTTCACCTACGGTTACGACTTTATATAATACTGTTAAATAGTACCCAGTAGGATGTCCGTGACATCACTAAACGGCTTCCACGGAAGACCAGCGCTGGTTGTTTGCACAACCAGCATACGCTGAGTGGAGGCCGATTTGTGACAAGCATTTGAGCGTCTACCTGAGGTGATGCTCAAAGTTGGGTTGTGTTGTGTGTAGTGTTCGGTTGTATTTGTCACAAATAAATGTTTTTTCTTTCTTTTCTATTTTCTTTCACCTATACCAAGGAGGGAAAATATATAAAATTAATACCGTGATAGCTTGGCAACTTAGCCAATGGAATAATCCGGCTGGCCGTGGTCTGGCCAATGCGATCAGACGTGCCTCCTTAAGATTTGTTTAAACTCTGCATAGTTGACCAATATATTATGTAGTTCTGTTGTTAATTAAAAAAAACTGCAAATTGAGGATACCTTGGCCAGCTTAAGAAGTGGAATTAGAGAAGGAGTTTATAGGATATTGGTGCATTTTTTTTTCCTTGGCAATCCATCTCAAAATTTCTGAACTATCCATTAGTTAAATTAGACTTCTCCATAAAGTAGTGCCACGTTATTATTAGTATTTAATAACAAAGATACCTCTAAAGATGCCATAGTATTACAGACCATATAGTGGATTAACCCTTACAGTACCTTCGTGATTAATATCGTCCCTTCCCCTAACAGGACGAAATACAGTCGCGTTTCAGTATCTTCTTGTTGCTGTTACAAGTAAGTATCTTCTTCATTAATATTTCAGCTTCTGTTTTATTTCCCAAATGAACACGCCAACAGCACGAATAATAATCACAAACTGGGCCAAACTCGTCTTCGCCCCTTCTGAACGTAAAAAACATTGAAAATTCATAGTTTCGCGAAATATTTGATTACAAACATGAATTCTGTAGGGCTCCAGTTAATGACTTGTAAATAGGGGGAGGGTACCCGTCATTAATAACAGTGGGGGGGGCTGTCTTCCGCAGCTCCTTCGAGCAATTACCCCGTCGCGCGGCGGCCTAGTGCGGTATCAAAGAGTAAGATCATGTAACACATCAAGATAAGTAAGTTAAGATTGAGTAACTATCATATTTGCCACCGTATACTTAAACATGACTTAAATTTGAAGCTGCTTAGTTATAGGGTGTCTAAAAAAATGCAAAATAACGACGTCTTAATCAACAACAACACCGTTCAAGTATTTAGCCGTTAGATAGTATGGGAGAATACAAATTTCACCGCAGCGCTGAATCTACACTGATACAGCGACAAATATTGATAGATGCACATGAGAATAGGTAGCCGGCATCTTAGCATTTTTTTTAAATGAAGGCAACAGTATCAGTTGCCAGTGATTCTTATTATATACATAGTTCAGATGTTTTGGTTGTCTTTTGTTTAGTTTTTTTTTGCATTTTTAGAAATTATGTCATATTAAGTCACATAGTTCATTGCGGGCACATTTAACATTTTAAAGGCCAAGTTAATTTTCGGCTTACGATTTTTTTTATTTGATATTCTGTTCTTAGTGTACTGTATCGGCATGTACTTTGGTAACTGTATATGTGCTTTACTTATGCATACAAAATATCATCTTTGCGTAACACAAAGGGTAACGTCGTCATGTCTGTATGTACAATGGTGCCCTTGAAAATAATACTTATTTACAATTCATAAATTATAGTGGCGGGATTACGTAGCTTGATATTTGTAAATGTCTCGGTAGAGTCTTGAGATAAATAGAGGTATTTGACAAACAGCATATAGGCCTCTTTTATCTATATATAGACATTTATATAACAAAGTCGTGTTTTTTAATTCGTCTCCGCCCCGAATAGCAGAATAACTATTAAAACATGGGAAATATTCAACAATTCATAAGAACATGAATTATCGTCATACAATGATGATAATTCATGTTCTCATACATTTGATTCTGAGGCGGTACAAAGTTTGCCGAGACAGCTAGTATAAAATAAACTAGTAAGAACCATAGCTGAAGTCCTTCTGAAAGCATAATTAATCTCTTGAACTTGTGTACCCCTATTACCAACATACATGCTTTATTGGTAGAGTTTAATCAGATATATAATACGATTATACCTAAGTAATTTGATAATTCGGCTTATATACTGGAAGAATATGGCCTCTTATTGGCTAAAGGTACTTGATAACATAATCCAATATGGTTGTACAACATTGCACATCTGGTCACGCCGTGAGACAGGTGCAGTGCGTTTTATCGATACCTTCAAAGTTTAATGCATACCTTTAAACCCAAGTGAAGCCGCGATAAGCACATAGTTCGCATGAATATTAGGGTACCGCCGGGGCGGAGTCGATTTAGACACAGTTGCCGTTAATCCCAAACAGAATTAATCATTGCCATCAATATCTGTGATAGACATGAGTCTATCTATGTAGTGGATATATATCAAATCAGATTTTTTTTATTATTTGCGCTAACTATTGCAGTAGATACCTACGAATGTGTCGGCAAAATATCACAAAATAATACGGTACAAGCACTTCTAGTGTCTGGTTTTCAGTAGAGGCTAGATTTGAATAGCATGTTAAACTTTGTCAGGGAGCACGTGGCATGCTACGAAAATATATATAAAGACGAAGATGTATATGTATATACTAGCTGTTACCCGCGACTGCGTCCGCGTGGTATTTAAAAAGACACAACCGTTAGTAATAGCCCGCTCGCGCGTTCTGAGCCCGCAGACAGACAGACAGACAAAATTTTTAAAAAATGTTGTTTTGGTATAGGTACCGTGTATACATCCAAATGCATTTAGTAAAAAGCGGTTATTTTAATATTACAAACAGACACTCCAATTTTATTTATTTGTATAGACAAAGAAAGTAATCATAATTCGCGTAAAGTTAAGCTAAGCATATTACGTTAATCTATGGTGTGATGGGGATGGAAGACGTTTATTTTACAACAGAACCGAGCTCAGAAGTTTTGACACCTATTAAAGTACTGAAAACGTACAGCGTTACCGGTAAATGTGTATGGAAACATTCGATCACTTTCACTGTTACTCTCAAAACTCATAGCGATGCTCGGTTTACACGAGGACAGTACACAAGTAACAACGACTAAGTGACCTTGTCTAGTTTCACAAGTACTAATACAGAAGTGTCCGGTATAAGTTTCATACATCTCCAAGTTGTGCACTCGCGTAAGCCATAACAGAGTAGACTGAAAGCCGACCTTATTGCTCATAGTGATAAGGCTTAAAGGAAGCGGAACCCTAAAAACATGAAACACCTTATAATTTCACCACCCTCGTGCTCCCACCTTCCATCCTCTTCCCACAACAGGCTAAACATCGTACTTACATTAAAACACCATAAACATAAACACCCACAGCTGCTTATATTTCAACGGCAACAAATAGCGTATAAATAACGGAATCGGACAGATTTACGGGCGTTTACGCGCGTAACGCAGCGCAATTATGCGTTAACACGTAAAATTAAAAAGTTGCGGAGGGCTTTATGCGCCGAATTAATGCGACTGAGCCGCGCTGATTGCATTCAGCTTATAATTTGAATAATTTTGATTGCAAGTAGTTCAAGACCGCTTTTTAGCAAGTATTACAGATACTATACCAAAACACGATTTATACTTGTATATGCGAGCTACCTTAACCTTTTTTAACGTGGAGAAATGCGTTACGCATCCCCTCCCGCCCGGGGGGACGAGAGGGGTATGTGGGACTCCCCGGCAGAGTGCCGGTATACCCACTAAAACTCCACGGTCCGCCTTCACCGCCTTTGAGTGGGGCGCCACAGGATCGCACTCGGCATACTACTGTGGCGCCCCGGAGCTACCTTAACCTACCTAATTACCTACTTACTTTGAATTTCGTAGCGGAGAACTAGTGACTTTTTTTGGCCATACATGGGAATATATCCCAAGTCTTCAAGATTAAAAGCCCATGCAACTACTAGCCCTACACAACAACTTATCATACTCTTCTTGTTTATTTTGAACCAAACTATACTATGTACTCTATTAGCTGACCCGCCAGTTCTGTCCACATTTACTTTTTAAATTTGTTGTAACTTTAAAATTTTTTGCTTTCATAAAATCCTTAGTCGACTATTTTGAACATCTAATAATAAACCAAATCGGTCTAGCCGTTCTCAAGTGATGAGATTACAAACGAACATAGAGACATAGCGACAGACCACAAAAATAATAAATAATAATATCCAAAGCAAATTAAATTTGCAACCGATTTAATCCGGTCCGGGCCAGTACAATCTAACTTTATTACAGCAATAGCTAGTTCTGAAAATTAATATCCGCCGCGTTCAGCCGATGTTTCGGTTTTAATAAAATTAACAATTAACCTACATATTAAATATGCTGTTATATAGTTTTATCTATCTCAGTCCAATAACAAGTAACCCTTTTATTATCCTACTTCTGGGCATTGAGCACCTCTCAATACAGACCATATACCATGCTGATATATACCGCAATAAAAACAAGTTATATACTTATAATACACATAATACATAATGTACTTATAATAAAACTGTAAGAGGATTTATTTGATAGAATAGATTTAGATTTGCAACTCTAAAATAGTCGTTTTTGTCTCTAAAATGATTTATATTTGTTATAAGACACTAAATAAATGTTGACTCGTTGTCTTTAAAACCCGGCGGTACCTATTTCATTAAGTCTGTAGGGCTGTTAGAGCTCTCGTTTCCTCATTTACGCCGGTAAACACTAGACAGACGCAATATTTTGTTGCGCTAGACTAGAAGCACACTAGGGCTGCCGGTCCCGTTTTAATTTGTAATTATCTCAAGACATCAGAGGTGAAAGAACTTCAAGCGTCTTTCAACCTTATGGGGCCTTCCGTTTTACTTTATTTGGATTCATCGCGCCTCTCACCGAGATAGAATTTTAATATCGCCGCACGAACATATTAACTGTACGGTCCCCAAGTAAGCAACGCAAATTATAGGTACCGTACAATGGACTCGGGGTGAACCCAAGAGGCATGATAACGAAAACCTTGGGTAAAGATTATAGTTAATGCTAGTGATAAAATTATAAAAATAATTTATGTTGAAAGTCAAAGTTACAAATGTTTTCACGTCATCCTATTGGCTTACAACTGCTATGCAATGGCATCATAATTATGAACACTTCCCTAGCGACCTATTTATTCCATTGACAGTGTAAGAACGAAAATATTCAAACATCTAATGGAACATAATATAACCTACTTCACTTTAGTGCAGGGATATCGACACACATTCGAATAGCTAATCAATCATACAGGTTCTGATTTATATTCATTGTCAGCCGCCAGGGATAGCTGTTATCTCTTTTTCGTCTATTCTCATTGCGCTGTAAACTGAGACAGAGGCATGCATGAGCTAGGGTATCTTTTTATGTAATAGGCTATGATGTTTTTGTTACCAAAATATTAATTATAGTTCGATAGCTCAATGAAGGGTGTAGAAAATAGAGATATGGAAGAAAAGAACACGCTTTCAGAGGCGAACACTATAATAGACGGAATCAAACTAAACTATGACAACAAAACAATATCAAAAATAAATTTCGAAAATAATTTGAACGCAGTTTACAAACACATTTTGGGGAGAATGTGTTAACTTCTTTTTAAAATGTATCTTATTTTGTTTTGTTTTCATAGTTTAGTTTAGTTCTGACCATTATAGTGTTCGCATCTGAAATCATCTTCTTTTCATCTCTGCCTCCCTTTCTTCACCACCCATTGCGTTATCGAACTATCAGTAACATAATCTTATTTTTACTGTTTTTATTCGTCTCAATAATGCAACACAATTTAAAAAGTTACTATTTTAAGATGACACTCATATCTCGACAGAAAAGAATACCAAAAAATCGATTCAACAGGCTCATGAATAGCGATCCTTAACCCACTTAGCCGAAATCCCGTTCACACGTGTACCCGTCCAAACGGCACATAATCCCGAATCGATATCACTCGATACCTAACAAGATCGAGTTTGGTGCGATTCGTGACATTTAAGACGACGCGTGACTCCATTTACAGCCGATACAAAGGAGTGTGATCAAAGGGAACAGCGTACAGTTAAGAACTAGGGATGTTGCTTGGAAATATAAACGATTGTAAGTTGCGAGATGGAATAATCGATTCATGCGTGGCATCCGATGCTTCGGCCACATCTGGGTCTCTGGTAGTGTTAATGTTAATGCCTATATACGCCTTAATTAAGGCATTAAAGACCACGTTAATCGGTTGGCTATATTAATGTAGTTCCCGTCTTATAGCATCATGTTTAACATCATTAGTAATGACGTTATTAAATTGATGTGCTAAACTGTTGGCCTCATCGGCTTAGTGAGATTATTAAGGCACCATTTTTATGAAACAAAGCATCTTGCAAAATTGGCGACTTCTAAAATGTTTGCATTGCCTACTAAAATTATTACACCTTATTCTATGCTATGATACCACTTAATATGGCAATTCAATGACACATTTGATACCTATAGCACAGATTAACTAAAAGTTCTTACGAACAGATATTTCACTCTGCACACACATTTAAATAAACAGAGATTCTAGCTGCAACGCAATAAAGTGCACTTGCTTGCACACTATTGTATTTTATGTGGCGTTGCTATAACCTTCTCTTTTAATCGTGTAACGCGTTATCTCTTGCAACAAGTTGTGGCCTTCACAATAGGATCGACAAGTGACAGACAACGCCTGCCTATATTGTGAATATAAACTGACACAATACCCCACATGTTAAAACCCCGCTCAATAATGCATTAAAAGGGTCTGAATATAATAACGTTCAACAGAAAAATAGGAAGGAATAATCCCACCTTCGCGACCTAAACACACACTAGAACGTCTCCGCGTCACCAAAGGGATCTCAATAAAAATATTCTTATAACATACGCAAGGGTAAAGCGATGTATTTGATCTTTTTCGTTACACATAAAAAATATATAAGGCATTTGTCACAAAGCCCGTCGAATAATAACGCACGTCAATGTAAAAAATACATTGTCACCGATATCGCGAATGGATACGATAACCTTTGAGGAGTGCTGCGGAATACTGAATATGTATTGTTATAAACTATCCAACGCATTAAGATACTTGTGACGCTCTTGCCTTACAAGTCACATAATAAATTGAAGTCAATTTTAAAATTATAAACATAATAAGTGGACGATTAAAATGGGTGAACAAACCTTCGCTCGATTAGCCCATTTGTAATCATTATGTCAAGTCCTAAGTTCCTCGTATCGATATTTACAAAAAAAATGTTACCAAATATAATACATTCGTGATTTACATATCGAAATTCTATAGAAGCGCCAGGCTTAGTATACCCTCTCTGAATCACACTGTATTATTGTGGGATTGGCATAATAAAGAATGAATGAGATCGATGCACGAACGGAAGAATGAAGGTATGAGCAAAAGGTCAAGGACCCACGCCGTATGGCCGCTGCCCGCGAACATAAAACAATGTTTGCTAAGATTGTATTTTTAACCGACTTCAAAAAAAAGGAGGAGGTTCTCAATTCGGTTGTATTTTTTTTTGTAGAGATAATTACAAATAATAAACGTAAAAACTAGTGCAAACTCTTTTATACGTGCGTGACCGCACCCTACAATATCAATTTATGAAATTTCGTTCTATACTGCTCGCTCCAGGTTTGCACTAATTTAGCGATCCCGTGGCGCCCCATAATAGGCAGAGAGGGCGGCGCTGGGTTTTAGTGGGTAGCCTGGACTCTACCAGGAGCCCCACATAACCGTCCGGGCTGCCCCGGGCTTGGGCGGTATGCGTAAATGCATTTCCAGGCGAAACCAAAAAAAAACATAGGTCATAGCGAACCACGCCTGTTATCACAGACCAACATATACTGAACTTGTGATCGGTTAACGGACATGATAGTTAAAGGTCACGTCGCTTTGGTGTTCTACAGTTTTATTCTTTTGATTCTGCGAGTGCAGTAAACCATGCGCGTGGCTCATTAGGTCTTGATCTCGGGTTGAACGAGCCGCGTCTAATTGCGGCGCGCGCCTCTCTCCGCAAAAATGGCGGGTGGCAGAATACATTAGGGTAATTTAAAATGTATGTTTCACCACACTCTTTAAATTGAGTTACTGAAAATGTTTTCTTGATGTTGCCAGATTTAAAAATTACATTAATTTGGTAGCTAATAAATTACTTTGTACATTATAATATGGAATTGAACGTAAGCTGTAATTTACAATTCCATGTAGTTCTTATCATAAATAGCGTGTGTATTAATAATACCTTCCTTTATTCACTTCTACTAAGATAAATAAAAAGGCAGCTATAAAAACATAGTAAGTACTTGCGTTATTTATTAAATATCACATTTTATATATTAACTGTCACGCATATTAGTCCGGTCAATTTAGACATTCGAGGTTGCATAAAGTCCCAACAAGCTGAATTTCTGTGAAATTGTTCAAAACATAATTATAAACAATGTCTAAAAGTTCCCCATCATTCCCCTGTAAGGAAAAAAAATTATTCAAGGTCAAAGGTCAAAAAAATGAGTTTTTCGCGATTTTCAGCAAAACGGTAAGTTTTATCATAAAGTACCTCAGACAAAAATTGTAGATCATAAAATTATCTATAAAAATGTATCAATACTTTTTTCTTACGAGCCACTGTTTCTGAGATATAACGATTCAAAAAGTTATAAAAGTTGTTATCGTCATAATATGCACACGTTTCCACGCCACCTATGAGGTAGTGTACTTAGCGCGTTTTATAACTTTTTGAATCGTTATATCTCAGAAACGGTGGCTCGTAAGAAAAAAGTATTGATACATTTTTATAGATAATTTTATGATCTACAATTTTTGTCTGAGGTACTTTATGATAAAACTTACCGTTTTGCTGAAAATCGCGAAAAACTCATTTTTTTGACCTTTGACCTTGAATATTTTTTTTTCCTTACAGGGGAATGATGGGGAACTTTTAGTCATTGTTTATAATTATGTTTTGAACAATTTCACAGAAATTCAGCTTGTTGGGACTTTATGCAACCTTACTCTCATTTTTTGATCTAAATTGACCGGACTAATATCAATTTAATATTCTGTGCACATCATTTTTAAGTATAATCTATACATCTATACATATAAATAAAATTGGAGTGTATGTTTGTAATATTAAAATAACCGCTTTTTACTAAGTGCATTTGGATGTATACACGGCACCTATACCAAAACAACATTTTTTACAATTTTTGTCTGTCTGTCTGTCTGTCCGTCTGTCTGTCTGTCTGTCTGTCTGTCTGTTTGTTCCGGGATATCTCTGAAATGGCTGGAACGATTTTCACGGGATTTTCACTGGCAGATAGCTGATGTAACAAGGAGTAACTTAGGCTACTTTTATTTTAGAAAAAAAAATTGGATTTCAAGAAAAAAAATTAAAACCGATGTTGCAGCGCTGCGCCTGATTAAGTTTGATAGCAACAACCTGAAATGCGTCCCGCGGGCTCAGTGTGAGCAGGCTGTTGCCAACGGTTGTGTCTTTGTTAAATACCACGCGGACGAAGTCTCGGGTAACAGCTAGTCTTTAATATAATCTTGATAAAACTGTAACTGATATTTATCTGTATATTGAAGATTTAAAAAAATGCAATGGGTATACTATGTCTATTTTATATTCATTTTAAATTAACTCAAAATAACCGATTCCTATCGTTAATCAGAAGATGAGAGAAGATGTTCTCGGCTCTACAAATCTACTAACAAATAATATCAATGCACTTAGCGCACACAAAACGATATAAATGCTTATCACCGTATAAAAGCACCATTTGTTTGTGAGACGGCGGATCATTATAGTTTCCGTACCATTGGCTTCGTGCTCACCCGAGCGGGACGGCTCCTGGAGTGACCACACGTATAGCTACCTCTAGGACATGCTCACCACAGGACTGGAAGTATATGGAATGTAGACCTTAATACCCTTTATCCTCATTAGTATTATGATAACTTTATAGAATAACGGCTGGTCACTCTTTTTTTCGGAAATAAATTGAAATCTTCGGATTAGCTGAACCGAATATACAAAATATTTCACTGATAGAAAGCTATATTATTCCTAAATAGACTACGATTCATCGAGATAACTCAAGCCGAGCCGCGGGCAGCAGCTAGTTAAAAATATTGCCGAACATAGGCATTCACTCAGAGTAACAAGGAATAGAGAAACTTCGTCTTAATATTTCAATGGCTAGAGTGCAGAGTGACCAAGTGGAAGATCAACTTAAATCCACAGCAGATAGGGTAGACATTTCCAAATATATCCATGTATCCCTTACCGGTCACCTATACTATGTCGATACAAGTGTCGTGTGCAACGATTTATCCATTATGCCATCGAATCGTCCACTATTGTTAATGATAGAGACCATTTTTGGAGTTCCATACGTGTGATAAAAACGGTTTTCATTCAATGGACATTCCATTAGTGACGCGATTCTCGCTTCATCGACCGATTTTTTTATCGTCTGATAAAAATGAGAGCTGCCACATAAACGTGTGAAAGCTGTTTTATTTTAACATCGACCTATTTTAATGATTGATTTATCTTTTTAAATCTTATTTTTATGTGGACACGATATAGACGTAATTATCGATTATCTTATACATTAGTGCAATCTAATCTAGTTTAGGCAATTCATTTTAAGTTTGAAACGATTAAATAAAAGGTTGCAATCGTCTACTAAATAGAGTCATTTCTGCCGTTTCTGGATAATTTTTGTAAAGTTATAAGTACCCTTGATGTTAATGATGATTTCTATGACGAGGAGGATGATGAAATCAATAGCCCAGCATCAGTAAAGCCGTGGATGCTTTTTCTAAAAAAAAATCCGGACATCTTGGGAGAACTTGAAAATTATAACTTCATTATACTATTATATATCAAAGAAACACAATATTTGGAAAAATAAAATAAAATTGACAACTTCACAGTTCAACTTCCCGCCATAAAGTCCCCAAGAGAGTACTCCATTCGACGTCATCCATTCACCGGCCAACGCGTGTTTTTTTTTTTATTTTTATTAAAAGTCGCTACAGAATTGATGGCCAGTATGAAATTCTTAAAATGTGAAAAAGTGAGCTAATGTAGAAGGTGGCGAAGTTGTAAGCGCCGGAGAAATACGGTCGTATTGCGTTGGCCCCGAAAATTGCATCCACTAAGCGATTTTAGGGGCGACGCACATTGTGTGTGAATATTCAAGACATACATTTTGAGAGCCGTGAAGCTTTGGTTTTACAAATAAAAAAATATATATTTTGAAAGGGGAACGGAACAGTTTATTTTTAAATTTTTTCGACACCTTTTTTGAAATTGGTTCCGAAACCGCACCGTACCGCACGCACGCAGGTAATCGTTTTTTTTTTTAAATATGTACTACTATCGTACATATCGGAATTCTGACTTCGCATAATGATTACAAATGCTCTAAATAAGCACAGTTTTAAGGTTACCCTTTCCGAATCACACATTGTTTTTTTAGATGCCCTAGTAGCTCTGCCCCAATAGTGCATCCATGTCGGTTAGTAACTTAAGTAGGTATGTCATTACGAAGGTACTTATAGTTTTGATAGTTACTTGAACTAATTGGTAGTTCTCTCCACAATAGTCACGTAGCGTATAAACTGAACTAAACTAGAACAAATATTATCATAACTTACTATTCGGATAGATTAATTAGCGCAACCTGAATAACGCATGTGGAATCCTGGTACGGACAATCTTTGTGTGTTGAGCACGAATGTTTGTACCCAAGCCATGGATGTTTAATATCTATATAAGTATTATATACTGGATTCCTCAGTACATTGTACGGTACCCATTATACAAGCGCTGCTACTAAGCAGCGCTTGTATACGGTCCCGCACTAGCGGGACCGTATAGTTGGTTCGTTCATGTGGCGATATTATTATTGTTGGCAGTATAATGTCACGCTCATATAATAACATTTTTTTTAACCTATATCGTCCCACTGCTGGGCAAACGTCTTCCCTATAACCCTCTATGCTCCCGTCATCGACTATATCCAGCCAATTCTTTTCAATTGCATCTAGGTCGTCCGTCACGCCATCTTCATCATCATCATCACCTCGTTTCCTGGGCCTGTCACGGCGACAGCACCCATTGCGTGACCACTCTTGCCCATATTTTCGGGCCATTATAACTATCATTCATTATATCATTATTAATGAATGAAAGTTATAAAAATCTGCGTCAGTGCGAGTCGTTCCTAAAAGTTTATTATGTTAGAGCATTAGCATTCCGCAGTGTTGGAAATTGTATGATACATATTACCATTGTTCCCGATAGATGTCGCTAACATCAAATTAGCACGCAGTGTTAAGATGGATAGGTTATTTCATATACTCAGTAAAGTTTATTTTGTAAGCATGCAATATAACTCTTCATAGTCCACAAATCTTGTTGATTATTCAATAAACCTAGAGGTAGGACACCTTGGTATATATACCAGCGTTGTGTAGAAAACAAATGTTCCCTTTATAATCGTCGTGGGACAATTTCACGAATGTCGGCCGCGTCCGACCGAATTAGTACGAACGATTTTTTGATACCGATCAAATTAGCTTTCGGGAATCCTTCTTTTACTTTAGAGGAAATAAGTAAGTGAGCACGTAAGTGGTACTTACAACATTTCGTTGATTTGGTTTCTCTTTTGTTACGTTTTTAAGGCGCAGACAACAATATTAAAGGGAAAAAAACACGCGTTGAAATCTCCTCCTTTTTGATTTCGTTTTAAAAAAAACAATTGTTTAGATTTGACGACCTGATTAGTGCAGTAGGTAGTTAGTGATCCTGCTTTCTGTGCTGTGGGTCCGGGTTCGAATCCTGGTAGGTACAAACTTTGTTTGATGAGCCGTACCCGAGATGTTTGTATCAGAGTCATCGATGTTTAATATCTATATTATCGCCATGTGTATAATATTAATATTATACACATGGCGATCCTAATGGATCGCCACCAGTCCATTGTACGGTACCCATAATACAAGCGTTGCTTAGTTTGGGATCATTTATTTGGTGGTTTCATCTGGCTAGTCTTTAAAATATATGGGTTGATATTCATAAAAAAAAACAACAATGAATCCGTTCAGAACAACGATCAAAAATAAATAAACATGAGATCCATCAATTACAAATGAATATCCAAAGCAACATTCGTATCGTAACTTGATGCTGAGACAAACGAATTCCGACGGCAGCGGGCTGAAGGCTGAAGTTGTGACTGAAAACGAGGAAAAAACGTTATTTGCAAAGAAAAAGAACCTCGGTCGTTAGGTGATTCTTATTAATTTGTACTTTTGTCACCAGGATACAAGGAATTAAAGTATTTCTAAATGTGTCTAAAAGCTAAATCACTAATGAGACAATTCATTATGTTTTAAATTATACATTACTAGCTGACCCGGCAAACGTTGTTTTGCCATTTACATTATTTCTAGGAAATATTTTTATAGTTAAATATTTGCGATTATAAATTCAGATATTAACTATCCTATCTTTCAAGTTGGATCAGACTGCACACTGTGCAAAATTTTATTTAAATCGGTTTAGTAATTTAGGAGTCCATAGCGGACAAACACCGTGACACGTAATTTATATAAATATTTATAAAAAAAACAAAATCGCGTAGGCCGCGTCACTGGGTGCAAAAGTTTCCCGCAGTGATTCGCACTCATAGATTTTTTCAAACGGAGCAATCGTGCGTGAATGTATCAATGTCAAAATGCATATAAACAAAACAATCACTCGCGATTGCGCGTAATCTTTTACGTGTTCAATCCCGCACTCTCCGATCGCGTGTGAAAGAACGGTTCAGGTGATGGCGGTTAAATGCTGCAAAACTATAAATGATGCCTAGCTCCCCGTACCTTTTCCATGAAGCTTACATCTTTGACGGACCCCTTTAATTTTGCCGGGTAACAGTGGATTAATGGCGACTTTCTCTGAAACGTCTTTAATTAAAAACCCTAAATGAAAACCACGGTTTTACGACAACACTCTCTTTTTTTCCTTTGCGCCGCTTTCTCAGTGCTACACCTCGGCCGGTGAAGATTTCAAAGAAAATATATTAAAAAGTGTATAATTAAATGGAGGGCAGGAATGTTTAATGATTATTAACTGTTAAACATATTTTTAATAACTCGTAAATATGACAACAGGATCAGATCACTTTTAACACACGCCGCACCGTGTCATGTCTGAATAATTCTCTTCCAAATGGAAGCTACCACGGGCTACCACCAAACAAAGTCTCGCTTATCCACCTAGGGGTCACATGTCCAGTACTACATTTTAAATAAAAGTCTCACTCCATTGCGGTGCTGCCACAACAGACCAGGCAAAGCGTGAGCCGTGGCGAAAAAGGCTGAACGCCACAGACATTTCACTATTCTATACAAACTAAACTATTTCAAGGTTCCTTACCATAGACAACAGTAAACCATCATTCCTAAACAACACTATCTATACATCACACTCGCTCACAGAGAACATCACTATTCATCACACTCGTACCGCTCGCCATTGATCCATCCATCCTTAGCTCATGAAATACAAATTAATTAACATCACTGATCCTTTTAGAGAGCACGATGAGGCACCGATACGGTAACGACACGATCCGACGTATGCATACAACTATATTAAATTCAGAACTAGATAAGATTAACTCGAGTAAAGACATGGTTGGCTGGATTGATAAATATCTTAGCCTTCCTAGGACAGTATACTAAGTCTACGGCAGTACTATTATATTACTAGAAGTACTAACTGTAGTGGATAGCAAATAACAAGCCGTGGAACATCATGATACCAGCTACACAATATTTGATCCAGCTAGTTCTCATACCGAGGAGCCATTTACAAGTCACGATATGACAACACAAGATAGATAGGTACCAACTATTTAGCACGAGAGCATGCAGAACTATCAATCTTAAAGCAAACCGTTGACAAGCTAAAACAAAGGATCGTTAAAGTATCGATCGCCATCTTCTCTTGCGAAATGACGAAATAGACGAAGAGGCGGTTGCAGAATGTATTTTTTATTTAAAGTAGGCACTAACTTTTTATATTTTTGACAAACTAGGTAGCCACAGACTTGTTAGAATATTCATACAACACACGGCGTGCGCTGCAAGTGAAGCCTAAAACACTCTGATCTAGCATTTAAACACACGCAATCACGCGCACATATGAAAAATATGTCCGGAACATCTTAGTCTACACCGGATCGTTGTATAGGCAACAAGTTTTGTAAGTAGAAACATTTACCATTACCAATGCATTCACTTAGCTATTGGCAACGTTACGTCTGAACTTCGAAACAAGTGAGTGTCTGTGAGAAAGTGAGTGAGGGTAGTACCATCACGATATGAGCATTATAACTATTAGGCCTCAGCCTCGAATTTAGCGGGCAGCGGCGGCGGCAGCGGCAGCGCGGGAGCGGCAGGATCTTATGCGTAAAATGAAATGGAGAGGTTCTCGAAAACAGCAGCGTGGCAGCGGTGTGGGGAGGCCAACGAGCTCCGCTCCCGCGCCGCTGCCTGCTACATTCGAGGCTGAGGCCTTAGGGAGCAGCATAGCAAAATCGATGGTTCTGGGGGTGACGCCGCCGGGATAAGCTAGTTAGTTATAATCAGATATTCTAATATCTATTCAACCGGTTGTAGGCTATGACTATATAACTATGACGAACACTTTAGGGACCACGTTACGAATAAAAAAAAATGTGCCTACTGACAACGAATTAAGAAATACAACCCAGCTCCTGGACTAATATTTATGTGAGATCATCTTGTCTAAAAGTTGTCAGTGTTCGATATTGAAGACACAAAGTTTCTGCATCTATTTGACAAGATAGTTCTTTGTCTATGAAAAAACACGACTTACGCCCGGGGCCATGTTTACATTAATCAAACCAGTAACTCGATATAAAAGCGTTTTATTTTTCCGTTAGTAATGTATAAAATTAAGCCAGTCCTGCCATTGTCGAAATTTTAGTAACTAAAGTGGTAACTTTATATATACTAAACTAAAAATTAAATCTTTTGTTATTAAGTTGGGAATATTCTAAGCTATTTATATTTAATTTCAGTCGAAATATAGCGTTACTATTGAGGAGCATAGACCTAATAGTAACTATATTTTTTTTTAATTTAGATTTTTATCTTAAAAATGTGCGGACCATCACGAAATCTACCCACGAACCATCCACGAAAACCAATACAACTTGAAAAATAGTTCACCATCTACTACGGATCTAGCCGTGCGTGTAACGGAATATCTCACAATACCTCGCAAAATGTTTGCCGCGCATAAATCATGTCAGTGTTGCCGTTATAAATTCGCGGGCCGCCACCGCCGAACGCACCTGGCAACATTACCTTGATTGCGAAAGCGCCGCGTTGCATTTGCGTTCCCGCCACGTCTCTGAACGCGGTACGACATGCGGCCAATGTAAATAGATCTCGCCATTACTATGTATTTTGGTGCGCTATATTCGACTTGGGATTTTTGTGCTTGATGTCTGTCCGCGCCTGCTAAGAAAAACTAAGACTAACAGTCCATTGACATAATATGATTAATTAAGTACCTTTATAAGACGGTAGCTATAGCATAAAATCACAAAACAATAGGTACTTACCTACTCATCGATCTTTCTATGAAAAAGTTAGTTTATTAATAACCACAAAATAAATAATAAAATTGCTATAGTTTGTCATCGGTACCACCTGAAACTTATGCGGTTCGCATAATTTTGATGAAAACGTGAAATTATTGTCAACGTAATTTGCTATAGTACGTAAGTCCCTGCGATTTCTGTTTCATGAATCCTCTAGACTAGAAATAATCATAGCAGCTCAAGCTACGCTGGCCTTTTCATAGGACCATATCTCACCGAACTTTCCGGCTTCACGTTCTTTAAGCTACGCTCTTTGTCCTACAGTAATGAGTCAAAAGTTCTTGAAATTAGTCCAGGTATGTTCAACCCTCGTTCTTAGGTACTCTATTTCACTAATATCAAAGTTATGTTATAAAATGTACGCCAGTTTCCCTGTTTTAAGTAGAATTAATTTCGGAGTTAGTTGAATATTTTTGTAGTACTACTTTATAGTTTCGAGATAGTTTTGTTTCTGAATTATATTAGTTAGTGTAGATACCTACCTTAACACACTGATATATGTACTTATCATGGAATTACTTCTTATTGTAATAAAAACAAACTTGGAAGTCATACATATTAGGGGATTTATATAGGTTGTAGCGACGTCTTCAACCTCGCCACACAGATGGCGCTGCCGAAGACTTTAAGAACAATTGTCAATTTTCCATACAATTCTGAAACGCGCTATGAGTGTTTTTGGGAGCATGCAACGTATATACAAGACCCCGACCGTCGACCGTCGACCGTCTTTGTTTAGGGAGTGTGTAATTATGTGAGGCTAGAATTCATTGTATACTATTATCTTGATACGGACATCCATTGAGGTTATTATCGGACGCTGCAATTCGCTAAGAGCTGGTCCAGAAAGGGCGAATTCGCGATTCTCTCGCGCGTATTACGCGCGACCGTTGCGTCCACAAGGTGCGTACCAACGCGCGAGCATTTGGGGAGGAATTCAGTACGAAACATGGAGTTGAACGAAGCACTCGCTCTAGAGTTCGCGCGTTAACTGGACGCAACAAGGAGACCCTAGTATCTCGACTCGCGCGCAATACGCGCGAGTCGAGAGTCTGGCGTAGTGCACGCGATTTACGCGCGTATTTTGAATTCGCGCGATGCTTGTGGACGCGATGTATTGATGTCTAGTACCTCGACAACGCGCGTAGGAATTCGCGCGATACGATTCGCGACGAATTCGCCCCTTCTGGACAAGGTCTAAAGTAAGAAAGATTCACCCACACCTCAGCACTTTGCTATGCAAGCCAATCCAACTATAGACACGTCGGTAGCGAATTTTAACCGACTGATATGCAGGCAATAGATTAAGTTTCTGTCAAAGGGCATTATTACTATACGGGTCGATACGACAACGCAGCACCCAACTTCCCACAGAGTTTCAGTCAGCTGTTTAGTTTGGGACACCTTGCCGGGCAACTAAGAACCAGGGGATGCGGTAAATAATTAAGGTTATTAAGATAAATACAATTTATGTTACCGTTCCCACTAAAGTCCGCGCCACCACTGAACAGAAGTTCAATAGACGCGGCGCTGCTAACTCAAACCGTGGTACCCTCATATTAGTTGTTGCTTGCGGTCCATTGCAAGACCTCAAGACACTGTGAGCACTTTCTGCGATCGATGTAGATGGGACCGCAAGTAACGACTAAATATGAGGGTATGAGGTGACACGTCGGGAACGTAATGAACATAATAAAAACGCGATAAAATTCGTAAAATTAGTTTTATTTCAATTCACATAATTATTACAAATGCGCTAAAGAAGCGCAGGTTCAACGCTTAGCATACCCTTTCTGAATCATCTTGTATACCGCATTCGACTGTGCTTCGCTCCGGGATGTAGGCCAGCACGTTGCCGTAGCGCGCAGTCTGCGTCGTCAATATTAGTTAATTTGGTCCGTGGACCATGCGAGTGCTACTGTGCAGTGGCGTAGCTATGTAACAAAAGGGCCCCGGGGCAATAATGAAATTGGGGCCCTATTTAAACTAAACTAAATAGGTACACATATTGATTTCTTATACGAGTACTTATCGCGAATACTACACATTGAAATAAAACAGAGTCCTCCCGTAACCATGGTTGCTGGTTCAGCCGAAATGTCGGTAACGTAAAAAACATAATATAAACTCGATAATATCCTTAAAAATAATTTTATTTCAATCTAAATATGTACCCCTAAAGGCGGAAAACTACTTAATCATCAGCTACTTCACGCCCAATGCAGGCCATAATGAAGTCGCACGTATTATGTGTATCGCAGCAGATAAACGCCATTCATGAAAGCTGAGGGCTCACTAGGGCTCGGGGGCCCCGGGGCGCTGCCCCCTTGTCCTACGGTATAGCTACGCCACTGTTCTCGTGTCTCTTGTCGCAGTTCACACCTAGCAACTATACCACCATCGATATATTTGTGCATTATTTGATTAATGTAAATACTTAGTTAAAGTAGTTCTTATGATCCATTCTGGACTTCTGTATATAATATTGTTCAGTATTTGGTCTAACACAAACTTCTCTTCCGTGACTTACTCTTCTGTTAATTTGTGTCTTCCTATTAGGTATATTCTCCATAAGAAGCTGTCGAATAGCGTTTGGTTATACTTTTAGTAACATTATTCACCCTTATTACTTTATTTTAGTAGTTTATACTGATCCCGCTTTATGTACCGATGGTGGCGGCGGCGGAGGTACGAATCCTGGTAGGGGCAAGCTTCCCCAGTCCATTGTTCGATAACCACAATACAGAGTTGCTTAGATTGGGACCGTACAATTGGTGTCTCCGTCTGGCGATAATTATTATTATCATTGAGTATTCTGTATATATTTGAAATTTTGCCCATTGAAAAGTATTCCACTCTTCACATTCCAAACTAAACATGTAAGTACCTACTTATTGGACTTAATTTAAGCATCATTGGCTATTCAGGGCATGAATGCGAGCGAGGCACGCCCCACATTCTGTCGCGAGGCGAGGCGTGTGGACTGCGCGATATGCCAACAGCCTAGCGCCTGGATGAATACCTAGCACTGAATATCAAGTGTACGATATTACTAGACCAAGTACCCACATGATCGGCGAATTAATAAACATACCATGCACCTAACTACTAACGTCATATATTAGAATCGATTTCTTATATTAACGCGCGTACTACACATTGATACGTAGATTGGCCCGCTAGTAACAACTGAATATGAGGGTAGCCCGGTTCAAACTATGACGCTAGGGCGTCAACCACTTCAGTCGCTTGCTGCTGTAAAGCAGCCGAAACGTAAAAAACGTATAATAGACGCGATAAAATCCGTAAGATTAGTTTTTTTCAATATTATAATTTAAATGGGAACGCTGGACACGGAAGTACATCACCAAAGTTTGACACCAGAGTTTAGGATCAGTTGATCATTCTAAAATAGGTAAATTTTAGAATTTTATATTTATGAAGTGTTTATGAAGTACAAAGTAGAGGTACACAAACACATCAACACACCTTTCCCCGTACAGTGGGATTTATTTGTACTTAAGTTTATACTTACTACAGGTACTTACACAGAACCGGTACTCTGATGTAGGTACATAATTATTCTTGTACAGCAAAACACCGATTAACGACGACGCTTTAAAGCCGATCCTCAATTAAATCTTCAAACTATTTAACTTGACAAAGCCGCTTATTGATCGACGTTGGCCTCGGAGAAATGTGGAACCTGTCTATACCATCTAAAGCAAAGTAATGCCTGACAAAGTTGTACTCCTTGAAGATATAACGACGGTGGTGTGTATAGCCGCTTTGTAACTTAACACTGTGATGAATCTTAGAAGTTGAAGGAGATGGGATACGTGAATATTCATCTTCAATCGACTTCTGGGCTTCGTTTCATAATATCGTCAAATTAAGTATGTTAATAATTTGAAAAAGGTATAATAATTATAGTATGTAGGTCCAATACTTTTTTATGATACAAATGTGATAGAAAACAGAAAGCAAAGATCCAATGACAACAGCGTTTCTATACTAGCTCTAGCTCTATGCAAAAATCATGCAGAAAGTTGTCAGCAATTGTCAGATCGTATACGAAGAATCGCTCTAAAGAAAGAAGATACAGTCCTATATTTTATAAAATAAGATATAATGTGGGTTCGTACCTGCATTCCTAAATGTTAAATCATTCTATTTTGGTATCCAAACCATTAGATTCCTCCACTCATCGTATCACTAAATCGTAATTGTTCTCAGCTTCCCAAGTTGGCGTGGTGGGTGTACCTCATAATAGTTCTCTCCTTGTTCATTGGATGTCTATCGCTCAATTATATGGTCAAGAAAATTAATGGTAAGAGGAAAGGGACAAGTCCGAAAGCTTATGCATTTTTATAAGTACCTAAGCTTAGCTATCATTTTACCGAAGAAGTCGCCAAAGCTTAGTGTGTCGGCACTGATAAGGGATAAAAAACGCTTGAGCTACTGATATTTCGACGTCACAACATTCTACGATGCACAGTACATTTCGCTAGGCGTATCTCTGTTGCATCTTCACATTCTTCCTACAAATTGACAATTGCCATCGTTGAGTAATAGCCCCTTCTCTTTAACCTCCATTCTTTCACCTAGAAACGGCTATGCCACGTTAAAGACTGATGTTTTATGTTACAATGCATTTATTATCTCACAATATCTATCACATCTACCTACATATATTCAAAGATCTATCAACTGCCCAGATACGGTCATTTCTTTGTAACAAGTAAATAGATACTTGTCTAACTACGTACCTATAATAGGTAGTTCCTTTATGGTTCATTTCAGAAACTCGTATTGAAGAGAGGTTTCTTAGACTCGCCAATAAAGCCTCAACAAGTCAATCCACACAAGTTCAATATCCTCTAATAGTAATGGAAACAGGTAGAGCAGACGAAGTTGATACCACTAAAGGCATATCCCTAGTCTTTGACAAAGAAGAGAATCTTCTGAACGAGAAAAAAAGAGCAATAGAAGAAGATATAATGCAAGAAGTTGAAAATATTCTCTCTAAGAAGGAAGATGACATTGGAGTTGTCAAACAGAGTGAAAATACCGATTCCGAAGTGACGAAGCAAAGCGATATTATTTCCGAGCAAATGTCCGATTCGGAATCAAGAATTGATGTTATTATTAAACCTACATTTTTAGGTAATATTTACAAAAGTGCCAACGATTCTGTGTGTAATTCTAAACTCAATCGAGACAATGATCGAGATAGCATACTAAGTGATTTACTGGACGACTTAATGTTAAAAGTTAAGTCCACATCGAGTGTTAAGAAATGTAATGTGCCTGAAAATTACAAACAATAAAGTACCTACGTAAGTAACTAATATAGGTTATATAATTAGCCCTTTACCTGCACTGTACACTTGTCCGGTTCGGTTGGGCATTGGCCTCCCCTTTATATAAGGGGGGTTCAGGCCATGGTCGTTGGCAAGGGGAAGGCGGGGGGGGGGGGGTACCCAGCAAGAATCCTATCGCTACATTTACGAGTAAAACTGTACGTATCCGCTAGGAGCGTGGCTGTCCTAGAAAAAATGCACTGTTCGGCGGTTGATCCGGGCATATGAAAGTCGTTGAGCAGCAACACAGCCATGGAATGGATCGTAGTGCACTTGATACTCAGAAAAATGCCTCAGACTCATTGAATTCACTATGCTATACTAGCGATAGCGAACAATATTTTTTTTTATGCATATTTTGAACTACATACGTACAATCCAACCAAAGAGAAAATATCACTCACTGGAAAAACAAAATATAAGCATAGGATGCAAAAAAAAAGATTTTTTCCTGTCGAATGAATTTCTTCATCAAGATTTCCGGTTAATTTTCAGTAAAGTATCCACCTTTACTGATAGTGAAGAACACTGGCGAAAATGGCACTATTTTGTAGCCGATTGCCAACCTAAAAAATTTTTATTAATAATGTCATCTTCGTTGTTAATAAAAAAGTATTCTGTATTTGTTTGAGTTTTCAAAAGCTAGCTGTCTGTAAAGTAAACCAACATATTTCTTCATGCACTATCAATAACTTATAAGCTATGTTATAGCCGCGGCCTTAAGTCGTAACTATTACGCTAAAATAAACCGGCGCCAATATGACTTCGATTATCAAGCTCCACTGCCTCTCAGGGGCAGGAGATGAGACCCCGCCGTGCTATGTGCTTCAGATTGATGAGTTTAAGTTCCTCTTGGACTGCGGATGGGACGAGAAATTCGATATGGAATTTATAAATCAATTGAAAAGGTTAGTTTTTAGGTTATGTTGTATTTGATACACTGTTTGCAATTATTTTGTAAGTTAGTTGTAAGCTACTAAAGTTGCTGCAAAGGTTTCAAAATTTCTGACAGATGTTTGATAGCTGTGTGTGATTATTTCTTCATTTTTTGTAGTTACAAGCATGAAAAGATAAAGATGAAAATCTCTTTTGCATTATTTTAATATAATAATTTCTTCAGTATGTAAATAATACTCATGTTAATATAACATGTATAAACCCAAGTCTTAGCTTCAATGAATATCATTGAAGCTAAGTCTTGGGTTTGGGTGTACTATAGAGTTGGCTCTACAATAGTTATAACTTAAACCACAATACCTTAACCAAATGGTCCCCTATAAACATAGACAAAGCACCCTGACATGGCAAAAGTTTTTCCGGGTACATAGCTTTTAATTTTTTACAGGCACATTAATACGATAGATGCAGTTCTATTGTCACATTCAGACCCACTCCACCTTGGAGCCCTACCGTACATAGTTGGCAAGCTCGGTCTCAACTGTCCCATATATGCCACACTGCCAATCTACAAAATGGGTCAAATGTTCATGTACGATCTGTATCAGGCTCATAGAAATGTGTCAGATTTTGATCTATTCACACTAGACGATGTGGATTCTGCATTTGATAGGATCATACAGCTCAAGTATAATCAGGGTGTTGATATGAAAGGTGAGTTATTACTATAAGGCGGGACGTTTTTCCTCACTCCTAGGATCTCCCCTCAAAGTCAGGAGATTCAGGCCGATTAGTCCAGTCCACTACAGAGCCATGGCCAGGAATTTAATTTTGGGGTCGAGCTCTGAAACAAAAACTAAAAACAACAACAACATGCTATGTCTGTAGAGGTTGAAAAAATTTTAGAAAGTACATATGTATAGAACATTGGATTAGCCAAGGCATTTCAGGGGAGTTTGAACCCCAAAACCCACCCACTGCCTTTGGCCTGGGTCCACCACCTATAATTTTTACCCCCTACTGCACTATAATTTTTTATAATTCTATTCCCCCATGCAACCCAATTATTGTTTAAAAATATATAAATATAGATGCAAAGCAATTAATAATTATAAGTCCACTGTGAAATCCCTTCTGACCTCTTATTTCCAATGCAATCATTGTCATGACTCATATCTAGGCAAAGGATTAGGCCTCCGCATCACACCACTCCCCGCGGGCCACTCGCTCGGCGGCACAGTCTGGCGGATCGCGGCGCCAGGTGAAGAGGATATAGTGTACGCTCCTGATTTCAACCACAAGAAAGAAAGACATCTCAATGGCTGCGAGATTGAGAAGCTGATGCGGCCGTCCCTGATGCTACTCGGAGCTATGAATGCTGACTATGTACAGCAAAGGAGACGGTTGCGAGATGAGAAGTTGATGAGTAAGTGGGGATACAGTTCGTGCAACACACATCTATACATACAAATAAATAAAATTGGAGTCTGTTTGTAATATTAAAGTAACCGTTTTTTACTAATTGCATTTGGATGTATACACAGTACATATACCAAAACATTTTTTTTTGTCTGTCTGTGTGTCTGTCTGGCTGTGTGTCTGTCTGGCTGTTTGTTTCGGCTAATCTCTGAAATGGCTGGACCGATTTTGACGGGACTTTCACTGGCAGATAGCTGTAACAAAGAGTAACCTAGGCTACTTTTATTTTAGAAAACCTTTTTTGTTAAATACCACGCGGACGAAATCGCGGGTAACAGGTAGTAATTAATAAAATAAAAACTATTTTCATGTATTCATATTTGAGCATCAAAGACCTTTGAATATACAAATCTAGATGAAACATCAAATGAGTGAACTGATTACTCGATGATGATCTATTCTAAATTATTCTCCAGCGACAATTCTGACGACGCTCCGCGGCGGCGGCTGCGTGCTGGTGTGCACGGACACCGCGGGCCGGGTGCTGGAGCTGGCGCACATGCTGGACCAGCTGTGGAGGAACAAGGACTCGGGGCTGGTGGCCTACTCACTGCTACTGCTCTCCAATGTCAGCTACAATGTTGTGGAGTTCGCCAAATCACAGGTGAGTCAGATTATTCATTTAGGTAAAGTAAAGCCTCACCCGCAACTTAGCGGGTATTTTGCCGGTGTCAAGTAATTAATAGCAATATTAAATTCAATAAATACACATTATAAGTAAAATAATGGATGTGACATGAAGAAATGAAAATGGCGTGTATTCGCGAAATGTTAAATAAATTTGAATACTAACAAACCGTTTCATTCCGCTACTGTGCAGTCGGGGTGAAATCAACTTTAATAAGCCTTTGACGTCTTTAATTTGTTGTACAATAGATCGAATGGATGAGCGACAAGTTGACGCGAGCATTCGAGGGCGCTCGCAGCAACCCGTTCGCGCTGCGGCACCTGCAGCTGTGCCACTCGGTGGGCGAGGTGACGCGCACGCCGGGGCCCAAGCTCGTGCTGGCCTCCTTCCCCGACCTGGAGGCGGGCTTCGCCCGGGACCTGTTCCTGCTGTGGGCGCCCAACCCGCAGAACTCTATTGTGCTCACAGCCAGGTGGTTCAACTTGAAATAATAGCGGTTTTAGTCGTTCAGAAACGTTCTTCATCATCAATTAATTTAGTTTTTTCGCTTTAGCCGTTCGGAAACATTTGTTATCTTCAATTAGTTTAGTCTCTTGTTTTGCTGAGGCTGCCCCCCCCCCCCCCCCAAAGTCAACAGGACGATATGGCGATATAAAAGACATTTTTTTTGAAGTGGAACCTCTGTGGGCCATATATGTAAATAAGATAGAACAATGTTTCTATTGTTTCTTTCCTTCACCAAGTTGACCAATATCACATTTATAAATTTTAGAACTTCGCCCGGCACCCTAGCGCGGGACCTGATAGAGAAAGGCGGGGACCGAACCCTGGAGCTCACGATCCGCCGCCGCGTGCGGCTGGAGGGCGCTGAGCTCGAGGAGTTTCTGCAACAACAGAAGACAAAGGTCAATGACACCATCAAGTAAGTTAACAGTTTTGAAATTAATTCCTATTTGTAGGAGTGTGACGCTGTAATTTATAATTTGGCCTGTGCAAGGCCATGTGCCCAATTCTAATATTAAAAAAAATATTCATTAAAAACATTTAACCCCAATTGATCGCCTTAGGGGTTGATTTTCCGAAACCCTCACCTAAATGCCCCTTTGGATACCTCCAAGAAATATATCTTTCAATTGTCCAGATTGCCTAGATCCACACTACACTTGTTTAGGATGTGTTGTGTGTCAGCCAGTGTTATTAGGATTTTTTTTAAGTAAAGCCATGTGACAGAACATAACCTTAAAAAAAACTTTATACAAATAGACCTTCTTAGGCGCCGAATTTTCAAAAACCGATCGGTGCTCCTCCAGGGTACTCAAGGAATATCTTGCAAATTTCAAATCTCTAGTTCCATTGGTTTAAGCTGTATGTTGTCTGTCTGTCAGTCAGTGTTAAGAATTTTATTATAATCTAATCTATCAGCCAATAGAGTCCACTGCTGTACATGGGCCTCCCCCAATAACTTCCACACATCACGGTCCTCCGCCACTCGCATCCACCGGCTTCCTGCGACGCGTGTGATGTCATCAGTCCACCTTGTGGGGGGCCGTCCTACACTTCGTCTTCCGATTCGTGGTCGCCATTCTAGAACCTTTCTGCCCAACGGCCATCGGTTCTGCGAGCTATGTGCCGCCCACTGCCACTTCAACTTTGAAATTCTTTGAGCTATGTCGGTTACTCCAGTTCGTCTACGGATCTCCTCATTTCTGATTCTATCGCGTAGCGAAACCCCGAGCACAGCTCTCTCCATTGCGCGTCGAGCGACCTTGAGCCTTCTTATAAGAATATTAACCCAGGGAAGAGACGGCGGGCATATCGTCGGACTCGGAGTCGGACGGCGAGCTGGAGATGTGGGTGGTGACGGGGCGCCACGACATCCCCGTGCGGCCCGACGTGCGCACCGGCGGCTGCTTCAAGTCCAACAAGCGCCACCACGCCATGTTCCCCTGCCACGACGAGCGCGCGCGCGCCGACGACTTCGGCGAGATCATCAAGGTACCCACTGCCAGCATCCCATGCACATAACCACCATATAAAGTGGCGTAGCAAGGGGGGGGGGGGGCAGAAGGTGCGGTCCGCACCGGGCGGCATTTAACAGGTGGCGGTTAGAGAAAAAAAATAACGTTATGAAAAAAAATAACTTAAAAAAAATTATATTTCAGTGTTTTTTCGTAATAATTTTTTGTCGTTACCATGCCCCAATTTTTTTTATAATGAATAGCAAAAATAAGAGGGCGGCAAATTTGAAAACCGCACCGGGTGCTTAGGACCTATGCTACGCCACTGGATTTCTTACGCCATTGTAAATTGACGAACGCTTCGTATAAATTTGGGCCATATGCACATTCAGTGTGCGAGCTCTCATAAATATTTATACAGCGTGACCTAGAAAAGGTATACTACCGTTTGAACCTTCGCTTTTTAGGGCATTTGTAAAAAATAAATATAAATGCGATTATTAATGCGCTAAATAAACTCAGGTTCAAAAGATTCGGGTACAAACGTGCGTGCTCATCACACAAAGTTTGCCCCTACCAAATATCGAATCTGGGACCCTCGACACAGAAAGCAGGGTCACTACCAACTGTGCTAATCGGGTTGCCACTATGACGAGAATCCCACCAATATTATAAATGTGAATGTTTGGATGGATGGATGTTTGTTACTCAATCACGCCAGAACGGCTGAATGGATCTGGATAAAATTTGGCACAGAGATATATTATAGTCTGGAATAGCACATAAGTAGGCTACTTTTTATCCCGGTAAAATGTATAGTTCCTGTGGGATAGATTTGTTTAAATTTTTCATACCTTTTAATGGCGGGTAACACCGCGGGGCGCAGCTTGTACACAATATGACTGGATATATTTTCTTGCAGCCTGAAGACTACCGGCTCGCTGAAATAGTGGACGCCGAGGGTGAAATCCGGGATGTTCCACCCGCGCCGCCACCAAAACAGGAACCGGAAGGTGCGACTTTCCTTTTCAGACTCCCTCCCACCCGCCGCACCTCACTAGAGGCGGCCTCGAGCTAGTCACATATCCCTATAGCTGGTTAATGCACAAAATAGGCTATTTCACTGTGTTTGAGAAAAGAGCAACCATTTAGTTGCTTGCCCGTTCTTCACCATAGAATTCTGAACGGGTGGTAAAGTTGTAGCATTTTGTAACTTTTTAGAACAGTGGCGTAGCATGGGGGGGGCGGAGGGTACGATCCGCATCGGGCGTCACTTTGCCGGGGGCGGCATTTCACAGGTGGCGGTTAGAGAAAAAAAAATTGCAACAAAAAATCTTTCAGTGTTTTTTTCATAATTTTTTTTTGTCGTTACCATGCCCCAATTTTTTATAATGCATAGCAAAAATAAGAGGGCGGCAAATTTGAAATCCGCACCGGGTGCTTATGACCTATGCTACGCCACTGATTTAGAACCGATTAGTTTGCATATTTAGAACGGTCAGTCGTCATATTCAGAACTGATTAGTCGGCATCACTTACATTAAACATTTTTTTTTTATTACAATATAGGCAAGTATTTGATCTCGATCTCACCTGATGGTAAGTGACGATGAGATCTACGATGTAGCATACTTGCCTAGAAGGTATTTGTTCACTCTCAACTTGAAAACACCCAGATTGTAGTCAACGGGGAACAAAGACGCCGGTAGCGTGTTCCATTCCTTGGCAGTTCGCACGATGAAGCTAGAACCAAAACGCTTAGTACGTATCGAAGGAATGTCCACAGTGTACGGATGACACTTGTCCGTGCGTCTTGTCGACCGACGATAGAATGGAGATGAGGGAATTAATTCGTGTAATTCCGTCGCACACTCTCCGAAATGTATTCTGTAGAAGACTGATAGGCTGGCAACCCTACGTCGGTGTTCCAGGGCCCCAAGTCTGCTAACACAATCGATTCGGAATCGAACATCAACCGCATAGTAACTGTCACTTTTGACAGATATCCCATACAATATCTGTCAAAAGTGACAGTTACTATGCGGTTGCTGTTCGATTATGAATCGATTGTGCCAGCAGACTTGGCGCCCAGGCTGCGATAAAGTCAAAGTCAAAGTCAAATCATTTATTTCGTATAGGCCTACGGGGGCACTTACAAATTGTCATTACATTTTTTCCTTAACTCTACAACCGGATCGGAACGCGACCTCAACTGAGAAGATCCGGCAAGACACTCAGCGGGCTTGTCTTTTTTTTTATCCATTATTTTTACAAAAAAAAATATAAAAAGTAAGCTCCAGTGTGTTGCCATGCGAGGCGCACACACGCTACACTATATATATATGATATAAAATTATCAGATAAATTGTATTATCAGAGGAGATGGTGGAGATCCCGAGCAAGTGCGTGACGTCGGTGCGGCAGGTGTCGGTGAAGGCCAACGTGCAGTACATCGAGCTGGAGGGCCGCTGCGACGGGGAGTCGCTGCTGCGCGTGCTGGCGCAGTCCAAGCCGCGCGCCATCGTGGGCCTGCGGGCCCGCCCCGCAGCCCTGCACACACTAAGGTACACCACACAACAACAACACTAACCACTCCTTTTTTTAGGTTGGTAATCGGCAACAAAATAGAGCCATTTTGTCAGTATTTTTTTGATAATTGTTATAAAATAACGAGTACCTACCCCTGATGGTAATATTAATGTCGATGATGGAATAAACCCCCTAATGAGTAAATTCTAACCACAGCTTTACTGATAGGAGTAGCGGATTCATAGCATCCTCATCATCGTATCCAGGGATGTTCGGAAGGTTTTTTTTTGTGGCGACCAGGCCCGCCACACACTCCCTGCTACTCCTGTAAGCCGGGATCTACAGTGGTGTCCCATGATGACACCGAGGTTTGACCCTCGGCGAGTCCCGGGATAAGGTTAATTGTCTTGGTACCCGCACGAATTTAATCGAAAGATAATAATAGGAGGAGTTGGAAGAGAATTATCCACTTCCCTCCATTGCAAAGCGGGAGACAAAAAATATTGGTAGATACATTTCCACAGAAGCAAGACGCTTACAGCTGGACTAAGTCGAGGTGTAAGGCACCACGGAGAGTTTAAATACTAGTTGGTCCTAAACTTGTGAGCTGATTAATCTTGATTCCAGTAGTAGGTATGGCAAAAACGCTTGAACACACGGAATTCGTTTTTTTTGGTTGGGAATCGGCTACAAAATATAGCTATTTTGTGTTTCAGTGTCAAGTATTTTTTGATAATTTTTATAAAATAATGAGTACCTAACCTATTCCTGATTGTAATGATGATGACGGTGATGCTGATGGAATGATCCCCTAATGAGTAAAGTATCCACAGCTTTACTGATAAGAGTAGCAGATTCATTTCATCATCATCGTATCCAGGGGCGTTCGGATAGTATTATAGAGATTCAATATAGTCAATATGTTACAGGAAACACTGCGAGAGTGAGGGTATAGAGAAGATATTCATGCCGACCGCCGGAGACACGATCGATGCCACCACAGAATCCCACATTTATCAGGTACTAAAATTGCTGTAGAAAAAGTAACATGTATTTACTTTTTCTACAACACAGACGTCAAAGTGAAAAAATATCTCCTTGTTTTATTCGCTCATAATCCATCAGGTTATGGGCCCAGGGTCGTTTTGCTGCGCCCTGCTATGTAAAGTAATTCACAATTTTATCACTTAAGTAAAGTGTTTGGAAGTGCGCCGCCGGCCGGCCATAGCAACTGTTTTTTCAGAGCTTTTCTTTCACACCATGTCTTCTACAGTTTCACTTAACCCATCAAAATTAACTCGCTTATCTGTAACAGCCCACCAACCATGAATTAATAATGCATATCATATCCTGACCTCAATTTGAACATATGGAATACTAGCTGCGCCCTGCGGTGTTACCCGCGCAAAAAATCATGTCGATCCTTTGCGTTATGAAAAATGTATACAAATCTATCCCACGGGAACCATACATTTTACCGGAATAAAAAGTCTATGTGCTATTCCAGACTATAATCTATCTCTGTGCCAAATTTTATCCAGATCCGTTCAGCCGTTCTGGCGTGATTGAGTAACAAACATCCATCCCTCCATCCAAACTTTCAGATTTATAATATTAGTAATTAGTATTAGTATATTAGTATAGAAGTATAGATTATGTCATTTGGTCCTGTATTAACTGTATCTGTTGCAGGTGAAACTGACCGACAGCCTGATGTCGGGGCTGGCGTGGCGCTCGGCCGGCGACGCGGAGCTGGCGTGGCTGTCCGCCGTCATCACGCCGCGCGCGCACCAGCGAGAGAACATCGCCGCCACAGGTGAACCATTATAATGATTGCGCCAGACCAACACACTCATTCTACGGTCCCAAACTAAATAAGGCTTGTATGTCCCAAACTAATAATACTTTACAGACTCAGGACGAGTTTAGTATATTATTAATTGCAAGTTATAATTTACTAGGATGCCGACATTGTCCTGTCAAAAAAGTACTTTCCATCGACCGATGACCGACGACCATAATTTCGTTTTTATTATGAATTAATTTGTTATTGCTATTAAATGCTTGACACTGAGAAAATGTCTTTCGTTGGGTGCGTGAGGCCAAAAGAAGACTACGTGGGCAACGGTGGGCAACGAGTGTTAGTCGGTATCGCCACAGAACTATTTTTTTGTTAACTTTATTTGTTGCTCTGCAGAGAACTTTGAATCGCTGAGGTGTAAACATTTTCACATGTGAATTTTTAGGATGAGTACTTTGAGGCCTGGGTTTGCGTAGCCCGCGATTTGATACGGGTTTTCGCAGAATCCTGGTTCGAACTAATGTTGTTACGTTACCGTCGCAGAGGAGGCGCCGTCGTCGGAGGTGTCGCTGTGCCTGGAGGCGGCGGGGGCGGGGGCGGGGGCGGTGGGGGCGTGGGCGGGGGGCGCGCACGCGGCCTCGTTCGTGAACAGCGTGCGGCTGTCGGAGCTGCGCGCCGCCATCGCCCGCCTCGGCCTCAACGCCGAGTTCAACGCCGGCGCACTCGAGTGCTGCAACGGCACGCTCGCCATACGACGGGTGAGTATTCGTTACTTACCAAATTATCAGGTTGTATAATAAGTCTTTTTTTTTCAAATGCGTTGCTTAAGTTCCTGGGTAAGGATATATTTATATTTAAATTATCAGATGATACAATACGTTTTTTTTTTTTTTCAAATATATTAGTTAAGTTCCTGGCTAAGGCTATAAATCTAATGATGCAGTTTTAGTTATCATCAAAATCGGACTCGGAAGCATTTTTCGCTATCCCCAATAGTTTTAGATTTGGCCATCCCCGCCCAACGGGTTCCGGTTCACGCTGTATAGTTATCACACCCATGACTCGGTTTTGAAAGTTTTTACGCATTGTTCCGTTTTTTTTTACCTTTATTACCGTCAGATTGAATATAATTTGCATATCATTACATAGCTTATGTTTGTTTTTTTTTTTTAATTTTAATAGAACATCCAAACGCCTTTACTGTTCTTTTTTTTAAGATTTACGAATTCCGAGTACAAGTGAGTTATCTGTAATTTCAGTTGGAGAACGGTCGCGTGGCGTTGGAGGGCGTGCTTTCAGAGGAGTATTATAAAGTGAGGGAACTATTGTACGAACAATTCGCAATAGTATGATGTTACTGACGATGATTTAGTGATTATTTAGTTTTAAGAAATAAAATAAAACATTTTTAATGTCTGCTGTTTTTTAATGTTGCCCTAGTATATCTTGAGTTACTTACTCAACTGTTACCTAATAAATGTCATCATTCCGAAATGTTGTTTAGCAACTGACTTCTCGAAAATAATAGTATTATTTTGTAACTACACGTTTTGCAGGCTTGAGATTGATATAGAGAGGCCCTTTTTGCGCAAAAGCAAGTTATGTGAATCACGTAATCGAAATGGCCGAGTTGAAATCGGGTGTCAGTAAGGTTGTACGTAAATGCCCCATAGGCCCACACCCTGGCACGCGTCAGCCAAACAAACCTAAAAACCCTCTCTCAATCTAGTATATATTTTCAAATGGGTATGCAGAATGAAATGTTTGGGCTTTCCTTTTATGTTGCTCTAAACTACGTCACAATGAGGCATTTCCATTTTTCGAATCGTTTACAACCACAGGAACGGGAAAATATTTTGATTTCTTATATTGACCCGAATACTACTCATAGAAATAAAACTTTTTATGGATTTTATTACGTTTATTTTCTGTTTTTACATTCTCGACGTTTCGGCTGCTTTACAGCAACCGTGGTCACGGGAGGACTGAGGTGTTTGACGTCCTAGTGTCAAAGTTTAAACTGAGGTGCCCTCATATTTAGTTGTTGTTTGCGGTCCGATCTATGCAGAAAGTGCTCTGTGTTTTGAGGTCTTGCAACAGTGCGCTCGGGGAAGGAGAAAATATTAATAAAATACAAAAGAAAATGTCACCATTTTTATTATATTTAATTTTATATCCGGGACCGGTTCACATTAATAACATTATGTAAAGAAATAAGGTACGAATTTATTAAATACAAAATGTAAGACACGGGGCATGCTTGGTTTCACCTAAGGTTCACTAACATTTGATCTGAGATTACGTAGCGCTAATTTCCACTCTTACAGTTACAACGACTCCTACGAGTAATAATTTACCTAAGTATATCGAATAGGTTCAGTTCAGTTCCACGAAAATCAACTTACATATTTACTAAAATGTATCAATTTAAACATCTTTTCTGATTAAACATTATTAACAAAATAATAAACTGCGGCTTGTGAACGAACGCTTAATACATCAGCTGTTTTGTATTAGCATAAATAAACAAATAATGGTACAATTATCTTTAATTAATCGAGCAGCCGTTCACCTACAAGCCGCAGCTTCAAATAATCACAATGTCACAACTTACAAATAAAACATCAGTAATCGCAGATCAATAACGAAGAATAATTAATTACTTATTTAAAAAAAAACTTAATGTCTAGTTCTGGCACAATCACACTTCACAGCTCTCGCACGCCCACCGACTACCACCGCATACGCATTGTACTATTATACAATATAATTCAATAAACGTAAATATTCTTAACATAAGAATAACTACAAAAAAACGCTATAAATAACTCTCATGGAATTTATACGTAAAACTTATTCCGTCACATATACATAATTTTGTAACAGGGCCCCAAGTCTGCTAACACAATCGATTCATAATCGAACAGCCACCGCATAGTAACTGTCACTATTGACAGATATTATATGGGATATCTGTTAAAAGTGACAGTTACTTTGCGGTTGCTGTTCGATTATGAATCGATTGCGTTAGCAGCCTTGGGGCCCAGGTTGCTCGCTTTACGATTATTTACATCAACAAACAGTCGAATGTAACAAACATGTTTTTTGAAAATCATTAAAATGACAACGTGAAATAGTTCCATAAATCGCCTTTGTACAACATCTACCTTGTTCAATCGTTATATTTTTGTTATTTTAACGTAACATCTAAGCTTAATATAATAGAACGAAGGTTAATAAGTGGGTACTTAACTACTCTTTTCAAGGTTGATTTCGACGTCACAGTACGACATGTTTGAAAACGTCTGGGTGTGACGTCATAAAACCGATACACGTTTCGTCCTTGCTTGCTGCACATGGTGAATTGGTAACAGATATTGAGGTATTCGATATCATATAATACTGTTCCACTGTTTTATAATAGGTTTACATACATAAAACAACTTTAAACGTAGCTACTTTAAGTCGAAAGCGCTAGGTCAGTACGACAAGTGCGAGATTGTTCGTAAGCTAACTATATAGTTTATAGTTGACGTATGTGTACACATAGCATCGCAAATCCAACAGCGCCTCTAGCGGACAGTATTTAAAACTTTCAATTATTCATACATTGTGTCTAAATACTTAGACTATATATTACACGGTTAGCTTACGAATAATCTCGCACTTGACTGGCAGGGCGCGAAATTCTCAATTTTGACGATGTAATTTTTTTACGTAAAATTTTAACATAAATGTGTCGTATTTTTTAACGTTATTATCTCTTAAATGGCTTAAAACAATTCAAATGAAACACCACTCCAAAGTTAGTATTAATTTCGGTTTTTAATTTTTTTGGAGTATCGTATCGCTTTGGGTATTTTTAAGCAAACATCAAGGCATCTTATGCACAATGCCAATGAAGCAAAAAAAAAACTTCAACTTTTCGTAAAAAAAAACATCAAAACTTTGAATTGTGTGCTTTCACCTAGACACTAAACGATTAGACAGCTCACATATTGACGCATTTATTGAAAATTAGGTACATCGTCGTAGAATATCTACATAATATACAAATTATAGGTAGTGAATGCACGAAGCCTTACAAATGCTTTGAAGTAAAAAAAAATACATTTCCGATGGAGTATTGAGTTTAACCACCATCTCGCCTGATGTCGAGCGATTAAGTCGTTTGTTATCCAGATATAAATCAAAACCAAATATTTATATTTTATAATATAATTAAAAAGTCTACAATACTGCCAATATCCAAACATTGTCACAAACAAACTCATATTCAAAACAATATACAAGTATCGTCAACAATTGATTATAACTCGAATATAACTATTCTAAACCAACCGCCGTCCCACACACTTATTAATATAAGTGGCCAGGGCCCCGAGTCTGCTAGCACAATCGATTCATAATCGAACACCAACCGCATAGTAACTGTCACTTTTGACAGATATCTCATACATTATCTGTCAAAAGTGACCGTTACTATGCGGTTGCTGTTCGATTATGAATCGATTGTGTTAGCAGACTTGGGGCCGAGAACTCGAACTTGTTGTCGCTATGAAACTTTTTAAGCTTTAGCATCGATATAAAGTCCGGTATTGATAAGTCTGTAGAACCATGCGGACCAGTAAAATATAATTTTGTTAGTGGAACAGCGCTACAAAATTGATTATATAATCTTTACAAGTAAATATTGCTACTTAAATCTGTGATAAGTAATATATGTAGATGATTATATCGTTATTTTAATAGACAGTTGTACAGCGAGGTGGGACAATACTGGTGCAATATCTTATCATTAACTTTGCAATAATTCATTTTAAGAACATTTTATGTCCGGAAAAATAATACAATTGTAGATAAATTGTAACTTTCTATGAATTTCATTTTGCGAGTTTATACCATATTTTTGTAGAGTGTATGTAATATTGCGAATCTTTTTGGTACTACAAACAATGTATTAGACACATCGATTAAAATTGAATATTGTGTTTATGGGTCGTAAGAAAATTGCAACTAGTACGTCCCTCCTCGATTAAAAACATAGAGAAATAAAATAATAAGTATTACACTTTATTGGTAAATGCGCCGAATACGGCCCCCGCATTTACCGACACATATACAGACAAGTAATGGCGTACGGTCGGGGAAAAAATACCAATGCGCGTGCGCAAGCTGCGAACATTCCGCGATGATTGCTACAATCATTATAAAATAGTGGTTAAATAGGTAAACAAACGCATTTTTCCAACAATAAAAATATATTTATGGGAGCTAAAGGTGTTTGTGATGATTTGAATAGTAATAAATAATTTGCTTTTGCGTCCTAACAAAACACGATTTTCGTTAGAAAAATATCAAAAGAATGTATCAATATTTTTGATGATTTGATTTCACATTAAAGCTTAAAGGAGTAAACGTTAAAAACGTTCGACTTAAAACAGGCAAAAGACCTAATATTCAAGTCGCTAAAATACCACAAAACGTTGCTTTACAAGTCGCCAGTACGCCAACGAGGATTGTTTCCGCGACCATACCGATAATCTCGAGACCTCACAGTAAAACTAGATATAATATTTTTAATATTATACAAAAATAGTAACAAGTTTTGTACTAAATCCGTCCATTGTTTTGTACATTTGGCGCGGGGACGCGACGCTCTGCCCGCCGAAATTAAACGATGAAATTATAATTGACAGAAACATATCTAACGCTACACCGAACGCCCCACCGCTGCGCTCGCGCCGTTCACAGCCATTACTCTACGACTCACTCGCATTTCCTGATTTTAGTAGGTTTCGTCCTCTGTAAGATGGGGTGAATAAAATTCGTAAGGCGAAATAAAACCTTCTATTCACCATACCAATTGTATTCACCTCATAGAACGATACTAAACCGATTTACGAATCTGCCTCACGGGAGTGGTTCACACACAACAAAACCACAGGGGCTAGCCATTCTCACTTGACAAGCGTCATCTCCATTTCAGCCACGGGACCTGTTTATCGACAGCCCGTGCATTGCTGACATATCTTGCAGAAGGCTGTCTAAAGGTTGTGGGTAACATATCAGCTATCGATACTAAATCAGAAGTTGCCTCACCTCGATCGTGCAAAACTCTATATATGAAACTCGATACTGCAACGGTCACTAATCAGCATCGGAACGGCATCGCCTCATCTCGGGATCAGCTTGTGAATGGCGGTGGTTAATTACAATTCAGCATGATTTGTCTCACAATCATAGCATGGCGTGTGGTCTGTATGTAATCACATGAATGATGAAGCTACTGCTGTGAGACGACGCGGACTGACTGTAGACAGTCCGCGTCGTCTCACAGCAGTAGCTACGCTGACACCTCGGAGGTGGGCAGCGGCCCCGGTGACATGCCTGTATTGCGTTGACAGCGAGTTGTTGCCGATCCGACGCCGACCTGATACGTGTGCCACAACCTTAACGCGCCAACTACCCTACACAACGACCTCAGACCTCAGACCTCAGACCTCATAAACACACCGGACGCTCTACATACTCCATCACCAACAAATAATACAAATCTGAAGTATATATTTAAATGCAGACTAATAATATGGCAGAACCGATAGCTCACGGACGTGATATGTGTGACTGAGACGGGCGGGGTCGCGGCCCTGCGCCCGCGGCGCGAAACGAAAATTCCACAATTTCACCTTGCAAACCCTTCTAGAGCGCTCTAGAACATTCCAGAACGAAAATAACAGCAGTTGAAGATTTATAGCCTTTTGTGTTCTAGAATGATTCTAGAGTGCTTACACTGCGGCCGAAGTCACTTTCCGAGAAGAATTTCAAGAATGATCTTAGAGCGATCTGAAAACACCGCCTCCGACGTCACCTTCCGAACATAATTTCTTAAGTGTTCTAGAACGTTCTGAAAACACTGCGGTCGATTTCACCATCCGAGAAACATTTCTACAGTGTTCTAGAATAATTCTAGCGCATTCTGGGCCCACGTCAACATCCGAGATGAATCTCTCAAGTGTTCTAGAATGATTCTAGAGCGTCCTGGGCCGAAGTCACCTTCCGAGAGGATTCTGGAGAGTTCCGGATGGATCTATCGGATGCACGCTTCCAGCATCTCCACGAAGAGCTTGTTCATGGGCGCGCGGCGGTCGCGGTTGACGCCGGCCCAGAAGCGCCGCACCGCCACGTCCGCGTGGCGCAGCGCCGGCAGCACCAACAGCAGCTGCTGCAGCGCCGGGTTCGCGTTGTACGGCCTGTCATATGATACAATCATCATTAATAAAAAATAAAGAAAAAAGTAGCTAGGTGTAAGAAAATGATCTAATAATATTTTAGGGTATGAATTTATGTATAAACCCGAATAATTTTCTTTAAAAATATAGGTTAGAATATTTAAAAAAACAAGATTCAATGCAATTTTTGAAAGATTGTGGTTCTACAAATTTTTCGTCTGTTAAACTGAAAAATATTCATCAAGTCTGTTAGAAATGGTTCAACGGATCTGAGATATTTTAGAGGGGAGTGGAAGGAACATTGTCAATTTTGTTTTATATACCAAACATTTTTTTTTGATAAATATCAATAATATTGGTGATATATTAACCAAGGACGACATTATAGAGTGGTACAGTACCTGAGCGCGGTGACGGCGTCGTTGAGCGCGGCGAGGATGGCGCGAGTTGTCTATAGAGTGGTGCAGTACCTGAGCGCGGTGACGGCGTCGTTGAGCGCGGCGAGGATGGCGCGAGTTGTCTATAGAGTGGTGCAGTACCTGAGCGCGGTGACGGCGTCGTTGAGCGCGGCGAGGATGGCGCGAGTTGTCTATAGAGTGGTGCAGTACCTGAGCGCGGTGACGGCGTCGTTGAGCGCGGCGAGGATGGCGCGAGTTGTCTATAGAGTGGTGCAGTACCTGAGCGCGGTGACGGCGTCGTTGAGCGCGGCGAGGATGGCGCGAGTTGTCTATAGAGTGGTGCAGTACCTGAGCGCGGTGACGGCGTCGTTGAGCGCGGCGAGGATGGCGCGAGTTGTCTATAGAGTGGTGCAGTACCTGAGCGCGGTGACGGCGTCGTTGAGCGCGGCGAGGATGGCGCGAGTTGTCTATAGAGTGGTGCAGTACCTGAGCGCGGTGACGGCGTCGTTGAGCGCGGCGAGGATGGCGCGAGTTGTCTATAGAGTGGTGCAGTACCTGAGCGCGGTGACGGCGTCGTTGAGCGCGGCGAGGATGGCGCGAGTTGTCTATAGAGTGGTGCAGTACCTGAGCGCGGTGACGGCGTCGTTGAGCGCGGCGAGGATGGCGCGAGTTGTCTATAGAGTGGTGCAGTACCTGAGCGCGGTGACGGCGTCGTTGAGCGCGGCGAGGATGGCGCGAGTTGTCTATAGAGTGGTGCAGTACCTGAGCGCGGTGACGGCGTCGTTGAGCGCGGCGAGGATGGCGCGAGTTGTCTATAGAGTGGTGCAGTACCTGAGCGCGGTGACGGCGTCGTTGAGCGCGGCGAGGATGGCGCGAGTTGTCTATAGAGTGGTGCAGTACCTGAGCGCGGTGACGGCGTCGTTGAGCGCGGCGAGGATGGCGCGAGTTGTCTATAGAGTGGTGCAGTACCTGAGCGCGGTGACGGCGTCGTTGAGCGCGGCGAGGATGGCGCGAGTTGTCTATAGAGTGGTGCAGTACCTGAGCGCGGTGACGGCGTCGTTGAGCGCGGCGAGGATGGCGCGAGTTGTCTATAGAGTGGTGCAGTACCTGAGCGCGGTGACGGCGTCGTTGAGCGCGGCGAGGATGGCGCGAGTTGTCTATAGAGTGGTGCAGTACCTGAGCGCGGTGACGGCGTCGTTGAGCGCGGCGAGGATGGCGTCGCGGAAGCGGCGCAGCGCCACGTGCTCGTCGATGCGCGCCTCGGAGTTGGCGAGCGCCAGCGCCTTCAGCAGGAAGCACTCCTCGCGGTGCGCCGCCGCGCGCTCCAGCCGCCGCGCCACGCCCGCCACCTGCCGCCAGACCACGCACACCTCACTAAACTGTTGGCCTCAGTATTGCCTGCTCACATGGCATTCATTGTAAATGTACATACAACAACATCTTTATAAAGAGTAACCAATGAGTTTCTTGCTGGTTCTGTTCTGTATAACCAACATTCCGAACTGGATGAATAGCAAAAATCTGATTCTGATTTTAAGAAAAAAAATACAGACTGTGACAAAATTATGAATTAAGATTTTAGAGAATGAATGTGCTCATAAAACCTAACAAATTTCCTAAAGGAACATGTATCAGAACATTAAAGAAGCCTGTATAATTTTGTTACAACCTATATAGACCAAATTCTCAATTTATAGATGGTCTATCAAACATAATTAGCACCGTGCAAAACGAAATTGTGTCTGACGACTGATAAAGTTATAAAAAGTTCCAATTTTAAATTGATTTCTGTGAACCTGTTAGATATTATACCTGCCACTTATAATCATAATATATATATATCACGCACCTGTATATACAAGTCGTGTGCGCCGATCTCCCGCGCCTGCGCCTCGTCGAGCGCGAGGTCCGTGGCGAAGCGCAGGCGCAGCGGGTTGCCGCCGGATAGGGACCGGTAAGCGAGCATCAGGCTCAGCATCTCCGCCCACGTGCTCTGCAGGAGACGCATCTGTGCGGACAAGCACAACAAACACTGTTTAAATCTTTGTCTTACGATTGCACTGAGAACCAATATTATTCAATATCGTAACAAAAATATAATAAACAAAATCTCTTTTTATTATAGGCAATTTTTATTATTTTTTTGTTGACAATCGGCTACAAAATAGAGCCACTTTTGCCAGTGTCGAGGAAAATATTCTATCGTTTTTTTGAAATATAACTCCCCCTTCAGTAAAGCTGTGCATACTTTACTGAAAATTTACCAGACATGGTGAACTTGAAGTCAAGCTATACCGTTTTTTTTAATTACCGTAACTTGTGCACTCTTGTGAACACACAGTGGTTAATATCCCACTAATATTACATGTTATCTATCAAGAAAAAAAAATACAATAAACGAAATTGACAGCTTCATTGTTCAACTACCTGACGAAATACGCTTATAATCTATTGTATCCCACTGCTGGGCAAAGACCCCTTTATCTTTCTCCAAAGGACCTAAGTAATTTGGGCTTAGTGAGGCCACGATTTACCTGCCAAAAAAATAAATACTTTCCTACACAAGAATAAGTTAGAGACACTGAGTTATTTCTTTAAGGTCTATGTTGTATTGGAATTATAGCCACCACGAAAACGGGTTCCGTGTGAGGACTAGAAAGTCTGCTTCATATGACCTTATTGTAGTTAACAATAAAGTATATTATTATTGATTAATCACAGACCATAGAGTACTATACGGCTAAACAATACCAATTATATCGCCATACAAATATACCTACTGTACGGTCTTCAACAAAACAACGCATGCATTATGGGCACCATACGATGGACTGGGGGCTATCCCAGTATATAAAACGTCCAAGACTTGGGTACAAATATACGTGCTCATCGCACAAATTTGGCACCTACTTGAATTCGAACCTGGGACCTTCGATACAGAAAGCACGGTGAAATAACTACATACACTTTTTTATGCGGATTCCAATGGTAGCATAGTGATACATATTTTTTTAATTCATTGGTTTAATGGAACATATTCCAAGTGCAATCAATTTTAAATACAAAAGATTATGAAATTATTGCATACACAAAAATAACTACAACGACCTAGTTACGTCAATAAAATTCACAAAAAAACTTTATGGTCAGATGTGTTCAGAAATAATAGTCTCAAGTTACAGTCTGACACTTGTCGCTTTTCGTCAAGTCACAAATACATTTGGCTACTCACATAAATATTAGTCTGTGGATATGGGGGCCATAATATAAGTAATATATATGCCATGGTTCTGTGGGCTATTAAAAATAATACGTATCCATCACGCTGGTTAGACCCTGAAACGGGTAGGTAAAAGTGCAGTGCAGTGCACCCATATTTCGTGGATGGTGTTTTAGCCCAATGCAGGAAATAGGGGGCGAACCTATTGCTATTATACCGAGCTCACTTTCTCAGGGAGGGATTTAGGCCATAATCCACTACGCAGTTCCAGGGCCCCAAGTCTGCTAACACAATCGATTCATAATCGATCAGCAATCGCATAGCAGCTGTCACTTCTGACAGATATCCCATACAATATCTGTCAAAGTGACAGTTACTACGCGGTTGCTGTTCGATTATGAATCGATTGTGTTAGCAGACTTGGTTCCCAGGTCGGGTTGAACTTCACACGGCTTTCACGTGAGATATTTTTACAATTGTCCAAAATGTCTAAGGTTTAGGGAATTAGTCTGTATGTGAACTGGCCTCTACTGTTGTAATAATAAATAGTTTTATAACTCAACACAATACAAAGGTTACAGAGAGATTAACTGCATACATATGCAGTTAACTGCTTGCATTCAAGGTCCGAGTCTAGACTAGTTTTTGCTACAAACTATGGCATTATAATTATTCATAATTACTATGTTTCAAACGGTTTGAATGATCTCCGATGTTTTAATGCTCGTCTAGTAAGACACGCCTACGGTGTTGCAATAGACAATTAACCGTGGCCAATCATGCATGCGTTATACATTAATTATTTTATATACGACTAGCTGTTGCCCGCGACTTCGTCCGCGTGGGATTTAACAAAGAAAACCGTTGACGCTTGAGACGTGTTAGCACCCTAGAGACAGATAAGCTAGAGGAAATTTAAGAAAAAATAACTCAAGTGTTGCTTACAACGTTTTCATGAAATAATCTTGATGATTGGCTTAGTATACGCAAATAATGTTATTTATGCGCTCAGTGGAGGCGAAGTGGAAATTTATAAAAATATATAAGTTTGAATATAACTGAAGAAATATTTGATTTGAGTTGTGTTTGAGTGTGTAGAGGCTTATGTATTTATTTTTTATTTTTTTATACATTTATAGGCAAGTATTTGATCTCGATCTCACCTGATGGTAAGTGATGGTAAGTCACTTAAAATTTCTTTCACAGCTCTCAAGTTCTAACTATGTTTATTATTAAATGAAGTTCCGTTAATGTGCCTTCATCTTTCTATATATACCATTGAAGGAATAATAATAATAACGCCAGACGAACACACCAACTATACGGTCCCACACAAACCAATGCTTGTATAATGGGTACCGTACAATGGACTGGAGGCGCAGTATATTATAGTATGTATATACATAGATATTAAACATCCATGACTCGGGTTCACCCCAAATTTGCATTCGAATCGTGAACCCTCGGCACATAATGCAGAATCAACCAGCCAGGGCCCCAAGTCTGCTAACGCAATCGATTCATAATCGAACAGCAACCGCATAGTAACTGTCACTTTTGACAGATATCCCATACAATATCTGTCAAAAGCGACAGTTACTATACGGTTGCTGTTCGATTATGAATCGATTGTGTTAGCAGACTTGGGGTCCTGGTCGTCATAAAATGAATAGAGCATTTGTGCTTAGTGTGTCTATTTTAATTGCATTGAATAACTGCTCATAATAGCGGTACCTTTGATCGAGCGTTATGTTACTTGACGACAGCGTCCTATAATAACTTAGCGTTCAATAACCCGCCCACGGTTGTTTGCGCCACAGCCGGACTGTCTAGTCAGATACACGAGTAGACATTACCTGATCCAATTATCATATAACTATAGTAATATGAGACGTGCGAACTAATCCATATTATGACGAAAGTATCGCATTAAAAACGTTATATTTTCGAATAGTTTTAACTGTTCACATTTGAGAATAACCGACGTTAACGATATGACTGAATTATCTGTGCCTACATTTGATTCCTGGCTCGCGTCTTGAAGTTTTCAGAATAGATAGTATAAGTATTGCGAAACTATCAAACTTATTGTTTTTTTTTATATATACGCGAATACTATACACATTGAAATAAAACGAATTTTATTGCGTTTATTTCCCTCCAAACTTATCTATACATATAAATAAAATTGGAGTGTCTGTTTGTAATATTAAAATAACCGCTTTTTATTAAGTGCATTTGGATGTATACACGGTACCTATACCAAAACAATTTTTTTTAACAATTTTTGTCTGTCTGTCTGTTTGTTCCGGCTAATCTCAGAAATGGCTGGACCGATTTTGACGGGAATTTCACTGGCAGATAGCTGATATAACAAGGAGTAAATTATGCTACTTTTATTTTAGAAAAAAAATTGGATCTCACGAAAAAACATTAAAACCAATGTTGCAGGGCTGCGCCGGATTAAGTTTGATAGCAATAGTAGCGTTTTACATACCAATAAAACGCTTGTTGTGTCCGGAGACTTATTCGGGGTCATTTAAACATTAATTTGAGTCTCGTCCTTCCGTTTCGCAGCTTTATCGCTATATCTAGGTATGTATCTCGCTCGGCATACGTATGTCCGGCTGCAGTATTTCCAGGCGACCATCTTATGTTGTGTTGCTCATTGCGGCCTCAAATAACTGAAAACTTTTATACAGGGAATTCTAAACCAGGCAGGGTTAAAAAGGGTATGACCCCGAATAAGTCTCCGGACACAACAAGCGTTTTATTGGTATGTAAAACGCTACTATTGTGTCCTACGGCCTTATTCGGGGTCATTTAAACATTAATTTGAGGCATTGTTTGTTATCGCCTGGTAAACAGGACGCCAATGTGTGTGATTTAGAATCTACGAAAAAAAAAAAATGTTATAAAAAATATATATATATATATATATATATAATAATAAATAAACAATGTTCTAAGTAATTAATAGTAATACAATAAAAGATACATACCCAATCATTTTCATTTATATTTAAATACTTACTCTCATTTAAACTTACTTATATTTGCAACTTAATTTAATTTCCCTATTAGAGACATCTTTTCATTATTTCAATTTGTGAAATTTTATAATCAAATTGGCTGGAAAAGACGACTTAAAGATATATTATTTACAATAGGCTGATTACTCCGTAATTCTTTTCTATAGAAACCCTTGAAAGTATTTCCAGATCTCCAGTTTGCTCTTGACATTATCACTTCCAAGGATTCATTATCAAGCCAACTGCGAGAAGAGACTGCAGAACGAAAACTACCTGGAGTCGCTTTGATGCCTGCCTCCCTTAGAATAGATTTTACCCAACCTGCAATCACAGTCCGCGAGGCAGCCTTTTCCTGTCCCTTAACAGTTACAAATAATCTATCACTAGAACACGCCCTACGACGTGTAGCTCCAATTTCTATTAACTGCTTAAGCCAAAAAACTGGATCGAGTGCTCGATTTTGGGAGTCACTTAAAAGTTTCCATCCTGATTGTATATAATTTTCCGAATCAGTTTTTGAACCAAAGTGTGGCCAAAAAAGTATACTATCTTCGCTTATAAAACATTTATCATCTGAAACACTTAATAGAGTAAGATCATGTACCCTTCGTCCCGAACATAATAATAATAGAACTGCACTGATCCGCGATACTTCAAATAAACTCTGATTTTGAAATGATTTCCCCTGTAACCAAGAAACTAAAGAATTAGGGTCCCAAATAGGACCCGGACGTATCTTAGGTGCCTTTACGGCAATAGATTTAAGCATTTGTTTAACTAAAATATTTGAACTTAAACGAACCTCATTCTTAGCATTACAAAGAGTGGACACAACCGACTTGTGAAGTAAAATGGTACGATACGACAAATTTTCTTTTAAATGTAAATCAGCTAGAAATTTTGCTAAATCTGCACCTGAAGGGTCTGTAACACTTACACCTAATGTTTGGCACCACGTCAACCATCTGCGCCAAGCTGGTTTGTACGTTCTGATAGTTGATAATCGCCAACCCTCCTGCAGTAAGAGTTTTTGCTCCTCCGTCCAATCAACTACCGACTCTGTCCACCCCCACATCTCCAAACTTCGAGGGTCAGATCTTCGACGCGCGGTGGTGGTCGACCCGTCGCGGTGTCCACCAACACTTCCTCCAACCCGTGAAGTATGAACGGGGGTGCCGTCCCTCGAGACTTCAGGTCCGCTCTCCAAAAAGCTCGAGGCCACCTCGGTGCTACGACCAAATAGATACCTCTTGCCTGATTTAATTGCATTAGCACTCGTGGCAACAGGTTCGGGGGGGAAAGACCCACGCTATTTTGAAATTCCACGCGATGGCAAAAGCGTTGTGCCCCCACGCTTTTTGATCGCGCTGGTCTAGAGTCACATATAGAGGAACAACGTGAGCAGTCTTCGACGCAAAAAGATCGACCTCCGGAATACCCCATTTCATGAAAACTACTTTCGTTACACTGGATCGGAGATGCCACTCTGGCAGTTTTGACCCACGGGATAAACTGTCCGCTATGCAGTTGTATCTCCCTGGAATGTGATGTGGCATGACGTGAATGCCGTACTTCTGCAACACATGAAAAATCTGATAAGTTAAACGCATCAATGTTCTCGACTTGTTGCCCCCCTCCTTTTTCAAATGAGCTACAACTGCCTTGTTGTCGCACTGCAACAGCAGGGATGTTTGGGAGAGATTGGGAGCGAACTCTAACAAAACTTTCAAAACTGTTAACATTTCTTTGTGGTTTGAATGAAGTTGATCTTCCTCCTTCGTCCACACCCCGCTCAAATAAACGCCATTCAATTCTGCTCCCCACCCTAAGTCTGCTGCGTCCGTGGTGAGAAAATTCATCACCGTCGGAGGGTGCAGGAACGACTTTTCTCGGCAATGTTCCATCCACCAAATTAATTCCTCTATCACGTTGGGTGTTAAAGGAAATGCCTTCAATGACTGGAGCTTTAAAAGGATATTGGAATGTGCTAACATGTGACGAAAGTTTAAGCGCCCGAGCGGAACCGCTAACCGAGCAAAATTCATCTGACCTACAATACTTTGGATATCGTGCAGAGTAGCCTTCTTCTGTTGCAGAAGACTTGAGATGTCTTTCTGAAGACGTTGAATCTTTTTCTCTGGCAGCGACACAAAATTTTGCCACGGATCCCACATCAGGCCTAGATACTCCAACGCTTTCTGAGGAACTAAAATTGATTTGTTGTAGTTTACATGCCAGCCCAATTGGCGAAGTGTTTGAAGAACAAAGTTCATATGGTCCATTAACGTTGTTCTGTCCTGGGCTACCAACAGATAATCGTCTAAAAACACTACTACCCGGATTCCCTTTTCTCTGAAAATCTCGGCCGTCCAATTTGTCAGAGAAGCGAAAGCCTTCGGTGCCGAGGCAAGCCCGAACGGTAAACAGGTCATTTGGTATAGTTGGCCTCTGTACGACAAACGGAGAAAACAACGATGAGCTGATGCGATTCTTAAATGATAACAGGCTTGTGTCAGATCGATTTTCACTAACCAATCCTTCTTCTGTAAAAAGTCTCGAATACGATTTACTGAAATTAGACGGAATTTCTTTACTGTTAAGAATACATTTAGCCTTTTCAGATTGAAAATAGGTCGTGTGCTTCCGTCCGGCTTGGGGATTAAAAAGAGATTTGAAATAAAACTTGGCGTTTTGCGGGCATACTCCAGAATACCTTGATCCAGAAGGGACTGAATAACTACATCCATCTCTAGAGACGGTATGGTTTGAAATCTGTCTTCTATCTCCTCCATCGGTAAAAGAGGTGGTTTTGCTTTGAAAGGAATCCGGTACCCCTCTAACATTTTCAGCAAGGGTATTGGGGCTCTTAATTTCTTCCATTCTGATAGATACCCTATTAAACAACCCCCCCGAAACACTTGATGCGTGTCAATATTTCCTACTCTGTTTTCCAATGCCTTTTCCCTTAAAATTGAAAGGCCGTGGGCCCTCTCTAAAATTCTGGGACTGGAGGAGGCGAGGTCCTGCCAGCTGGTATCTTCCCGGGAAACGAAAAAAAAAGTTTCCACCATTAAAAGTAGGCGTTGCGGGATTAAAGACTTGTCTCGGGTACTGATTTCGAAAAGGTACGTTCATATTATACGGCATGAATCTATGGGAACGTACCGACGGTGCCAGGCTGCGACCGGTCGGTTGTTGCAAGCCACTAGGTCCAGGGTGAGCCGCCTGGGACCCGGGCATATTGTTTTTATCGTTATTTAAATTAACTTTTTGCAAACTAAAAACCTTATTAACACCCCCATTACTTTTAATAAACTCAGAAAATTGCACTTTGTCAAATAAAAACTCATTAGAGGGTGGTATTTTCTTTAAACCCGACCGGAATAACCTATTTTTACAAAATTATTTAAAAAGACATCTCGTCTCTGCTGTATTATGTTTGCCCTTCGACCACAAAGTAATTGCAAACAGTCGTGCGAAATTTTTTGATAGTTTGCGGAAAAAATATCAATAATTTTGTCATTGAGGGTATCAGGTTTTATAGAATTTGTTTCTCTTGCCCAATTCATCAAATTGCTAAAACCCTGTTGTAAAGTTTCACTTTGCAAAATTAGTGCGTGTGTCACGGCAGCTACAAATTTTTCAGGATGAGCCAAATTATTTTGCCTATCAAAAGGTTTAATCTCATCATTTACCTCCAGGTCGGTAAAGCCCGGACGTGAGGTATACAATTTTTCAACGTCAGAATAACGCACATTACTCCAATTTTCGGTGTTAAAGTGTTGTAAAGATTGTAATAAATTTAAGTGCTCATTAGGAGTAACCGGCACCGCCGGCTCCTTCAATCGAGTACACAAATCAAACCTTAACGGCTGACAACTTGATTCCGGGTTCGAATCCGGCAATGATTCTTCTTGTACGTTATCTTTTTGTGCACCTGCCTCCCCATCATAAAACATTGCGGGGTAGTTATATAAAAATTGTTGCAATTCACCAACCTGTTCGGCAAGATGCTTTAATACCATGCCCTGGCTCCGATGGCGCTTACTTTTGGAAGGCTTTTGCTTTTTCTTTCTTTTTCCTTCGCCTCTACAGTCTTGGGAAGAGCTAGTAGACGATGAATCTGATGTAGAACCGCCATTATTAATTTCTTCATCCGCCATCTTGAGATACTTTTACACTCACTTTCTAATTTATAATTTTAAAAACCCAATATAACTTAAAATATATAAGAAAATTTAATTTATTAATTTATTAACCGAACGCTAACAGCGTTTTATTTTAAGCGATGCTTACTGCTTGAAAATTAGGACGCCAATGAGCAACACAAAATAAGATGGTCGCCTGGAAATACTGCAGCCGGACATACGTATGCCGAGCGAGATACATACCTAGATATAGCGATAAAGCTGCGAAACGGAAGGACGAGACTCAAATTAATGTTTAAATGACCCCGAATAAGGCCGTAGGACACAACACCCTGCAATGCGTCCCGCGTGCTCAGAACGCGCGAGCAGGCTGTTGCCAACGGTTGTGTCTTTGTTAAATACAACGCGGACGAAGTCGCGAGTAACAGCTAGTATTAAATATTAAATGTAGGTGATCTCACCTGATCGTTCAGCTGAAGTTCAGTAAATCCGGGTATCTGCTTGGCCCAGCCGATGACGGTGACCAGCTCGCGGTCGTACAGCTCGGCCAGCATGGCGAGGGTCTTGGCCGCTGGCTCCGTCACGCCGGCCGGCACCGCCGCGCACGTCAACAGCTCGGGCTCGTACGAGATTAGGGCTTCCAACACCTGGGTGGACGAGAGATACATACACATTAAATTAAATATCAAATGTATACATCTATACGACGATATTTGACGATTCATAAGTACTGTACATAATGTCTACGTGAATAAAAAAAGAAAAAAAATGGATGAATGAATGAGTTTTTTTTTAATTTTTTTTATTACATTATAGGCAAGCATTTGATCTCGATCTCACCTGATGGTAAGTGACGATGAGATCTACGATGGAGCATACTTGCCTAGGTAGGAAGGCGGCAGTAGATCGAGACGCTACATTCACTAGGCACATGCAGCGCAGCTGATCTGACCCGCCATCCATGAATGGCAACACCGAACATCATGCCGGAACACGGCTAGGCCGCTTGGCGACATGGCATTGTTCAGTGGGTGGTGACTAACCACGGCCGAAGCCTACCACCAGTAGAACAGGTGTGTTGCGGTGCGGTGTGTGGCGTCACCTTGATGTCGTCGAGGTGCGGGCGCTGCTGCGGCGCGAGCGCGGCGTCGGGCGCGCGGCGGTACTTCTGGCGGCCGCCGCGCACGCGGTCCAGGCGCACGCCCTCGCGCAGCATGCCCGTGCGCAGGCACTTGCGGAAGCGGCACGCCTGGCACGCCTTGCGCCGCCGCTTGTTGATCTCGCACTCGTTGGACGCGGGGCACGTGTACTCTATGTTGCCCTGCTGATCGGATACCATCATTACTACTCCAGAAAGTAATCATTATTTTCTTTAATTGTGTTCCAATACGCCCTACGCCTTGGCATGATCATTTTTAGGAACCCATTTTTAGGGGGCGGAGGGTGCGGTCCGCACCGGGCGACACTTTGCCGGGGGCGGCATTTTACAGGTGGCGGTTAGAGAAAACAAAAATTAGGATATGAAAAAAAAAATAGTAAATTTTTTTTTATAAATTACGCCCAATGCCGCGCGATAGAGACGGCGTCAAGACAGTCATATTGCAGCTAAAAATTGCTACAAATCGTACTAGGTTTATGCGACCACCTTTATGAAAGGCAAGACAGTCATATTGCAGCTAAAAATTGCCACAAAACCAAATGCAATTACGACCGCCTCTAGAGAATACTAAAACACAAACCTGTATGGTTCTCTTGAAGAACGCCTTGCACGCCTCGCAGCTGGCGACGCCGTAGTGGAAGCCCGAGGCGACGTCGCCGCACACGAGGCAGGTGCGGCGCGGCGTGTCGTCGTCGCGCGCGCCGCTGGCGGCCGCCGCCGTGGTGGACGAGCAGTGCTGCTGCTCCGGGCTGGTGTTGCCCACGAGCGCGCCGTCGCCCGGCGACACACAGAACTTCACCTCCTCTTTCGGCTCGATCTCCATCTGCGGGGTTATTTAAAATTAAATGGAATCGACAACTGACTGACACGGATTCCCGCAATTGCTGTAATCAGGGCCCGAAAACCGGTAAGATTATGAACAGGGTTTGATTGGGGTTTTTGAACGACTTAACTGATGTCAGAGTTGACTTATGGTTACCCATTCAATTTGCTTACCTGTTGGCTTAGCTATTGGTAAAGGGCTTTACTAACATAATATATATAACGCGAGGTAAGTTTGGATTCGGGTAAGACAAACGCAGAACCCGTTTGAAAGGTTCCAAATATAACACACACCTATGTATTTCATAAAAAACAAAAAACTCTCTCTTGTTTTCAAAATTCGATTCAAAAGCCCACTGGGCCAGGGTGGTGGACTATATGTATGTGAGTGCCCCCGTAGGCCTATACGAAATAAATGATTTGACTATAACTTGATCCCCATCGCATTCAGGGGCGGCCCGTGCCCAACAGTGGGGCATTAAAGAACAAATTATTATTTTTAAAGGGGAAATATTTTAACGGAAATTCAAGCACAAAAACTACATACATATATTATGTATTAGGTTTGAAACCAGGGACAGGTCATGATCAGTATTGATCCTAACAAATTAGGTCTCCGTTGTATATGTAAAATATATATAAAATATTTGAATGAAATTAGATCATTAAGTTTTTATTTTGTACCAAGAACATTAACAAGCGTTGAATCAATCAATGTTTCCTTTGGTATCCTTATAACGAGCAAGTGTTTTTTACAACGCATGCAAAATGATTAGGTACGTGCGATTCTCAGAGTTCTGTGCGTAATTACTTTTAGGAAAATTCACATGTTGGGGCTTTTGGGGCCGAGAATTTTACTGTATACTACCTACGAGAGGTAAACTCTGGGAAAACAATTACCTATTAGACGTGACAAGTAGATTATTTTACTGCTAAAATTACCTCTGCTTTATTAGCAGCGAGTTAGTGCGACTGCGATAAGGAAGAATGATTTACTGCTAAACTGACCTCTGACGGCTGCATCATTGGCATGGTTCTTGTGTGCAGCTGGAGCGGCAGGGAATGCAGCTTGAGCAGTCGTGGAAGGACAGAGGATTTACTGCTAAACTGACCTCTGAAGGCTGCATCATAGGCATGGTTCTCGTGTGCAGCTGGAGCGGCAGGGAATGCAGCCTGAGCAGTCGTGGAAGGAAGGATGAATTACTGCTAGACTGACCTCTGACGGTTTCATCATGGGCATGGTTCTCGTCTGCAGCGGGTGCGAGTAGGACTGCGGCTTGAGCAGTCATGGAAAGAAGGATGATTTACTGCTACACTGACCTCAGACGGCTGCATCATAGGCATGGTTCTCGTGTGCAGCTGGAGCGGCAGGGAATGCAGCCTGAACAGTCGTGGAAGGAAGGATGAATTACTGCTAAACTGACCTCTGACGGCTGCATCATGGACATGGTTCTCGTGTGCAGCGGGTGCGGGTACGACTGCAGCTTGAGCAGTCGTGGAAGGAAGGAGGATTTACTGCTAAACTGACCTCTGACGGCTGCATCATAGGCATGGTTCTCGTGTGCAGCGGGTGCGGGTGCGACTGCGGCTCGGGCGGTGAGTATTGCGGCGGCGGGTCGGTCTCCTGCTTCACGCGCCGCAGCAGTGGCTCGCCGCTCACCGCCGACATCATTTGTGACACCTGCAACTAACAGAACGCTAGTTAGACAGCCATCTTCACGTTGGTAGTTTTGCCGCTTGTACTACATCTGGGTGCCGGTAACCACCCTTTTCATCTTGTATATGGGCAAGTGTGAATTAGCCGGAGTACTGTAACCGTGTGTACCGGGTACCTTGAGGGCTTGGCTTGACTTGAGGGATAGTTTTACTTAGAACAGCAATATCTGAATACATAGATTATGATTTGTAGTTTTTTTTTGTATGTGTATGACTAAATAAGTTAGGATAGATTATTAATGTAGAATTTGTATCATAACAAAATAAAAACCTCATATCCATATTTAATTGTCTTTAATGAGTAACATATTATTGTCTATGATCTTGTGTCTTCTCTCTTTGGTTAGTTAGTCTAATAAAAAAAAACTGTACACGTTTTTATTAAGTAAGACTGTGTTTTAGGTATCTGCGTGTATGTGTATAAATAAAAGGGCTAAATGGAACTAACATTATTAGTAGTTAGCTAAGAAATTAGGCGAGTGGCTACCTATGAAGTGGCTACCTATGAAATTAGGCGAGTGGCTACCTATGTAGGTTTATGTAACAGTAGGCTGAGCGTCTATTTTGCATTATTTGCCAAGATAGCAGACACTTATCCAGTTATTTTAAAATAAACGTACAGATAAAAAATATTATTAAAGTAATAAAAACAACAGTTACAATGCAGCATCTCACCTACTCACTAATTTTATCTCACGCAAGCCATAAAATTATACACAAATCAACATTGATTGATTCAGGTCAAACGAAGTTGACAATAATTATATACTTAGGTACCAACCTAATCAAGTCATTTTATAAGTTTATAACTTATAAACATACTTAGTTATAAGAATCAATATTAATAACTACCGTATTTATAGAAATATAAGGTTCCAAGTCAAATTACTAACGAACATGAAATATCAGAAAGTTTCAGATTGAAAACCTAGAACGACGTAATATGTAGGTTGTTCTTATGCCGTGAGCGACTCTAGAAATCATAGACCCGGAACAAACTCTCGGTTTCAAATAACCATCGACAAATAACAAGTCTCACAATTTCTAACATACCTAACCTACCTCTATTCCAAAATATCCCGCAACTAAAAAAAAAACATTGCTGCGTTACTCATGCCAGCTGCTAACACCAACGCAAACAATCCACATGCGAAAAACCACTCTATCCTCATCGAGTTACGTATCTCTTTCCATATCGCACATTAACACAGTTCGCTATAGAAAAACAAAAGTTATCTATCCGAAGATAAATTTAAAAAAAGTGTTCAAGGATGCGGCGGCAGGGTCAACGTACTCTTGACATTGTAGGTCGGTGTAATCATGAGGCAAGCGCATAAGAAGGTAAATAGCATATTGCTGAAGCATGTAGGTACACATAGGTGCCTACGGAACAGTTACATTAATTAATTGCACGTCTGTTTCATAATGTAGGTACCTACATGGAGCAATTATCAATTGTTTGAATTACCTACTGGCGTGGAACCTTGTGATAGTATTACTCAGAAATCGCTATTTAACGTTTTTTTTCCGGTGATGCAGATTATATCTGAAGTAGCCAGGCTTGCTGGTTATGATTGAAATGGCTATTCTTACGGCTTTGCAGCGACATCATCGATGCTGTACCACAGGCACATGATATTGTAGCTGGCTGCTTATTAAACGACATAAAAAAAATAGATTTTCAAATTCGGTTTTTTTAGAACACACTAGCACTGTATGGGTCACACATGGGCGGTGGAAAGTCTAGTAATAAGTTACTTGTCCGAGTTATTTGAACGACTACTCGAATTTGAATTAAGTACTTTATGCTAAAATTTGACGGTCGATTAGCGCATTCGATAGTGACCCTGCTTTCTACTACCTACTTGTCCTACACACTAAATTCAAAATCAATTTGATATCCTTTGAATTAAAAAGTCGTACAATGAATTATCTCACTGCCCTTGTAGTCACGTGCATACGACACGTGGTTAAAAAAAATAATTGCGTGAAGTGATTATTCTTCTTCTTTCTTTACGAAATGAGATGCGATGAAATAAAATGGATATGAATATGGCCTCACCCGCAATTTAGCGGGTATTACTTACCGGCTTAGTGAAAGTGATTATTATTATTTCACTGAGATAAAATATGAAGTGTAGTTGACAGCAAGTATTTTGGAATGTGTTTTTGAAAATCTAATAAAAGGAGGCAGGAAGGAAGGAGGTAGACTCCACCTCCTTTCTTCCTCTCACTCTCTCTTTTACGTATATTATACTTATACGTATGCAGACGGAAGCCCTAGCACGGCCAGAATAATTCCAAATATAAGAAATGTCGGACGATGAACAGACTAACATAACAAAAGGATAAGTTTGTTTGTTATTTTAAAATTCCAGTTTTATTATGATTAAATGAAACACACAGGTAGGTACTAGGAAATAATAAGACAGATGCAGACCGATGTCTGCAAATTCAATATTCAAGCCATAAACGTTAATTGCGGCGAATTATGGAAGTAGGTACTTACATAATTTGCAAGTATTATAACAAATAAGCAACGCTTGTATAATGAGTAGGTACCGCACAATGGAGTGAGACGATCCCAGAATATATGTACTTATATATATTAAACATCCAATATAATATATTATATTATATAATAATATATTAAATATCCAACTAGGTATATGATATCTATGAAAATGCTGCACGATACGACAACGTTGAAGCCATGTTCACTTATCATTTCAAATTCAACTACAAACATGGATGAATCGAAACAGAGAACTTAAAACCTCTGATGAAAACGGTCGTTCTTTTAAACATCAATAAATTCAATAAGTACCTATAACTAACGTTGTGGCGGCGAACAACAAAATTACATCTCCAAAATCTCTCAACGATTCAAAACATGTTTGTTTAGTTGAATATGAACATCTTAAAACCATGAAACTATAAGGAAAATCAATAGTATCACGTACCTATAAGCCTTAATGTAGCATACAACTTGAGTTCAATACGTAGGCGTTAAGGTCTCTCTATGGCGGATTGCGTGCCTGCTTCTATTTCTAATAGCTCAGTACTAACTCAATAGATTTGGGATTATCCTAAGAGCCTGTTATATAATTTTCTGATAAACCTAAACCAAAACATATTTGACAGAATGTGAGACGATCCCTAAATATATGACCTATTCACAAACATGAATTACGAATATAAAATGGCGGCACCGCATGTGGCTAGATTTATACGAAACGAAAGAATCTTCATTATGGACGGATTCTTTTTGTTTAATCAACACGGAATGATTTCAAATCGTGGTCCACACGTAAGCAACATGAACTTAGCATCTAAAAATAATTTAAGATCCGGGTTACAAGACAATAGAAATGAACTCTATACCTATACAGCAGCAGGGTTTCATAACAAGCACATCATATTCTTGGATCCTTAATTGAGTTGCAAGAAATGAAAAAAAAAACTATTCATCGGTTGATCACCTGATTCCTCACTGCGCCATAATACTATTTGTGTATTGGCACAAAATAGGTACGTAGGTATATTCATAATACGCGTCGAGTTCACCGACCGTGTGTCCGCGGTCTCACCTTCGTAGATAAACGTCATTCTGAATAGAGCGGGTGGCCGCGACGCGACCGCCAAACATCGCGGCTCGTAACAGAGCCGACGTTGAGGCAGGCTCGACATCTTATGTTACAAATTGGGGCATCGCACGAACCTATTATATATTGCTGACAGTTGTTACAATAAATACTCATACAAACACAGATGACAGTATATTTTCTACGACAGTCAAAAGCTTAATATGGCAACCCAGGTATTTATAGATTTTTTTCCCAAAGAAAAAAGACCAGTACACATACAATGCAATAGGTACGTAACACGAATTAATACTAGGTATAGCAGCTGACAATGGTAATTTATTCGTAATAATTACAGTGCAAGTTACCAGTATTCATTTTTAGAGAGGTAGGTTAGTAATACAGATTTCAACCTTGAAACCCAATCTAACATCAGTGCATTTGTCCAGCTCAACGCCTCACAAGCGAGAGATCACATTCTATTGAAAAAAAATGGTTAGGTATCATTTTATGTGAAATTTCATAATAAAATTCCCTCTAAAAGGCGTGTACCAATGATAAAATGTATCGTAATAAAGCAGGAACATAACAAAGAAAAGATAATAATGCGTCGAACGCATGTATCTAATCTCTATGTGACGCAATCTGCAATAGACATAATGAAAACGCTAACATCGCCAGTTCATAGTATGAGTGCCACGACCTGCCTCAACATGATACTAAATAGGCCACACTTGGAATGTATTTTTCCATTCCTTATCATTATTGCCATGTGAGATAATACTCGTCTTTCGCTGCCATTATGATAAAAAAATATGCATCTATAATACTATAGATACAAACAAAATCATTATGCGACGTTTGTACAAGTGTTGGCTAACACACACTCTGCATGTTTGCAATGTGAGGAACTCGTGAGCTTCAAGTCTCGTTACCAAGACTGAAAGCACACATACTTTAACATTACAAGTTGAAGGAACATTATTGATCTAAGGATAAAAGCCCGCATGAAAAAAGGCTGGCATGCCCTATACAAAAACTAGGCCACGTCTTTCCTTACCCTTCGTCCGGAGAGTTCAAGCCGGGTTCAAATGTAAGTCATTAGAACACAACTGTATAATACAAAATTCGTAAATAAATTAATATGCAGAGCTAGTCGCATATTTAATAATAAAGAGACGATCTTTTTTGTGGGTAACGTGTCTAACATTAGTTCCAACAGAATCGGGCGCGGTGTTGCTTTTTCACAAGCGGATTACATCATATGGTTATTAATATAATATTTCAAGACCAAGGCCGTCCATAAGCGTATAAAGCCGTTTGAAGACTAAATACAAAAAAATCTCTAACTCTTTGTTTTTCATAATGATATCGTCTACGTAATGTTTTTTTTCGAAAATATTATAGTAATATAGATGCCTTAGCAAAATATGCATATGGAACATTAATGTTGCTATTGAATTTATATGTACTCTTTCCCAGAATATTAAAGCAAAACAGGCTTTTAATTGAGTTGATGATTGCCACACTTCTCAATGTGATTAACGTTATATTATCACTAGAACATAAGATGTCTCAAACTCGGGAGGAGTGCCAAACAGAATTGGTCTGCATGTATAATGTTTTGTATGTGTGTGTTTTTTTAAACCTAGGTAATTTTGTCATAAACCAGTCATTAAATCGTATAATCTCCACTGATCCACTGATACGTACGAATCAGTGATTGTGAGCAAACATTATACCTAATAACGCCGTTCGCGTTGAGGTAGGTCAGGCAGGATTCGCAGTATAGCTAAAGAAGCTTTGCCCAGGCAAATTCAGCGGCTGTGGAGGTTGAAATGGGTATTATGGGGTTGGTTGGCACGCCTGCGCCGGATGGTGTGGGGTGGGGTGGCAGCGTGGCGGGGGTGATGCGCGAGCGGGCTCAAGTGGAGGGGTTGCGTCTAGACATCGGCCTTGACCGTCACACGGTTTCCGCGCGAACGAGGTCGCCGCGACCCGCAGCCCAGAGACCGAGTAAGCCTCGAAGCATACGGTACTATCACGCCGCACGCTTGCTATACGTAGGCACTAGAGCATTACAACACGCTCGTTCATGTACCGTAATTGCGCATGAAGATTATAATAGGTAATCCTAGGGGTTTCATAACTTTTAGAACATCCTCATTTGAGAGTAGGGTGATCATTCAATATAAACAAGTAAAAATTATTATATAAGTTTAACTTGATATGCTTTGATTTCAAATTCTTGTAATGATAGTGTTTCTATTTATTAATATTAATATAGGTACGATGTTGTAAAATACTAAAATATAAATGGACTAGTAGGATCCGCAATGCTCCCTACAAAGTAAATCGTCTATAAAAATTTTGGTCGAACAACAGTCGAGTGAGGAACGCGCTTCGCGACTCGGTCTGTGAACTCAAGCGCATTTCGACATTGCGCCGACATTGAGCCGGGCTAAATAACGCAGATAGCGAGAGGTCGACGACCGACATCGCCCAATATCACGCGGACGATCGCAAGATTTGCAAGCACCTGCCGGCGACGCGTGTCTCTTATATAACCACTAACCGTCGCGTCAGCCGACCTACCCCAAATGTAACACACTTATGTATCCGAAGATTTACATATTTTTTGACGAAAATCTAATTTTCCTACTATTTTATAAATCGGCCTATAGTAAGCGTAATCGTCAAATACATGATGAAATCTGATTCTTGAGACTTGCAAAAAGCTGACCAAAATCAAAGAGGCCGCTAAATTGCGAATCGGAAATGATGCGAGCGTGGCGGGCGCCGCGCCGCGCGCTGCGCCGGCCGGCGCGCGGAGGGCGCGGGCGCGGACCAAATATCTCGACGCGGGGTGACATTGCACGGCCATCGACACTGTGCCCGACCTACGGCATACAGCCCGCCCGCGCACCGCCCGCCCCAGCCCGTGGAAAACGACTCATCCGCACCCGTAACTCCACTTGCGCCTTCACTAGACTATATTAGAATCTAATACTTTTGTAAATTTATAATTTATTTTTCCTAGAATTCCTCCTAGTTTTGGAGCGTATTTTAAGGGAGACATCTGACTCTAATTAATAATTCCAAGCTCGTCGCACTGTGTTACATAAAATGACGCAATGCGTTTTCAAGATATTTTGTGACCAAAATGGAGGATAAAAACAATATGGCGAGCACATTAGTCTGACGCAAACATTGCTGTAACACAAAATGTATTTTCTTTGTTTTTGGAACCTGATCCCCGTAAGCAGTATAGTGGGCGGTGAGCGATTTAATCATGGATTATGGAAGTTATAAATAAATGGGATAATCCTTACTGCATTGAAAACCTACTCAGAAATTAATAAATAGATTACATAAGGCAATTTATATATTTTGACTTATGTAATGAACTGAATCCACAAAAACATACATAGATTTTAATCTTATTGGAATAGCTTATATTCTTCCACACATTTTGTTTGTTTCCTACATCATAAATCATTGGGCACAACAAGTTATTATTTTGATGGCCGTGTTAAAGGTCGGATAGTATCATGGCAGTAAAAAGATATTACACATGACGATTATACTACGACGCAGTTAACACATGACTGATACTTTATCAGCAAACACTTACAGCAGTTAGGGATTATTAGTCCATAAGTAGGCTCTAGGAAAAACAGTGTGACATTGAAGTAACCAGGGATATTTCCGCTTGCAGGGGGAATTATATTACATCCCTGAAGAAATAAGCCTGAACGGCCCAACTTGACACCCAATCCCTAAGCTTGATTTTTAGGGTCGCTACGAATTGGCATGTCAAGAGCCAATTTGGTTTGTGTTTTACATATGCCAATCGGTAGGGACCCTTCAAATCGGCCATCTGCACCGATTTTCTGGTCACATTATCTGGTTATTGTGTATTCCGGTCGTAATTACGACGAGCCAACTGCTACCACTATAGGCGGTGAGCAGCACGGTATTGGGGAGTGCGGACGCAGTGGTCTTAGACCGTTCGTCGGATTGTATTTGATTTTTTTCCAAATACCCTAACACTATTGACTATTGCATACATAAGAATATCATGTGGCTGTTTGCAGGCTTATTTATAGAATTATAAAATGCTTCAGATCATGTAAACCATCATAATAATACCAGCCCTTTTAATATTCCACTGCTGGGCACAGGCCCCCTCTCAATGCGAAGGGGATTAGGCCATAGTCCACCACGCCAGCCCAGTGCGGGTTGGTGGACTTCACACGTCTTTCGAGGGGTTCTCTCAGACATGCAGATTACCTAGCGATGTATATACATATCTAAAATATATCCCATACAAACTTGCAGCAAACTTGAACCTGAATTTCTATTCAGCAATGGAAACTAAGATAAAGCGTTATCAGTGGATATTGTCGCAGTAATATTGTTTTTCAGGACGCAAATGTTTACGAGCAGCGCATTATCATTGCCTACATATTAAATTTAGGTCTACCTATATGTTTATCAATGCCGATCATCTAACATTCATGGATCATGCGAGCGGTATATTTAGATAAAGAGTGCAACAAGTCGATGCAGTTCAATGGCCATTTGACATTGAAATGCCAGACAAACAGCGAATGCATTCATACCTATTTACACCTTATATTGTGGAGGCTATATACATATCAGCCACTTTTTGTCTATTTTTACTTCCGTACCTGTTTACTACAACTAAAATCGCAAGAAATCGATTTCGTTTCACACAGACATTTTCACGCGACACATCACTTGGGACGCCATTTTTATGTCCGTCTGCGAATTACAATTCTTGAATAATGATATTTACTTACTAGGTGGTACTACCCTAGTGTATCACACATCTATCTATCTAAAATATTGCGCTAAACCAGTATTTTTGTGATGATTACATTCTAAATTAAGTGGATTCATCTGGCTTTTTAGTCGCCATTTTACCTACTAAATACAAAATGGCGCTCATTGATTTATTGTAATAGTGTGATGGTAAAAATATAAGACATAACGCAATCATAAGCTCTCTATTTATAACCTAGGTCTTCATACCCTCATAATAGGATTATTATTTAGGTACAATTTACGTAACTTGTTACCCGTAAGAACCTTTTGGAGTAGATATTTCTTGCTCTTATAAAGATAAACAACTATTTTTATCTACACAAACATAATACCATGTGAGGAACGTGTAATTATCTAATAATGTTTTACCATAGGTGCCTACTAATATTATAGTGAATGTTCGAAGGTCAATTTGTAGATATCTTAGTAATGAAATAGAATTATGTTTTGATTAGATGTTATGTCCAGCAAACAGTTCACTAATGACTTGAGGAGTGAACTGTAAAAGTAGGTCGAACATTTCTCACAACTTTATCTTTCAACTCTGCTTTGTAGCGATTACGAATAAAAATAATGCCTAATTTGCTATTGTTTTGGTAATCCATATATATAATACAAAGGTACACCATTTATAACTGAAGAACGGGTGGGAAGATTTTTATCTTTGACTTTTTGAGTTTGTCTCCGCCCGAACAGCAGAATAACTTTTAACACATTAAATAAAATATAATTTATTTTCTTCTGAGGCGGTACAAAGTTTGCCGGGACAGCTAGTCACGTATATAAAAAACTCACAATGTGAACCAAAGCATTCTCATTATTAAACGTAATCAAAATAAACAGTTTAAAAAAAATACAAGCCAGCCAGTATTTTTGAGATATCTTTGAATATACAGGTATGTATGAGTAATTTATTGTACAAATAAATAAGTACACGTTACCGCCCAAAACGCGTGTTTTTTCGACCAAGATTTATGATTCAAGCATGCAATTCACTCCTGAATGTTATACTCACATTGTGCGAAGCTTCGATCATTTCGAGTGTATTTACTATATACGAGAACATCCAAGCATTTTTAACTGCACACATTTTTATGCGTCGTTCACAACACTTGCACAGAAACGCAAAAACAGTTCAAGGCTCCGTAGTAAACATGGAAATTGAAATTGTAATTTGGAGAGCGCAATGAGGTAAACCTTCGTGCGCACTGAGCGACTCGCACGCACTGTCCGCACGCATTGCGTGTACGCAGGCCACGCCTCGCTGGCTGCCCCACCAGCGCACACAGGTTACGCATGCGCCGCCCAACGGGCCAACACGTGCTCACCGCTTTTCAGATTGGTCCCTTCATTATACCACTTGACGAATAAAGGCATTACATTGCTTTTCCTGAAGCATTGCCAAGGGACTGCGCGCGCCATTGGTCAAACGTTTGGGTTGGTGTGCTTTTGAAAATTATGTAAGTGCAATCTTAATTCTATATAAAAGTTATATTTATAGAAGGCTACAGTTATTTTCGATGACAACTAAAATATTTTTGCTAAGTACTGTGATCGCACGATTGGAACCAAGAGTCCGAACTTAACATACTCATGGGAATAAACGCGTTATTTTGTAGTTTTAATGAAACTATTGTGGATTTTAAATTGCGTAATCATAAACCACAGAGCAGATAAATAGAAGCTCAGCTAGCCTCTGTAGACGTTCTCCTAAGGCTAGGGGTAGCAATCTTTTTACACCTCGAATATAATAATACTAAACAATCATCACAATAACAGAGCACCTTTGCAGATTAAAAACCGGGTCGGTTGAAAACAAGAATGATGAACGCACCAAGCAACCTACTTAGAGGCATTCCATAAAGGAGAGGCCTGATCCCAACAATAGCCCATTAAAAATCGGAATCACTGAATAATACCGTTGTATATCCACCAGATTCTAAATAACTAAAGGTAACAGTAGGTTTGTACCTAGAAATATCAAATCTTATTGATGTGGAAAGTTATGATCCAATTAAGCCGGGCGTATTTCATAAAATGGCTAAGTAATAATTTTACGAGAATCTCCCAGAATAGGATAATTTCATATAAAATCTTTAGCACCATTAGGTATTTTTTTAATTTAAGTACTTAGGTATTTTATATATACATATAAACCATATGTTTATACCTATTCACTAATGATGGCGTTATCACCATCATTAGTGAATAGGCATAAACACCCCCCCCCCCCCCCTCCGAAATACGTAAGACAACCAATCATTTTTTTTACTTATGACTCTGGTCCAGAGATCGACACCACGAAGTGACTTCCTGACCACGGCCTTGTCCGTAACCAATTTATTGTTATCAAATCAACACCAATGACATAGAAAATAAACAAATCTCAATTTACCAACGCCACTTGCGACAGCGTCCACCTAGCTACCTAGCGAGCTTTCAGGTATGATGACTATTCCATGTAGATATGTATTGTTAAATAACCATGATGGGTGAACGGTATTCCATCAACCTTTCTTGCATTTGAAATTCAGAATGCCGGTTCAAATGCTGATATGTAGAATAACAACATTGACTTCACCGTAAGGAAAGACAAAAACAATGATTCTCATTTGTAAAACGATTGAGTCTTGACGATGACGCAATATTACTTTTCAACCATAAAGGAGGTAAATAGGAAAATATAGGTCGATACCTATTTTGATGACCTTCGAGCCTCGGATTCATGACGAAATTGAAAAGAAAATTATGTAGTCATGTGTCTAATTATGTACTCATTGTTCAGCAATGCACTTATATAAATCTACTATTCACTCTGACTATATAAATATGCATTCAATGCAATTTGCTTACGTAAAGAAAAAGTAGAATCTAGAACATATTCTGGAAAATGGAGGATGTATAGCTCGACACTGGAATAAAATTAAAAGGTACAAAGGAAACACTGTAATGCCAAAAACGTGAACAAAACAATAGGTCTGCATCCTACACCGCAGGAATCTAAATTAAGGAACAAAGACTATAAACCTAGATCAGTTAAACGTTTATCAAAAGAATCAGTTAAGTGGCCGTCTAGTTAGATGATGTCATAGGTAGACCAGGCAAGGCAGACGGGCAAAAAGCGTCGATATCCTTCATATGTAGTTATTTTATACCTGCGAGCAGTCACATCATAATTTCAGCGTCTAGAATCTAGAATCAAGATTAGACAGCAACCTTGAGTTCAGCTGCCAAGACTGTAGATATTTACCCATTACTTTTACTGGTTCGAATAACAGTAGCAATTTCGTCGCCAAGACGTTGTGAAGAAAAAAGTCCCCGAAAAATGTACTTCTCAGGAATAAATTGAAGCATGCGACGGTGGTAAAGCTTATAGCAGACAAAAGCTTATACGCATATGAGTCTACCGACAGAAAAACAACTAAACAAAGTACCTAAGCCAGACTCAAGACTCGTTAGTGCCGAATCTTGGGGCATTATCGATAAACAACCCGCCGGGCCCTAGGCTGTCTATGTATAGGTTGTGTTAGGGCAGGCACGCGGCGCGGCGGCGGCGGCGCGCCGGCCCGACAGAATTTGTTAGCTTTTTTGACAGTAGGGTTGACTCGACTCTTAGAATCGATAATTATGTAGTAAACCAAACAATTTAAATTAATATTATAAGTGCAAGACTCCTTGATTGCTATTAGGTACTTACACAAAATTGATCTACATTTTTGTTTTTTTTAATAAGTTATATAATTTTTGATTTCATTTTCTCGTTTAGCACACTGCTTATAACGCTTTCCTGTTTTTGATAACGTTGTAATGGGGACCCTACGTGATATATAAATTCGTTTTTTTTGGTCCCTACCTACCAGTGGTGTCGTAATAAAGTTACAAATAAACAAAAGATTACATAAGCTCACTTGTTTATTAACATTTTCGATATTTTCTGTAATAAGTATTTTATTGGAGCCTTGGGTATTTTCCTGGTTATATATCTATTAACTCAATTCTTATGCATACATTCTTTTTTTGTCTTTTTTTTAATATATTACACATTATTTTTTTTATTTTTTTTAATACATTATAGGCAAGTATTTGATCTCGATCTCACCTGATGGTAAGTGACGATGAGATCTACGATGGAGCATACTTGCCTAGGTAGGAAGGCACATCTTGTATCATGTAATTTTTTTGCCAAACTGCGTAGCAGTTTGTCGGTGTCGACATCGTTTGTCGAATTCGATATTTCATTTATCCATTTTGTTGTGTCATTTCAACATAACGTTAGTTGGTTTTTCTTATTTTTTCTATAAATATCGCCCGACGAATACACCAACTATACGGTGGATACCGTACAATGGTCTGAGGGCGAACGCAGTATATCATAATTCTATACATATTAAACAACCATGACTCGGGTGCTAACATTCGTGCTCAGCACACAAAGATTGTTCCTACCAGGATTTGAACCCGGGACCCACGGCGTTGAAGGCAGAGCCACTACCAACTGAACTAATCAGGTCATCTAAAATGTACCGTCAGACTTCCTATTCTGAACAAACATTAATCATTGACCTAAGACAGCCCTAATTTCTAATTGTGTGGGAGGAGGCAATTCGTGGAACTCCTAATATTGTGTGTGTGTGTGTGTTTCAAATACAAAAAACCTGCGCACTTGTGTGCGCGCCGCCGGTTCATTGTCAAGGCCAACTGCCAAATCTCCCGCTCGAGCCCCCCTCACTCCCGCCTCACTCCACCCGTACCCAATTATTCCAATTCGCGAAACTATTGGTGCGCTCCACGAGTATTGCTCGCCCAGTGAAGCCTTCGCTTTGCCATACCAAAGTGGACCGGCAATAGTTATCGTTCAAAATGAACTACCTATAAATAATTTTGGGTTGATACCGCCACTTCTCGGTTGCTGGTACGGGGAATGTGGTTGCCGCCGACGCGATAATCGTGTATTTTTAACGTCGCATATCACATTCCGCCGGGTTTTTTTTCTACGGTGTGTCGTTACGCCTGTGTAAAATCGCAATAGAATAACAACAAAAACATTGGCTCTACAACATTCTATCAAACGGTATAATTCTACGCGATAAAACATGGCCGAAACGCAAACACATGCCGAATTGTGTCGACAGACGGGACGATCAAGGTCCACTACATAAGTCATAACTCAAACATGATCACAGACCTATGCAAATTGTGTGACTAATAAAGAAAATGCATTGTCTGATACGAAATTATGTAATTCTATATGCTTATACGATTAGATCACGTTGCTACTGGACACTGGAAATCTAAAAAATGTGTTATAACACTCGTCGTCCCAAGGTTGTGACTGATAGGAACATAAGAGTTAACAACGATAGAAATATATGGCGGAAATGCGAGCGACGACTAATTATTTCGTTATCAATGAGACATGCCCGCCCGTGACCAGTGATCTTAGTAACCTAAGGTCGTTTGATATCCGAGCAGCATCTCCGTATAGTTGTAACGATTTAAAACGATCTACTCGGTAGTTAGGCTAGCCCGCTAACACGAACCGGAATTAATAAATCAGAATCATATGAAATCTAACATGCATTTGGATGGATTATAAGCTATAAAAGGTTTATAACGTTCTCATGTTTATATTGATTACAATTCTTAATTAAAACTGACATTTGAACACACATCCTATTTCAATATTATTTATCACATTTACAACATAATTAAAAGAATATCCATTGTGCGCATAGACCTGACCTGGGTAATAAAACACACTTATAGCATGTCTGTTATCGTAATTACTGCACAGTGTTTATATCGTGTTACGTAAGCACGGTCGTAATGAAAGTAAGACCCAGACATATGTAAATTTGAAACGAATACAAAACCCAACAAAATATCTATGCCATTAAGTAGATAGAATTGTGAAAGCCACCTCTCTGCTGCCAAGGAGAGAAAGAGATGCAAATTCAATATATGTGTCAGTGCATGGAAATATTGGGCTGATAAGTCCAGCCAAGGTCGCGTTATATCACTATCGTATGCATCACGTTGCACACAGATTAGATACCTACGTAAGTTAAAGCTGCAAAAATTAAAAGTAGCACAAACTGTAGCCAGTTGCCTTTGCACACAGGCTGAACTTAATTTGACAGCACTACTGTTGCTAGCTCTGCCATTGGCTGAATGTGTAAGTTTATTTAAAACAGTTTATTTCTTATCGTGAAATTATTGACGGAGAAATTTTATATAATTTCAGCTTCGATAAATATTAGGTGTCTGTTTGAGTAAGGCCAAAAATGAAATTATGCCCTTAAGCCAAAAAATGAGCTAAGAAACAGACTTGACAATCTAAATGTCAATATAAAGGTATCAAGACTGGTGTTTCAGACATCAAATGGATCAGAAACAAAGAAACTTGTTGATATAACTCACAGACCATTAATAATACAAGAATATATCAAAGAGGCTATTATGCGCTACCCAGATAAAAAAACGGGCCTCAACACCAGACCGAATAGGATTATAAGACATGCTAAAAAATAGGGAACATTAAAATTTCGACAACGAATACGTAAATATTGATTGATAAATCTTTGAGACAGGAACGACATAAACGAAAACTCTGTTTTCTAACGTATGCACAAGTGATTCAAACCTTTATGAAGATAGACAGGACTAACGTGACTCAGTTATTACAATGATCAATAAAATTCATGTACAATCAATAAATATTAAATGGGAGAAAATTACACAATAAGATATACCGGGTATCATTAAATAAAATTTCACATACTACTGTAAATCATAGATAACTAACTAGAACGTTCAAAAAAGTGACTCAGCAACATCAAAATGATCTATTAATAACCAGCATTAGATATATATAATAGCGGAAACAGCGTTTGGAAAGGTGACAAAAATGATTGAAAAAATCCATCTAGACAGAGCAGTCTGGATGACTAGCAAGAAAATAGCAACGCATAACGTTAGGCACGTAATGGTAGGCGGCGCGATCGATCACGAAGAGTTGGGGCAGGTCGGCACTACGCGCGCTGTTCACGTGCCCGTGTTTTGGAACGTACCGGCCTGGGTTCTTGATGCTCCGTTAAATTTATGTGATGGAGGAAAATGTCCATGTGAAGGATGTTATTTCGTCGTAACAAAAATATTGAGATAAGTATTTCGTCGAAATAAAAAATGTGTTTCGAGTTGTTTCCGATGGTCAGTTAATTCTAGGTGAATATTGGATTTTGGGTGATATGAAATTACATTAAAAATTAATTACTTTAAGATTTGAAGTATTAAAGTGTCTGGTATTCATATTTTTTGTTTGAATCATTATAAATAATAATATAAAATATCTGAATATTATGAGGAAAAATAAAATACGTGCGAAATATTTGGCGGAGCATTACATAGCTGTTGATAAAATGTTAGCCTAGGTCAAGGCAAAATACATTAGTAAAACATTCTAAATTCTATATGTGGTAATTAATGGCGTGACTCATAAGGAATTATTTAATGTACGCACCACATCCTCCATCTCCATACTCTCCATCCACTCCATTTCGGCTTGTTATTGTATGTCTAGGTTAGCTTAGAAGTCTGGATCTAGTGCCGCGCGAAAGTACTGCGCGTCGCGACGTTCGGTACACGAGTGCAGCGTCGTGTAGTGTGTGTTGCACCGAAAATTCGTTCCCGCACCACGGACCCGCGCCCCTCACCTCACCCCCGATCTCGCAAAATTTTCAAACTTCGAATCGCGCAGCGCAACGCCATCTATGGGCGATAGGCGCCCCCACCCCTGTGTGTGGCCTTGAACTTGACTACACGTCGCGAGCGAGCGACCCACATTTGCGGCGTCCCCGCCCCCCGCCCAACAGTCGCGCGCATTGTCACGGCCAAGCCACCTGAATGGATCTAAGCAGGCTGCATAGAGTACATTTTTGCTTGGCGCTACCAACGAACACTCTCGTTTTCGCTGAGCAGTATTACGTCACCGTGCACGTTACATCGACGGATTATTATGCACATTGTTGAGCGTGAGCGATAGCTGCAGTGGAAGCTTCAAACAGATAAAGTAGTGTGAGTACGTTGTTCCGTCATTCTATTTACTTAATATTCATATATTTTATAGATTTTGGTCATTATAATAGTTAAGTAAGCATTTTCTACAAGTTATAACTATCCATATCACTTTTACTGTCAGATTTTGCTCCCTTCATATCGGCCATAATGCCGAGTTTCCTTATCTAAGCGAGAATATGTGTCAAACATTATCACGAATCCGTATTTTTAATGCTATTTAGACTGAGGGGCCAAACATTAATGTCTTCTAGTTATGCATTATCTGCCAAGAATTGTGTGACTTTCATTACGAGCAGGTTTTTTGTTTGTTAGAATCAGTATTACCTATATGAAGCTGTCGGGGCTAAGTACAAAACGAAACCAGGAAAAATAGTTCCGAAAACACCCGCAATCCGGTCAATCTGGCCTAAAAATCATATTATCATTGCTTGTAAATATAAAACCAAATCATTATGACTTTTCAGATGGTGTTCTTTAATCTAACATTGCTAAGGATCAATGCATCCTGAGCCCTTGGCCTTCCCGCTGAAGATAATGGACGTTTTTTATACTCCACATTGTACAAGTGTGGAATGAAAATCTGCTGCCTTGGCATAATATAAAGGTAACTTATATATATATTTTTTTATAACTTAAGAAACAAAAGAATTACGTAGCTTTGGCCCCTGGAATTTTTACGTATAAGTTTTTAAGTCAACATAATACGTGTCCTTTTTCGAAGCGGATACCTAATTATCAACCTCAAGGTAAAAAAATCCTCACGTGTTTATGAATGTGTCTAAAACAAGATTTTTGGTACAGAACTGAGTTTGACTGTTACCCCCAATTTTATAGACAGTTACAATGGATTATATTGGCTTTATAATCCAATATAACTTTCAATAAATTTGAGGGTGTTAGTCTTTATGTTACTCATAGAAAAATAAATATTCCTTGTAAGTTAGATTATTAAATAATGGAACTTCCATGGCCCAATCAGTAATGTAAGAGCTATCATTTCAACATAAATTATGAGCACAATTTCACGCGTGCAAAAGAGAAATCGCCGGTCTGAAATCAGCACAACTTGCACCGCTACGCGTAGAAGTGTCGCTTTACGTAACATCAACAACAATTGCACAAACGGGTACAAAACAAACGCCCCCGCTTGCCCAGCATCATCTTTTTACATCATTGTATATGTTTATATGTAACGAGCGAGCACCTCGACATCACAATGAGAACGGTGACGCAGATTAGGGTCAATCAATAAACGACAATGCACTCTGCATTTTGCAGCGGGATTGTACATTCGCATATTCGTTACAATGTTTTGAAAGTGTGATCAATATACGTTGGCCACAATACTCTTTGGCCCGGGATGATTTATGAGTATTTGGAATGCATTTGGCTAACTTTTCTTGAGTCAAGAAAACATTTCCAAAGTTTGGTTGGACCGTTCACATCACTAAACCTGTCATAAAACTGAAAAAGAAACCTCCCTGCCAAACTTTATAGTGAAACTCTCAGCCAGAAGAAGTAATTAAGATAATAAATGTTTGAACACAAACACAATATAAAATAACAATGAACTGTTTAGAACACGAAGACAAGCCCGTCTTACAACTGAGGACTTTAAAACCTCATTTCCCAATTTCCCAGATGACATGAAATCTATTTTAGAAAACTTTTAAAAAATGCTTATTCCATGACTTATCTTGCCATTGTCTTAAAGATCTAGGCTTCATTTTGAAACAGAGCTAAATAATTAGGAATTTAAAAATATAAAATAGCTCGAATGTGACAAAATTTCACCATGACCATGAAACATTTTACAATTCCAATTGAGTTGAGCACCACATCAAATGCAAAATTATCAATAGGGTGCTTTATCTCATAAATAGGTTGTACTTTATATAATACCAAAGAATCTTATTAGCAGTCTTTTAATAGGTTTGTATTAGTGTATAATTAGTGTAATACCTATTATGTATAAGTAGCAATAGCCGAGTTAGTTGAAAGATCCCCAAATCAACACAAGCAGAAGCAAGTTGATTCTCGGCTCAGAACTGTCAATGTAAATTTACTCTATATAATTTTATTTGCTGCTAAATGGTCATGACGAAACCTATATCTGAGAGAATATAACTTATTTTCATTGTTGCCAAATTGTCTACCGCCATGCAGGACTATGGTCTGTCTACCTCTTACATTGAAGTAAAGCCAATAACCAGCTGTAAAGATATTGTGCTCAGTACCATGTTCTACTAACTCACCTAAACCAACATGGGTCACCTATGACTGGTTGTCCCTCACATATTTCTTCAGAATGTGAATGTCCATTCACTGATGATCTATGTCTTCGCATATCCAATATGTGTCTGCAATAACAAAAAAATATGAGTTATAAATTTATTTTTACCTAGCGCCATCTATTATTAAGCCTTGGAACAACAAAGTAACAAAATATCTAGACTAGCAATATGATTTCAATAATTGGTTTACCTACAAGCAAAATATATATACGAAATGTAAGTACTTATAGTTTTTATAGTAACAATCAATTATAAACACAGGAATAATGTGTCATTGTTTTACAGAAGTTATTTAGAAGCTTTTTATAAAATAAAAATAGCTCTACCTAAGCCTTGACTTCTACTGTAAAGCAATGTTTTTTTTAAGCAAGTAGTTTTGCAGAAACAATGTACATACATACATTTTATTTATTTAAAGTGACTTCTTATTTAGTGCAATCACATTCTCTTTTCAAGCATATAGCTCTATTATGTAAACATGTAGGTATATTATAATATTGAACAATAACGTACACATACTCACACGAAATTGTAACGTGAATGGTATAAACAATACAGACGAAATAAATCGGTCCAATTATCTTAAAATATTATTCGTAAAAGTAATAATTACTGAAATAGTACAAACTAAGCAACTGTCAGAAATGCCAAGGCTGTAATAATATAAGCTTTTACAATTTTACAGAGCCAATTGAAGAATAAGGCCAATAAATTTAAACTTCTACATCTACACTAATTCTAATTACGAACAATATGTGTGATTTATTACGAAATAATACTATAATTTAGGTTATAGATATTATTTATCCACTTGCACTTTCAAACTTCAAGTTAAATCTGATGCATTCCACTAAATACGAATCGTTGATATGTTGAGCATTGTTATGGCCGACTCTATTTACGCTCATGTTAAAAATATCTCCATCCTGGTTTAAATAAACCAAATCTTCATGTTTCATTTCTATCAAATGACGAATTTACTACATGGAACTGGAACGTAGATGATTTTTTTTATAATTTATTTAACGGCTCCGGTACAAGCCCTTTAGAACATATAAAAATGCTACATGGCTTAGCGGAGTCCGTAGATAGAGACAAAGGTAAGCAAATTGATTGGGTGACCATAAGTCAAATCTTACAGCAACTAAGTCGTTCAAGAACCCAATGAAACCCCGTTTATAGGTTACTGGGTTCCGGGTGTGAAACCGAATAGCACATTCCGTTTGTAAAGGTTTCCCATATAACGCACATCCATGTCTTTCATAAAAATAAGCCAAAACACAAAAACCAGGATATCCCTGAAAACCCCCTTCATAGGATAAAGTAACGTTATTAGGCCAGTCGTTCGATGGGTAATTAAAATTTTAGGGAATAGGAAACCCCTTGAACGACTAAGCTCATTGAATTATATACCCGGGCCCTGCTTACCCGTGCTGCTTACAAAAAACTTGCTAGGGTGAAGCATCAAAAGATTACTACCCTAAGTAGTAAAACCTAATAAAAAAAATATTCATTTACTTTTTACACAGCATTCAGTAAATAAAATATTTCGTAGTTAAAAAATAATTTATTTGAGATGATTAGAATTATTGAAATAACTTCAAATTAATTTTATTTCATCTAACAATTGATTCATACAGCAAATTGTAGAATTATAATATGTAAATCAAAAACTTTGTATTTTTTTTTTATTTCAGAGTACGTTCCGTTACTATGTCTGACGTGTAGTCTGTCAGCTGAATTATGGCAACACTTTCATTTGCAAGAAGACGACGTTTCTTGCTTCGGGCCAACTCATCGGTCTTTTTGACACAGGAATATTATGCTTGTTTTGAGTTCTATATGCTATGAATCTTGAATTAATTATCGCTGAATAGATTATATTAAGCGATTAATATCATGGAGCTCCATTTTCTGTTGGTTGTTCTGAGTGTAATATGGCACAGCACGAACGCTATCATGTGGAATCTTGCGCCGAACACTCGGAAGTGTTTGAAGGAGGAATTGAACGCTAACGTGCTCGTGGCCGGCGAATACGATGTAACAGAAGTCGTCGGACAGAGGGTCAACTATGTCGTAAGTAAAAAATACATTTCTTGGCAATATTCCATGTCCAATAGGTTTAGAATAGGTATAACTGTAAACGCCTACATTTTGTCGTCCATGAATTGGTGTGAACCATACGCTTGGGAAATAAAGATTTCAAGTTATGTTTACCTTCCTTTTAGAGATAAGTAAATAATGCATAAAGCAAGCAAGCATATCGAAAATACTTAATTCAAGTACCTATAATGCAAGCCACCAGTTATTTGCATATTTGTTATAATTTCATACCATTTATCTTTCCAATTTGATGTTGAGTTATGTTGAGCACACATAAAAAATTGGGTCAACATCTTAAAATGAAAGCATTCTAAACAACTTAAAAACAGCTTGTGTTCTGTTGACTTAACCACTCAAAATAGAGAGATCCAGCTACAAGTTAATTCTATTGCAACCCCAGTTAGTCTACTCCCATGCTGCATTCACATGTTTGGCAAATTTTGCTATAAAGGTATCATGTGAATACAGAGTTTACATTGGCCCAACAATGTGGATGCACCATCAAATAATATTATTTTCATTTATTGAAAATTTTACGATGATGGAAACTAATATAAAAAATACATCATCACACCTTATGCTACTGGAAAAGGTAGGCAGAGGTGTACTGTAGTGCACCCACATTTCACTCATGGTATATGGCCCCAATGTAATAGGGGGTGAGCCTTTAGGCATACATAAAAATCCCTGAAATAATGTCTGGAGACATTTGTTGCACCATAATGTTCTATTCTAAAATTAACTTAACTTTTTAGATCCGTGATTCTCGAGACTACATACTGTCACAGAGAGAGGCTATAACAAAAGGAAAATTCTCATTTGTTACTGAGAAATATGACACCTTTGAAGTCTGCTTTATATCCAAAGTGCCTCCAGGTAAGAATACACTTAGAGAATGGTGATTTAAACAGGAAAAACAACATTTTCAATTATTAGTTTATCTAATAATTTAATAAAGAGAAACTTCATTATACTGTACTATCAGGGTCATCATTGCCTGGATACCCTATGGGATATTTTTGCATGGCAATAGTTATCCCTAGTGCTATAGCTTGCTATGGCCCTGTTACTGTACTTTCAAGCAAAGAATGCCTTATATGGATGATGTAAAGTATATTTTTAACCATGTTTTTTTTCATCTCAGAGCGCCGTGGCGTCGCTCAGGACGTCATGCTGAATATCAAAATTGGAATTGAAGCCAAAAACTATGAGGGTGTAAGTATTTTTATGTTTACATTTTACTTGTAATACGTATGTCAATGGATAAGATGCGTTTTTCTCATTATATTATACATAAAATATTATTAATCTATCTATACATATATGAGGTTGTAACTTTTTCAGTTTATGTGTATATGTTGAATATTTTTGGAAAATAATAATAGCAAACATTATTTTTGATACTGAGGCTGAATCCAGCACTCCTGAAATTTTTGTTTATCTTTTCACGAATCATTGGAAAACCCCAGGTCAAAATAATTTAAAAATCCTAGATTATATCCTAGGTATGCTTGATTTTGTTATATATTTATATTTTTATGTATTTATATCTGTCTATTATGCATACAATGTTTACATATTTATTTCTTCATTATCGGTGCCTCAACTATGACAAACCACATTCTGCCAGAATTCTTGGGTAATGTTGTGTGGGTTTCTTTTGTGAAAATACTAATATGAGTTTAGCTGACCATAAAAATGAAATCATTGGTCTTGGAGAAGGCATTAAAACACAGATCACTCGCGCTCATTGCACAAGCACAAACCTAGCAGGATAAGCACAAAAATTAAACCCAGAAGGATTTAATTCTTGTGCCCACTATTTAAAATCACCGTCGGATCAACTGATCAATAAAGAAAGACAGAGCTATACAAAAAAGCGAGACAGCTTTCATGTCTCTCATTTTTCTTATAGCTCTTTTACTCTCTCTGTTGGGTTGGTCCAACCATGTAAAAAGAAAGCCCGCTGATAGCTCACTCGCGTCGGTTCCGACAATTCTGTAGTTCTCTCATTTTTCTGGTTGGTCTCTACTAAAAGCATGTTATTATTTGAAATAATCTGGCTTTTACAGTCATATAAATATATTAAAAAATTTACTCCTATTCATTTGATAACAAACTGATAAAATGTTCAATAACACTGTTTTAATTAGAATAATACTAACATTGTTTTTATGAATAAACATATCATAATATGTGGGAATGTAATTTTGTAAGTTATTGCCACATACTAATCAGGTATCCCCATAAATATTAGCGTACCGAATAACGATAGAATACATTAATTTAGTGTTAAAGGGCAAGTGTGAAAGAGATGGCAACAAATACTAAATCGTATTCACTTGCGTCATGTAGATTGGTGAAGCCGCCAAACTGAAGCCGATGGAACTGGAGCTGAAGAGACTGGAGGATCTCTCTGAAGCGATCGTGCAGGACTTCACGCTGATGAGGAAACGAGAGGAGGAGATGAGGGACACCAATGGTATGTATATTTAATTAATTCTAATATAGTATCAAATGTAATCGTTTTGATCATGTGATTCCTGGCTGGATACACACTAGTTACCTTGTAATTACGTCAATGAGTCATCAGTTTTGAAACGTAGTGCTTGACCATATACTGTAAAAATTTAATTGATTGAATTGTAGTGTGTGATGTTTTTTCTTCAATCTTGTTTTGAAGTCTTAGTATAGGTTGATCGGCTCACTGTACCTGGTGGTAGCAGGTTCAATCCCTACCTGGCCAAATTTCTAAAATTATCTTTTCTCGTGCCAATTATGTGTTTATATAGTGATATTTAAAAAAGAAATTGATTATAATAATTTGATGGTAGTCTCGTATGTCATTCTGTTCCAGAGTCCACCAACAACCGCGTACTATTCTTCAGCATATTCTCCATGGTATGTCTCATGGGTCTCGCCACGTGGCAGGTCCTCTACCTACGCCGGTATTTTAAGGCCAAAAAACTCATTGAATAACATCGTAAATAACTCGAATAGGGGGTAAAGTAGCTTGCATTTTCATAGACAAAATAAAATGATTGTAAAAAGGTGACGTGTATTGCTTGTACATGTCAAATGTGGTGTGGTAAATTATTTATCTGTTTTTAAAGTGTTGCCACTTTTTTTTTAGTGACTGACATTAACTTTTTTGATAATGATGTGTGTGTGGCAGCACTGAATTCGATCAAAGCTAGGGTTAACATAGAATTTTGTATGGTCTCATCACAAAACACCGCAAGCAGCTTTACCCTCTATTATAGATCTTATGTTACTTTATATTTTAAAATAATAAAAATTTTCAATACTTAACACAGATTTATTATTTATATAATTTTGTTGTAAATGATTGAGTTCTTGTCTGTTTACAAATGTGGAAAAATATATTTAAAATAATATTCTGTTTTTATTTACAAATAGATTATAAGAGATCCAAAGTCTGTAGTTAAGTTCTAAAGAGGTGCCCATTATTTGTTTGTTTGTGAAAACAACGGAATGCACTTGCTCCCAAATTCCTAGAATGATTCTATCCATTTACAATAGTATTACACAGCTCTTTCCAACTGATGCTTTGTTATACCATTGTAAATAATATAAGATTTCTATGCGCTTGGGCGTAAGCATAATGCCGTTCTTAAGGTCGTAAGGTATGAACAAGAGCAATATATTAGTTGTATACCTCAAATTTAGTTAAGCTATTTGTACACAATAGCATTGGGTATATTAATTAATCTCTCGTCTGAAAAGGCCTTTCCAAGAAATAAACCTACTCTGCCTTGGGATGATTGCTTTTCGCGAGCCAAGCTGGCTATTACAAGACCCTTTCCAAATGTACTGCCAGAAAATCAGAAGGCAGGAAACATTGAATCCTATAAGAAACATAAAACACAAAATAAAAGACCTAATAATTTGGTAACTTAATATTTAATCGTGTAGAACTCGATTCACTCAAATGTACATCCCTTTTAATCCAAGTACGTGCACTCGTAACAATACCCAGCATCCCCACCGTGATTGGCGATCTGCTTTTCCCAGTGCTGGGAATAAACCATATTATAACATATTACGGCCACATCTGGACCCCAAGTGCTAAAACAATCGATTCATAATCCAATCAAATTGGGGAATGACAGCTGGCAGCATCTACCCTAAAGGTGATGTGATTTAATGTATAAAAAAAATATTACCTTTTTTTTAATGGGTCATGGATAAGATTTGTGTAAAGTTCAACAAAAAGGCACTTACATATATAAAACAATCTAAGTATAGTTCTTCAGAAAGCAAGTCGAGCAGGACTTTATATTAGGGAAGAAGACTTTGTTATACCTAGTAATAATTAATTAATGATGGACTTACGCCAACAAATTTTCCTTTTGCTAGAAGTTAATTCAAATTATTGTATACAAATCAAAATCGTGTTAGTTATACCATTAATAACTCAAGAACGAGTGGGACGATTTTAAAGATCTTATTTTTTTCAAATTTGTCGTCGCCCCGAATAGCAGAATAACATGGGAAACACGACAAAAAAATAAAGATTATACATAAGATTCTGAGGCGGTACGAAGATTGCCGGGACATCTAGTATTTGAATAAATTATATTCTCTGACTTGAAGAAGGAACAATAAATTCACCATTTTTATTAATTACATGGAATGTTACATTATACAAATAAAATAAAGTACCTATAAAGGAAAACTCCATATAAAAATATACCTACTACACATTAGCTAAATACATGCACTGCATTGTATATACATTTAATATTCAGACAAATCAATTTCAAATGCATTATTCCTGTGGAAATATGAACATTAAAAAAATGAGTGTGAAATTTGATCATCACAAAATATATTAACAAATCATCATAGAAAAAAAACTAACAATTCAACCGAAAATCGTAATTGCCCATATCTTATATACGCAATACCTATCGACTGTACATTTGTGATCAACATCAGAGGGGCGAGTAGTCGAGTTGTACCGTTAGATGTTTGACGCCGGCCTCGCGGAATATCCGCGCCGTCTGCTCCGTGACGTACCGAGGGTCCACCTCCCTGGCCACTTCCAGTTTGATACCACCGACGTGGACATCACTACACAGCGTCCAGAAGTGCGGCTCCTGGACCGCGTGCACGCCAGCCAGGCCCACCACTCGCGTGTACAAGTTCGGCAACGCGCGCTCGAGGGACGTAGGAGTCCGTTGCATGAGCACTCCGGCGGAATCGCGCACTAAAGGTACTACACTAGCAGCTATGAGTAGAGCTATGGCCATGGAGCACAGAGGATCGGCTCGCATCCAGCCGAAGGTGCGCATCAGTATGGCGGAGATGATGACACCCACGGATCCTAGGGTGTCAGCCAGGACGTGGAGGAAGACGCCTCTCATGATCGCCGAGCCGGCGCCGGTCGGGGCTTCGTCGTCGTCGTGCGAGTGGCCGTGATGGTCGTGGCTGTGGCCATGGCCGCCGCCGCCGCCGTGCGAGTGACCGTGCCCGCCGTGCCCGTGCCCGTGCCCGTGGTGGAACGCGTATATACCCACCATGTTGACTAGGAACCCGAGTATGGATACAAGGAGTAGACGCTCGTGCTTCACCTGCCAATTGAGAAACGTTACATTAATAATCATATTATTACACTTTAATAGTGCTGACTGAATTTCGATCACAGCGGCTAATCTCAAATGAGGCTAGCCATATCATATCGCACAAGTACGGTCCACTCTCTCTTCCCTGACTCTCATAGTCGGATAAGATGGCAATCCGACACGCCTGGAATGAGATCAGGCGCAGGACCGACGGCCTTACTGGCTCTCCGAGGATCGAATTATTAAACTAAAGGTTGGTACTTCAACAAGATTGTTTATCGTTGTAGACAATTTATGTGAAATTACTAACAACAGTGAAGGGCGTCGATCTCACTGAAGTTTATTACGAAACAATGACGTCATATCGTCAGGTTAAATAACCTGGCAATATGATGTCATTTCGTAATAGTGTTCGATGCTGTAAATACTGCATCGACCTCACTACATCCACTTTAGGGTGTAGAAGTGTCGCAAGTGAGGTCAGGGTGACGAACTTTACATAAAGGTTGTGGCGAGATACAAACGAAGACTAAATAAGAAAAGGTACCTAAGATATATGATATATGGGGATAGATATATGGGGTGTGGACTTTTGGACCCCAGACGTGCTTTTAGCATAAGTTTCTTTCAGTTAAGAGCACAGAAAATACGTCTAAACATCTACATTAATAATAAGATCACCAGACGAACACCAACTATATGTTGAAATAAAACTATTTTTAAGGATTCTATAGCGTTTAATTTTTGTTTTTACGTTCCCGACGTTTCGGCTGCTTTACAGCACTTTCTGCGTAGATCGGACCGCAAGTAACAACTAAATATGAGGGTACCCCCGTCAAACTATGATACTAGGACGTCAACCACCTCAGTCCTCCCGTGACCTGGTTGCTGTAAAACAGCCGAAACGTCGGGAACGAAAAAACAAAAATTCAACGCGATAGATTCCTTAAAAATAGTTTTATTTCAATGTGTAGTATTCGCGTAAATATAAGAAATCAATATGTGAACCAACTATATGGTTCCACATTAAGCAATGCTTGTGTTATTGGTATCGTACAATGGACTGGTGGCGAACTCAATATAATATAATACCCATGTAGATTTTAAACATCTATGACTCGGGTACAAACATTCGTCATCACACAATGTTTGTCCCTACCAGAATTCGAACCCAGGACTCTTGGCGCTAAAGCAGGGTCAGCTGTAAAGCTATACTCGGGCCTGTATCCCATGGCGTAGGCAGAGATCACAGATAGCATCATAACTACCATTTTCGCTTACACAAGATTAAATTATTTTAAATTTAAATAGACGTTCAAATATAAAATCATTGGTAAGATTATAGGCATACAATCGGTTTTGTAAAGTTGCCGCAACATTACGCTAGTCAAGTTGACAATGAACGGGCCGTGGAAATACTCGTCAAATACGTGCTTGCTCATTGCAAAGGTTGGGAAACGCAATTACAATACTATACCGTTGAAAGTCGCATGCCCAATGCCAGTGGGGGAAAGTTATTGAGTATAAAAATCGGTGGATAGTAAACATTTAAATAAATCATTTACATTTTCTTAGTTTTATAATCGCAAATCATTTTTTTTTCTAAATAGGTTTTTTTTTTCAGATATAGAGGATACTAGCTAGTAAATGTTACTTAGATCTCAAATACAAATGTTTAACAACAGCCAATCAAGCCATCAATCTGATAGTTCTGCTGAAATTTTATAGACCTACTTGAAAACAATTTTAGACTTTATTTCATTTTACGTAAAGTTTAATGTCTTATCGAGATTCTTATCAGTTGATTGAATGTGGTAGTTTTTACAACAAGTATTTTCTATGGTTGTATTTTTGTAATAGTAAAATTTATGATAATTTCATTTTCTAGACTAGAGTCAAACCACATGTGGTAATAGCATTCTAACTCCACAAGACTATAGGTCTCTCAAAGTTTTTTTCAGAGTCTCACTCTAACATAAAATGTGAAAATAATTCATATTAATCTTGTCTAATTATAGCTGAATGTGATAGGAAAACTTCAACTGTAAAAAGTAAAGTAATAATGCAATTTCTATCAAGCAATTCTTTAAGCTTGCATCATATTCTAAATAAGAGCTATCATCAAGTTTGAGCAAGGTTAGCTGCTCACAATCTGAGATTGTAAAATTCATGCCTTATCACTCTAACTTATAGATAAGTAAGTTATAATTTAAGCTGTACTTAGAATATTAATGATATCTATAAATTTTGAGATAAGAATTTGATTGCACAATTGCATGGTTTTTTTTATTATACAAAATGTTATATGCAATATTAACCGAATTAATAATTTATAAAGGATAAAATCTATACCATCATAACACTGTCAGCAAGAGATTATAATACTACTGTACCCCCGAATTTATAGATGTTCTATAACTTAATCATATAGTACAGTGCAAAGCAAAACCCTTTTGCATGGTACTATAGGACATTTGATAAAGTTATAGAATGTCTATAAATCCTGGAGTAAGTATATAGTGTAGGTATTAATAAACCTATTTCAAATTTGGGAGGAAATAATGGCAATAACACATTGGCATCATTTTATGCTTGAAATATGTACATACTGATATAAAAATATGCCTCAAGTTATTCAATCCCTTTATAATTATTCATACTATATTTGGAACCATGAAACCTAAACTGATAATCTTAAAATTAAAAGGGTGTGCAAATGTAATTCATACAAGACTTCAAAACCCATTATTTCTCACAAATTTTTAGACAATCATAGAAAACCTTAGTTTTAATCTTAATTATTTTAAGAATATTTTTGATTTAATAGGGAAGTTACTAGGTGTTTTAGTAGATTAGCTTTCTTATTGATATTGTGGATTTCTTGTACAAAATAATTACTTGAATTGGCACTTCAATTAAGCATGCAACCTCTCATGATCACTTATTATTATATGTGTATAGGCATGCAGAAATAATTCATGATATCATTGTTTTTTTTGGTATGCAATGCACAGATGGGTCTTAACTATTTAATAGTTGGTAACATATTTACCTCGGGTGGCTCTATAGCTCTCTCCACTGCCTCACTCATGATGAAAAATGCTATAAACAACAGGAACAATCCATTTACGAAGCCGGCCAGGACCTCCGCTCTTGCGTACCCATAGGAGAAGCGTTCGTTTGCGCGCCATTTCGACACCAGTGAGGCAGCCAAGCCTGCCACTAGTCCGGTGCAGTCAAAGAACATGTGGAATGCATCCGAAATTAGACCTTAAAAAAATAACATTAACATATAGAAAGGCCATCAATATTATTATTATAAGTTACAAAATAATATCTGAATTCTGATATATCTCACCTAAACTGTTTGTCCATACACCGTAGAACAATTCAACAAACGCGAATGATAAATTAAGTATAAGGAACAGGAATAAATTCCTTGAATTCTTATCAGAATAAATTAGTCTAAGCCAGTTTTGGAACTTTTCACGGATCCCACCCACAGTGCCGCGTGGGGCCCGAGTGTCTTTCTGTGTGAGGGGTAACATTATGTCTTTTGAGTTTTCCGAGGGTTCACTTCACGTCATTTCAGTTTTAATTTTCACAAAAACCACAGAAACCGATCCTAAGTATCATAGCTGCATACGTGTACTTCACCAGCGGTTCTAACCTCGCTCGATTCTAACTTTTACACAGAAATATTTCAGATATTTTATCAGAATTCAACGCGCCACGGCTGCTGGAATAGAATACTATTCCATTCACACCGAGTTTAATTGTGTTATAATAAATATTTTAAACTTTTACATCATGCAACAACTCAACTTGTCGTCAATTATCTGTCAAAAAATACAATGTTGCCAGGCTAAACTTGTCAACATTGTATTTTTATGGCAACTCGACTAAGTGGAATCTTCACAAGTTACCAATATTAGAAAAGAGTTCTGCCAATATCACCGTGCTGTTTAACCATTTGCAGATCTTTTTTGTCTTAGACCAATTAGCCTAGACGTCATATCGAAAGGCGTACTCTACTGCCAAAAAAATTGCTCATTTGCCCAAAAGCTAAATTTAAATTAGTTCACTCTCAATCACTGCCATTTTGAATCGCATTAAATTTTTACCCCCATACTCCTCAAAAAATGGCAGAAAAAATACATTACAGTACAGGTGTTGGCTAAAGGCGGATCCATTAGCCAAAGATTTTTTTCATGATTATGTTTGGTAACTACAGTTATTTTTAGATAGAAGCCATAACGTTTTATAAAGTGGAGTGAGTGAAATTTTTTTTTAAGTATTTTTTTAAGATTCGTCATTGTCTCTTGCGTGATTATTTAGACATATGTCAACACCAAACACTGAACAGTGTGTCATTGGTTGGAATTCTAATATATGTCCAAGCAACCAATGGAGCTGAATGACTGAAGCAATTTCATTTGTGATCAAAGAGTATTTTTTGATGAGTCATAGACTTTCAACTGACACTCGTTTCCGGAGAAGTTTTGCATAAAATCTATGAACCTTTATTTATATTGCTTATGATCGTGAAATTAATTTTCTTTTATTCGTTAATTTTGCACTGTAAAAATAAATTAATGTAGTTATTATCCAAACATAACATGCAAATGTAGGACAATACACAATTTAAACAAAGTAATGTGTTCTTTTTGTCATCAAATGTCTTTTTTCCCGCCAATATTTCAAATCAATTCCACCGGAAATTCGTCTATAGATGCGTTTGTTTCCGAAAAGTGAACGTTTCACGAGTCAACAGCAACGTCTTTCGAGAAGTTCTAGGCGCTGTTTGCGACATTTTTCCTTCTTTTATCCGTCATCCAATGTTCTAAGTGATGAAATAACACGTCGGTTAGCGTTTATTTTCAATATTAGTGTTCATAGTCGTAATTAAGTAATCGCTAGATTACGATATAAGCTAATATGGGCGACGAAAGCCATCCGAAAACTCTCTACGTCGGTAATTTGGACTCGAGTGTTACAGAAGTATTCATATGTACGTTGTTCGGTCAAATAGGCGAAGTAAAAGGCTGTAAGATAATCCGCGAGCCAGGCAACGATCCTTATGCGTTTCTCGAGTTCACGAGTCACACGGCGGCGGCGACAGCGCTGGCCGCCATGAACAAGCGAGTGGTTCTCGACAAGGAAATGAAGGTTAACTGGGCTACGAGTCCGGGCAATCAGCCGAAGACTGACACCAGCAACCATCACCACATATTCGTCGGTGATCTGTCACCCGAGATTGAGACGCACATATTGCGGGAGGCGTTTGCGCCGTTCGGTGAAATTTCTAATTGTCGGATAGTCCGCGACCCACAAACGCTCAAATCTAAGGGGTACGCTTTCGTTTCATTCGTGAAGAAGGCGGACGCGGAGGCGGCCATCCAGGCGATGAACGGGCAGTGGCTGGGCTCGCGATCCATACGCACCAACTGGTCCACGCGCAAGCCGCCGTCCAAGCCGAACGAGGGCGCGCCCAGCAGCAAGAGGGTGAAGCAGCCGACCTTCGACGAGGTGTACAACCAGAGCTCGCCCACGAATTCGACGGTGTATTGCGGTGGCTTCACTAGCAACGTCATCACCGAGGAGTTGATGCAGAACACATTCTCACAGTTTGGCCAGATACAAGATATCAGAGTGTTCAGGGATAAAGGCTATGCCTTCATTAGGTTTACGACTAAAGAGGCGGCGGCGCACGCCATAGAAGCGACACATAACACAGAAATCAGTGGGCACACCGTAAAATGTTTCTGGGGCAAAGAGAATGGAGGCGGTGATAATCAGGTTTGTATATAACTCAACTCCCATTCCATACACTAATTACTAATGATTAGAACGCAAAGAGGTAGTTATCCCAATACAGATAAGGAGAAAGTCATGTAGCGGAATGGCATAAGTAGCATAGTAGTTTCCAATATCTATTTAACTCCTTTATTGCAGGAAAAAACATTGCAAACTACAAAAACATGCTTCGTACCTAATACAAATCATATTGATAAATGTCTGGTAAGTGGACAATATTTTAAATAAGTTGGAGAAATATAAAATGAAATATAAGCATCCTATTGGAGGTTAAATCAATTGAAATGAGGATAAATGAGTTTTTAATTGGATACACAGAACATTATCTTTTCTTACATGATCATTTGATTAATTTTAGTTAAGTCATGTTATAGTGTAGGTACCTAACCATTATCTTTGAATTGTAAGTGCAGATTTCTGCAATTAAATCAAAGAACACTGTCCAATGGTCTTCTACAGAAAATCTGTGAAAAAGCCAGAGTGACAAAGAAAGAATTTCATTCGTAGCTATGGTAACCAGTGATTTTACATTTATGTTTTCATAGTTGATTTTAGTAGAGAGTTTCAGCCCTGAATGTCATGCTTTTAGTGCTACAAATATATGAAAAGTAATAAAACAAAAAAATTATTCCCTCCTATTCTTATGGGTATTGGATGATACTTTTCTTAAGTCAGCCTCACACGTTTTTCTGGACATGAACAGATATTTCATCTTGCATTAGTAAAATGTAAGCTGTTTAAAGTTAATAGGTATGTAATTCCTTTTGTGTCATGGGGAAATTTGAGAATTCCACCTTGTTACTGTGATTAGACTATCTATTGCATGGAGTTCTTTTGTGTATGCATAGTCTGAGTCATCTCTGTTGTCTTTGTATATTTGCGCTAAATTTTTCTCCTCTTTTAAAATCTTTATTAAAAGAGTTTTCTCGCCAGGGTGAATATGCCACTCTGTTACAATTACAATATTGGTAGTATTACACACATTAATATTTTACTACTATATGGATACAAATAAACATTTTGGATTGAGTCTTATGATCATCAGATCTATTCGTCAGTGCAAACTTAAACATACTGAGTATTGAGACCACTGTCGGACAAAGGGTCCGGGAGAGTGATGTCACCACCCAGTTGTGTCATATGAGCTATTTTATGAACACCCCGAGCTAGATTATGGTACGTCTTCATCCTCATTGCAAATATCACAAAATGTTAGACTAATGATTCTAGGGTGTTGTTATTTTTAAAACTATTTCATGGGACCACTTTAAAATTTAGGAGTAGCCATAAAACGTCAACTACATTAATTATTTAACTTTTTTCCATAAAGTGTCAACTGCATGCTGTTGAAATTAATTTCGTATTAGAAACATCTTTTTTAATAAAGTAAAAGTCTTAAAATGCATTTACAAGAGCATATTGGTAAATAACAACACATACATGCAGACAATTAAAACTGCAATGTCACCCTTAAATATTTTCACTTAATTACGCCCATTCAATTAACAACTCTACTTCTAACATGATAAAGTCGCTTTTGGTCTAACCAAACATTCAGATACGTAACGACTTATTGTTGTTCATTTGTGCAAACAAGAAAACCTAAACGAAACAGCTGTAGGCTCTCAAAACACATGGAGTAATGAAGAAATGGAGTTGGTAATTGTTTATGGTATTTTTTTACATCCATAGACTCAGCCAAAGACAAAAATGTCCAGCATGTTAGTAAGTCCAAAAGTCAACTGGTCATTAATTGTTTCGAACCATTACTTTCAGTACACATTGAAACGAACTTTGATTTGTTTGCATTATTTTCCTTGATAAATAACATTTAGGGATTTCCCCTTACATCTGTGTAGACAGTTTATTTAAACATTCCTATACCATCCTAAATGTTTATCAGGGCTTTGCGCAGATTAGGAATGGTTATAAGTTAACTAACAACCTTCTTAAACTGTAGACTGTTGGATTTAAACCTGTTTCGAACCAACACTTTCGGTACACGTCACATAGCGAATTTTCGAAACGATTTTCGTCGATATATTTTAGGCATATTGCTAATTCCCCCCTCATACAGAGATTTGACTGTTATTTTATTTATGTATTGGAATACGCGGCATATGTTAGGCAGGCCAAGAATTAGGAATACAATCATTCATCATTCTAACATATGCGAATCCAATACAATGCTCATTAAAATGTTGAATTTAAAAAAGGAATAAAAATTCAATAACCAAGATGGCGGGAACATCTTTTATTTCTTTGCCACAACTTGTGATTCAACCCGGTGGTCAAGCAGACTATGTTTACTAAAGTTTTTTGTTTAATGAGTATGTTATTTACTTTTCAGAGTACGAACAACGCGACAGCAGCGCCGCCATCGATGGGTGCACAGACTCAATACCCGTACCCGTACCAACAACAAGGAATGGGCTACTGGTATGCCCAGGTAAGGAGTCCTACGCACAACACGTAAATAATTGATCCATAAACCAAAAATTTAAATTTGGAAAAAATTGGAATAAAAAGAAAATATTTTTTCAGCCTGTTTTAATTAAAAAATCGTAACTTCTTTAAATATAATTTGTCAACTTAGAATTAAATGATAATTAATATTGATGTTTATAAAATATATTACAATGCGCTGATTAGGGTTTATCAGCACATATTGTAACAGTGGTCCTAGAATGCACTAGCATTTATTTTTTTATTTGATACCTACTAGATTGTTCTAAGACATATTTGCAGTAAAAATTGAACATTGCATGGCTCATTCCACATTGCTGCAAGAAGATTATAGAGTTTCTTTTCTCTTCATAAAAAGTGTTTTTGCAGTAGCTTTTTTTTTATTATATGTTTTTTGGTAGATGATTTTAGGTAGGGGGTACTGTGGATTAACATTGTAGGCTTTTTCCCTAGAAGTATAATGTGAATAAAGCCGCGGGAAAAGGTAATCTTATATTCATTTATGAGCTTAATCTCCATAATGTGTGTATGTTATCATGTTCTGTGATACACAGATCAGAATCTTCAGATCATGAGATCAATAAGAAGTAGGAAGATCAGATCATATCAGAATTCGCTGCAACATTAGAAATATATAGAAACATAATTTATACATGCCTAAAGAAGACATATGCACATGTTTCCATGAGTCCTGTGTATAGAGCTCAGATGAATCGCGTGAAATATGTTAATACGGCCCATTATAAGATTACTTTAGCCTTCATGGCTAAAATAATGTAATCTCATAATAGGCTACAGTAGCTACAGTGAATAATCTACTGGTGGCAAATACTTAAAAATATTTAAAATACATACTTTATCATATATGTATGACATGATTATACATCTAAGACCATGTATATGGACATAGACAACTTGTATAAAACTATTGGATGCTATGATCATATAAAGCAGGGATTCCCAAAGTGGTGGTTGCCCAGGGGTCGACTTAAATGGAAACTGATCTTGAGGGTCGAAGAGGTCTAAAAATTGACCCCTATTTATTAACACAAGTTCTTGTTTGAAACTAACAAGATACTGTATTAGTTGTGTTACGTGTACCACCTTGTTATAAGAATGACTAATATTTTTGTAGGAAGTATCATTGTTGTACTTTTTAGAAACTTAACAAGTCGATATGTGTGCACTAGTTCGCGCATGCTAAGGGGGTCTGAGGTATCAGTTCATTTTGGAAGAGGGGCCTCTTGCCCACAGTAGTTTGGGAATCCCTGGTATAAAGTATTCATGTCATACATTATATGATAGATGATAGAATATTGTCTAAGTATAGCAAGCTCGCTCCGTTTCAGGGTTACCCTGCATTACAGGGCTACATGCCGCCCGGGTACTACCAGCAGTACGCCGCCGCGTACAGCAACCCGCAGGCCGCCGCAGCAGGTGAGATGTAAACACTCTTATTGTTTCGCTAATAGAGTTCACAATTAAATAATTAATCCACATAAACACTGGTTACCTAAATTTCTAGAAGTTCTAATACCAATTACAATGACTTTACAAATATTTTTTGGAGCAGAACGGCTTTGTAATCCCACTGTAAATCGACGAAACCTTTTTATAAATTGGGGGTTTATTGTCATGTAAATTGTGTTGCTATAAATCAGGGGTTCCCAAACTTATTTTGTATACTGCCCACATTAAGAATGAATTATTTTTAGCGCCCCCATTTTTTACCTACTTAAAAACCACTATAACTTCAAATTAAATTACTTATTGTAAGCCTCTACACAATGCCCCCATTTTTTTCTTGGTCGCTTACCGCCGCCCCGCTTTATGGCTGCAGCGCGCACAAGAGGGCGTTATCGCCCACTTTGGGAAAGGCTGCTATAAATAAAGTATGAGGTGTAATGAGAACATATAAGTTCGATAGCCAGAAGCTTGTGAAATAGTTACATCTGAGCTAAGCTTTATCTCATTATCTGTCACACTTGTGTTTACTTATGTTCGTGACGACACTATACACTGGAACTTATGATTCTTAATACTTACCTGTCATACTTCTGGAGAAAGGGCGTGTAATAATAATAATCGCCTGACAAACACACCGATTTTTTATGGACCCACACTAGGCAACGCTTATATTATGGGTACCATAATATTAAACATCCTGACTCTGATACAATAAATAGTGCTCATCACACAAAGTTTTCCCCTGTCAGGATTCGAACACGGGAAGTTCGGCGCAGAAAGTAGGGTCACTATCTACTGAGCTTATCAGCAGGGCTATTATGTAACGTTAAGCATTTCGTATATTTCTAACGACGAACTACGAAACTTTCATTATTTATTTGGTATATTTGTTAAGACGAACAAGGAAATACAGTAAAATATTAAAACAGATTGTAACTGTATTGTAATTTTAAATCTCATTTATTTCTATCGACTAATTAGTGGATAGAAATAAACGAAATGATTATAACAAAGTTGCATAATAGTCCTGCAGTACGTCAACATAGTCCGACCCGGGAACTAGGACCTTATTTGCGACCCTAAAAGGACTATAACTTAATCTGTGCCCTCACACTAACAAATCTATTTATCCTGCAATATAGTGCCGTCCTTGGCAGTTTTCATGCGCTTATCTATGCGCTAATAATCAAGCCGCAACTTCGTGATTTTTTTTTTGTTTAAAAAAAAATACATTATCTTTTTTATTACTATTTCAACCATAAACTGAAAAATGTTGGAATGAAAATCATACTAATATTGTTTTTTGCTTGAGTGTAATATATCAACTGTCATTAATTGAGTCGCAGCCGCAGCACTGGCCCATGTATCAGAGCTACAAGCAACTCGGGCGCATCTTTAGTTTAATCCTATTGTCATCGACAGGTGTTAATGAGCTGTCAAGTGCATTACCGATGTATGTTTATTTAGCAAAGCGATAGGTTTTACTTTATACAATGTTTTATATACTTATTTAATTAAAAAAAGATTTTGTTCTGAATAATATGTGAACTAACTTCCAACAAATTCGATGGTAATTTTTGAAAATATTCACATGAAAAGACCCCATAGAAGAGTCGCTTAAGCTGGCGAAAAATAAGACGCGTTCGTAAGTCGCGGCTTATTTTAACCAATATAGTATACTAGCTGTCCCGGCGAACTTCGTACCGTCTCAGAATCAAATGTATGAGAAAATGAATTTATTGGTACTCTATGAAAAATTTTAACAAATCTATCCCACGGGAACCATACATTTTTCCGGGATAAAAAGTAGCCTATGTGCTATTCCAGACTATAATCTATCTCTGTGCCAAATTTCATCCATATCCCTTCAGCCGTTCTGGCGTGAAAGAGTAACAAACAAACATCCATCCATCCATCCAAACTTTCACATTTATAATATTAGTATAGATTTTACTCTAAACAGTGCTCTGTCGGTCTTAACTAACGTACGTAGCGGACATGACCTTCAGCGTTCGAGTTCGGATGCCCGATAGAAATCTGGCTCCTACACATTTATCGGATGCGTCCTTTATACATAGATACCAGCCAATCCCACATTCAACTGAAGATACAACAAATTTTCTTGATTTTAGTGAAAGTACAGTTACAATATAGTGACGTGTGTGTGTGCTTGCAGCGGGGTACCGCATGAGCATGCCGGGCGGCGGCGGCGCGGGCGCGGGCGCGGGCGCGTGGGGCTCGGCGCCGGCGCCGCTCATGTACGCGTCGCCCATGCCGTCCGCGCAGTACCCCTCGCAGTAGCCCGCCCCCGCCACCCGCCGCCCGCCACCGGATGACGCGTCCTCGGTGTCCGACGCTGACTGACGCCACCACGCCACCACGCCGCGACCAAACCACCCGAGTGTATTATTGTGGGCCCGCCGACCGCCCGATCTGAGGACCGACGGCGCAGCTGCCTGTTTTTTCGTATAGCTCCGTCCCTCACGGCCGTCAGATCGGGTGGTCCGATACAATAAGACCGACCTATAAGCCTCTACAGATGAATTCGAGTGTTTAATGTGGCGGACCTCGTTTCGGTATAGATTTAATGTCTGTCATGCGGTCCACGTCGGCGGAGAGAAGGTTCCGTGTGTTGTCCTACGTGTTGAGGTATTTGTCTTTGCATTCCGTGCTTCAATATTTGCGACTATAATGTCGGGGGTGTGTAAGGGCTTAAATTGTGGATCAGCAAAAAGTTATCGCCAACTGAGCTCCGAGTCTACTAACGCAATCGATTCGTAATCATTGGCAATCGCATAGTGAATGCGAATTCTGTTGAAAGTTAGTTACTACGCCATTGCTATTACATTATGAGGCGATTGTTTTAACAGACACGAGGCCCAGGTCGGTATGTGATGCCAGTAGTATCCGTACCCGCTAATTGTAAGTAGCATTATAATGGAAGACTACTGTCATTATGTACTTCGAAAGCGAGCCATTACCAACCTTTTGCGGTCGTGTAATTTACACGATACTGCGGTGACAGTAAATATTTTAGATCGGCACGTGAAGTTAACTTCCTCAGAATTTCATAACGTTACGCGCGCGACTCGGCAATCGCACTCGGACGGCACCGAGTCCCTGAGGCCACCAAACGATACATGCGTCGTAATGATCCTTACTTAAATTTGGCCGAGGCCGAAATATAGACGACGACTCGGCGCGTAGACTTGCGTTTTGACGACGTCTAAATCATGTTACAACAGAAGCGAGATCGTTCAACGCATCTACATTTGGTATGGAGACATATGTTCCCATGGGAAATGTTGTTTTATATGCGTAAACGTTAGTGTTGCATTGCGACGTGTATGAACATAGTCTCAAAGGCAGTCGTCAGTCTGACCTACTCTGTCGGCTTGCAAATCCAAAAACTCTAGTCTTCGATCAGTACGACACCGATTTTGGCCTGTATCTGTATTTTCGGTGAATTCGTCTTTTTTTTTATTTTTGTACCGGACGCGAAATTCCTTTTCTAAATTATCTGATTGGTAAATGTCAAAGCGGCATGTCGATGCGTCAGTCACGCAACATTACAAATAATTGTTGAGCTTCGTGTCTCAATCGCAAAACAATCGAGTTGTCACATATCTCGAGATAATGGCATTGGCACATTCCAGTGTATGAACTGTTGGGAATATGCAACCCCATTCGTGCTACAGTGGCATGTGACGGCAATTCGTGGTCGGCTCTAGTGCCAAGAAGAATTTTTGGGCATCGCAATGCCTGCAACCGTCCGCAGTCCATCGCGGACACTGGTCGCCCCAACTGGCTGTCGTACCCACAAAATTATCAAGTGTTGACAGGCGCCATCTAGTTTTCATAGGCACGACTAAATGTCGCCACGCGCGGAGCGCCGTCTCGTCAGAGAGTCGCGTCGCTACGGTGTTAGTCGACCTACATAGATAGGACTTATCGAAATAAATTATAAATTTTTAATGAGAAGTTATAAATATATAGGGGGAGAGTAGTGTCGCGAGTGGCCTCGTGTACATACGTTGATATTTATTGGCGGCCCGCGCTGCCAGACTGAACTGTGGTCCCGAGACTCCTCGCACGACGCGCCAGACAGTTTGACGTATTTATATTAAGTTCGGCACATGTTGTTTTGTTTGACCTGAATTGTTATGATTTATTGTATGGAAACACTGGTATAAGTCAATAAAGCAGTGGGTCTGGGACAACGGGTGTTTGATTTGCCGTCTAGAATGTACTGATAAACATCTGTATTATGTTTGTTTCTGGGTCCAAAATTTTATATGAGTCGACGTTGTTAGGTCCTGTGATCGAATTCTGCATACTTTCGGATGACGTGGATGATGAAAATTATTGTAAATTCATAATAAAAGGTCATTTTGTAAAAGGAAAAATAAATAGTTTAAGTTTACAAGTACTTTTGATTGTTGTTGTATTATTAGCGCCGTCGGTCTCTTTTCTTTATTACCTTTACAATTACTAATTTGCCTGTGAGAATGACTTTCGACATTTGAAATTAATAACAAGTAACCAGACATAACTACAGTCGATATTCAGATACAATTTTCCTACACTACAAATTATTTTTATAATCCTATCCTCTCAATCCCCTCGTATTGGCACCACAATCTAAACGTCACTACACAATCGTGAACGCCAAGGCTTGGATCCTGATTTTTGTCATTGAGAACATTTCTCAACGACTAAATTAACCAGTCATAGTATCTCTCACAAGCACGAGCGGCGACCTAGAGAGCCGCAGTGGGCGAATTAGCTACTCAATGCGATATTGCATCCTTATGAAATAAAACCGATTAAAATATCGCCAAAACCGGTTAAGGTTTTCACTAAGATAGCGATTGAGGGTCGCGAGTTGCAAAACAAAATGGTTTCAAAGGCGATGCCGCAGGAACAAGCTAGTACTAAACTATGCGCCATAGCGTCCTTGTGAATCATTACTTGCGCACACGCAACTTCAATCGTGACACCAACCCTACGGTGCCCAAGAACATTGAGAATCTTTCGGGGGGCATCTAATCGCCTTTGCTGTCGAAAAAGAATGGCACTTCTAGTGCTTTCGCAATCGACGATTCTTCTAACAGTAAGTATAAGTTTCTGCACAGCTATATGTGCAAGAATCAGAATATTTTTTATTCATGTTAACCATACTTATGATTCGTCGAAATAGTTACAAAATGCTAAGCTACAACTTTACCGCCCGTTCGGAATGCTATGGGAAGACCGGGCAAGAAACTCCAGGGTTGCTCTTTGTAAGAGAGATCGTTACATTTTTGAGCAGGACATTGTTACAGGTAAGTGAGAACAGTGTAGGAATGACTAGGCATACTAGTAACTGGTAAAAAAAGGACTAACTCTTAAGTATATCATTACAAGTTAGTGGCTACATAGTTCCCACATTTTGAAATTACATAAAACTAAGAAAGGCGGAGAAAACAAAATCTAAATAATCTGCTCGAACAAGGTCATTTATATTCCTGAGGAGCCGGACCAGCATCTATCCAAGCATTTTTGTCCTTTAAGATTAGCATCGAGTGTGTAGTATGCCTTCTGACAGCGTACATAAGTTTTTTGTACGCTTTGAATTTATTTACAAGCATGTAGGTACCATGAGTTCGCAATGTAGGCCGTATGAAATGCTGCAGCAAGCTACTGCTGCCAACTCATCAGTCACCACCAAAGTCGATCGTCACTGGTTCATTGCATCCCGCCAACCTTGACTTCTCGACCATTTGGATACGTAAGTGTTGTGTTTTAAATGGCTCTATGCGGTGGCACATATTTTGGTCATATTGTAGTTTTCAAGATGTCCTAGCAAATGTGCACACCCAACTCTATGTACTATAATTGATTGCCTATAAAGATGGCACGCTGTAAGGGCCAGCGCCGACAGGCGGAATGGCGGCAAAACGACCAAATCGATTACAACAATTCTAATAGACTTACCTTCGTTACTTATCCTTTATTACAACGGTAAGTTTGATATGGCTATCGGATATGACATTAGACCGTCTATCCGCCTGTTAGCGCTGACCCTAATGGTGAGAAGCGTAAACAAGAAGTTTAACCTGGGTCCTTTGACAATGTAATCACTTCACTGAGTATAAGGATTACTTACGCCAGTATTACCTTATAACTTCACCTAGCCATCTCCACAAATACAATCTAAACGGCTGTTTCTGCTCGTCCCCTGCACCATTCGTGAAGTTGTAAAAAGTCACTGGTAAGGGACGTAACCGTCCAAAGTGTCATCTGACTGACTCTGAAGGTAATAAATACATTATGACAAAAGTAGTAAAGAAACTACGAGACGTACTATTCTCTTTTATGAATTTAAAACATGATTCAAACGACCTACCTACGCTGTTTGTTAGAAACAACGTCAAAATGAGCAAATTCCCTTCAAAACTCCTACCATCCTACACAATGTCGCGCCCCAGGGTGAAATCCAAATACGTCCGATGAGTCAGAAAAACATTCAAGCGAGTGAGCATTATTTCATATCATTTATTTTGATCAACCCCTAGGTCTCCTGCATTCCTCGGACGTACTGATCATCCTTAACCCAATTGTGACATCACATCAAGCGTTTCATATTTTTTGAGTATAAATCGTGCGAGTTTCGGGAGTGACGCGAAATTGCAATGACAGTGATCTAAAAATAAGAGCCGACAGCGTCGCGCCACTACGCGCGCGCTCTCCTCAGTCGAGAACCAACCGTCGCGAGTTTCAGTCGAACGATACCTATCGAATCAGCAACCATGGTGTACGAGAGTGACTTCTACACAACCCGCCGCCCCTACAGGCCCTCCAGCAGCTACAGCGTGACGGTGAGTACCGCCGTCCTTCTAACACCTTCTAAGCGTGCCTCGCACCTCGCTCCACTCTCCCCTGGGAGCCGGCCGCCCCTCGCACCAGCTCGACCCTCGTTTCGCGTCCTCCGATGAACGGCAACCGACGCCTGTCCCGCCGCGATACATAGTGTTCGTTCAGTGTTTCGAATCGACGACGAGAAGTATATGTCATCTGTCGCCGTTTTCCCGAGCAATCACTCGTTCCCGGCTTGTAAACATCATTGCTTACGATGAGCGACATCGATTTCGCCGCATCGCTCCAATCAAACTTAGGGTTTCGATAGCATAGGCGTCGATCGTGGTAGCGATACGCAAGTGGGTCATATCGTATCGAGAAACGGAGTCTGAAAGCGGAGCTACCGGGCGCGCCAAATATAGCCGCGGCTGGAGTCGCGCCCGCCCGACTAACGGCGACTTCTCCGCTTGCAGCGGCCGACGATCGGCGACTGGGAGAAGGTGCCGTTCGTGGCGCGGCCGAGTCTCGTGCCGGATCCGGTGACGGCGTTCGGCAGGCGCTCGCGGCCCGGCGTGCGCGCCTCCGTGCTCGACCCCGTCGCGCGGCAGAACATCCAGCCCAAGCCTGAGTCGAAGCTAGCACCGCTCGCGCCATACGTGTCGCCGCGCGAGCGGACGCGCGACCGCGTGCTGGCGGCGGTAGGGCAGCGCGAGCGCGCGTACGAAGCGGACCCGTTGGGAACGCCGCGCGACCACATGGACCTGGTGCTCGCGCAGGCGCACGGCCGGCCGCTGCACGCCGCCCACCGCCACGTCTTTTACAGCAACTACGCGTCCTACTGACGTCCGTAGTCTTTCATTCGCGTGTCGCTTTCGCTAGTCGGTCGGGTCGGTGCGAGGGTGGGCGGTGAGGTGCGAAAGGCGGCGGCTAAGGGCGCGGTTGTTGCAGACGCCGCGGCACTACGTGGTGGTGGACAGGGAGCCGCTGCCGCGCCGCGCCGAGGAGCAGTACTCGTACTCGTACGCGAGCACGACTCAGCGCTCGACCGGTGCAGGGGCGAGCGTGCCGCAGCGCAGCTCGTACAGCAGCACCGTGGAGCGGCGCGCGGGCAGCGGGCCCGGCGGCTATTCGTACTCCAGCGAGCGCAGCAGCAACCTGGGCGGCCCCGGGGGCTACTCCTACTCGTCCACCGCGAGCGGTCGCCTGCCCTACGGCACATCCTACCGCCACTATTCGTACCGCGTGTAGCGCGCCGGCTCCCGCCCCGACCCTGCCCTGTCCCTTCGCTCCCTGACTTCCCAGCCACCCACCCCATAACTACCTAATCAGTATTCGCTGTAACGCAATGTGATCGCTCTACTTTAAATGTAAACAAGTGGTAGTTGATCGTACTAGAGCTTCTTTAATGTTATTTTTTTAAATTATTTCTATTAAAATGTGATTTAGACTGAATTTTTAATAAAGCTTGCGTTTTCTAATATTTTTGTTGGTTCTACTTTCTTTGTGTAGTGTGAAGATACTCCTGCAAGGATCGTTGATGACTCGATCCCTGTTGTTTACTAACAATATGACTTCACTGAATTTGTTCTCTCTAGCATAGATTTCTTCTTAATTCTATGTTCCCTATCTAAATTTCTTAATTGTTAATTTCAAATCGAAGTATATGAATAAAGAACACAATGTAGGTACTTATTATGCCTACTCATTAGATTTTCATAGTTAACTTATTCTGTAGACAGATGGTTCTATTCTCTGCCTACGACTTATACTTTCTAGGTACCTAGGTAGATTTTTTTATATATCTACTAATGCCCGGCTTACATGAGGATAGTACGGCAGTAGCAAAATTCTGCAAGAATGCAGCTCAGCAAGTACAAACACTAGGCATTGTCCAGAATAGATTTCCAAGTTGGCTTTGGCGTCTTGTTTACTTTCATACCGACATCTCCTAAACCGGGTATAACATAAACATACTCCGTTTATGGAAGTTTTCATCGTTTTGCAATAATTTAGAAAGTACTTCTCTTTTGAAAAATGCTTTGTAGAGGCATTGTAATTTGATTAAAACTTCTATAAGTTTGGGGATAATGATTATTTATATAAAAATATAATTAGCTTTTTTAAAATTAGATAGGTACGATACTTACAAGTTACACGAGAATAAATATAAGTAAAAGTAAGTACATAAACTACAATTTGCTACGAGAACACAACTTACATAAAGTAGATATTATTTTAGTTTGATATATTATGAAATATTTTTATTTTACCAAACACGAAACATATTTCCCTCAAGCTCTCTGCCAGTACTAAAAAATATCAACTATTTTATATTTAAATAGATGGGATTATATGAAAATAAGGATGTGTAGGTAGGCATGCAAAAATCCCGCCAAACCCCCAAGTCTACCATAATGTGTATACTAGCTACATAAAAAAAAAAACAAAAAATTGGTAGAATAAAATCTACCATAAAAGTAGATTATTTTAATTGCCTGTTTCCATTGTCCGTGACAGCCGCTGTCGTCAGTGTACTACCTCTCGTCATTATTCCCGTACTATCACATGCCGTACATATCGTATGTACCCAGGTTGTCTCAGGTAAGTTGGACTGCAAACTGTAGATAGCCATCATTGTGAAATATATCACCATGGCTGCGGGCCACCGCTGTGATCACGAAATGCACATTATCATGACAGCACAGCTAAGTAACACATGCTTGGTTGCAGCACATACAACCATGAATGCCTACATTTTAAGTCACATCAACATTGGATATAGTTACTTGTATATACTTAAGAAGCTGATAAGAAAGATTCAATATCTTTGCCAAAAATAACAGTGTCCACTAGCTTTAAAATCACTCGCTAGCCCGGAATGTTGCCACGACCCATGAATGCATCGCCTGGAAATCTGCGACGAAAGAAATACATTTTCATTGAAAACAAGTTTCACAACAGTTTGTTTTTAGCATACAAATTTATATTGACCCTATTCCTGAGGAACTATAAAACGTTTTTTGCACAAAGATTAATATGTTGATGATTTCTTCATATACGAAATAAAGGCTGCTATTTAATGAAAGCAGAAGGGATAGATCTTCACTGGAATCTGACTCCGCATGAGAGGACACGACAAGCTATCCAACAAAGCTATCAGCGTGGTCGGATCATGAGAATCTGATCAAGAAGCTGGTAAAATTTCGTCCACCAGAAGTTATGGTCTATGAGATTATTATAATTACTTACGAATCAAAGTAGGTACCTAGGTTACCTTTTCAACCTGCCAGAATTAACGAAATACATAGTACAACAATACACCGCAGACTTCTGTATAAAAATAGGTAGGTTACCGTTCTGTATAAACGCAACTATGCTTTTCCTTGGAACCATGAAGACACGACAAAGACATACGCATACTGGACCACAGAGGAGATTAGGAAACTTGAAGACACAATAAGAAACAGACTGAAGAGGTCTGATTTGAAAGGCCGTTTATTAGAAATTCTCAGCACGTAAAGAAGCCACGTTATTTCATTATTTGTTTAATAATTTTAGTTCCGATTCTGTATCTTATATATTACGTTAGGTACACACACGATACATAACTCCAATCACTAATTACAGCACTCCACGTAACACGAGGGCTGGCGACGCGCCAGCCGACGCGACGGTAATCAAAACTGACTCCGTCTAAAACATTCTTTCGCGTAATAAAAATGAACGCGAAATAACACAATCGTGGAAATGTTGCTGACAATTTTAAGGTATCAGATAAATAGGGAAGAATGATTGGAATAGGTCCTGCTTTCTTGAAAAGACTTATGTAGAACTTATGGTAGGTACCTACCAGGTATAATAAGATTAGGTAGGTACATATGTACACAATAATTTTCATATTCTATTACCTACTTGCCAGTCTTTTTGAAGGTTTTTATAAAACTAATGGAATATATTTTGCAAACTATTCATAGCTTTTGCTTATCCATAGTCCACGATATGATTTATCCAAAACAAACACCGGATATTACACAGCCTTAGACGAATTATGAAAACGCCGCTGGAGCCGAATCAAGGGAATAGATTTTTGGCAACCGAACCGAAACCTTGGAAGCAGTTAACGGCCGTATTGTTGTAAGCATTGCCAGTAAAAAGTTCATTGCTTGTTTTTCTATTACGATAGATACAGAGAATTGTTAAACAAGGTATTGGACGTAACAAATGCCGACCGAAATGGTATCTGAAATCTGATATGACTATGCAATTTTTAAATGAGTGATAATTAACCTTATGTAGATTGAAGGCTGATAAAAGCGAAAGGTAATATTACAACACCATATACAAGAGTTACCGACATAGCTATAAGACCACACCTGATTAAAATGATAGTTAAAGAGCACAAGTAGTACCTGCCAACAATGTTGCAAAGAACAATGTAAGTAAGTACTAACATTATTTATAAAAAGAAAGAAAATCCCATGGTAATAGAGCTTGCAATTACTCCTTCGGCGGTCCAGTGCGTATGCGCAACGAAGTAATCTAAATTTACACCACTCGCGTGATGATTCACGCCGCCATTGAGACGCGCAGTAAGGTCCACGTCCAAAATAGCCCTCTGGTTTGGCATATTATAAACAAACAGAAATTATGTTTGGTTAGCGTAAAATTCAAAATTTGCGCCAATGTTACTGCAGACAATGTTGTATAGGCAGGAAGCACTCGATGACTATAATACATCGTTGTATATATTTCATAATTATTCACCTCCACTCCAGAATACTATATTATATCAAAATTATGAAATGCATATTAAAAAGGCTTGTCTTTATTTACCGCTATTTCAATTGACAATAGTAGGTAACACTAGATGGCTAATTACTATTTCTTCTAGTAATTATTTATCCTTGCGTTTGTAGACGTACCTAATTCTTTGCATGTTACTATCACAATCATGATATCAACTTCATGATCACGTTCGCTTTCTGTGAAACTTGTATAAATAGATATATTAGCATTGTTGACGCCCACGCATAGAGCTTTTGGCATTGTTGTATTCCTTTTTTTATTATCATATTCATAACAGAACGTACCGTGCGTGTTATACTCCAAACATAGCTAGCACCATTGAGTTAATACTTACAGCACCAGCTATTCGCCAATTTTTTACGCAAGTCTAGAAGTCAATAAAGACTGTTGTAGAATTAAATCATTTTCGTGGCGAGAAGATAACCCTTTCATTACGATCACAAACATAATGCGCCATAAGACTCAGAAAGTCTGTGCCGTCAGACCATCATCTCGACCTATCTAAGACATAATCTTATTTAGCATTCTCATCTTATATTGGAAATTTTACTTTTTCTAAATAACATATCTGCAGTGCATTCTGGAGTATGTAAAGTAATTAAATCATCTACGTAAACCCCAACTGAGTAACGCTAATAAATCTGTCACATTTAAGCCTCAACAATTTAACTGCTTCATAAATCAGTTGGCATAACAATCGACCTTCGGGGCTTATTCAGCTGCAGTTCGCTTGCCCTTACCGAATAACTTTCATATGATCAGATCATAAGACGACGACAATGAATTACAGGCTGAGCTTATATACCGGCCGTCATCTCGCTCGGTCACTCGACTCGTCACATACCCGGAGGCGCCTCACCATCTGATGCGCGTGCGCGTGCGACCATCAATAGTCCTCCGCGAGTTGGACCGCATCGCGTACCGCCGCCGCCCCGCGCTCGCAGTCTCGGCTGTCGATGACTTTTTCCGATCAGAATCTACCAAGGTAACTATCAGTGTACCGGAGTATACACAAATGCTCCCGGTGAAAGAATTCAATAACTATGAGCCAAGAAATGGCTACGTGTTAATGATAAATGACGTATGGTGACACTAAGCGCGGTTTAATGGTTTTCGATATCAGTCTAGACCTGGCATCCATCTGAAAACAGCACAACTAGACCCGTCTCGTTTAAGCTATCCTGAGTCTAATAGATTCAGAAATTTTGCAATGTTTTTTTTTTCAATTTAGATCGTAATATTTTGTAGAGACAGGTGGCAGATTGCTACGACAGCAAATTCTTGATCCCAACATTAATATTTTCAGGCATTCGAAGATGAGACTAGGCGCATCCGCGCCGATACTGCTTCGTTGATGCAGCGTGCGCGATCTGTAGTGCCTCGCGCCAAATCCATGGCACCCCTTGATACCATCTACTCGTTAGTAAAACTATGATACCTTGGTACTTGCTGCAAGACATTTGGGAGTTTCTCCACAACAATTTTCATATGACCGTCTTTACAATCCATTATTTTGTTCTAAGTTCTCATAAGCTCTATATACTCCATATTTATTTACCAATCGCTGAAACCAAAATAACTTTAGACCCAAAATATCGTATTCCTTGGTTTCAAGATCGTTTAGAAGACCTTGCAGTTATACTGGTCCTAACTCTAGGTCAAGTCTTTCTTGGCCTGATGTGACAGTACCAAAATAACTAGCCCATTGATGCGTGATGCGTCTATCGAACGACCGCCCTGGCAGTGACATTGATGACACGACAACCCGCCGCATATAGTTTGGCTACTGCCAAACTACATCGCTATGTACAAACACGCTAAACATGAAAAAAACTTCACGGTCCTGCCAAATTATGATATACTGACGAAGTTTGGAAGTTTATAAGGCGACGGAAGCCCATTCCGTGGGTGTAGATTTCACAGCCAAAATGTGTAAGTACATCTACCATGTACCTACTCATAGCCGGTTTAATTATAGCCCCGTACAGTTAAATGTCAGCTGATGTTTGCGTCTTCTGCTGCAATAAATTATTTAACGATTTATTTTCCTTTAAATTTTAGGTATGTTTATGAGAACGTCGAAAGTATCGAATTTGACGTAATGACGCTCATAAATAATTGTGTTGTAGTTGATGTGTTTGGTTTGGGTATATTATTATTACATTTGATGACGTTGACAGATACTCGTACGGGGAGCCGGTACCATATCGTTTTAGCAGTGACGCATACGTCGCCAAACTTTTGCTGCCCCTGCGCAGCGTGGCAGACCACGTCCACAACATTTCTTACTACCACGAGCCCGCCAAAAAGTTCACCGGTAAGTGTGGTAACGACTGATATACGAGACACGGTACCAACATTCCATATCTGACTAAACCACAATGAAAACTTAAGAACCCAACAAAACCTTGTGGAATAATAAATTGTTGTAATGTCGCACTGTTTGACCACCGACTAACAGTTAAAATTCCAGTGTGCCCCCGTGGTAACAGTGAGGTGTTCTCGCCAGGACGCGGTCACCTCGCGTGCGTGCACTACTCCGGTAACAAGGCCTTCTCCAGCCGTAGGCCTCTGTACAAGGAACTGAGCATCAGGGACGACGTGAACCTTCTCTCTTTCTATGCCAAGAACAGGCTCGCGGCCGCCGGCCTGGCTATCGAGAACGCCACAGGTACCACATCTCAGTCGCATCACTAGCGCTCGCTTACCACCCCTCGCTTGATTCTTTAAAAGGAGTATTTTAAACCAGTATTAAGTAAGGAGTCACGGCTCGAGGTCGGGACGCTAAAAGATGAATAAACCGAGGTATAAAGTCCGTGTCTAACACTGTGTGTGGTGTCTCTTACAGCGGGTGGCGCGCCGGAACAGCCGACGGCGGCGCAGTGCGCGTAGATCCCCGCCGCAGCGCGGCGCGGGCGCAGCTCGCCTCCGCCCGCGCCGCGCTCGCCCTTCGCGCTCTATGATCTCGGTATAACACGCTAGCACTAACCAAGATCATCTATTTTTCTATTCGTATTGCAGATTATATTTTTGTTACATTTTACGAGTTATTTCGAACGAAATAATGTATATTTTGTAGTCATTGTTGTGATAGCGCGGTGGTCCGCGCCGATTTTTTGTCGGTGACCGAGACGTCTCGTTTTCACTTAACTCGACTGATTTTAACAATAAAGAATTTTTACTGGATCGCAATTGTTTTAATCGTTTGCACGTTATTTGTCCCCGTTGTCACGCTTCCAAATCCAGGCTTCTGGTAATGCTTCGCTTCTTGACTAAATTTGTTATAACCGTTCGTGTAACACACATAAAATAAAAAATATAAACCACAAAATAAACATACTACCTACTGTAAGTATTCTGAGAGTTTTTCCGCCCACACGAAATCAGCATTCAAAATCAAGCCATCTATGTTTTCTGAGACACATTCATATCTCATGTTGAACATAATATAGAGCTTCAGAAGGATATTAAATTGGGCATCACACTGGATGATTGCATTATCATACGCATTGCAGCATGAAGCAGCCATAAAAGAGTATACGACACTATAGCGAAATCCACATGATCTAGGCTTTGCCATCCAGCTTGGTGGCTGTGTTTAACAGCTTTGACGAGACGATTATCATGATCACGAACATTGTGCTGCGTCGCTTAATGTCCGACATCGTTCCTGCCGCAATCACCATTGGCATTCATTATTTATCTGTGAAATGTTAGCTACCGAGTAAATGAGGGCTAAGTTTCACTAATGGTTATTGTTCTGTGGACGCGCGTAACATTGGCCTCGGTGCAGTGAAACTGCTACCGTGGAGGCCGAGCCGCAAGTTTCAGGTCCAGAAAATGATGGACGACCCTTGTGAGGAGCTGAAGGCAGCTAAGGCCGAGCGGGCCGCTAGATTCCGCGCAACTACCGCCGAACCTGTCTTGGCCCCGGCTGCCGATCTGGCAGAAATCAAGAGGAAGAGACAAGAAGAAGCTCGCGCTGCTGAAGAAAAGTAAGTTGTCCTTAAATTATATTTCGTTAGATTGCGAAGAAATTTGAATAGGATACAGAATGCTTATTTATGTTACAGAGCTTTGAAGGAGGAAGCGAAACGGGAAGCCGATCGTAAAGCCCAGGTAAATTCCAAGACCAAAAAAATAAAATATGTAATAAACATAAAAATGATGTAACAGATCATTATACCCCAGAAAAACGGTATTATAAATTTCTAGGCTGAACGCGAAGCTGCTGAAAAGAGGAAAGCAGAAGAAGAAGCTCGCAAGGCTGAAGAAACCAAACGCAAGGCTGACGAAGAAGCCAGGAAAGCTGAAGAAGAAGCCCGTAAGGCTGAAGAGGCTCGCCTGGCTGAGGAAGCCCGTTTGGCTGAGGAGGCACGCCTAGCGGAGGAGGCGCGCAAAGCGGAAGAAGAAAGGCTGGCTGAAGAAGCCAAGAAAGCTGAGGAAGCGAGGCTAGCAGAAGAAGCCCGTTTGGCTGAGGAGGCTAGGCTTGCGGAGGTGGCTCGCTTGGCCGAAGAAGCGAAATTAGCTGAAGAAGCGAGGTTAGCGGAGGAAGCCAGGCTGGTGGAGGACGCCAAGCTCGAGGAGGAAAGGCAGGCAGAACAGAGGAGACAAGAGGAACTCGCGAAGTTGGAAGAGTTTGAAAGGCAGGCACAGGAAGACCGTGAAGCGGAACTTGCAAAACAGGTATCGGATATTGTTCACATAAATTAATCTGTAAGTCTAAAGATATGATAGAATTGAAGAAAGACATGTGATGTTAATCTGATTCTCTTTTCCTAGGCTGCTGAATTAGCAGAGATTGCGAGGCAAGAGTCTGAATTAGCCGCCGCCCGCCTTGAGGAGCTCTCACACAGTGGATCTGCTGCTGATGTCCCTGCGGCTGATGACAGGTACCTGAACCCCTTATCAAAAATTATTTAACGCACATGCATCTGACTTTAACGTTACATTACACAGGAATTAACAACATATATATTAACCTCCTATAATGTGTCGAGACACATAAATAAAATAATTGTTTACTAAAACATGATGACTTTAAAATAACTCTTCACAAGAACGGAGACATCTCAAGCCATCTGCAATAACATCAAAATATAATTTATCTTCTAGCGAAACTGCTGCCGAAGAACCTGAACCTATTGTCGAAGAGCCAGAGACACCTGAAGCACCAGCAGCTGAGGCTGAAGCCGAACCCGAGCAGGGTGAAGTCAGCGAAGACGAACAAGCAGAACCCGACCTAACTGACGAGGAATAAACTAACTAAATATATGGACATATCTTTATATTTGTGCATTTTCTTTTATAAATAATAAGCTAAACATTATTCATGTGCATTTTTATATTAAATTGTTTTAGCCAAACTTTAGGGCCTACTTCTAATACATTATATGATAATTGTTGATCATTGTGCATTTCTTTGTCTTACAACTTCCCTGATGTACATTTAATCAAGGTGTACAAGTCTCAGAAATTACTTAAGTATAATAAGTTATATAGCACTGTGTGTGCTCCATTTAATCTTCTCTTACATTCTTCCGATAGCTTTTGACTTGTGTGCTTTGTTTCTAGAGTAGACATGAATAATGTAGTAGCTCATTGGTGGTTCCTTTTTATGTACACCATTCTTTCATTTGCGTAATCAAATTATGCAATGCTGAAGGAATCCTTCCTAATTAAGTATAGGAATTCTACCACCGTTAACAAAGTTTATCGTAAAAACTAAAAATGTATAAATGTTTTTAGTCTAAGTGTTTTCATTATATTATAATTTGTTAAATTTAACAATAAAAGACATTAACAATGTTTTGTATGATTTCCTTTGAATTCTTGTGAATGATGGGTTAAAGTCAATTGTTGTTTATTTTCCGTGTCCTTGTTGGTGTTCTGTTTGAAAAGTAGTTTTGTGGCAGGATATAGCCAAATACAATGACTTGTAAAGTGAACAGGAGATGTTTTCTTTAGGAGTGGGACATTAAAAAGGCTTTTTTAAACAAAATAATCGATATAAATATAAAATATTACAATAATATATAATCTTATGCCACTAACTTATAAAACAGCAAGTGTTATAAGTCCATTTTCACCATACCCTCAGCTGTTTTCGCAACCTCCTCCTTGGTCACCGGTTTCTCGGTCTTCTTTGTTGGTGCATTGACTTTCAATAATGCAGGTTGATTTGGTTTAGGGTCCTTATTTATTTCAACAAACTCCTTGTCAATATCTGTTACTTTTTGTTTTATCTGCAAAAGATTGTATACTCATTAATAAGTAGAGAATAAAGTGAAATATTAAACATTATTTAAACTCCAGTAACTCTTAAACATAATAAGGCAGCATACTATGCTTTAAGGCCAAGAAACTTCCTTCTTTCATTTACTACAAATTTGTTAAGTCTTTACTTAAGTCCATCCTAAACCCTTCGTAATTATCACAGAAGACGTAAGAAATCAGTCTCCATGTGTTGAAGAACCTAAGCTTACATGACCAGATGAATGGTAGTTTCCAGTACTAGGGCAAGTTGTTAGCACCCTCAACAAACGATATTACTTATTTAATTTTGTATGAACGTGGGTGAAACGAAAGCGGTAAGTCACTACCTACTTACCCCCGTGAGATACAGATATGAGTAATATTTGTAAGCATGTTGGATTATGGTTTGTATCCTCCTGTTAAGCTCGTTATAATCATTCACAAATGAGATATACTCACATTTTTCAAGCCTAGTTTTACAGCTTTGGCCTTCATCTTCTTCAAGCTTTTGGCACCAGCAACTTTAAATACATTTCCTTTTGGACCTTTTTTGTTGTTTTTACCCATATTACTTTAATTGTTTACCGTATTTTGCCTTGCGCAATTGTGACTAACTGACCAAAGAATGTATAGTAATAATGTAATTCATTCACTATAAGAATGCGCAATAACAGGAAGCAAAATTATAATTTTAGGTTATATTTTGGTGATATTCCAGGGTTGCATTCCGAGACGTCCAATATCGCTGACAGCGTTCGTCACGCACGTTGATATTTTGCGTTCCGTTTTGTAAATCACTATTATGACGATTAAATTCTGTCAATGAGTTAGAACGCTTATTAGAGCGGTCGGTGTTAATTAATTACCTCAGAAACATAAACCTTTTATTTTATCGACACCAACTCTTCCTGTCGTATCACTGGTGTGAGCATCAAATAGATTATTAGCCTGATAGGCTTGTCATCTATATTCTTTCGTCTTGTTTGTTTACGAAATGAAATGCGATGAAATAAAATAAAATAGTTGCGCTCACCAAGGTGAATTGGAACGGGTGTGAGCGCATTGATTCGATATTAGCGCGTCTCGGAATGCAACCTAGTATCACAGTTGTCAGTTATTTATTGTCAATGTCACGTGACAGTTAGGCACCTGCCATATTACATTATACCAAAATACATCCTTCAACAAATTTGTGCAGAAGAATAATACAGTTTCTATTCTATCACTATGTTATTTTATTTCTACCGTACTTTGTAAATTAATACTAAGAATATGCAAGGAATACACATTACTTATGTTAGATAACTAACTAGAGTAATTATATGAATGTAATATTTATAAGAAACTTTCGACGCAACAAACAAACTGCGCGTATACAGAAACGTTAAATTCATAATTTATGGCGATTATCTACACACGGATTCGTTGCTATTAAATTGATAAAGGAGCTTTGCTTTGTTTTGTACCTACTACAAATAAATAGAATATTTTAATAATTCCTATATTTTTGTGAGGAAGTTAACAACCGCCGCCAAAATTAATTACTACTCCAAATACAACGGGAACATTTCCACCATGGCCAAGGTACGGTTTCCAGCGCCTGTTTACTTCTAACAGCGATATTTTTATGATATTTGCATACTGGTACGCGAGTTTACAAGTATCAAATTAGAATTGATAATCATTTAAACTCGTTATCATCTGGTTTTACTAGATATTTAATAGCTAGATACCGGTATTCATGTGTAGGTGTAGTCTACTCGGTATTATTCTTTAGTCGGAGTAAGGTATTAATTTTTAAAATGGGTGATGGTGTTAATAATGATAAGGTAAGGTTTTTACTTATAATAAATATGTACAGTTTCCATGCATCATAATAAAATGATGTAAGAAATATTTACAAGTCCAACACAGGTACCTATTTGCGTAAATTAACATACCTACTTATAGTTCCAATAATTTAAAATTACTGCAGTGCCTACCTGGTTGCAGTAAGTACCATTAAGATATGGGTAGGTCAATGAGATTTTGTATAGGGGTTGGTGGTCACTCTCACCTGATTTTTTTATTATTCAACAGCTTTCTTTTTCATTGAGTCAATGGCTTTTTATTAAAAGCCAATGGATAAGTTTTTGAATTTTTTTTTTAATTCCAGCCAGTATTATACTCATACTGGCGAAGCTCATGTTCCTGGCGAGTCCGCATTGCACTCAACCTGAAAGAGATTCCTTATGACATTAAAGCTGTGAGCCTCATAAAAGGGGGGGGTGAGCAACATTGTAATGAATACCGGGAAGTCAATCCTATGGAACAGGTCCCATCACTATGTATAGGTAAGTACCATATCTTTCTCAGTATCACAAGCATCAGGGCAATCATAATCGATATTTTGGCAGTATCAACTGTATCATGAGAATTACAACCCTTTAGATTGAGATTCCAGTATGATGATCAGGATTGATGGTGTAATCGCCACTACTAGGTATGAGGATGGAGACATGAAAGTTAGATTTCTTATATGGTACTATACAATGATATGGTGTTCAGTAATACCCAGACCAGCTAAAACTAGAATGAAATTACCACTAGACTAATTTAGACCATGTGGTATGAAACATTAAATGGTATTAAATCCCATGTAATAAATACCCTCATGTTCATAAAATACAATGAACAGGTGTTCAGCAACACCCAGACCAGATAAAACTAGAATGACCACTAAACTAATGACATATTAAATGGTATTCAATCCCAAGTAATAAATACCCCCATGTGATGATGATCACTCTTATGTTTCAGATGGGCATACACTTGTAGAATCTCTTAATATAATGCACTACCTCGAGGAGACAAGACCACAGAGGCCACTAATGCCTCAAGATTGCTTTAAGCGGGCGAAAGTGCGTGAAATTTGTGAGGCAAGTATATTAGCTTTACTTGCAGCTCTCCTCTCTCTATCTTTCTCAATTGACTACCCCAAAAAAGAGTAGAAGTTCATGACTACACCCTATTATCTGTACCAAATTCCATGTAAATCTGTTAAGCTGTTTTTACGTTTTGCTTACTCAAACATACTCAGATTTATATACGTGGTGAGGAATATGTTGTGGTGGTTTTATCTTCGTCATATACTTTTCCCTTTGGTATTAACCAAGTGACAACAAATGCAGCACATCCCTAATTGGCCCTGATTAACCATAATCTCATAAATTTAGATCTTGGACACCCCTGTTGCAGGTCTGGCACTGAGCCAGTTATCCCAGGCACAGTTTTCTTACCCCAAGATGTACTCTCAGAAGGGTTCAATTGTAATTTGGTCCAGAAAGAGTAGTCATTGAGTTTCTTGCTCATTCTCCTACATAGGAATTACTAACTCCTCGAAAGATGTGTGAAGTCCGCCAACCCGCACTGGGCCAGCGTGGTGGACTATGGCCTAATCCCCCTCGCATTGAGGGGAGGCCCGTGCCCAGCAGTGTAACATTAAAAAGGGCTGTTATTATTATTATATTATTAACACGCAAAAAATAAACCATTTTCAGGTGATATCATCTGGAATCCAGCCGCTGCAGAACCTGATAGTTCTGATCTACGTCGGCGAAGAGAAGAAGAAGGAGTGGGCCCAGCACTGGATGACGCGAGGATTCCGCGCGGTCGAGAAGCTCCTGTCTGCTTGCGCTGGGAAGTACAGCGTCGGTGATGAAATCACACTCGCCGACTGCTGCCTGGTACCACAGGTTTTCAATGCTAGAAGGTAAGGTTAACTTTCTTCCATTCCAAAAAGCGTGATATTAATTTTGTCTCTCTGTTAAGAGCCTACTTATGACTACTTATCTATAAGAGCTATGTGTTGATATTTGGACTCATGAAAATGGAACTTGGAATAAACTAAAACCTGCTAAAAAAAGTCCTCTTTATCACGATTTTTCGGTGTGATCTTGGAACCCCAAAAAATTTCAAGAAGAACTATAAATTCATGCTTTTTCATACTTCAAGCTTAAGTAATGGTGAATTCTCGACATTTCTTGTAAACAACAATTATTTGATTAGACGCTTCTATATAAGCCCAAAAGTATCCTCAAGGTGCGTAGCTGTTTATTTCACGCGGAAATAATTCACGCTAGCCCGTATACACTTCTTTATGCCGCTGCGGGGAGTACAAGCTTGATGGTATTTTATTTTCACAGGTTCCACGTTGACTTGCGTCCGTTCCCAATAATCTTACGCATCGACCGCGAGCTGGAGAACCACCCGGCGTTCCGCGCCGCCCACCCATCCTCGCAGCCGGACTGTCCGCCGGAAGTAGCCAAATGAAGCTACACCAACGCCTTGTCCACATATTGGTCGCACGCGCACTTGCCCCCACCTAGATTGTTATAGCATCACTCATATTACTGGCTGGCTATAAAAAAACTTGTAAAAATGTTGCCATATTTCTTACAAAAATATAACACCATTAAATGAACCCAAAATATTGAAAATATCATACAAAAATGTACCGCTAGATTTATAACTCGATTATAGTGAAACTTAAGCAATCTACAGCCTTAGACCAAATTTTGAAAATTGTTTTTATGGATAAAAATATATTGTCGAAAATATTGAGAGGAACGCGTACCAATGTGTGGATTTGGTAGAAATATTAGGTAGGCGTACCTAATGATCTTTTCTTTTCATTAATTTTACATTTTATACAAATGTAAAGTCATTTCGTTTAACCAATCATAGTTGTAAGCTTCTAATAAATCTAATCTAGTCTGATAAAATTAATTTTAAGCAATTTTTACAAGGTTATTGGGTACTATATCAATGTTATTTTGTTACCTAAGTGATGTAATTGCATTCCTTTTATGTATATGTAAAAAATACCTACTTATAAGATTTTATTTGACATGGGTATTTGTTATCGTCGACTTGTTTTTTCTTGAATAAAAATTATTTCGAAAATTAGTGTATTAGGTTCAATGCACATTGTCGCGGAAAAGAAAGAAAGGGAAGCGAGGCGTATTAGATTATTTTGACGTCACTGACGGTAGATGACGAAATCCTCGCCAAGATGCTCTAACCGTACTTGGTCTCATACCTTCTTTATACGTTAGGTTGAGATACATTTCTAAATGCAACGTAAAATATTGCTGCACAGAGAATGTAGGTAATCATTATGTTCTGCTGTGAAAATTTGCTTGGCTTCCCTGCCTTTTGCTTTCGCGGCAATGGGAAGTTGCTCTTATTTTATTAAACCTATATCACTAATAATGATTCGTCTATTATAGGAACTTATTCCTCCTAATCATAATCATTTTCACCTTTGTCGTAAATCGTTTTATTGCAGAGTAGCGACCTCTAACCGCGCTACAAGGAATATAATTTGACTACACCCATGACATATGACTATAACGTTCTTTTGTCTCCTTACATGTTTGAAACGCAGGGCGGATGAACGTTTAACAGTTTTAAAGACTACTGAGTACATACGGATATTATATTACATATAAACTTAATTAAATATTTATTGATGAACGCGTTATTATTATAATATTATGTCTTTGGATGCATCCTTAAAGTGACATCTATCGCGAAAATTTGACCATATTTTGGGGTGACAACAATATTAATTGTAATTTTTTAGGGAAAACTGTTCAAGCAAAAACATAGCGATTTGCATAGTATACGCAAATTCGAAACTAACAAATTTTACCAGACCGTTTATAGAATACAATGCTACACATCATATCTTGGATCATACATATTCTTATTGGATAGGATAAGATAATATGTTATTTTTAAATAATTTTAAACAACAAATAGCTGGATTACTTCATGTACTAGGTAGGTACATCATTCTAAAAGTCCCATGTACAAGACCCTAATAAACTTCATACTACCATATTGTCATTTAGTCATAAATGACGATAGAGCAGTAAGAAGTTTTGTGAGTACATATGTAATTTATGTTACATTATATAGTTTTGATTTACCTGGCTATCTAAATGCAGGGTTCCAGACATTATTTAATAAATATTTTTTTTCTAAGCGACGTGGTTGCAAAGTATTTATTACCTTTCTGTAAAGACTGTACATTAGACTCTTCTTTACATTATGTCCGTATCTCATACAATATTATTACATGGTCCCGGATAATAGATTAAAATTACAACCCTGCAACATAACATTATCATATAGAATCATATTGCGGAATTAAATTATTATATTATAAGGACATCCTAGATCTCTATCATAGCACATTGTCTAATTATTTCCATGTACTTAATTATCTGTACAGATTTCTTGAAAAATATTTGTATTCGCTACATGAACGTTAATTGAATCAATTCAGCGGAGAAGGAACGATCCTGGCGGGGCTAGTCGTAGCACAAACTTTTAGGAGGGCAACACTGGGCAGCTGGCTGTCAAACGTATCGAACGCTTTCTCTTGGTTGGTCGGCCGCGCTCCGCCAGCTATTTTATAAATTTACTGAGTATTATTATTGTGTTTACGTCGGCAACTGATTCATATAGTAACTGTGTTATAAAAATGATTCCAGTGTCGTGTTTAGTGATTAAATAACAATGCCAGTTGTAATGTACTAGTGTCGTGCTGTGAAACCGCTGTTTGGTGCTGTATAAAATGACCGAGAAAAATAAATCGGAAAAGATGACTAATGCATCGAAACCTGTTCCCATGAAACTTTTTGCAGCCTGGGAAGTGGATAGGACGCCTTCCAACTGTATTCCCAGGTAACTTTGTGGTTGAGAATAGTTGAGAAAGTGTATGTTTATGTTAAGATTATGTACACGTTTCGATAGATTTCAATTTGCATGGTTTTATCAGCTAGTGATTGTGTTCGGAGTCGGTATGTTATGGCGGGGCGGCCCTGGTGCGCTGTTTGCCGGCATATCACGCCAATAATACAGGTCTATTGATAAATTAGTCACATAAATTCTAACTTGATTTTCCATTCAAACTTTATGTTAATACATTACATGCCTTACAGGGCTAACAAATCTTAACATGATAACATTATTCAAATAGTAAACACTGAGGTTTGATGTGCAATTGATATATCTATCTGTTAGTGTATGTAGTTTTAAAACGGAAACCTTTGTATTGGAATTATTGACTTGATTCAGTAATAATCATAGCTATAAATGGATCCTCTCCTGCCACACACCCACACCACTGTTAGATCAGTTAGCTAAATCAAATATTATATGTTAACTACTTAGTATTATTTTATTGTAGGCATTTTATATTAAAATATATGTTTTTACTACACAGCTATATCTGTGTAGTGAAAAAATATTACCAGTGATAATAATGTGTGATGGACATCTTACTATTCTTGTTGCATGAAGCTTATGTTAGGGTTAGCTCACATTAATATATTATAGCTTTGTGTATTAAACCGCTACAAGGAAAGTACCAAGTGTGATGGTAAATACAAATACAATAGTTAATTACATATTGTGCTGTATAAACAAATGTTACTACTCAGCATTAATTAAAATGTATGATAATCATTCATAATGTTATAGTTATCACATATATAAAACAAAGTTGTATTAGTTACAGCATTTATAACTCAAGAACATGGAGGCCGATTTTTATGACCTTTGATTTTTTATTGACAAAAAAATAAGAATAAAGATATTTTTCATTTGTTTACACTTTTGAGTCTGAGGCCGTACAAAGTTCACGGGGACAGCTAGTTGTTTACTATAATTATATTAGATAGCTGGTTAGGTACCTACTTAATTACGCTTTAAGCACAAACAATACATAATATGTATTATTTACTAAATTACTAACGGGTTTGTTTACCGGGATTATGTATGTGCACTGCACAGATATTTATTGTTTTCAACTCATTACTGATAAGATAAAAGGTACATTACATGATTGCTTGTAATAAGAGCAATTACAATATTAACTATAATTAATTACCAGAAAAACCGAGAATTTCTAGTTTAGTTCAGTGATTTGAGTTTTATTTGGATGGATCGATCACCACCTCAACCACCAGTTCATAGTATGGTAATCATCATATGTACAAGAATTGCTTAGTAAGGGACAATACAGATTGATTTGTCTGGTGACTTTTATTGTTAGTTATTTATCAACCCATATCCCTAAACCACACCCCACACCATGGCAAAAATGTTCATTCAGAGTCCAATAATATCGGTTTAGGTATTTGAATATGAGATAATGCTGGGTAGGACAGATTCCTCAACACAAAGATTATCAAGTGGGTGAGTCTCCATGAGGATGTGGTTCATTCACAATACATTGTCACTGTTTCATAATAATTTTAATACAAGGTCGAGTGAAGAATTATTCAATTCGAATTTTATTTCTACTGACTTATATAGCCTGTCAGGACTGTGTTCTAAACTAAGATCAAAAGATAATTATAGGACATCCCACAGAATGAAATGGATTTCGTAAACTGACTTACTATAAATGTGCAGTGGACTGATCAGCTTAACAATAAGTAGCTGTAGTATGTTAGTGCATGTCAGTATTAAATGTATTATTGTGTTTTTCACTGATATAGAGTTGTAGTTTTGTTATTTGAATGTTAATAAACATATCATATCATAGCTTAATCATCTAAATCATTGCTTCATTAGGCCGTGTGGGTCGTCGTTGTGAAGTATCGATCGAATCTGCAGTTAATAATCACATTAATGTTCCTCACATAACATCTCTCTCTTTCGAATGACACAAATGATATTAAACCTTACTCACACGTCAACACTCGTAGGACTAACTGCTCAACAACTTAAGCAGTTAGACCTACGAGAAAATTACTATAACTTCTTATTCTCGTAACAGTAACACTTTCAAATAAATGCCAAATGAACCGTACCTACCTAGGTATGTGCAACAGCACAAACAAAGAGACTGATCGTGACCTTCTTAAAGAATGCAATCCGCGCCTTTTCCTCGCGTATCTATAAGTAAAAATAAAAGCCGTTGGCAATAAATGCAGGCGTTTTGCACGTTGTAAGCTAATAGCATACAAATATAGAACCGGCTTAATCACCGAGCTCTATTCGTGACCGACAGGTTCGTGTCTTGGTTGCACAAGGAAATACTCAGCAACCCGTTTGGAAGGGTTACGAACGCGCCATCGGTAACAGCGTTTAATTAAAAAAAAAAACAAATTGATGCAGGATGCTATCTGGCTAACGAGTGGACAGGAATTTCAAGCAAACATCTCTTAGACGACGGTAATTTTATATATACGCAAGACAGTATAAGTACATGAAGTCGGTCTTCCCCACAGATGTCTTCCCGGATGGTACAATAACATTTATTATCCAATAGTTGGTAAATGCCAGCTACAGGAAAAAAGACTAGTGCCAGGTTGGATTTCTATATTAAAAGAGAGGTCCACTCATAATAGTTGAAGCAGTTGAAGATCGTGCGTTATCATTTAAAACTGGGTGATAACCATAGAATTATAATGCAGAGTAAAGCGCGAACTGTAAGTAGGTACCTACACATATTGGCTCTCAAAAAGTGAATGAGCAGTTCCTCCAGCTTGTTCTGCAAGAATAGCCATTCCCTTGGATTCTAAAGGTCCGTAGGCCGGTCGACGACCACAAAATTAAAACTTAAGTGGTGGTGTGCACGAAATCAGCTGTATTAATAATTAACTTATGTAAGGACCTCTTCCTCGCAGCTACCGCCGCCGGGACGGTGCCACTTACCACCCTTGTAATTAACTGGTTATTGGTAACAGTGGTAACATTTGAGTGATAGCGATCGTCGTGTAGGTTGTACTTATTTGAGTCATATGCATAAATACAGAACCTTGTACCTGTCTACGGATCTGATTCAAGTAACAGATTTTGGTGGATATTGTTGTTATTGTCATGTACCCAATATGATCGTAATTCAATACTACCCAAAGTTTCTAATTTTTTGGTCCATTCCAAATAATGTTTATTTACAAAAAAGCACTTTATGAGTATTAGCCTACACCTTTTATGCTAATGCGTCCAAAGAACGCAGTACCCGTTGAGATATGACTCCGTACGTACGAATGTACGCAATATTTGGCAAACTCTCACACAACAACTCCGCGGGGAAACGTTTGCATAATACCCATGAAATTTCTGAATATTACTACTCAAATTGGGGGAGATATTTTTTAAATGAAAAAGGCGTCGGAAGATAGGTTTCGCTCGTTTATATAAAAGGTATAACATAGAGATTACATGTAGCCGGTGTTAGTTAAACCAGGATAGCTCTTGATTCATTATATGTTTCGTTGAAAACATGTCCTAGTTATAAACTCACTCTAAATTAACTACTAATATCCTGTTTATATGGTCCATTTATAAATGACTGAATCTTTTTTCCGCGAATTCCCAAATGTACAACGCACAGACAATAAACCTTAATGTTTTTCCTTGTATCTTCCTATGGACCACCCAATTTTCTGTGGATCAATTTACCTAATTCTAGCCATAAAAAGACCGAAGGATCCACATGTATTTTGAAGTACTTACTTACCCCTGCTCACTTATAACTTGTACACGGTCTGCTGCGTTTACGCTTCACGAAGGATGTCTACAAGGCCGATGCTGTCCTGTTCATATTGTGGTTGCTACAACAATGTCTGATCAAGAACACCTTAGGGCCTAAGAAATTCATGGCCTACCTCTGTCCTGAGGTTATAGGTGGTCATGAGGTAATTTTCATTGGCCTTCAATCCGAATACCTGCATATTTATATGAACTTGGACTAGTAAGTAGATGTGTCTTCTCAAATGCGAGGACCGTGTGTTTCACAGATGAACCGATGACACATTGTGAGCGAACACCGTTGACTCATTGTTGTAATCGTGCATAAATACACGTTCGTAAACTACCGTGGCTTAGCCAGCGGGCTTGTAAGTAGTACCTACAATTTATTTACTTTTAAAATAATCTTGCCACGTATCTTTGATGTTTTTCCTTGAGTTTTCATATATTCTGTGGTCACGTTAAGAACAACGTTGGTCATGCTTTGTTAGCCGAATTTCAGTAGTTTCTTTTCCGTATAATACAAGCTCCTACCAATTAGGTATCCCAATATATGTTGCAGCTCTACACTATCCCTCCCTAAGTAAATCCCATTTACCATTTTTGTGTATTTTCAATGAACGGGCGACTAAATTACAGATTGATAATAGTATGTGTAGATAATAAAAGTAAAAACTACTTACAATTAGGAAGAAACGGGGTCATGGCCACGAATGCTTACTTAATCCACATAATTAATTAATTCCTAAACTGTGTATCGCTTGCTTTGCAAGGTCGCTGGTTTTCGCGGTAAATGCATCGCTTTGATATCATTCAGGGCGTCATATTTTAGTAATAAGAAATTGAAAATGATTGGTCGTGGGAGCAGTGATAGCCCAGTTGGTAGAACGATTGGAAACAGGTTGGTTTGCAGGTGGAAATCCTGTACGTCTATCAGAAGCAGTGTGAAGTTCAGCACTGAACCAGTAGATATATGGCCTAAATCCTCCCGATATTGAGGATAATGGCGGTAGCCTCGCCCCCAATTACATTGAGATCAAAATACCATAGGCGAAATGTGGGTGCACTGCAGAGCACCTCTGCCTACCCTTCTCTTCCCTCCCTTCACCCCTTCTGGGATTTCAGGCGTAATGGTGTATGGTATAGTCGTATTAGACTGAACTCTATGTGTTGTGGTAATGTAGACATGTCTTTTAAGACTTGACACATGTATTACACACAGTTTACGTACCCGCCGCTGTACCAGTCTTCCAATTAGACGTATACTTTGGGAGACAAAACTGACCTAATTTTGAATTTCCAATAGTCAGTGCCCAAGAATGTATATCTACCAGGCGTCTGGACATACATTGGAGAATAACTAAACCAAACACATGTTTCGATGGCCAAAACAACTATATCTGGAAACTATGGTGATAGCTTATAACAAGATCATCATGTAGGGTAATTTTTATTTCGCATATGGGAAGTTTGTTCTCAGGATATTAAAAATAAAATCGCCCGCCCCTTTCGATTTGCGCACGACGTTTATTGTAAGTACCCTTTGTTTCGCGCCGTTTGTTGTGCGATGCAACAATACGCCATATTTTGAAGCCACGCCTTTATTGAGTACCGTCGTGATTCAAACACCCCTGGCCATGTATTTGATATAGTAAACTTCTCTGATACTATTGTTACAAAGTGAGTTCTCTATACGCCGATTGCGCCAACTGCGTTACAGAAAGCAATGGGAAACTACTGCACTATTCTCCCATAAATATAGCTGATGAAATCTTCATCAGCTACACCGACAATGGTCTAAGCCTTATATTCGAAATCGAGATTTATAATCCACGATTTCATTTTAAAATGTTCTATTGAAACTTCATTATTAGTGACCCCAAATATGAAAAGTCTGTTTCAATTGAAATTTAGTCCTTTCCTTTTCATAACACAATGTGTCCAATTTGAATCACTTTGAAACGTGCATGTATTTGCTGGAGCTATTGAATTACAAACCTCGATGTTGCAGAGTATATTGCGTGCGTTTGATACGTCGCTGGTCCGCTTACAAAGTGGTGTTCACATTACAACAATAATTGGACACGATGGCTGTAAAACACAATTACTCTACACTTACAATTGGCTCAGTAAATCTAAACAGCAATTTCGCTTCGGCCCCATATCTGGTACCGTTAACTGCAATGAGTGTGAACAGTCCAACCAGATTGGTACACTTTTTGTGAACTGGTCGATGACCTGTTTACCTCGCTCTCCATGAAATCGTGGGGTAACTAATATTTGGCTTTTCGTTTTTATGCTTTTTACAATCATTTCGATCCGTAGTTGAAGAAGGGATCGGATGCCCGTATTTCTTCCTATAGGAATAAGAAATATTAATACGTATGTATTAATATTTCTGGTCACAGTGTTAAGCTTTTAAATTCAAAATTGGTTTAGGGACTGTTTTCAATCAGTTATTTCTTTATTTCTGCATGAATCTTTGGAGATTTTTCTTTCTTTTAATAAGATAATCTGTGTACACTTTTAGTAATCCACATATTTTATAATAAGTATAAATATGTTATAGTGTAGTCGTTTGCTGTTAGAAACTAAAGAGAAGAGAAAAATCTACCGCAAGAGCAAATCTAAGTAAATCGACCTACTGAAGAATGATTTTTAAGCTCTTACGGTTATTCAGAAACATCATTGTTTGCAAAAATGTCTTGTCCACTATTTAAATTATGTATTAAAGTTAGGTCTTTTTGTGTTAAACTATGATGGTGTATCTTTATAAATTTTAACACACCAGATTTGAGAAGGTTTATTGGACTTTGTCGATGAAGGAAATCAGAGTACTGTAGCTAATGAGGTAAGTCTAAGAATGGCTATGTTGCAAAAACGATACACTCGAGGCCGGAATCGAAATACGAATGCGCCACGTGCTGTTGATAATTGCTTTTAGTATAAAATGCTATAAGCAATTATACTATCACTTGTGTATATGCACACTGTTGCATTTTTTATGCATGAGCGAATCAATTTTCAAAGATCTCCCTCATGGTAACCCACTATCATACAATTTGCTTGTTTCGTATGTACTTACAATGGCCTGATAACTGGCTTATGGTGAACGCTTGTTTTCTGTTAATTAATGGTACTTCATGACGTTATTTATTGTAGTGCACACGTGCGGTCAATCTTCTAACGTTGCACTGTTTGTGATGAATCTTTCCTTTAGTTTTGATTGAAGCTGCAGTAAAACCAATATCGTGTTTGTCTTGTGACAGGTACAATATCAAAAATAGGCTTCATTTTATGAGTAATAATATGTACTTTGCACCTTGATTGCATGTAGGTGTATGTTCCTATAGATATTAAAATTCCTTTAAGGATGCATTGATGATTCAGATCAATAACTGCGTAGTAATACAAATTGACTCATCTTATTTTCTTACCCCGGTTTGTAAAACATTTGATTGTGGACTTTATTGACACTTACGGTCTTACTATATCAGTCTTGTGCGCAATAAACTATAAATAACAATATTTTATCCAGCTTACTAAATGATATTCTTTGTTAATCATTATAAACAATATTTATGATTCTTACAGTAAATAATTCAAAACATAAAAGATTTACTTATGTTTGTGATTGATGATTATTAAATCACAGAAGACCATTCAGGTAAAAACAACATCCAGTACCTTTGTTCGATTTGGTTTACATAAATGCGCTCGTTCCAACCATATCGAACGTTGAAATGCAATTTGTTGATGTTCCAACACAACGGTGGCTCCACTGTTATTTACCTCAAGTCATTTTCTGTACGTGACGCATCCGAAAACATTCCGAAACTGTGTTTTTGTATCTGACAATGGGTTGTGGCTTCACAACAGCGCAATTAGGGTCCAAAAGGATCATCATTAATCATATGCTAAGCCTCTCCCAACTACTTATTGTGACTTGTGAGCTATTTTAATTCCTATTTGGATTTTATTTTTCATCGCTCATTCGATCATTCGTAAATTGTAATCTTATCAACGTGAACATTTGCATCTTAATTTATCAATTTTGCTCCATTGATATGACTTAATAATTTGGGTTGCGCATATAGGTTAAGCGCGTGATCCAAATAGTTTCTTAGTCTTAGTAGTAGATTTTACAAGTATTTAGAAAATCAGTTTGGATGAAATGTGTTCAGTACATGTACAAGAGGTCGTTCGACGTAATGATAACAGAATTGTGTATTCACATTATTTTGACTTAAGAGTTAAAATGTATCGTCGGTCGCCTGTGCAGTTCGTTGCATTAATGGGCGGAAACTACGATGATGACCGTGAATTAATCAATCATCTCATGAATGAAAATAATAGTTTGTTCAACTTTGACATTGTATTGTCAACGCACCACCAATCACTGGCATGTTCGGTGACTACAAATAGACTTGCAGTCGGACGCATTTAAAATAGATGTGATGGTAGGTATTGGTTCTTGTAAAGTCATAATGGGATTCAGATAATTCTTTAAAAAGTATAGTCACGCATACATTGTTATATTTGAATTTTAAGGACCCGAGCTACAATAAAAAAAAAATCCTGTGTATAACAGAATTAAACAGTGTTGTACGATGTACCTGATTATTGGTCGTTGTTATTAGAAAATATATTGCTGCATCTAAAGAGATACTTTAAAATTACGTCAGTTCCGTTCAATCGTTCGATGCGACTCGAAAAAAATAACTTGGCATTGTCACAGCTGTCGAAGTTCCATCGTCGCTCGCCGAACAATGGTCGATTCGAACGAATTTGTGTGCACAATGACAGCCACCTGTGTACGCGTGCGTCGGTATTGTTTCCTATAAACACATTGTTTTCATGTTTCATTTAACATAATAATGTGTACATCCGGATTTCCATTACGCATTTTAATTGCTAATTTAACATTTCATAATACGTGTAATGTTGTCGAATAAATTAAGTACTTACTTTGTTCTTTGCATTAGTATGTTGCATTATGTAGTAGGAACGGTTCAACGCTAAGCTGTTTTTACTTTCTTATGTATTTACATAGTAAGGTTAAGTGACAAGTTTACTTAGTTGCACAACTGCAGTAGTTATTCAATAAAATTTACCTTTCTAGAAAAAAAATATTGAGTACATTGACATGAGGATTTTCACTGTTCTTATCTGTATACAAAATAGAGAAAACAAATGGGCGAATAGAATGTACTCTTAATACTTATTTAATTTATGAAGATTGTGTGAAACGAAAACATAGAATTAGGTATTTTTTATAGTAAGTTTACTTGTATTGCAACATTTTGAATGATCACTCGACTCAGCCTACAACCGACACAAATTTGAAAATTGAATACTCTATATTTTACGGTACCAATCGATAGGTCCAATGATATGGATCCAATTTACCCAATAAACATTGTATTTTAAATTTAAGTTTTAAGACGATTAGGTGTTATATGCGATCGCTAATGATGCATGCAAGCCGGGTAAAGGCCATTCTGCACGTAATACTTCTCTGCGGAGAAAGTGTCCAAGCCTCGAAATCTGATCGACGTCGACGTCGTAGCGATTCGCTTTGTCATGCGTTGCATAATTAAGTTTTATGCCGCGAAAGCTCCATTCATCGGATTAAAATGACAACACAATAGAGATTTTGATCGCATAATGTTCATTATCTATTTCTTGACGAGCTATCTTTCGATTTAATTAATGTGAAGCTTCTGATAGTATATATGTAAAAGCTCGTCTTATAGTTTGTCTCAGGAAAATTTACAGTAAGCGTAGCAAGAACTCCTAATCTAATCGTATCGTCATTGGGAAAGCATCCTGTTACTATCATTCTAATTTATGAAATGGGTGTAAGCGGAATGCAAGTGCTTACCTTAACGTAACGCTAAGTCAAAAGATTGTGCTCGAGCCACTGTTCTCGAAAGACGTACGAGACTTCGCACGTCATTTAATTGAGCCTCAAGTTTTACAAACACTTATTATCGAACTTTTGTAACTGCATACATACCTACTTGCAATTGAATTTTCACTTCAAATTAATTGCCTTTTAATGTTCTTCAATAAAATCTTGCTTGACTTATTGCTTTCAATTTATTTATTACTCAGAAGAGTCTTGAGATGTTTAAGTCCTTTTTGATCTTTAGTTTATTATGACTAGTTTAATGAAATGCGTATGCCTATAGGCAGGCGTAGGTAGTAAACTCTTGTGAACATTGTCAATTTTGTGATTGGTTGGGTGTGCACAGTCATATATGCAGTATATATGTATTGATTTACTTCGCTCAAGTTATATCACAGATGTAACTTTACGGATAAATGGGTTTTATCTCCTTAAGCCATGGAGCTAACTTTATTTTTCTAATCAAATGTCTAGCTCATATGATTGGCTTGTTTGGATTTGGAACGAGACATATTCGCAAGAAAACCGTTGTAACTCCTAACAGATTTCCTTCGACTAGTATTTCGCTGCTAATTTAGATAAGAACATTCAGTGAGATCCTATACCTGTTATCGTTTGATTATGCACATGGTGGTGTTTTACTGGAGTGATATTTGAAAGTTCAAAGTCATATATGAACGATAGAACCCAACCTGTGTAAACATTCATGATATTATTGTTACAGCCGGAAAGCCCCTTTCCTGTTGGCCTGTACACACTCATGTAGATAAACATGACCCGTTCGTTTGTTGGAGCAAAGTTAATGAAGCGATAATTTATGTTTGTTGTGTTATTGATCTCCTTTGGGACCTATTTATAACAATTTCATACGTTGTTCAAGTTCTCAATACGCTGCTTGCATTCTCATTTCGCATCCTTTAGATGCTATTGGTGGGTTATGTAAGTCTATTATGTCTATCAAGTCATTGAATTGTGGTGTTACCAATTAATCTGTTATTAAAATGTACTGTTGTTTGTGCTCTGATGACATACAAATGCATTCTTGATCTGAATTCAGAGACATACAAATAATTAGCGCGATTTGAATGTCTCTGAATTTACATCAAGTGCTTATAGAATTCTTGTTTGTGTGTCTGTTAAGTATGTGATCACGGAAAAATTGTAGGACCAACGCGGCTTTTGTTATTGGAAAGCCCATGGTTAAACACAAAATATATGGTATATATCAAGAGAAATATTTCGTGTTAAGACGCTATGACCACTAAGGATTGAGCAAAGCAAAATCTATGCTTGCGCTGGCCGAGCCGCGGGCTAGTATTATATACAATGAAATGTTAATACTATGCCGTAATATAGATTATAATAAAAGTAGTAGGCGGTATTATTATGCTAGAAGTATATGTATGCCAGACACGTAGGCGTAGTGGTCGGGATCCTTCAGCCCAAACTACAACCTGGAGGAAATTTCTTTTACGTAGAATTAATTATCTATGCCGGGTGATTCATTGCGTGTAACGTAGACAGTGAAATATTACTAGCTTTATAGCAAGTACTATTTAAATAGGTAGTGAATATATTTGCAAATGTGTGATAAAATTTCGAAAATCCTTTCACGAATATATAAAAAAAAAACAAATGTTGTACTTACTGAATGTAATCATAATCGGTTATTCAATTTACGGATATTAAAACAAGCGAAAGTGCTTGGTCATGGCACGAGATTAAATATTTTTAGTTTTTATTTTAGAACCACCTATAATAAAACGTTTTTTTTTTCGTTTACAAGAGCGCCATTTGGTATCCAAACAGCGAACCTACATAGCCAAGATGTTCTAATGTTTCCAAAGAATAATTAAACCAAGATAATAATATCGCGCCGAAGCCCTACCGGATCGGTGATATTGATTTTTGTGCGGACTGCCTACCAACATCCAGCAAACAGCAAACAACTCCAGATTCTCGATCCGGAGAATCACCTGTCGAAAACTACCAAATAGTACTTATAACATATTGAAGGTCCTTTGATTATCGTAATTGAATGTTTAATATTACGACAGTGGTCGAAATATAGACCGTACTATTGAAGGTTAGAGAAATATTACTGTTTTTTATTAGTCATATTCCTGTTGCAGAACTTGTAACACATGATATTGTATTTATCACTTTTATCTAATCGCTTGTGTTAGCTCATCGCTGAATAATTTTTCGAATCTATGTCAGTCATGAGCCAATGTTGCCATATAAATATTCTTAGCCCTAATAGTTTCCAATTTGAATTTAACGAAGAAACACCGAAAATAATAAAAAAATGTGGTTCTTAAAATAGCTACGTAGAGCTTTTTCTTTTACGAATGCTTCGTATAGGTTTTAAATTGATTCCTTTGCTATCTCTTTATTTGATTTTAGAGAGCCATTGCGACGACAACAATATTGATTACAAGGTAATCTCTAGCTCGCCGCAAACGTTTACGTAAGTGAATGCGTACAGGTTTACGTATCTTGAGACTTTCGGACAATGACCGTGGTTTGCATTGGAAGGTTAGGTGGTCTTCTTGCCTCAACATTAGGGAGGAGCTTCGCCCGTTCCGACTTGAGATTATAGTTTATTTTCATTGGAAGATAAATATTCTTATCAAGAACTTACATACCAAACTCTTTGAGTCCTATAGCGCTTCAAATTGTATTGTGAGGTTTTACTATTATGCAGATGAAATCGAGACAGCGGTGCCAGTTCGTATTGACAGATATCAATCTGTCACCAAATCATGTTATCAATGAATGTCGAAGGAAATACGAATGTTATCGATGTCGTCTCGTAGGTGTACAATAAGGAAGTATCTTTTACATTGTGTTTACGCTTTTAGCAGTCTTTTTTAGCCCTAGTAAACTTGTATTTCACAAATATTTAGGCCTTCCGAGTGACATCATTGTCGTACAATATAATCTTAAAGCATCTTTATCTTAAAATGTGCGTAAGCGTAACTCATATCATTCAGTACAATATTGAAGGCGATTTCGAACTAGGCTGTTATATTTTTTGGTTTTATATGGTATTCATTCTAGATAATATAAGTTTTTTTCTGCTGGCAGACAAAGTATTTTTTTTCAAGGGCAGGTTATTTGAACTGGTTGTCTTCGTAAGAATCTGATATTTAAAAGTTAAATCGGACCCCTGTTCGCAAAAAGTACAAAACCACAATTTTGCTTTTGCAATTGAAATGTCATTTGTTTTTGTATTCGAGTCACCTCTCAGTACCGATCACATCCTGAGTTTCTCTAAACGTAGAATGCCAAAAGTAATAAAATCGAGCACTGAGCGAGACACTTTCTCTGATACGCTCGGCGAACTGCGTTGCTCAATCGTGCATTGGCAATGAAGGACTTGCCTTCATGCAAACGAACGAAAGATGCAGCAAGTCTTATAAACTGCTTATTATATTATATATATAAATTATATATAATCCTGCAGACGCTCTCAGCTACGTAGTTGTTAAGAAGAACAATCTGTTACCCAAGAGGTAACCGCAAGAATAACGTTCCGGTAAGGGAAATAAAAGAGAATGAGCCTTTTGTCCCTCGGTGGCGGCCGCAGTAATGATATTAGTGGCATATGAAAGGGTTTTTCGTAGGCAATAACTTTTGGCTAAGACCGCCACATGATATTCGATTTTGAAATATTATCAGCACGAGAAATAAAGTAGGAGTAGGCGTGCGGACTTTTTCTTCTAAATTTACACTAAATATGACTAAGATAAACTGATCAGTAAGTGTATTTTTGAAACAAAAATGTACGAGACCCAAAGTCTAAATATATTAATAATTATAATAAATATTTATGTTCAAGCCCATTATGTCTCCGCCAGATCACCTTTATTTACGATGTTATTATTATATTTACCGAGCTTTCACCACCAACGCTTCTATTATAGAAAATTAGATTTTGCTCACGGAATGTCGTGATGAAATCCGAAGGAATGAAAAACAATTCAGCCCGACACTGTTGGGAATAATATTTTTTCCGCAATAGGAAGCGACTGCTGTGGCGTCTATAGTGTTTATATGTATAAGATTGGAAATTATGGGTTGTTAGGCCGGCTGAGTGTTTCTGAAGACAACTGTCAATTAATTTCCAAAACGTGCTTTAAGTGCATTAGCCCTTAGCAATGAAATTACCTTATCCATGCCCTGATTTATTTCAACTTATTGTATACTAGCTGTTGCCCGCGACTTCGTCCGCGTGGTATTTAACAATGACTCAGCCGTTGGCAACAGCCTGCTCGCGTTCTGATCCCGCGGGACGCATTGCAGATTGTTGCTATCAAACTTTAATCAGGCGCAGCGCTGCAACATTGGTTTTATTTTTTTTTCGAGAGATCCAATTTTTTTTTTTCTAAAATAAAAGTAGCCTATGTTACTCCTTGTTACATCAGCTATCTGCCAGTGAAATTCCCGTCAAAATCGGTCCAGCCATTTCAGAGATTACCCGGAACAAACAGACAGACAGACAGACAGACAGACAGACAGACAGACGGACAGACAGACAGACAGACAAAAATTTTAAAAAATGTTGTTTCGGTATAGGTAACCTGTATACATCCAAATGCACTTAGTAAAAAGCGGTTATTTTAATATTACAAACAGACACTCCAATTTTATTTATATGTATAGACTAGTTTACACCTATTAATATGATATTGTCAGGTTATCCAAAGGTCAATAGGCACTTTATTGTTAATCAATTTGTGATTAAACTGCTTGTTATAGACCGATTTATTATTTCTGACACGTAGTTCTATTGAATTATATTTTTACGCCTTCAGTATTCATTATTTCGCTTTTTTATAGAATATTAGATTATTATAAATGTGCGGTGGCATCGCGAGCAGCATTCAGACTCACTTTCTCTATTGTGTTTCTGTCACCGTTCATTACTCCACTTGTCTGTGGGCTGACGATGGATCGCGTCATTTAACCGACCGCTACTAGCTCCGTGTTTTGGTATTGTTCAGTTCGCCGCTGAGATTTATTTATAACAAAGAACATACAACTCTCTATCATTTGACAACACTTTCGAGTGACCAAATGATATTTTAATGTACGAAGTCTGCATTGATTCTTTCTACATACTGAGCTTAGTCTTTATCGTTATCACGTGCTCTGTTTATGTTGTAGCTTTATTGAAACTTGTTAGCGTTACGTATTTTGTCTCTCTCGTGCACAGCGTAAACCATTTAAGCAGTCATTCTATCCGCACAATTGAGCAACAATCGTGATAATCCAATTTCCACAGCGATCCAAGTGTTTCTGAACGAAGATAAAGCACACGAAGTGTATGAACATTAATTTGATTCAGCTTATCGAATATCGTGGGAAATGTGAAACAATCGGCGGTTATCTGTTTCTTTGTGTGCCGTTTTCACGGTATTGTCTATATTGTGAGCTCGAAAATGTCCGTCAGGTCATATATTATGTATATGTCTGGTTAAGACTATATTGACTAATTTCAAATGCTACGCATAGTAAATCAATAATTTGTCACTCACTTCTGTTGTTATACCTATTACATTTTGGAACGTTTCACAATGATGCTCCTCCGACGATTTCGAATAAGGAAAAAGTCATCTCACTTATACCATTTGAGAGTTATGTTGTCAAATTAGACACCTTTAGGTATAGTTTCGTCATGTCCGTCGGTATTGTGCAGCCAATTTCATTCATTCCACCACATGGAAGATGAGAATGAAAAAGCATGGCCCTTTTTTTACTACATCGTACTGCATATGTACTAGTTCTGCATTTCGTTCTTGTAGTTTCAGAATTTTCTTAAATTTGCTTTTATGATTTGACACGAACATTTTTGAACACGAAAATGCTCTGAATCTAGTATGAGTTCGTAATTATTCTGATTAATGATCTTGGATGTCTGCCCGTTTTATAAGCACTTGAATGTTTATTGTTTATTCGAGTGTTTTACACAGTAGTTCGGCGCGGTGTGACGTCCAAGCGGTTATACTGGGATTAGTTCAGTTTATTCAATTAGTGATTCAGTACACGTGGTTAAATATTCTACATAGTGGGTTGCGTGACAGCGTGCGTGAGCCTTGTAACGAGATTTGTTTTGTTTTGTGTTAATAATAATTACATATAGCGTGCCATTGATTGGTAACTAGTCGAATTAGGGTTTGAATTTATAAATACAGGGTTTTGACTTTGATTTATTAATGTAATCATATCAATAGAACAATTATTTTATAGGAAAATCATCGCAAAATATGAATGTACTGAATTATAATTCAATATAATGTGGTAGCGTGTTATAAACCTCGTGATGACAACGGAACCCTATTCGTGGTCTACATGCACTTAGCCAGCTTTTTCTCTAATCTGTCCCTGTTCTCGTAGACTGTCTGAAGTAGATTTCGTGCATTCATTTCGTTTGTTTTTTATAAAGTTCGTTATTCTTAGGTTTCAGTGTCCCACAGCTTATGCGATCAGACCTCATTGTCCACCTCCACTGGTCGGGCCATTATTGTTTCAGCTACATAACCGTACTAGGAGAGCATCCTTCATTCACGAGTGTTTCTTAAGATAAGGATGATGATTTTTGTATCATTTTTTTCGTGCAACTTCAAAACCTTTTGAATAACTAAGTGTTTACTAGCGATAATTGTCACATTTTTATAAATATTCCATCGTATTCAGAAAACGAAATGCTTCCTATAATTTTATTTAAACACACCATATGGTGTGGATTTTAATGTAGACAGTAACTAATTAATGGTGTAGAATGTAGATGAAACCAGAAGCTTTGAAACAATATATCTTCCTCTGATATGTCAGTGAAGGGTGATGAAGCACTACGATATCCTTAGTAAAAGTATATTCAGATTCCTTTTTAAAATATCGCCTCATTGATTTAGTTAGATTGGACTTTATGAAATACTTCTTATGCCTTAATTTTAGTAGTTTATATTTATCTTACTAGAATACGAGTCTCTTAGACTTGTTCACTCAAGCTAGCTATTAGATCATCCGCAGTTGACTAGCTGCGAATTTGTATTCTTTCTTGCAAATGATGACGTCTGAATTTGGCCGCAGAATATGTTCGTCATCTCTATTTCCATCTTTACCCATATTCTAATGATGTTAAATATATATATATATATATATAAGTAATATATACTAAGTTCGCCTCCAGTCCATTGTACGGTACCCATGATACAAGCGGTGCTTAGTGTCGGACCGTATAGTTGGTGTGTTCGTCTAGAGATATTTATTTATAGGTTTATTGTATTCGGTGGATCTAGTCAATTAAAACCAGATTTAAAACGGCGTGGACAGAGAAATATCTAATCCGCTAGTTTGCTTGTTTTAATGGTTTCTATATTTTACCGTCGCGTCGCTCGCGTCGGTGCGACTGGTGTTACACCAGCTGTGAGCCTAATCACGTTTTGATGTTTAGCAATTAACGCTGAGCGAATTAGGATAATGTTAGACACACATTGCGCATATGTGCCCCTATGACGAACCCATTGTTTGGATTATGCGATTGTTCAAATAATACTTGGAATTAAGGGAATATTTGGCAGGCTGCTATTGAAAAAAAAAATGTTTTTTGGCCACAATGGTTTTATTATCTAGAACATCTGCGACAATTTATTTATGATGCCTATTGAACTTCAGTTTTAAAGTCGTTAAAGGTTCGAGACAAAGGTCATACCTTACCTTAGGGTATTGCTTGCTTGTAACCTTCTCTGTTCAGAATTATATTGTAACTTTAACCTTTTTTTATGAGGCCTAACATTAATGTGGCATTGGTGATATTTCCATTCCACTCCCTTATTAAAATATTTATTTAAACTCGTGGTAACAAATAATGATAGCTGACAATTAGATTTTTTTTTCCACTGATCAATGGTAACCATAGCGGTAGGTTTAACTTTTTTTTATCTCCATAAAAATTGTTTTTATATCAGTTCATTGTCCTGCATTGTATCCAGTATCCTATCTTATCTGTTTGATTTGTTTCAAGTAACCTTCATTAACATTCGTAAGACAGCTATCTATGCAGAATAAATCGGCCCAATAGAGCACCTTGCTCAACTCCGGATGTAAAATTTTAATACAAAATTTGTCTCCATCGTTGCAACTGTTGGAATGTTCCATGCATTGAACACATCGTATTAAAATGCTCCTCATACATTAGATCATCTCACACATGCACCTCACACATGGATGGCAGGCAGCGTAATCCTATTCAAATCTAAATTTGCATGAGCAAATCCAATCAAATTTGAATTAGGTGCAACAGGCAATGTTGGCATACAAATAGCGACTTTATTTTGTTGAGAACGGCTTATTCTCACCCACGACACGTTTCCGTCCAATCGGTATCGTAGCAACAAGTGACGGATTTCACTTTCGCGTTTACCGGGGTCGGTGAACTGGCTGTTTGCCCTACCGGCTTGAAAAACCAAAGGCAATTGCTTGCTTAAATGCCGTCTAACCAGACCTTATTGTGAAGGGTTTATGGTCCACAGTTGATATGCTTTTAGTTATGGAAAAGCACAGTAATGGTGCGGATAGGCCAGTCATGCGGCTATTTACCTAATGACATAAACGAACTGATAGTGAAATAGACGTTGATGATAGCGTTGCTTGCTGTTTCGAAATTACTAACAACTGTTTAAGGCTTCGTTATTCTATTAATGTATAGACTAATCTATTTACACACTATGAAATATACGAAATGCTTAGCCTTTGTTAATATAGTACTAACGCCCATATTTATAGACGTTTTATAACTTTATCAAACGTCATATAGTACTGCGCACAAGAGTTTTGTTTTGTGCAGTACTATGTGACGTTTGATAAAGTTATAAAACGACTATAAATTTAGGGTTAATTTTAACTACAGAAAGAAAGAATTGCTATTAAAATGCTGAGTAGCTATGAATACATTTCTGAACACCTTTATTATTCCTTTTCCAAGCTTTTCCATAATCGTTCATTGTATTATACCGGGATCAGCTTTCAGTTTACCCTGAATCGGTTGTTCTCTCGTATTCACATGAAGCGATTGTTTTCAATCTAGTGGGTCTACCAGTAAGCTAACAAGAAGGTAAGACTATTTGTCAGAATTTTTCACGCTTTTAACGACGGTAAAAGATGTAGGGATGGCATATACTTGCAAAATGAAATACCAGGGCTTCCAAGTACGAGTATGAAAAAAATACGAGAGTCGAGAACCAGGTTTTAAAATATTTTTCAAGTATTTGGCTGCCCCCGTTGCTAATGCCTCGCGCGAAGCCCGGCTTCTAGTACTGAAAATACTTGTATTGGGTAACGAAGGAGCACAATCGCATTTATGCAAAACATAACTAGAGTTTCAAAGGAATATATTAGTTACGTAATTACGATTGAGCTCCTTATTTATAAGAGTATGAGTATGGATGTGTAATGAAAGTATTCTCAGTCTAGGAATCTGAAGTTCACGCGCGCGTGACTAGTAAGTACTTCCACACTTGCAAGTATCTCCCGCGCGTACCAGGGCGCCCTACTTCAAAGCGAAGCTCTGGCTTTTTAACCTGGTAGCGGAAATACGTCTCAGCCCTAAAAATATGTTATAATGATAACTGTGACTGCCAGCTTAACGAATCAGTACCCTTTTTGTTGGATATAGAAGTACCTAGACTATAAATGCGAATCCGCTACTCGGAAACAATTTGAGGCCAGTCATGCTTGCTTTAACTTCCGTTCACTCTCCCCTCGTCTGGTGTCCTCTTTCCTCTCCTCCCGTGTGCCGCGAAATCAATAAAGCCTTTGAAACGAATGGCTCTGCTATGTTCAGGAATTAACAAACTTGAATTGGTTCAAGCCTTATTTGGGAAAAATACTACACCAATTATTTATCTGTTCCTGTTATACATTACTTTCTAATCGGATCTTAATGCCACAACCCAAAAGTTGTGAAAATGATTTAAAGTGATTTAAATCAGAAAGTAACATAACTAGTACATAGTAATGTACATCACAGTCTATATAGTCTGTCTTCACTCAGAATTTACAAATCGGCCATCTTAGTATACATAAAATATTATCTTGTATTTCTGATGTTGTGTCTGTTCAGTAACCAATTTCTAAATGCAAATCTTCAACACCACAGGCATCCATGATTAATGCAGTAACTCGAAGTTGGCTTAGTGCTATATTGTTATTGAACTTGTAAAGTAAGTCGGTTAAAGCTTCAAGTTTTGAATAAAATTCAACTGCATTATTCCAAATCGGATTATCTGCTGTCGTTATGTCTGCAGGCGATCCACTTATATAAGTTTTGTTGTATTTTATAGCTTACTCTTGTAAGTCGTTGTTGTCTCTGAGTTCATCTTATTCAATATATAAATAACAATGTGGGATCTCAGTATCACAGATGTGTTTGACATGTCTTGGTTTACCTCTATTCATATCTTCACTCTTCTTCTCAATTTGTAGAGTACATTTTGCTGCGGAAACAATAATCTAAGTATTCCTTTTGAAATTATATCTGTAAAGTAATTGTTTCTATATTCATATTACTGCAATCGGTTATAGTTTAACACTTCATAACGTTTCGCCTTTAGGCGTAAACTGTTTGTTTTTAATAACACGAACTAAAATTATTCCCGATAATTTGTTTTAATTTTTTTTTATTACATTTAACGGAATTCTGTTAACATTAACAAAGGAGGTTTGGATTTTGGTACATGATATTTTTTTAAATAAAATAGCACACATGCATGCCCCACTGATCTTGCTTATAAAGAAATCAATGCACGACGAATATTCAAATACATAACACAGAATGAGAGTGAAAAGAGAAACTGATTTGAATACATTAGGCGTTATGGAATAATAATGATGTTTTGTGTTTGTTTTGTGTGTGCCACAGAATATAATAATACTAAACTATGTTTCAAGTGTTAATAAAATAATAATTCATAACAAACATTTCGTGTTCGCGTTTCAAAGATTGTGGTCATCCCTTGCAGACCACAGATGATTATTACATTGCCTAACTAATATCATGGTAAAGCTCTATGGTTGGTTTCTTAAAGTCAAGTCAATATTAAAAAGCCCGAATCTAGGGAAATAATATTTTTTATGTAGCTATTAAAGGCGACTAACAGCAGTAGGCTGTACATAATTTATAAATACCTATGTAGGGCATACGAGTAGAAGTTAATGCCCTTATGAAGAGTGATTGATATCATTATTATAAGAACACCACAATCACAAATTACAGGAAACGAGGTCGTGTAAACTGGTTTAATTTAGAAGCATTTAAAGTTTAATAATTTAACGGTCAACAGCTCGTGACGTTACACGATAACACTTGTATGTTTGCTAGCATAGTGAGTGCCGTTTATACCCCATGCACTTCATTTTATTACTTTGATTCATTGGCACAATTTAACCATCGGTGGAACGTTGCAGATGATGTAAAAAAAGTTAAAGGTACAGTACATTACCCATCTGAATTGTGTGTTGAATAGCTCAGTCACAAATTTTCGAGGAAAAGGACCTTCAACTACAAAAGGGTTCATTGGCGCAGCTAAAAGCAGTAGGAAACGGAGACCCATTTTTGAATGTTAGTATAGTTAATAAATTGACTCCATAACTCTCCCTCGGTAGGTCAGCTTTAATTGGACATACAATCAACAGCTTTAAGTGTATTAGTGCGGTTTTATCACACACGCGAGTACGCAAGTGTTCGCACCGTTACTTGCCGCGGTAGGTCGTTTACTCGGCGTGCTGGTTCTGAATACCGGTCGGTGTTTTAGGCTGCATTCGTCACCATCTGATCCTTGAACTTGTGGCACACTTCGAGGTGAACGCATTCGAAGTTCATTTACTGTACGGTGTTGTTTACACTTGAGCCATATACAAAAAAAAAAAAAAAAAAGTGTGATCTGTGAGCTTTTTTTCAAAGATGGATGAGGTCTTGACCAAAGATAGTTTTTATCGTCGTAGGGATCAGAGCCCAGAAAAAGCAACGGAGAAGAAGTGATTTCGAATAAGTATGTTATATTGAATCAATTTGTTGTCACATCTGCTATGATGGAATGTCGTTGCAATGCGATTGACGTCAATGCATACTGTATCAATGCTCTCCACTAAAACGTATATGGGCTGCGTGTGGTATTTGGTAACTGAACGTCGTGGCCGGACTTATTAGCTAGCCATTTAGTTGCTCTTTTCTGTAATTTCAGATTCCTTTGTTGGACGTTTTTATTTTTTTACGTTAGTAATCGGCTACGAAATAGAGCTACTTTTGGCAGTGTAGTAAAATTTACTATTACAAGTACTCGTGATAAAAATGATTATATCGGTGACAATGATGATGAAATGAAATTTCTACGCCAATTAGTCAAGCAACGGATGCTTAATTGAAAATGTTCGGGACATCTTGAGAAAACTTGAAATTAAATTAAAATGAAATCAAGTTTCAGAATATCAATATAAATTCAATTCAATATCAGGTTAATTTCCCACGAAAATTATACATTAAATTAAAGAAACAGTTGTTTTTGGAAAATAAAACTAAATTGATGAGTTCCCGCAAATAAATCATGTCATGAAAATGTTGCAATGTGAACGAACCGCTTCATTTATGAACAGGTGAAGTGAATCATCGAGGTAAACGGTATTTTTGCACAAGCTCGCTTAACGCAAATAAGCGATTTCAGCGCTTTCCAATTAGGTATTCAGCCGATGGCGCGCAAATTGGTAAATCCTGGCGATGATTGGTTGAAACTATCGAAATTCAGGTTACCGTTTCAGTAAGAGCAATTTATACTAGCTAGGTTTCAAAAGCGTTCGTACCACATTATTAAGCACATTATTATTTTTACAATATTTATCGAAAAACTGATCAGTGTGTTTATTCTTCTGCTGTTCTACTTTATTTTCGTTATGTATGTTAAAGCAGTATATAATATTATGTTACATAACCGATTTATAAAAAATGACACCTTGTCAATAGTTAATATATGAAAATTCATGAAAGTGTGACATTATACCACAAGTTAAGTTTGACAGATGATTGGTGTGGTTATTACACCGTACCTACGACGTTTATCTGTTGCGATTGTTATATCATCTCTTTATAATTGTTGTACTCGTCTGCATTTTGAACACTTTCAAAGTTCTCTTATTTTCTGGTTTCAAAATATGTTACGCTAATTTAATAATATTTAATGTGCGACAATGTACCAAGGACGTCCCAAGTCCCAAACCTACCCGAAACGATCTGATGATGCCCTGATATTCAGGTCAATTCAGCTGGTTTAGATCTGGTAGAACGGTTTAATAGCTTGACTACCTAGTCTTCATTGTTCCATCGCTATTGTCTCGAGCTTTTGTTCTAGAATTCTAGATGTTAATATTCCCATGTCTGCTCTGAAACTAAGATTTACGATTTATATTCGCACATCAAATCTGCATTTTACACGTTAATGTTGAGATTTATCTTTATGCATCTGTTTTAAACACATTGTTATTAATATGTTTCTTTTTTTCTAATATAATTTAATTATTCACAAAATAATATTTAGAAGATTTACAAGTACTAAAACTTTTTATAGTTACGTATAGATTATAACGTATTTCTCATGTTATTTGTATGCATAGTATCACACGAGCCTTTGTCCATCGCCCTTGGTATGTCGATCGTGGTCATTAGAGGAGTTAACAGAGCGAGACGGGACCCTGTGAGCTGTCATGTCAGATCACTATAAATTAACATGCATCTTTCATATGTAGACATCCTGTGCAGAGAGGCCCTCGCATTTAAATGAGTTTGGTGAGTACTTTACAACCATTACCGTGGGTCGGAAAGTTAATTAATAAACCTAGTCGGTTGTCATCAAAATTAATTAAAATCCCACCATTATCATAAGTCTCTGTGCTTATTCTAGAAGGTTTAGGTAGCATGGAGGCTTTAAAATATGTGTTTTCCGTTTTGATAACATTGTGTTATCCAAGTATCTGCTTTTATAAAAGATCTAGTTTATTAAAATCATAAAGTTGGTGCAGCATGAATATTTCGGATTTTTCATATTTAATTTGCTATAAAAACGTATCTAAGTACATAATCAGCACACGAACACTTAAAAAATCATCGCGTGTTCACATCTATGTACAGGCACATAACGAAATAGGTGTTGTGTTTGTATCTAAACTGCGCAGTTGTGGGCACTTGTTCGATTACAATCGAAGATTGTTAGGGCGATTGATTGATGACTGATTCCACTTTAGGAATATACAGAATATAATTAGATCAGACTTGGAGCGAGCACGTCTATGCTGAATAGGAAAGGGACTGTATATTTTGTTCTTGGATATTTTTTTAATTTGAAAGGCAAAATACAAATTATTATGCCTACTCGCTCTATCTATTCTAATATGCAAATATGAATTTCAATATCATAGGTCAGACGTAACTGACCATTCTTGACCGTACTGCTTTATACGAATAGATAATAAATGCACCTAATTTAATACGATTGCAAAGCGTCTTGTTCGTAGTCCTATGTAACACATTATAAGTGGCCATCAGAAAATAGTCTGGATTAAAAAAAAAACTATTCGATTTAAATTGATTCGTTGATTCAGGAGAAGTTATAGTTCCATTAATAGTTGTGCTCTACCAAAGGTTTCACATTTTTAATTGTGTTTATTTTATTAGATTGCTTATAGCAATACACTGTCACCGAGGGAAGGCTGTTACCAGCCACTTACCCCCGTGTGTTTCCACGCCTAAGTTAATTGTGTGTGGGTGGTTTATTCTGTTGTGTGATACTAATTGTTTTTTGGTTTCGCTCCATCAATCCTGTTAGCATTATGATTGGCATTATTGTATTTTAGCCCGGAACGCCTGCCAATCATTTTTATATCGGTACTTATTTTTCCTTGATCTGTGGATTGATTCTGGATTATATTAATGGACCGGATAAGTAAACAGCTGTTGGGTTGCTGGTTTTTATTTCAAAAAGATCGGTACTATGATCGGTATTAGTTCGACTCTTAGGCAGTTTGTGCTCGAATTCTTTTTATATTGAATATTATTAGCATGTCTGCTATCGTGAGCATCTTGTATGTACGCTACAGTCGACATTAGGTATCATTTAAATTTTGACATGTGTGAATTGTACATGCAATTTGTTATGATTTAGAGTCGATAAAAAAGATAATTTGTCAGAATTTAGTTTGTCTTTATTTGTCACATTTGACATAACTGATCACCTAATAATCTTAAAAAAATGGGGATTTATAAAAATATTAATGTTCTCAATTTCAGATCTTATAGCTACCTGCACTTAGCTCACAATAGATATATAAATCATAATTTACGTGATTCAACATTTTGTTGCCGTAAAATTACACACATTAACTGTTCTCCATTCTATTGTTGACAAATATCGTCTCGAACGGCTCGAAATAGCCACTCCGCAAATGTAACTTTTCCCAGGATTTCATCAACGATTGCATAACATCTCCAATTGGATGTGTCAGTCAGTAATAGAGCGTGAGTCAACCTGCAAACTCGACTGGTAGCCCTAAAATAGCGCCTCAATTGTCGACTGGGGTCTTGCGTGAGTAAGCCGCACCGTATTCCGGTGCTAGTTCGCATAACCTTTTTATCACTTGACTAGAGAGTACATAACTTCTTCTCTTTAAAATTACATACGCACAGGCAACACGAGTCAAACCAGAGAGAGATTTAATATGTGGTATTATATATTTTTTTTTAATTACATTATAGGCAAGTATTTGATCTCGATCTCACCTGATGGTAAGTGACGATGAGATCTACGATGGAGCATACTTGCCTAGGTAGGAAGGCGGCAGTAGATAAGAGACGCTACATTCACTAGGCACATGCAGCGCAACTGATCTGACCCGCCATCCATGAATGGCAACACCGAACATCATGCCGGAACACGGCTAGGCCGCTTGGCGACATGGCTTTGTTCAGTGGGTGGTGACTAGCCACGGCCGAAGCCTACCACCAGTGGTGGTACCGACAAATTTCTACGCGAGCCAAATAATATTAGAAAGTAAATGCGTGAATACGTTTGCTTTGCAGGAGATCTTCTATTTGTACGACAAAGTGTTGAATTTGTAGTGATTGTGATAATATTAGTGCGAAACTTAGAAAGGACTGGCCGTCGTAAATATCACAACAACGTTCGTACGGTATCGTTTAATATGGTCCAAACTTTCCCATTTAAATTGAAGCTAAGTAGCAAAGTCGCAGGCTATAAATTGACAGGATTGAAATACATCAGTCAACACAAACCAGATGTTGTGAATATTAATATAAACAGGAAATACGACAGGTGTTGTGAGTTATGTTATGACATAAATTATCATAGATTAGATTATCTTTGGCTTTCACCTACACTGCATAGTGTCAAACGGACTTTTTCATATCTATGTACTTATGGTAAACATAGCTTGACTCTTTGTAGAGTTTGGCAACTCGTTTCATGCGGCTGGTAAATACTTATTGTATAATATTGGTATTAATACTTAAATCTACATCTAAATGAATACGGCCATAAATAAGTAAAATATTCCGCATAAGCTTTTCAAGACGTTACTTATTTGATTTAGTTTAGGAGTTTACATATTACTGGCAGTAAAATAATAAAAAAAAATTGTGGTTCAAGTGTTAAATAATTTCCGCTCAACAGTACCTTGAGTAGACCGTTAACCATGCGCAACAACCAACCTATTATGTGACATCAGTAAGAATGCTACGTCACATTACTACTTCGCATCCATTAGGAATCAACAATCGATACTTGAAGCACTTCTCGTACATCTGTCCTGAGCAGCCTCTACTCTTGATATCACAGGGTCTTTAGATAATCAAATAGTACACTAGATAAATGTTTGTAACGTGACGAGCGTGGGAACTGGATCAGCGTAGGTATTGATGTTATCAGTGTGCCCTGTTTTTGTTGCCTTCTGTGCTAGGTCACTGATTGGAACTGGATAACCTCTTTTCGGTTTAGTGTTTATGACGAGAATTTAATAATCTACAAATGTTGGTAACTAATAATAAGAAAATTGGGTTGATATATTATCTTGTAACATAGACTCGTCCCGTGTTACTAATACTTAAGCTTATGACTATTCTATAATCTATATTAACCGAAATAGAGGCTTAATAGCTGTCTATTTAATTAAGCTTATCTTTCGTTTTCATTAGTTATCTAATGTGATAATAGTGCATGTGCCTCAATCAGCAGCAAAATAAACAGCATCTTTTATAGACTGGTTGAACGTGCTACCTTCAGTGGTTCAGTTTTGTTTATGGGTAGTATGTACTCATTCATTGTTTTTAATATAACTGTTTTTATTTTTTCAGGTAATACTGACGATTCAACCAGCATGCTCTGTGCATTACGTATGTAAGTTTTCAACTTACAAAGCGTTTTAAAGAACATTTGAAATGATTGTTCGAGACGTCATCTTATGCTAAAACTGTAACCCACTCAGTTTATTGAACCGTTAGGTCACACGTAGTACCGTGTGCAATCATTTCTACACTGGCCTTATTAAGTTCTTATCTGCAACATTTGATCCTTAGTACTTTACATGGGCTCTGCTCTGTCATCTCCTCAGTAACTTCAATATCAGTATTATATGGATACTTACTTTCTTTTACATTATTTAACACACAGTTGTCTATGTGGCATTCAATGCGGTCTATTATGTCTCTACCTGTATTAATAGCGCATCCAAGTAGCAGAAACCGGTGGTTTCATACCGCACATTCAATATCCACTGTCATTGAGTGAAAGTACATGTAAATTCATCGTGACAGTGCGAACAACTCTACAATTGTCGCTCCATTGAATGGACTACAAGGCAATTGTATGTGAATGAGCTGAAGGTATGCCATGTCGGTGAACTTAGGGTTGTGTCAATTGGTGTCAATGGATTGATGTCTATTGATGCTTTGATTATTTATTGATAAACGAGAGCGTTCTGGTTGTGGTTGGGTTCATTTGTGAAGGAGATTGAAACCGCTGGGACTCAAATAAGTAGAATATTCTTCTTATAGGGTCGAATAATAAGACTATGATGGTCGTTGTTGGGTGGTGACTGCCTATGAGTAGATATTAGAATTAAAATTACATCCCAACGTTTTTGGATCAGATTTAATTTTAGATGGCGGTACGTGTTGGTTTGCGTAATGGTTTTATTCAAAGCTAAAGTGATGTTATTATTATTGTAGATACAATGGAACTTGAACCTAGAATGTTAGCGAAGAAAATACATATTTTGATGAACCTGGATTGCTTCTGTACTATAGACTGTTAAAGGGCTTCTACAACCTTTATGTTGGAAAATAGTTTTAAATATATAAAGCTGTCGTAAGCTGTCGTACGATAATAAGCTCCCGTATAAAGTCGCTGCGAGGTACGATACGAGATGATGTTTAACTTTTTCGACTTAAGAAACTTTAATATCAGTCGTGTTGGAGATAACACATTATCGTAAGATAAACGTGCCTGACTAAACGTGATATATTAACCCTATTCCCATTCGAACAATCTAGTTTTTATCTGACGAAAAAAAAACGGATAACGTTATTAATTTATATATATATTTTACCTGTACTTATCTACGTCAATTTGACAAAATAATGTGACAATAACCTAGGGGTTTAAAGTCTATGGCCGATGGCCGTGTACCGTTGATGGAGAATCCTGCAAGCATGCTATGTTACTGATTATTTCTATACATTGCTAAAGGCACTTTGCCAAAAGGAAAATATTAAAACAAGTATCTCAAGTTATTATTATAAACACCATCAAAGTTTCTTTTTTAATAACGGCCACTGAAAGCATCAGAAGCTGTCAGTTATGTACCTTGTGTTCGCGGTTTTATATTATCATGGTAATATAAAAAATGTTGTAAGATCAAAGGATTATATGTTTCTTATAAATATATCTCAGACGTAGATCTGAAAATTGTATTTTTTTGTAAGCGTAGATTAAAGGAGTATACAATTTTTAAACTTAGCAACAGTTTATGTTATCATGCTGTTAATCGTAGTAGAAACACATGTATAAACTTGAATAGTGCAATATATATCTAGAATTGAATTTTCTCGCCTATTTGTAGCGGTATAGAATTTTGAACACGAACCAAGTTTTAAATTGTATTTGGATTTTATTTATTTTTAACAAGGCCACCTCTCCATTGTTCTTCATTCTATTCAAAGAGTCGTTCTCGTGAAAATATATTTTGTCGCAGCTTTTGTTTCGAGAAAACAAAAAAAAATTATCCTATATTAGGGGATATTATAAATAATACACGTTCAATGTAGGAGACATCTTATAATCGAACAAATGAACAACGTCAGCCACAAAGGGCATCCTGTCATAGCATAGACAATATTAAGCATGAAGGCCATATACTACATTCCTCCACCACTAGCTCTACAAACAATATAACTTAACAGCTTCATAAACCTAACTCTTACAAATAAACAACAAAACCAAACTCATATTGAATAACAAAAACCTTACTTCTTCTAATCAATAACAAAACCTTAACACTTATAATTAATCTGTTTCCTAGTTTTTCTAACAGGATAACGACGCACAGGTTGCACCTCCTGAGGTACTTCTCGGAAATGCTCCGAGTGAGCATCTCTCACACGGTCATTAAGTGCTTCAGCATCTAAAAACTCATCATCTGAGTCCAATCCTTCCTCTTCTACCCTCCTTCCGGGCGAGTGAGCTGTGGATGAGGTAGGAACGCGCACGGGTGACGGAATATCTACGGCCAAGCTTGCGTCCGGAACCACGACAGATTCCGTCTCGTGCGGTACGTTTGCATCTTCCCTTGCGAACTCCCCATAACAGCTTACATCGTCATCCTGGTCTGATGATGCGCTTCCCTTGTATGCTAACAATTGATCGACATGTTTTTTTACGAAAATGTTTAAATCCGGAATGTAAACAGTAAACATCCGAGATCCAATACAACTTTTGATAGTTCCCTTTTTCCATGTATGTTTAATACCATTATAATAGAAATATTTAACTAATACTTTGTCCCCAACTGCGAAATGTATTTTCCTACTGCCCCTAAATTGCTTACACTGTGCCATCTGTGCACTGTTTACATTAACTTTGGCTGCGACCGACAATGACTTAGAAGAGGTATTAGTCTGCACTTGTCCAGTGCTTGTTCGCAATAAGTCGAGCCGACAGCGTAAAGGTCGACCGAGCATCAATTGTGCAGGCGAGAATCCCGTTGTTAAATGAACTGAATTTCTGTAATCAAACAAGAACTTATTTAATTTAGCTATAAAAATCTTCTTGTTTGCATTGCAATTATTACACATAGTTTTTAACCCCTTTTTAATCGTCTTTACACTGTTTTCCGCCTGACCATTTGATTCGGGATGGTAAGGGGCACCAGTCAAATGTTGAATACCATTCAAACGACAAAACGTATTAAACTCGTTAGAACAAAAATTTGTAGCATTATCAGTAACTATGGTTCGCACTAATCCAAATCTACTGAACAATTCACAAACCTTACTAATAATCGACTCACTATCGGTCTTATCCATGTAAAAACATTCCACCCATTTTGAGTGAGCATCTACTATTATCAAAAACTGATGACCGTACAGCATAAACATATCCAAATGAAGCCGCTCCCATGTGCGCTTGGGGTGTGGCCATGGCGCGAGCGGTGCATTCGGCGGCCTACTCCTCATTGTATTGCAGACGCTACATGAACCTATTTTCTCTTCGATATGCCTGTCAATATTAGGCCACCACATTCGAGATCTAGCCTCAGATTTCGTTTTCACTACACCAAAATGAGATCTGTGTAACTCTTCAAGAAGTCTCTCGCGAAAAACTACAGGTATCACAACTTTATGGCCGCGTAATATACAACCCTCTTCAACAGAAAGCTCGAAACGGCATAGGAAAAATGGATTTAAATTGGCATCTTCCATCTTAGAAGGCCAACCACCATTAATTAATTTAATCACTTTTTGTAAAATCACGTCTCTCGCTGTTTCGTCTCTAATATTTTCTACGGTAATTGGTGCTAAAACCATATCACCGATAAAATTTATGTAACGTGAGCGATCTAAACATTCGGAATTATCCAAAACATTTGGTCTGACCGAACGTGACAAAAAATCTGCCGTATTATCGTCACTCTTAACATATTCAATATTAAAATTGTATGCTGATAAAAACAAAGCATATCGTTGCAATCTATTTGCTGCTAAAATCGGAACACCCTTTTTATTACCGAAAATTGACAAAAGTGGTTTGTGATCTGTACGCAACACGAAAGGTACTGAACAACCGTATAGATAATGATTAAACTTCTTTATTGCGAAAACAATTGCAACGGCTTCCTTTTGAATTTGCGCATAGTTAACCTCCGCTTTAGATAAAGAACGCGAAGCGTAAGCTATGACTTGTTCGGTGCCGTCCGGCTGGCGCTGCGCGAGCACCGCGCCCAGCCCATTGGGCCCAGCGTCGCATGTAACTATTGTACAGTAATCCGGGTTGTAGTGCGCTAAAATGCGTTCCGACGCCAATTCTTCTTTGATCTTCAAGAACGCTTCATTATGAACGTCGTTCCAGACCCATTTTGTACCTTTTTTTAATAATCCATTTAAAGGATTCAGAACGGAAGACGTATTAGGAACAAAACATCTGTAGTAATTTACCATTCCCAAAAATGATTTAAGTTCACTTGCATTTTTCGGACGCTGGCACTTAACTATAGCTTCAACCTTACTATTCGATTTATGCAATCCGTTCCTATCTATGACATAACCAAGATACTCCACCGAACTTTTGAATAATTCACATTTATCACGCTTAAGCCTCAGTCCTGCTTCTTGCAATCTACTTAATACTAATTCTAACCTGTCTAAATGTACCTTTCTTGATGGAGCTGTTACTAAAATATCATCAAGATATATACAAACTCCCTCAATTCCAACCAATAATTGTTCCATCGTACGTTGAAAAATAAATGGAGCATTGGTTAAACCAAATACCAATCTATTGTAACGGTATAAACCTCTGTGGGTATTGATACACATCCATTTCTTTGATTCATCGAGCTCCAATTGTAAATATGCTCGTGAAAGATCTAATTTACTAAATTCTACACCTCCATGGAGCTTCGCGAACAAATCCTCTATACGTGGAATTGCATAATTATCTACATATAATACCTTATTCAGGGTAACTGAAAAATCACCACAAATCCTCACATCGCCATCCGGCCGCAGTACTGGAACAATAGGCGTGGCCACGTCTGAGTGGTCAACTTTCTCTATTATGCCTAACTCTAATAACCTATCTAATTCCTTCTCTATTTTAGATTTTAACGCTAACGGCACAGAACGAGGTTTGAAAAATTTTAACTGAGCGTCGGACTTAATTTTTAAATTGATCTTATATTTGTTAAATCTACCTAGCTCATCCTTAAATAACATAGCATATTTCTTCATTAACAACTCGACTTCGTTCCCGTTTACAGACATATTGTTACAGTCATGACTGCACAAATGTAAATTAAATAATCTCATAAAATCTCTGCCTAAAAGAGGTAAACGCTTCACATTAGCATTAATAACAAAAAACTTTATTGAGTTAGTGCGACCGTCATATGTTACTGGCAATGATATACAGCCCTTCGGTGATATTTTAACACCCGTATAAAAATTAAAAACGTCGATACATGACTCTAAACTATAATTTTCGCCCCTGAACAACTGATCATATATCGCGGATGGTAATACAGAAACGGCACTGCCGCAATCAATCTCACATAACAATCGCTTATTGTTACATATCAAAACCTGTCGCAAAATCGGCTCGTCCTTAACAGGATTATTCATATTAAATAAATTATACATACCACCTTCCATGTCATTATCATCTGCACCCAAGAAATGATTATTATTTAATTTGGATTTGCACATTCTTTTAAGATGACCTTTTTTGTGACACTTTTGGCAAGTGTAATTAACAAAACGACACCTGTCTTTGGTATGGTTTCTATATCCGCATACATCACAAGCCTGGAACTCTCGTGACAAATCCTGCGACCTTGACGCGACGCCATCGCCATTACCCAGCTGCCGCCGCCGCTGCTGTACCGCGAACACAGGTTGCACCTCAGCGCCCTCCGCGCCGGCCGCGCCTGCCCGCAGCGCGAGGCGTGCACAACGAACGCTTTGCGCCAGCTCTAATGCTCTGTTAAAAGTCAGACTCTCAATGCTCTCAGCGAACAGTTTTTCCTTCTCCTTCGTATTTTCTAATCCTAACACGAACCGATCACGTAATGCGGTGTCTAATTCCAATTTAAAACCGCAATACTGAGCCATATTACGCACTCGCGCCGCCCATTCAGATAAATCTTCTCCTGGACGTTGTTCCGCCTTATAAAAATTATATCGTTCGGCGAACGTACTTTTCTTCGATGAAAAATGACTATTCAATTTTTCAAGAAGCTTATTGAACTGTACGCTATCCACATCATCCGGAAAAACCAAATCTCTAGCGACGCGGTAGGAATCTTCCACCAGCGCCGTCAGTAGCAGAGCCCGTCGCCTCTCTCCAGCCTTATCCGTGTCATCATTTATGCTATTCGCCGTACAATACTGGATAAAACGACTCTTAAAAATGCTCCACTCTTGTGCGCGGTGGTCGAATGCGAGGTTGCCACCAAACATCGTGAAAATTATATGCTCCTCTACCACTTACTATGATCCCTACACCATTATGTTGGAACCACTACGCGTGAATACTTATCTCGTCGCCAAAATATCCTATATTAGGGGATATTATAAATAATACACGTTCAATGTAGGAGACATCTTATAATCGAACAAATGAACAACGTCAGCCACAAAGGGCATCCTGTCATAGCATAGACAATATTAAGCATGAAGGCCATATACTACAAAAATATATTGCCATGTTTATTCGTCACCTAAATTCGTTTTTAGAACGCAATAACGTATATATTGGCATTATTCTGATAGAATGATTCATTTGTGAATAATGTAATCTTAGTCAATGGAAGGGTTTGTTGTATACACAAAGTGTTGCTTACTTTCGACTACACGATGAATTTCGCATTTGCCATGCTATTAGATAAAGATAATTGAAATTTACAATCTTAACGCGAGATTAAAGATAATATTTCTTGAATTTTGACTTGAATTACTTATTATATATATACATATATGTTTGTTATTGTAAAGTGAAAAACGTAATCGGTGATAAGATTTCGTTCGTAAGTTTTTAGCAAAAGCCACTCAAAAATAAACAAGACAAAAAGCTTTTTGATGTTTCAAAACTAGATACTCTTCTAAAGTAATTATTATTGACGTAATCGTATCGGCTGTAATAAATTAGCTTGGTTCATATCTAATGGTGCGCTGGGATGTTCGCCCGTGGGTAAATACATTAGCCGCTGGCTCGGAACTCATTCGTGAGTGACAGCGGGAAATTATTTTTATCAGAAAACATTGACGCGTTTAATTAACGATTTGATTGCGTTCAAATTAATTGGAAATCATTTAAAAATAGAGTGTTTTAGATTGATTTTTTTTTAATAGAATAGGTACTGCGTTTTCCTTCCAAACAGTTTAGTTACGTTGTTCCACAGTTTCCTTCTCAAAATAATATAACTGTGAGATTTCGATCAATTGAACTTTCTTTAAACCACGATAAGAACAAGAGTTCAACTGAATACGTTCTTTGTAGTATGTACCAGTTTGGGGTTGTAATAAGCTTTAAAACTGGTACTTATTGCAAAAAAAATATGGAAGGATGGTGCTTGGGTCACCCACCAGCAGCCAGAGGAATAGTGAGTACGGTTATACTGTTAATTTCATAATAATCCAAACAAAATATTCCACTTGAAAAACTGTTATAGTTACTCAGTGTAAGATGATACAGACAGACAAGCTTTCGCAACGGGACCGAATTCAAAAGCCCATCCCAGCACACTGGCCGGCTTTTGAAACATTGACGCGTTCATTCAACGCGGCCATTCAGCGGAAGGCGAGTTGCCCGCATGACCTGGATTTCCTCAGTTTTCAGATCATTAAAATTCCTCACATTGTAATCCTAATAACATAGCTGAGTGCACTTGACCGGCCAATTGTGCAGAACACACGTGTCAGATGCGATTAGCGGTTTGGCGCTCACGACGTTGTACGTGATCTACATTGTTCGGTTAAATTTATTAGGTATCTATTCTATCAAATAATGATAGCAATAACTGCTTGAGGAGCGCTTAGCTAGCCTTAAAGTATAGGCTACTATCATTTAGGTATGTAATCCTATTTATACGAACTTAAAAGTGAAGGTCCTAAAATAGAGCCCTGTGGTACTCCAAGTGTTTTAGCTTTAGAGCTGTCTTGAGGCTTTATCACATGCTGAATCCAGTAGAGTTCCATCTCCTTAACCAGTTCCTGTAAGGCTATATTATGGCAATAATGGTCAGTTTTCCTAATTAGAGGTCACGACCGCCTGTGCCGTATTGGAGACTTTTATGATATCTATACAATCAGAATATTCAGTTAAGAAAATATCACTTATCTTTTGTGTACCTTGTGATACAAGCAAATAAGGTAAATTATTGCAAGCAAAGCACAATCGACTGTGATACTACTAATCTACGACCACAAGACCTGCCATTTAGCCTATAGCCTGCTAAAAGCTTTTTGCTTTGTTCACCACTAAACCAGGTTCAAAGATAGTGGCAGAATGTTTAAACTACTCTGCCAGTATCATGGTAATTTATTAACGGCTTGAAGTCACCGGGTATACAGATTCTGTACAAAATAATTTTGGATTTAAATGAATTAACAATAATTTACGGCTAACTTACACTGGAGAGAGTAAAATGCATTTCCCACCCGACACGACAAGGACACTGCGGCCGGAATGAAGGCTATACAATATGTAGCCTTGTAAAACGCCATAACTATTGTTAATTTAATTAAAATGCATAAACACATATATGCTTTACTGGACGTCTTTGCAAGGACACATACACAAGGATGCATACTTAAAGGAAACTTATCAATTTCGAATTGAAGACCTTTGTAATGTAAATCACTAGAAGTGTTAAAAATTTTTCCTATTTAATTATTTACAAATTCGATTATTGGATCTTGTAATCTCAGGGCTAATTCAAAACCTTTTCGTCGTATTTTAATGTAAACATTTGATCTTTGAGCATTTTCTCGTACAAAATTGTAACTAGAATTGTATGAATAAATGAGTGAGATGCGTGAATCATTCTTCGTAAGCGTTTTTGTAATTTACATAATCGTATAATCGTCCATAATTGTATAAATACTGAATTTCATTTCGATTTAGATCGCTAAAAAACACTCAAAGCTAATGAGTAATTTTAACACTTACATCATCATCATCACAGTAATTGTTCATCACTAAACTTGACTTATTTATATATCAAACCCATCCTACTCCTAGAAAATAGATTTAGAAATACATGAACATTAACCCGATCCACCCAATTACTATCTATGTGACCGCAGAAGACGCGTAGGCGCGACGTTCCAGCCGAATTCGGCATTCTGGTTTGATCTTGACTAATTTCATTTCTTTTCGGCTAGGAATGTGCTTCGGCCTTACTACATATTTACTTTAGATATATACCTTACGTACTATTCAGATTGGAAAGTTATGAGTGATGAAGATTTTTACGTATTAGCTGATGCTCCACAAATGCCATACTCATATTTATTACCAAATTGTCAACGTAATTAATTTACTAGTTACTGACCTTATTGTCCATTTTTTAATTTACGATACAAGTGCAAACTAATTTATTTAAATAGTTATTAATAGAAGAATCAATATGCCCACTACTCCAATTGATAAGCACTGAGCAGAAGGCGTCCTAATTACACAACTACCATGCTGATCAGTTTTATATATAAAATCAGAGAATTTTAATCAATTCTATACTTTGACGGTACTAGCATTTTGGCTGCAGTCAAAGAAAGAAAAACAAGATCAACATGGACAGACCATCTAAAGTCAGCATGGTATGATATTATGTATCTCAAATAGACCGAGTCGCTGAAGAGGCACTGCGTTGTGTCCATTTCTCAAGACCTCTTCGCCGGGGTTCGCCGCTCCCTTTAGCGTGCCACTTCGTCGTTAGCTCAATGTTACGCCGTCCCCGTTTCTGTCAAGTTCAAGTAAAATACGTGTTTTTATTGCTGCTCTAAGTAATTGCTGGGTTTCGCTAAGGTTGGCGTTTCAATCTTTCAAATGAGTGTACTTACCGTTGCTTTCTTGAATATTTCTCCTTGCAATGTGAATTATTTCGTTTTCTACTTTACATAATGTTGTAACAATGAAGGTTTCTTTATTAATTTTGTGTGTTACGTCACTCTGCGGCAAGACCTACCATTGGTTTATATATTCTCTCCGGCTGCAAAGGCTTGTATAATCGTAAACTAAAATCCATTTGCGTGTATATATTTTCTCAAATATGCAATATTAGCTGCGCCCGGCGGTGTTTCCCGCGATAAAAAGTATGAAAAATTTTAACATCTATCCCCAGAACCAAACATTTTCCGGGATAAAAAGTAGCAAACGTGCTATTCCAGACTATAATCTATCTCTGTGCCAAATTTCATCCAGATCCGTTCAGCCGTTCGGGCGTGAAAGAGTAACAAACATCCATCCATCTATCCATCTATCCATCCATCCATCCAAACTTTCACATTTATAATATTAGTATAGATTAATATTTTTAACACATTATTATTCTGTACATCAGGATTTTTTATACGATTCTTCAAATTGATGCCATATGCTGAGCAAGAGAAACTGAAAGATCATCTGAACTTTGGGCGTATTGCATCCTTTCTCCAGGTTCACTCAGAGTCAGAAGGTCAGGTCATTGGACCATATGTATAATAAATCTTTAAAACCGCGTATAGTTATCGTTAAAGAGATACTTGTTAATGTTAATATATCTTTTATAAACCAAGATACAGAACATACATTGTAATGGTAAGTAAATGTGGGCAATGTTGTAATCATAATATTTTTAACACTTGGTATGGGTATCTTTTTCTTAAATAGGCCTTAATTATTAATATTTTATTTCAAGTGGTTAAGAGGAGTTTTAATAAGAACTAACAATGGATGTTATTTTAGTCGCCGAGACTAAAAATAAGATTTTAAGAATTTCAGTCGTGCATTTAAGAGCGGAACAATGAAACGAATTTTCTTTATAAATTCTAAGTATACCACACAATAAATTTTACGAGTTCTTTCATATGGCGCGAAGTGATTCTGTATGCATTCATAAAAAAACCCATTGTTTGATTCGAGACAATTTCTCGACTACTTGGTAAAAACACAAGAGATGGCAGATATGTTTGTGCGAATATACCATAAGTACCTAAAACTCGAATGATTCATACTATTTTTGAGTTTGTTCAGGCAAAAATACTTACAATGAATGAAATTGATGTAAGGTCTTGAAGAAATTGGCTGTTATGTTTTTCAGTTACCAGGTGTAGTTCACACTGAAAAATAAACAGCTATGTTCGTTTAAGAGAAAAAAACACATCCTTATAATGTAGTCAAAAGTGGTTGACGTGAAGTCAGGGAGGGAGGAAGTACTACAGACAAATCAGATGATGCAAGGGGAATCGAACTATTGTGCTTCAAGTTATCGCACGTGCCGTGAACGCAACAGAACATTATTGCATGTTAAATATTATGCGTTGGATGTCAGACAAAGGCTTATTATAAAATCAATCATATTGTAGTCGAGTCGTGACGCCTCTAATGCGTTGTTTCCAATCTGCTAGTTAAATAATTAAATGCATACTCTTCGATTTATGTAGAGATGGCAGTGCTGAGTTCGAGTGACCAATTGAAATCTGACGAGAGTAGAAGATTGATAACCGACTGTAGGTAGAGCACAATAAGATAGAGTGGGTGGACCGAAAAAAAATATCCGAGATCCTAATAACTAAGAACACTGCATAACTTTCAATGAAATATTTGAAATCTAATAAAGTATGTTGTGTACTTCAACACGGAAAGACTGCAGCAACGCCAGAAGTGATCTAAATGTTCATGGCATTCGACCTTTATACGAGTTTAGTGCTACAGCGGCTCCTGAGGATTAAGTGCTTAGTCTATACATCTATACATATAAATAAAATTGGAGTGTCTGTTTGTAATATTAAAATAACCGCTTTTTAGTAAGTGCATTTGGATGTATACACGTTACCTATACCGAAACAACATTTTTTACAATTTTTGTCTGTCTGTCTGTCTGTCTGTCTGTCTGTCTGGTTGTTCCGAGTAATCTCTGAAATGGCTGGACCGATTTTGACGGGACTTTCACTGGCAGATAGCTGATGTAACAAGGAGTAACTTAGGCTACTTTCATTTTAGAAAAAAAAATTGGATCTCTCGAAAAAATATTAAAACCAATGTTACAGCGCAGCGCCTGATTAAGGATAGCAACAACCTGCAATGCGTCCCGCGGGCTCAGAATGGGCGAGCAGGCTGTTGTCAACGGTTGTCTTTGTTAAATACCACGCGGACGAAGTCGCGGGCAACAGCTAGTCTCTTATATAAGACTTTTATTATGAGTTCTCACATGGATCACGTAAAGTTATTATTATAGAACCGTAGTAGAGCTAAGAAAAAAATATAATTTGAAAGTGCCTTCGAAGGATTATACAAAAACAAATGAGTTGGACTTTACACCCCTTTTGTGCACTTTATTGTCTCTGCTTATATGTAATTTTGTGAGAGTTCATTTAAAAATGAGGATGCAAATAATTGTTTAAAGGTTTAATAAAGTCTTATATGTGTATATGTCTGTTTCCACAATTTCTTTGTCTATTTTAAACTTAATTCTATTGTTTGCAGTTACTCGCTTTATAGTATTGATAGCCGTTTGGTACATTTATCTTACTCCCTACCTTTCTTAAGATCATAAAAACAAAGCGCAAACAATAAATCTGTTTCGGTATTAACGCTCATGTGCAGTCACCCTAGACGCCTGCGCAAGCCACCAAATGGTCCCATTAAATACGTTAGTAAATAAAAGGGTTTTTACGACGTACGTTTGTTTAAGAATTCGCTCAAAGCTGTTCGGGTACTTTGGATGTGCGAAGGCATATTAAGCAGTTGTGAAGGGAATGGGTACCAACAATTTTATGTGACGTTATTTGGAGAGTTGAAAATATCTATTCTCTAGGTTTATTATTTTGGTTCAGCCGTGAGACATTCCAGTGACTTACTAGGTTTTTTTTTGTTTGGAAATAATAATGCTCTATACAAGCAGTCCTATCTGTTGTTTGTTCTGTGCTGTATGCGATACATGTTATTCTATTCTATTCATATTAAATCCATGTAGTAGGTATTTTCTAATCCTATATCCCTTATCATATTGATGTTTAAACACAAATGTCTAATGTCCAACGCATTGTCTCGATTCCACTCGATGAAGGTATTCGTGTAAGAAGTATTATTGTTAGCACCGATTCGATACGGCTGTGGTTCGATTCGATACTCATCATTCGATGCGACTACAGTAGTGTTAACATTATTGGTTACATAGAAATACGGGGAAATGTGAACAAGTTGCAGAAACAAGTCCGTGAATATGGGGTTTGTTTGTTAGTTATCAGTGGTCGCCGTATGCTGGGAATTGATCGTTGCCAATATCTCTATAATAAACTAAAAACGAAGCCGAGCATCCGTATCGCAATGATACCCGACGAAAAAGAAAAAGACGATCCAAAAGCCAGCTCCAATAAAATGTAGGAAAACTGACTAGCTAAAACCAGTCCAACCGCTGCGAAATTTCACTTTGTAGAGAAACTTTCCGCACTTAAACACAATATGGAAGTACTGGGAACTGAGTAACTAGAACTACCTATAAGGAGCGTTTTCACCAGTTCCAAAAGTTCAATCAATGTGTAGCTGGGAATGCCTCAAGTTTGAATAAGTTGCCAAGTACAAAGATAACGATTAACCATCTCCGATAAATTTGAAGTTGTCTTTTCAGGAAAAGAGTAAGTTGTTTAATTCAGGACTTTAACAACTTTTCAGGATTCGTTGTAGTTACAATAAAAAGAGTTATAATTATAGTAGTGTTTCCCTAAATTTATAAGATTTAAAAACGTTTCGCCTTTAACATCCACAACAAATAAATAATATAAATGCTCACTAATTATACGCAGATATTATCCTTTTGCGAGATCGTTTCCCATGTCTAGCAAGTGCTGTACATTTATTTTATGTTTGTTTTAAGTGTACTCAAAGAGCTTTATCTGTGTACGCAGTAGCGGCGACGTAGTCGTAGAGTTTCAATTTAGTTTTATCTTTGTGAATATCAAATGCACCTGCATTATGTAGAGCTGCATTTGCTTTGCCAGGTTTGATAGGGAATAGCCGTGGCCTTATTTTGGACATCACAACACCACCGTGGTCAAATGTCAAAAATACATTGCTGTTAGCGATGTTGTTTTCATAGAAAAGAATTCCCTTGGCGGTGACTGGTAATAGAATAAGAATTAATTACTTAGAAACAGTAAATGTAGTATGTTAAAGGATTATTTGAACGTAAGAGTTGAAATATGATCTTCATAACGTCCAATTTCTGAAAAAAAAATGAATACTTAGGCGGTTTATGCATTGGACAAGTTGATGGTAAGCTGAAGCAAATTATTCGTTGGAGCCAATCCAACATTTTTAAAACTCGACCCGAAGATTTCCTTTGTTTTTAAAAACAAACTCTAATTTTCGGGCTCTGTGACCGACTCATAACCGTCCAAACTAGGCTATCGATTTACCATTACAAAGCATTTTTTTTATAGAAACTAGTGTATTTAGCTGAATGAAAAGATCCACATAGTCATGGAAATTAATGAAATTGCTTCCGACAACCTTACATTCTCTGTCTCCCACAAAATCATTTGTCGCCTTACAAGCAATTAATGCGTGATTCGTGTTTTGTCGTCTCCTTCATTTGTTTTTATTGCTTTATACTCGTATATATTTTCTTGGCATATTGTTTCATGTGTACCTTTGTTATGTGTACCACACCTTTCATATGTTTTTATCTCATTGTATAGTGAGCAATAAAATATACCATTGAGCATCTAACTCATAAAGCATCAGTAATATAAGGAGATAGCATTAAATATATAGGAGGGGTTATCACACGTATTGATAGCCCCAATAGAGCCCTTTGTTGTTTGAACGAATCAATCACTTGTGTTAGTATCAATTATTGGACGAGAAAAGTATGGACATGTGTTTAAAGAAAAAGTGATCGAAGTGTTCAAATTAGGAAGTCGTTAAAAGCTCGGTTCTTATAATATTAAGTTTTAACAACGATCATTGAGCTGTAGTAGCTAATACTGTTGCAAACTTTTCTATGCCGGGAATTTTATTCTTGTTTCAAATTAAATAGAGCATTGATCTAAATACAAATTCCACTAAAACGATCAAACGACATAATTACATTACAGCATCCTTATCCATTCCTATTCAAATGCCGTAGACCGCGGTTCCGACCTTTACCCAAAGTAAACATGGGATGTGTAATTAAATCTAAAAACGTGTCCGCATTCGGAGCACGGACAGCGTACATTGCGTGTTTACCAGTAGAGCCATTGATGTTCATTGCCGACGAAATTTGTTTTGCCAGAACTTTGTTATGTTTCTATTATGTTGATTAGATTATTTTAAAAAGTAATCACGTACCTATCTTTACGTTTAACTAAAATGTCATCGTAAAGCGAGTCATTCATGATCACGAACACGTTGAGATGATTGCTTGACCTTTGTAGAGATGCTTTTGGCTAGCAATAGGATGTTTCAAATGTATAGTTATATCTTAGTAAAACAAGGTATCTTAAGTGTCATATGTAGCGGGAACTAGCCAATAAATATGCAGGATAGCGAAGTCAGGCACGTAAGCGAGTCTATTTCAGTTCCTAGGAAGTATGCACGTCTGTTTGTAACTCCGCCATTATTATTCATAGCATGACGGGTGTACTCCTTTACCAAGAATTGTAATGCAAATAATCATAAATGATCATTCTGTTAGATATACTCGTAAATGTATTTTTTTCATCAAATTCAGTTAATAAGAAATACGTATCATCATCACGTCATATTATTTCATTTATTTCTGTTTTTATTTTTTTCTATATTACTGGGGTCGGCATTTCATCAACGGCACACATTGATAAGTAATACTGCTGGTAGTTTATATAGCTGGATAAACAGTAAGCTACAATTGTTACTCGCTATTATTACTTTACCAATGGATTACGTTGAAGTTTCCTTTAGCTCGTAAATTCGAGCATAGAAAACATTTCCAACAAAACAATCCCCTTACGATTTGCCCAAGAAGCTTAGTTTCCGTCCAGAGTATTCTCTAAACAAAATTCTCGTTTTCCTTTCTACGCTAGTAAAGTAAATGTTACTTTTGTCGGTGTTTATATGCTAAAGGCGTAAATTGTAAGCCGTGTATAACTTATGTTTTCGCCTTCACATTTACTCAGGATAATGTTCAATTGGATTGTCTCCCGTGTCGGTCTATCTTATGGTTAACTAGCTGTTGCCCGCGACTTCGTCCGCGTGGTATTTAACAAAGACAACCGTTGACAACAGCCTGCTCGCCCATTCTGAGCCCGCGGGACGCATTGCAGGTTGCTATCAAACTTAATCAGGCGCTGCGCTGCAACTGCGCTGGTTTTAATTTTTTTTCGTGGGATCCTATGTTTTTTTCTAAAATAAAAGTAGCCTAAGTTACTCCTTGTTACATAAGCTATCTGCCAGTGAAAGTCCCGTCAAAATCGGTCCAGCCATTTCAGAGATTAGCCGGAACAAACAGACAGACAGACAGACAGACAGACAGACGGACAGACAGACAGACAGACAGACAGACAGACAAAAATTGTAAAAAATGTTGTTTCGGTATAGGTAACGTGTATACATCCAAATGCACTTAGTAAAAAGCGGTTATTTTAATATTACAAACAGACACTCCAATTTTATTTATATGTATAGATAAACATGAATGTTTTAGTAAAATAGGCAGTTTGTTCAACAAATGTGACTATGGTTAGAGTGTTATCATATTTTCATAGCCAATTTGAGGTGTCACCCGTAGACTGATGTCTCTAGTTACAATAACCTCCCTTCATTTCCAACTATAAAAAACGTTTTCTTAACAGAAATGAAAGTGAAAAATGAGCTTCTAATTTTTCTCCAAGAAAACAGACGAAGTCTGACTTTACTTCAACTTTGTCCAATTAAGTCTGAAGCATATTTAATCAAGTGTATTATTATTCAGCCATTTGGGACTGGACAAAGTCCTTTCAAGTTAATTATGATAAATCCCTTAAGAAATCAACTGTGAGATAGAAACTTGAAGGGAACACCCGGATTGTTGCGTTATCAAATTTAAGAACTGAAAGCTGATCTCCAATAGTTTGTTGTACAACACTAAAACCTTTAAGGACTCCGTGTGGTACTCCGGCACCCGGCGAAGGCTGCGTGCCGACGCGTGTGCTCGAAGGAGCGCCCCTCTTTAATATGTATAGCCGTTTTGATCGGACTAAGAATGGGCGATACGATATCGACATGATATCGCGGTATCGATTTTTGATTGTAACGAATTAAATTACCCACCGATAATTTGCCATCTCTATATTCTGGGAGAAGGTGACGTCTAGCTTTGGCTCATGTTACTTGGTGGCGGTGATCAGAATAACATGACGTATAAAGGATTTTGGAAGACAGACACATACATTGCTGAAGTGGTTCGGGAGATATTCAAATGATGGTATTAAAATTGTATCGATATAAACAAACTCTGCTATATGGAGAGCGCCACCTTATAAGGCGTGTTTGGTATACTAATGATGTTGTTGGCTTGATCATGGCTGTGTTGGCTTTAGCAAAACATACACCAATTAGCGTCTTTATTTTCCTCTCTTTAGGAACTACAATTAAAGACTAATGAAGTCATCATAGTATTTCCGTATCTGCGAAAGCCACGTAGCCTGTTCGAGCTACATTAGTTCTGTTAAACATAGCTGCATAAATTGTCCTGAGACTTACAATGGCTATTTATCCCAGCCTCCTTACATTTGACTTGCAACGGAATTGTTATTAAGTTGCAGGCATACACACAGTGGCTTTAGAAATAGGTAAACCATCATAATGACGACTACAATGCCTTGCTTTTCCGAGTCCCTTATCGTTAAGGGCAAAGGGTCTTTAATTGCTAAAGCGATGGACAACTTTCAACTAAGGCGACCCCTTTTAGGAGGATAATAGTAATTCAAGATAAAATTTACACACGTCATTAAGTTTCCAAGTTAGCATGATATTCCACTTCGCTAGTTTCTCCAAACGCTGTCGACGAAGTTGGTCGACTGAGAAATAGAACGTGGAACTTCAAGAGTTCTGAATACTTAGATGAACTACATTTATATGTGCCCATCCAGTAATGTTAAATTTTATGTACCATTAATATGGAAACTGTTGATGGAAGTACATATAGCAAATATAGTAGTAGCAAAGAATCGCTTCTTGCAAGAAAATATCCATAAGCATCTCAGAACCCACCCAATACGTTAAGTCTGAATTCTCTAGTTAGATTCGTCTTGGTGGACGGAGTTAGCATAATGTTTCCAAATGATTTTCTTTACTTAGTGTAAGAGATTGATTGAGTTATTAAAATGTCAATATCCGTATATCATTTCTTGATTAGTGCGACTTCGAAATGATTGAAAGCCATTAAAAAAATTATAAAGAGCCATTAAAAAAATTTCAAATTCTTTTTTGTATTAAGGACAGTTATCAGCCTACTCTAATTTCGTTAATTACCATCATTTACATAAAATTATTATTTACCTTCGAGACATAAATCATGTGACTACAGGTAACCGAAGGGTCTATTTGCTATCGATAAGAGGTCAGATGTTATTATTCGGCAACCCATCATACATATGACCGGGGCAATCACCAACCTATAGGGCGTATTTACCGAGGCTACGACTAATGCCGAACCAATACAAACGTAAAGTCTTTTGGGGCCAAGTCATGTGAGAGAGCAAGAGAGGGCAGCACTTACAAAGATTAATGTGCCTCCAGTTATATGATACGGATGAAGGATAAAACGGGCGTCGTAAATGGTGGTTCCACAATTTATTATTATTTTTGTATCGACGAGTCTAACATTGGATAGGTTTAATAAGACTAAGAATATGGAGTTATTGTAATTTGTTATACACAATCTTGACTCTATAAATTGCGTATAGGTATACTACAGTAAGGAACTTAGGCACCTAACAAAGATAGGGGATTGAAATAGAACAAATTTTTAGGATTTTATCGCGATTATTTTATGTTTTTACGTTCCCGACATTTCGGCTGCTTTACAGCAACTATGGTCACGGGAGGACTGAGATGGTTGACGTCCTAGTGTCATAGTTTGAACCGGGGTACCCTCATATTTAGTTTTGTTTGCGGTCCGATCTACGCAAAAAGTGCTCACAGTGTCTTGATGTCGTGCAATGGTGCGTTGCGAAAAAAATGTTTTATTTTAATGTGTAGTATTCGCATAAATATAAGAAATCAACCTTAGGGGCATTGACATCACGATTCTATCTTGTATTGAGGACATGAATTATTTTAAAGGAGCACATTTGATTTTTTGGAAACCAATCTAAGGTCCAAGGGTAAAGAATTGCGGATTAATGTGTGTGTTATTAGACTTTGGGTGACGGATGACTGCGGTTAAAGCAACCTTTTGAAAGTTTCCTCGAAAATTTACGGACGCATTCGTGCCGATGGATGGTCCTTTGAGATCGTGAATTAAGGTTTAAGGGTGGATTTATGTGAATGCCGAACAATGGATGGAGGTGGAAACTGGCGTGGGACAATTGATGTGATATCAATCGACAAGTAAGTACCTAATTGATCTCAAAGTGCATCTCTCATCTTTTAATTCATAAATGGTCTCTTCATGCACTTTGTTATGGTAGTGTTAGTACATGCAATTGATAAGTGTATCTTTAAAATTAATGAGTTTCTTAATAATTTATCTAGATACATCGCAAATGCCCGAAATATTATAGTACATTTGCTAGAAAGCTTTATTTTTTTTTAATTTGGTTTACGGCGCTGAGTGCTAGCCCTTTTGAGCCTATCTTTGTTGCATGCCTTTAGTGTTGCATCTGCTTCTTATCTAAAATAACTCAAAACAACCATTTGCAACTTTATTTAATTTCGGGATTTATACTCACAATTCGAGAAATATTACATATTACATCTGAAGCTATGAAGTTATAAACTACCTATCCCCACAGATAAATATAACTGCCTTTTATTATGTCTCATCATATCATAATCCCATCATGCATTCTCTGCTCCAACGACTTATATCTTATTGTAGCGTTGCCATAAAGTCAATTTTCTGGCTTTTATTACGCAATATCCGATTCGCGAATCGTAGTCTCGTATATCCGACCATCCGATTTATACTATCTCAAGGAGTTCAAGTCTATAAAAGAATATTATAGGCGTCTAGACTGAGGGCCACTCCACTAAGAATAAAATAAATATCAAGCTCAGGTCTATGCAAACAATAGCCTTGGCACCTACCTAGTCTATATTAATTAATATGGATGGGATTGCCATCGGATTTTATATCTTACTAGCTGTTGCCCGCGACTTTGTCCGCGTGGTATTTAACAAAGACAACCGTTGACAACAGCCTACTCGCCAATTCTGAGCCCGCGGGACGCATTGCAGGTTATTGCTATCAAACTTAATCAGGCGCTGCGCTGCAACATTGGTTTTAATTTTTTTTCGTGAGATCCTTTTTTTTTTTCTAAATAAAAGTAGCCTAAGTTACTCCTTGTTACATCAGCTATCTGCCAGTAAAAGTCCCGTCAAAATCGGTCCAGCCATTTCAGAGATTAGCAGGAACAAACAGACAGACAGACAGACAGACAGACAGACAGACAGACAGACAGACAGACAGACAGACAGACAGACAGACAGACAGACGGACAGACAGACAGACAGACAGACAGACAGACAGACAGACAGACAGACGGACAGACAGACAGACAAAAATTGTAAAAAATGTGGTTTCGGTATAGGTAACGTGTATAAATCCAAATGCAATTAGTAAAAAGCTGTTATTTTAATATTACAAACAGATACTCCAATTTTATTTGGCCTACCGTGAGACAGTTCACACTAGTACGGAGGCCAGTATGATTCAAAGTTAATCAACCGTTACTGGCGAAAGTGTTAATAATTGCTTAAGTATCTTATAATTACAATTGTATACGGTTTTGTTTCCTTATTTAAATAAAAAAAAAAAAAAAAAAAAATATATGTATAGATAATACTCTGAGATGTCTCTCTCGCCTGTAGCTGTTTATCTGGCACCGACGCTACCTTGCAACTTTCCATAAAAATAAAGAAACCATTAGTATCTATGTTCTTGTCAAGATTTTCTGCCGAGGCTTGACATAGGTGTTGGTGAACCTGTCGCTATGACATGTAGAACATGAGATAATTGTACAACGTGATAATACTGTCTATATCTCAATTTACTATATAATGTCTTTAACCTGAAATATCTCCCAGGTCGCTTCACATCTTCATCATGAAGATTGATGAGTTTTGGATATTGTTTCAGATACAATCTAATAAACTATTAGATCGATTGTAGTAAACGAATGTTGGTGCTAAATGCAAACCAATTAAAGCGGCTCGTTCTACTCCAATATGAAATGACTGATGCAATAAAAACTATGCACTGAAAAAAAAACACGATAAAACAAATAGGTAACGTTCGTTCTATATCTGAAGCGGAAATTAGTTTCATTGTTTGCTGTGTACTCAGACAATTGTTCTAGCATACATATAAGTATCGCCCCATCGATTGAAAATAATAGACTATGATATTTATAGTGCACATTAAAAAGTTATCTTTCAATACCAACCTTGTAATAATATGGTAGGACTACGATAAAGTACATTAAGCTTTTGTTAGTAATCTAGGTAACACATTTCTGTGTTCGTGTTCTACCGGCTTGGTCCTATAAAACCTATTGGGTGGTTTTTAACAGTGCCATCCCATAAGCTACATGCAAATGTTTTATACCAATAAATATCCACCAGAGCGTCACGAAAGGTACCTAAGTATAAATAAATATCACCAGCATAGTAGCCACAGTGCAACATGTAGACCGACCTATCTATTGGCAATGGTATGATATATATACAATGTACGAAATCGGCATATATTTTAAAAATGTTTTTATATTTTGTTACAGGTAAGCATTCACAATTTATTCCCGAATTTCAGTAAATATATCTGGTAAGTCATTATTCCTAGCGTTAGTATTAACGATTCGGCTATCTGTTTTTCAAAATAAATTTGAGAAACTACGAACTGTTACTACGTACTAATACTTTCTGTTACTATATGTAACAGAAAGTATTAGTACGTAGTAACAGTACGTACATAAATTTAAGAATAGTTATCGCTGGATCCCGATTTTTGATCATATATCCATGTTATTATCGATGGGATATGGGAAAATAATTATGGTAATTTCCTGTTGAATCCCATTCGAATAAGATAATGAATTTAACAAATTATACTCCTTTTGGTTTATGAGGCATTTAATCATAAGCATATCCAGTTATTAATAGATGATCCTAACAAGCAACCCTCGCATAATAACAAGACAGGCCATTACATGTAAAATCTACTTTCCCATTACGTGCAGGTACATAGTTTTACACAAGTGCATGATTATGTAAATAATCGCAATTTATGTGCGCCAATGTATCTGTGTCCTGCGCCTGACGTCAAACGTGCGTGCGTGTGCGTTGGTCGCGTGCCATGCGGTTGTGTCCCGTCCCATGTGTTTTTTGTTCCTACGACACACAAAATGACTTTAAAATCCCGATACTACTGCGGTCGTCCTGCGGTTGGGACCAACGAAGACGTCGAGGCTTAACACTCGGCGAGACTCGGCGAAAATCTTAGTCTTTGACCCCGCAACAAAATGAATCGAAAGAAAATAGATGTAGAAAGAGCATTTATTTTCACCCTTAGGTTGTGATAAGTTCACGTTGGTTATATTAACTTTAAACAAATGAATTTAATAAGAAATCTGTTACATTTTTCTAGACTTAAATACGTTACCGAAAATTAATAAATGTAGCGATGAATCAATTCCACAGCGTTTAATGTTCTCATTTGAACACTAGTATTTGCAGAACGGTATTTAGCTATGAATCATGTACGAGTATGTAAGATGAATTTGCAGATATTTTTATTTTTATGTTTTTTTTTTTAACAAATCGCTAATTACGAAATCTGGTCAAGACTTTGGCATCGCAGCTGCGGCAGATGCCAACCGCAGTCATCAACCACTATCAGGTGTTTTGAATGCAGCTTGAGCTTTTTTATTGCTTAAATCAAGCGCTGTTATCTAAATCATTATTCAAGATGCTTTAAATGTCGGCGTTATATAACTTATGATTTTTTAGGGGCTTGTCACACTGCCGTAGATTCTGCTGTGTGTGTTGTAAGTTTATGATGATTCGGTTCTAAAACGACTATTTCTATTTGTTTTTTTTTTATTTCATTATAGGCAAGTATTTGATCGCGATCTCACCTGATGGTAAGTGACGATGAGATCTACGATGGAGCATACTTGCCTAGGTAGGAAGGCGGCAGTAGATAAGAGACGCTACATTCATCTGTGCTACATTCACTAGGCACATGTAGCGCAACTGATCTGACCCGCCATCCATGAATGGCAACACCGAACATAATGCCGGAACACGGCTAGGCCGCTTGGCGACATGGCTTTGTTCAGTGGGTGGTGACTAGCCACGGCCGGAGCCTACCACCAGTAGAGTTGTCATCTGGTTGCCACCACCCAGGGTCACGTGGGGTATCTCGAGGGTACTTATTTCTCCTACGGACGAAGGTGACTCGACCTAAAAAAACTTCACTTATACATTTCCCTATCAACGTATCTTCGTATTATTTAGTATGACATATTCACTATATTAGGGTTTCGTGTGCCCTTTGCGCCTCTCGACCTCTTAACCCCTAGCCTGCATTAGATGTGTGTGGGTACTATCGATTATTAAGGTGTAACCTTTACTTGCAACATCGTCCATCTCCCCACCTCTATCTAAGTCATGTCTGAGCTGTTTGTAATCAAAACGCCCCACCGGCTTTGGGAAACTTTTGATTGGATACTGTATTACGTTAACAGGATACAAGGGTAAATCCTCATCTTCATAGGCCTGGCTTTGGTCTCGGGACGGTATTATTATTGGTTTGTGGAATATATATTATGGATAGATCCAACGTTAGGTGTTTTATTTGCCATTTTATTGGCATATTTCTGTGCCCGCGATTTGCACGCGTGAATTTTAGTTTCTTTTCAATATGCCAGATAAACTCTTTCGTGTTGCGGTACAAAAAGTTCATCGAAATACGTGCAGTAGTTTTGCCGTGATGCGCGTTTAGACAGGCGGACAAACCAAAACTCCAAGAATTACGAATTTGGCGTGTGTTAAAAAAATAGACTGCGATTTAAAAAAGAAACTACACACATACACGACCAAGTAAACTATTAGTAAAGGTGTTAAACGAGTTCATACATTAGTCTAACTAACGGGAGAAACAGTATATCGTTTTTTTTATTTATGAAATCCATTTAAGTACAGTACTTATGTATCGTCAAAATAGTTACAAAATGTTAAGCTACAACTTTACCACCCGTTCGGAGTGCCGTTCCTATGGAGAAGAACGGGCAAAAAAACTGCATGGTTGCCCATTTTAAAAAGATCTTTTACATTTTTAAGCAGTACGGTGTTATGGGTATGTAAGAACAATGTAGGAACGGCTAGGCAGACTTTAGCAGCTGGTCAAAAAAAGCACTAACGTTGTTGACATAATTGTTAATACACATAACATATTATTACGCCGAGTGACATCAGTTGCCGGGTGGCAATTCCCCAAACTTGGCACAGAGACCCAAACAAAATTCCAATATCCCCAAATCGCGCCGTATTTTAAATCTTATTTACTCCAAGTTAAATGTTATTCTCCATATGTATGTGTACAAATGGTAGGTATTCAAATATGTTGGCTGGCAAGGCATGCAAACACGGCGATCGTGCCAAAACCCTATCCATCCGTGCTTAGCATTTGACCAGCTGGATTTGTTCCAAGAGTTGGCGATATCTTTCGTTTTTAAGTGGACACTGCGCTGATCACGGCGTGTCGTGTCGTGTGGCTCAAACGTGACAATGACACGCGTTTTGGCTTGCGTTGATTATTGAAACGTGTAATGGGGCGTTTTATGAAGTAATTTTACATATTTGACGAAAACCATGTAACATATATGTGTTTCCTGACTCCCACGGACTGTAATATGTCTGTAGGCTTTTTTCTTTGATCACTTGGCGTAGTAATTATTGTTTAAACTGTGGTTATTCTCCATTTGTTTTCTGCGAAGTATCATATACAACATACACCTACTTTTGCAGATATAATATTATTGCGGTTGGTGTGAATATGCATATTTCTTTGTAGCCATTGTATCATAAAGTAATACAAACGAAATATCCAAAACATGTTTTCGGAACATTATTTTTATGGAATACTCGCAGCTAATGCTCGCGAAATACCTTTGTTAATATTCCTCATGATTGATGGTGCGAGATGAATCTTTATTTTCCACTAAGGTGAGCGATGATTTATAGAGAATTTTTTTATACGCATCCTTTGTACCGATAATGGCTCGGGATAGCTATTTTCGTTTTTTTAATAATCATTTCATAGATTTACTGCTTATTTAGTTTGTGCTATGATAACGTTGAGAGCATTTGCTTTATCTAAATTATTTCTATTCTTTGGTTAAATCTAGAATTTGGTATAATTATATGTTTAATCTTCTTAATTAATTCCCTTTACAATTTGTGATACTAAATTAAGCTTTTGAAACATCAAATGCTAATATTAGTGAGTGTAAGGAAGTCGATTGGTTAAATGAATTTCTACAAATTTACCCATGTCATATTAGAATTAACTGTATCGGTTGGTCTGTGTATATTTATATGCCAGTACACGGTTCATCTCCCAAGTGAATTAGGTCAAGTTCGTTCAACGCCGCTACGCTGAGTTACTCATGCATATCTGATGATGTGATCTGATCAACGGCGATCACATGCGCCTGATGTGAATAGGAATGATTTATCAATGTCTTTAACACTTGAAAAATGCATCATGTTATCAGAATTTTCTTACATGTCTTCGATGTTTCAGTGATAAAGGAACATTTTCGCCTTTGAGATGATCTTCTTCTTCATTACTAAAACGTATCAAACGTTGTATTTGATTGATTCTACGTTCATGCTTAACTTCATGTCTTGATAACCTAAGAGTTTAGCTCAACGGCATTCACCGTATCAGGGCGTTTCGTCTGGCGCCGTTCATTTTGTATCACGCAACAACTCGCGCGTGACATTCACATTGGATATTTTCGAATTACATTTCAAATATGAATCATAAACGTCAATCCTCCCGCGCTGGATCAATGTACGTCAATACATAGTCGAGGGTATGAGGAAACTTCACAAACATCCCCCGATAGGATCTATATTCATGGAGTAGTGTCTGTCTTCATAAAACATCTATCAGCTCAGTTTGTAGATTCAGAATTATTGTCTCTCACAACACGGGATATACCCGGAACTTTGGAAGGCTTGCGCGGGGACATGGGTCCAACACGTAGAGACCCTTTTGGAGAATTTTAATGTTATGTTAGCCTGGTGGGGTCAACTGCTGAAAATAATAGCATAAACGGTGAACTGACATCGGCAGAAGGTATACATACTGTATAATTATAAATAATATAAAATACAATACTATTATAAAGTATCGTTTCTTATTAGAATGTTTGGACCTTTGTCTCTTGTAGAGCGGGTGCTAATTGGCATTTACGATAGGAGCTCGATATTGTAAATGCCAATGAAGTAGACAATACCCTCCCAGCTATCATTTGTAACATCTTTCAACAGGAAAACAAAAAAACAATCCTAATCGAGTCCACACTCGACTATTTTCGCAATATCATTCAGTGTTATTGGTCTCGAACCATGAATCATGGATTCAAAAGTTAAAAATAACGAAGCGGTTCATATAAGGGTAATGTTGTAGGCGTTAATTGCTCGGCGACAAATGAGTGCTAGCAATTAACAAGGCATTTTTAAGGTATGTGGCCTGCTTTAATTGATTATGGTCGCCGTTAAGTGATCATTACGATGTGTGTTGATGATGTTACAAAGGATATTCTAATCTCGGCCTGTAAACTGGACCTTCAGAAAATCTTTTGTAAGCACAGGTTATATATGGAAAGTGTTTATTTCATGCGCGGCTTCCAGATCCTCACTAAGAAATTACAATGAAAATTATGATTTGAGAAATTTCACTTTCCGCGAATAGAGTTGACTAATGGTGATTTAGTCAATCAAATTGTTAAATTGCTCTACGATAACCTTTGCGTCAATAGCCGGATCCAGACTAACCGTGCAGAATCGTGAGGCTGAGCCTGCAGCACATGCCGCGCGCGTGGTAACAGCAGAAGAAAGGGATGACAGTGGTCGAGCGATGGACTGCGGGGGTTTGCGTTTGTTTGTTGCACGGCCGGTCTGGATCCGGCTAATGTATTCATTGTCCCAGAATAATGCGCAAGTGATTAAGAGTTTTCTATTCAAACTAGAGAACAGTCACTTTTACGTATTCATCTCAAATCACGCGAGCTAGTTGTTGTATGATTCATACAACGTAATGTGTGGTGACTCAAAGATACTGAGCTAACACAGCGTCAAATAATTAAAATTGTTGTGCGCATCTAAAAATAAAAACTAACGACCCCATTCTACGTAGGGTAACAAATTACATTCTTAATTAAATGATATTAGGGATGACGCTTATTACTGGCATACATCACAAACAGCCATAGCCAAGTACGCAGAATAAAGACACAAGAGTTGCAGGTTCAAACTCCAGCTCGCCTTTGGGATTTCTAAAGAGCAATGGTTATTTAGTTCCTAAAGGTGAAGTAAAACAACGTATAAGGAAATCCACATGTCTTCCAGAAAGAAATGTGCCTACAAGAAGTGTCCACCAACCCGAAGTTACTACGTCAGTTTGGTAATCTTTGGCCTAAATTTTCCTCGCATTGAGGGCATAACGATAACATGATAATGATGACATCTTTTTCAGCCACAGACCTTATAAGTTACAATATTAAGCTCCGCAACGCTATACAATTTTGGATCTTTAGCAATGCTGTAATATCGGTATTAATAATAATGAGGTAATAAAGTTTGTGAGTGGATGTAGGGAGGTGTTCTCTGTATTGATCCAATTTTGAAAATTCTTTCACTAATAGGTAGTTACATCATCTTGAGTGATATAGGCTATGTTTTATCAAGGTACCGCAGGCAGAAGCTAATTATAGACAGCGATTCTAACTAAAGCAAGTTCTTGTTCCACAATAACGATAAACAGCTGAAGACTCCATTTATACTCGTATCCTCATAATATGAGTGAAGTTCCGCCTTCCAAACGAATGAGAGACCTTCTGAAACAGACACGGTTCCATGAAACAAATTATCCCGTCCCCATGGTGCGACCTTGCCCCCACAAACGCTATTAGCTGACCTAGACCGTGTACTTGAGTTCGTCTCCTGATAAGTATGGCGCCGGTATATATAGACTTGGTGTCTCACGGCCATTGCCCGGACGGAGCGGTGGCAACAAAACGACCGAGGGATGTAGGAATTTGAATAAATGAATTGTGATGTGCGGAAAATAGAGATGAGTATGAGATCAGACGTTATCGATGAAACCTTTTTATGTCGAGTTATCGATAAATTATAGTTCTTGAGTATTCGAGCCCCATAGTTACATGTTTGCAATATCCACATCAGCACGTTCTTTTGGGTATGAAAAATGATTTCGAACTTTTGCGGATGCGAAAGTTCTAACGAGGTTATTCCCGAGAAGTATAACCACTTAACAAGTTTTTAGCCCAAATACTCGGCGAAGGAGAACCTTCAAGTTTGAAGATAAATTTGCTTCCACCAGCTGTTACCGGTAGTGTTGAGTTACATAATGGTATGGAATTTAATACTTAGGGGATATTATATTATCATATATCTGTGACTTAGATCTAGGACGATTCACGTTTCATGTCCATAGTTATAATAATATTTATGAGCCTAGATATAAAATAAAATGAGAAATATTTATTGATATGTCATAGATATATGATAATGTAATATGCCCCTTAAAGTACCGCACGAAACTCATCACATACTTCCTCTACATAACTTTATCGTAAGAATCTCGGGATCACAGAAATCAATTTCTTTTGAGCTTCAATGAATAAGGGAACATCATTCGTAGTGTTTATCCGACCCATGAAAAGTTGTAAGTTTGTTTAGTTAACTTCGTATCGTAATTTGTTTATTCTTTATTTAAACCTCCTTCTTAATTATTTTTTGTTTTCATATTAAGAATGTTTAATTTACAGTTTATAAAAAAAACAAGTAATTAATATTATTCCCACGTGGCAAACATCGGTAGACGGCAGACCACCGCCACGAAAGGCAGGGTCGCCATGTTATGTTGGGGGTTCGGGGTCCAGTCAACAACACGTCTGTGCCGTCCAACGTTACGTGTAATACACCCTAATGAACCATAGCTTATATACTAAGTAAATGCATACACCCTATATACTAATATATAAATGTGTTATCATAAGCATAATGCCGGCCTGTCAGTAGGTCAGTCTGTTTATTTCTACGTAACGAATTCTCTTCTATCTTTAAACAAAACTCCTTTCATCGCAATTTCCAACGACACATTGCCAACAAAAACTGTCCTTCAACACATCTTGTACTTCCTGCCAAACAATGCTTCCCACTAATGTATTCGTTGGCGTACGCAAAAGGAGAACATTAAAGAATACGCTGGTATCAAAATACAGCCGAAGGCCAAGAGCTTGGCTGTTTCCCGATCTTCGTGGTGAAATCGCTAACTTCATTAATTACTCGCAGACGAGACGGGCGCTGGTAGTAGATTTAATGGCTGGTTGCTACATTTCCAAGTTTTGAGAGCTCTTAGCGCCGCTGCATCCGATTTGGTACTCAATTTTACGGAACACGATTGCGCAATTGGAACTCCGCATTGGAATTATACCGATTTATCGTTTTGGATTTTGAAGGGTTGAGATCAGTAATCGTGTATAGGTTATGTTTTATAAGGGTTTTGCATTGTCCACGACTTCGGTCCAGTGCGGGCCAGCGAACTCCACTCGGCACGGAAACGCACGATGTTTTCATAAAACGCTCTACTTATAGGTTCTTTATAACTGACCTCTATGAGATAAATAGTGGTAGCTTGATGCATTCGCACTCAATCGATTAGTGTGTGAATACGTAAATTGCGTATATTGTAAAAAAGCGCTAAGGTCATGCCGTCCGCCTCGCGTTATTTCTCACGTGCGATGCGATTTGAGACAAAACTTGGCGGCGTGCATACGTACAGTCACGCACGGTTACTCGTTTTTAAACATCGAGCAGATTTTGATAACTCTCCTTGAAGAACTACTGTAACATTTGATATAAGTGTTGTCGTTAGACCATTCTACAAGTCAACACCACTGCTAGCTATATAACAATAATAATCAGCCCTTTTGTGTCCCACTTCTGGGTCGGGCCACACCTCAACGAGAGGGTTTAAATGTGAAGTAGTCCAAAAAATAGATTGACATCGTTTTGACTTTACTCTTAAACAGTACATTGATAACGTTCTCACTAGATGTAAATACAGCATTCACGTGCGTTGGAACATTGCCCGATACGCCGCGCATCCGAATTCTTTCGATAAATATATACATACATAATATGTCGGGTTGCTCGGAACACCTGCTTGCAGATAGAAGCTCCTCTTATTGCTATTGGTGCTAGAATCGTCTGTTAGTATATTTTTTAACGCGAAAAACAAAATATACTAGGTAAATGACGTCAAAAAATTGAGTGCAAATTGAGTATATTACGGCGTTTTCTTATTATACTGTACGATCACCTCCCCACCTTTGTTTTTGCTTCCATCAGTCTTTGCCCCATTTCTTTGGAAAAGACTTATTAAAACATAGCTCAACACGTTCTTATATCATTAGCAACTATTAATAAATACGCGAAATAATGACGTTTTACGACTATCAGCGTTAATTAATAGATCATTATATTAAATCGTTGTTAATTAAACCACACACAGCTACGTATTCAAATGTAACGTGGCATATACGCTGTGTTATTGAAATATCGCGAAAGCTCTGACACCACAAATCATATTAATTTTATGATATTGTCCACATAGTCAACATTCATGCAAAAAGTACTTGCAATGTTTGATATCCTACATGTTCTTCTCGATTAATATTTCAAAAAGATTGTTTTTATTTTGTAAAAAAAACATGATCTCTATTTAAATACTAGCTGTCCCGGTGACCTTCGTACGTAAGAGAATATGAATTATCTGTTTGTTTAGTTTTATTTAGTAAATTTATCCCATGTTTTGATAGTTATTCGGGACGGGGAGAGGTATTAAAAAAATCGGCTCATCCGTTTTTGAGTTATAAATGGCGTCACTAACAGGAGTTTGTTTACTATATATAGACATAGAAAGATAAAATGTCGTAACATATTCTCCTCTTCATTCTGAATATATTAATTTCAGGTTTTGCGTTGTTTCACATACACATTGTATGTGATTCATATAGCTTTAATTTTAGTAAGTGCGTATTCACGGGGCCGTTTACGTAAACCGCTGGAGTTATTTATAAACAAGAAAAAGGCTATTTTTACATCACACGCTAGTTCAAATGTTTTGACGATAAAAACGCCGCCAATGCGGATGTTGTTTACAATCTACTCACGCGAATGGTTTTCGTATTCTAGTTAAGGGAGATTTCACGTTTTGATCATGCTATTTGTATCCCCTCTCGCATTGAGGGGAGGCCCGTGCCCAGCAGTGGGACATTAAAAAGGGCTGGTATCTATACTAATCTATACTTGTCTATCTATATTTTTTACGCTGCTGTCACAAGTTCCCAATAAATTATCTTTACTATCTATCTATCTATACTAATATTATATCTATACTAATATTATAAATGTGAAAGTTTGGATGGATAGATAGATGGATGGATGTTTGTTACTCTTTCACGCCCGAACGGCTGAACGGATCTGGATGAAATTTGGCACAGAGATAGATTATAGTCTGAAATAGCACATAGGCTACTTTTTATCCCGGTAAAATGTATGGTTCCCGTGGGATATATTTGTTTATTTTTTTCATAGACTACCAACAAATTCATTTTCTCATACATTTGGTTCTGAGGCGGTACGAAGTTCGCCGGGACAGCTAGTTATGATGATATTTGTATCTATTACAGGGAATTAATGTCTCTTATATCAAGTGAGTAGCTGGTGAGACAACTTTTAAAGTTTCTTACGACGACGTAGCCTTTTTGATGTCCCAGAAATTTAAAAGAAGTACGTGTATAACATTAATGTTCCGGGTGTCAGCTTAAATAACGAATGTTTGCCGTGTAATATTTCCCCGTGCATGTGGTTTCACTGGAATCGGGTCATTGCCTCGCACGGGCGGCAGGTGGATCTCGGTATGTGCTCGTTTTGCATACAGAGAATCGGCTAGGATTAATGAAAACAATAATTTTGCTTACATTGAAAATACATACGTACAACATTTAGGAGTATACTTAAGTACCTACCTTGCCTGCTAGTCTACGCTCGATTAAGTGATAAACTAAAATAACCCCTATGAGCACAAATGCGAAGAGTAATCAAGTTAAAATACGTTAGCAAAAACAGTTTTAGGCACCCGAATTTTATTTCAAGCGTGAATGCTCAAAGCAATTTGCAGAGCCTTCAAAATTAAGTTTTTAATTAAACGCGTAAGTGTATTGAGTCGTATAATTGTATGAAACCTTCGTATATATCTGCATACATAGTATATAGTATTTATATCAATTAGAAAATAAGCCTTTTCATTATGACAATTGAAAAATTATAAATCATATAAAACACTAACTTTCAAATTTATAAACATTTGTTACAATACATTACTAAAGCTGTATAGTTTGAACGTGCTATAAAGGTTTAAAAATCAATGAAGTGACTCTATATTAGTAAACTCCATTATAGTATTCGGTTTGAACGGGACATGTAGGCATATTATATTAACGCCCCATTTCGTAAGGCCATGGTGTTTGTGGTGGATACCACGCTTCAAACCACATCGGTGGTTAAAAATAACACGGCCAAATGTAGAAATGTTAATCACCCCTGCCGACAGGTATACGTAGAGCATGTGGTTGGATCTGACTCATTGTTGTAATGCTCTTCAAAAATGTTTAAGATAACCGTAAACTTTATTAGAAACGTCTGAACTACATAGAAAAAATATGACAACAACATTAACACCTAAGTCGTAGGTTAAGTTTATCAAACGTCATGTAGTATGACGTTTGATAAAGTTATATAACGTGTATAAATTCGGGGTATGTCTGTACAGCTACTCACTATAGGTGAGTAGTTTTACAGACATAGCCCAGTTACATTAATAAACGGTAAACCCTATGTTTTACACAGCGACCATATTTACAGGACCTGCTTTTAGTGGATCGGATCCACTGGATCCGCTGTTCCTGGGTGTGGTGTTCACCTACACATTCTGTTCTAAGCTACCGATCAGTATACCACTGACTCGTTGACATTCTCTATGGTTCGTGTCATGTGTGAAGGCACTCATACTTCTCCGTTCCGTTTTTCACTGTCTCCGCATCCAGTTTTTTTTGTTGGATCAGTATTTTTTACTGGATCCGGAATACTGTCTTGCATGTGAACTACAAACGGCATCACTGAAATAAAAATGGATCCGCTCAAAACGGTCCTGTGAACAATATCTGTGTAAATAAGGGCAAAATTACCACAAAGATTGGCCTAGACCCTCTATATCCATACCCCACAGACATCGGCTCGACGACGGGACGGCCACCCCATCGCAACAAGCGTTCGATGACTCATCTAGCAGACACGCGGCGCGTCAATCCGTCTAGCTATGCGTAGCTATATCTGCAACCCATAAATGTGCAACTCCACCCCATGGCAGGTCGTGTTCGATTGGGGATACCCCATTGTGATGAGCGATGGGTGACTCATCGTAAATGCACGATGAACGCCCCGCGTCGAACTGTCTAGGCGGCTTTAGTGTTCGTCTGCTGCTAGGGTTGACCCGCCCATTCATTAATGTATGGTGTGTTAAAAGAATTGTGGAAATAATTTGCCTGAAGAAATCTACTGCTACTCGCACTGGAAAAAACATTATTGTTGAACTTCACTTCACTCCACTTATTAGAGCTTCTTGATTTTATCGTGAACTCACGACAATTCACTGAATAAATAAGGACATCTATTTTTTTGGAGAGTAAAAAGTTTTCGTTGCTCACCTTATTATTATAATTATAACTTTATGTTTTTTAAACAATAAAGAACAATAAAAGTACCTACTTACTTAGCTTATAGATAAAATTGGTGGTAGCCCTGGTCGTGGTAAATCGTACGCGGCATCGCGGAGATGCCGTAAATACGCTGTGGTGACGTCATCAGCATTGCATACACAACGCACAACATGGGAAAATTTAATCGGGGGTTCGGATTCGCAGTGTACCGTTTGCCCATCTTAAAAAAATACGCTTTGTATTGTTCCTAATTGTTATTGAAACTATGTGCCTCGCCAAATTAAAGGCAAATATAAAAAAAAACTATGTAGGAATTAATCCGAAAACGTAATCTATAAAACTTTATATTCTTTTCGGTTTATTTTTATAGACCTCGTTATATAACCACTAAAGCGATTACAGCCAAGTACTAGCGTTTATTGCCACAAAATCGCGTCTACCAGTATTCGCCCCCTTCAGTTCGATGCTATATAACACTGGAGAGATAAACTAAAAAACTACCTACGCTGAATAAATAAAGGCAAAAAGCTATTACGAAACAGTAGGTACACGCAATTGGGAACGAATCGCCTGAGCTTATTCAGCTTTTACTTTATCAGTCTCTGTAAATACTAAAGACCGATCTGGTAAAACCTTACACCATATTAATTGTATGACAATACATAACGTTTCTCTTATTTACATACTTGCATAATGTTGTAAGTCATAGAAAATAAACTTTTTTACTTCACCTTCTACTTATAACAGTTATTTCATGACAATACACGCAAATTATACAATCGGATCGATTAAAAAAGAAAACACTGGCATCGTGTGATTCGACTACAATCGAGTGTTATGTGTGTTATGTGTGCGAAGCCAGACAGCCGCATAGCAACGGGCCATTGTTCGCGATAATCGATACGGTATCGTCCCGATCAATCGAGATATTACACAATTAGGCGCGAGCGAGTTCGTTGACCGGAACGGATAAACACATACGAAGGAGTGACAGTTTGCTACCGCGCATTTCGGTCAATAGTTCCAGACGGCAAAAAATTTAGGTCTAATCTTTCAAGAGGCTGGCTCGGGCTAGGCAGCGCGAGCGTGTGTCTTGTGTGTCAGCGCTGTCCTCTGTCATCTGCCTCGTTGTCAGCTCGCGCATAATGTGTGCCCCAATCGGGCTCATGCGCCTGCGCGGTTGGTCTGGCTACGGCCGATTAAGATTCACCTTTAGACTTATCCTACACAGGCCTTTGACCTTCAACTGGGCTTACTTAGGCCTATATACTGATGCCTGGCTGTGATGCATGACAAACTTAAATATTTATAAAATAAGCTTTAAGCGTTTCTTATAGCGATGTACCAAGGAAGCAGTAGTTGTACCTAGGAACTGTTCCACAATTCAGTCCTGTGATTAAATCTTGTGCGTGCTTTATGAAGGTTAAAATTGGGGTTAAAAAGCTCTTACCAAGAGTTGGTAAACTAAATTGAAAAACTACTTGGAGTAACGTAAGGGTCCTTTCACCCTAACGTGTTTTTACACTAACCTCAGTTAAGCCCTTGCTATATAAATATCTTAGTTCTTAAACATTGCTGTTTTGTTTATAAACAAGAACTGTAAGCAGAACTAATACCGGCAATGTTTTGCTTTCATTGGGAGTCGATCGTCCTGCTTGTGTCTCCTTACTTGGCCGGTTCAAGGGAAGTGTGCCACCCACGGACCTGCGCTAATTGTCTTTCTATCAACCTCTCGTGCGATCCTATCCTCTATATTTATTGTTCGTTGTAGACGAATCATTCAGAAATTGAATGAACAAAAGTGACCTGACATACAATGAAACATTATTTGATCCCTTCACTTATTCACTTGATTAGTGTTTTCATTTTCGTGTAGAATCAGAATCAGAATATTTTTTATTCGCGTAGACCATTAAGTACAGACCAAAAGTTACAAAATACTATGCTACTACTTTACCACCCGTTCGGAATGCCGTACCTGTTAGATAGTAAACTCCTCTGTGTACAGAAAAGCAAAGCTGTCACTTGCTTGTCAGTTTCTCTACGACATGTCCGTGTGTATTCTTACTTATTAAATCCATTTCTATCTTTTCTACATCGTTTACTTTGCTGCCCATAACCCATCAGGTTATGGGCCCAGGGCGTAGTTCCCTGTAGTTATGTAAATATATTTCCAAACCATTTTCGTGAAATTAAATAATTAAATTTTTCGATCGGGTGATTTTTGGAAAAGATGGCAGCAAACACATTGATTCAATGTAACGACAAATTACGAGGTATCGACAATTATTCAACATGGAAGTTCATGATGAAAATGATTTTAATACACGATGACCTCTGGGATTGCATTGAAGGTGATAGCAAAGAAGAAAAAGTCTGTCCGAAAAAGTCTCAGAAGGCTTTAGCGAAGATCTCTCTGTCTGTGCAACCAGGTGCATTTCCATACATTAGAAATGCGAAGGACGCGCAAGAAGCGTGGGCGAATTTAAGTAGAGCCTACGAAGACAGAGGACTGTGTCGCAGACTAGGATTGTTAAGATTACTATTCAGTACGAAACTGAATGAGCACAGCAGCATGGAAAGTTATCTCACCAAATTGTCAGATTTGTCACAACAATTGCAGGACATTGGCTCACCCCTGGAAGACGATTTCTTAGCGGTTGTCATGTTGAGCGGATTGCAACCCGACTATGATCCTCTCGTGATGGCCCTCGAGAATTCGAACGTCAAGCTGTCCAGCGGTCTTGTAAAAAGTAAATTATTGCAAGAGTACGGACGTCGTGACAAGAAAACTGACGATACAATGGCTTTGTCAACCACTACGAAACCATTAAGATGTTTTCGATGTAAGAAAATTGGACATTTTATGAAGGATTGCCCGAAAGGAAACAAGAAGGTGACTAAAGACAAGGTACACCAGCAGGCTACCTTGACAGCACTAACGGCGAATATCCAGCATGACATGTGGTATGTGGACAGTGGAGCGACGAGTCACATGTGCAACAACAGAGATTTATTGCACGATTTTGTGTGTGAGAAGCCGTTTGTAGTGAACGTAGCAAATGGTGAGAAGCTGTTGACAGCGGGTCGAGGACAGGTTACCGTAAACCTTAAAGACTGTGTAAGGACAATAACAGATGTTTATTATGTACCTAATCTTTCAGCAAATTTACTATCTGTGAGCGTTTTAGTAAAGAAAGGTTATAGAATAGTTTTTGATAAACATATGTGTTGTATATCCGATGTTAAGGGAGTTCTAGCTACTGCGACATTAAGGGATGGTATTTATAAACTCGATATCATCGGTAAACCTTATGTAGGGAGCATCAATAAATCTGTTTCTTTCAGTGCATTGACAGATGGTAAGGAACTTCAATCGGATCGCAAGACGGTCTTGCGAGCTTCATCAAGTTCGGAAGGTAAAGTAGCAGAGGAGTCTCAGGAGACGTGGCATCGTCGTTTAGGCCACTTGAACTCCAGGAGCATGACGCTTTTGAAACGAGGTATGGTGACAGGAGTGAACTATAATACAAATATTTTTCATCCGTGTACTGCGTGTATTGAGGGCAAGCAGACTAGACTGCCTTTCCCTAAGAAGTCATACACCAGAGCTACTGTAGTGTTAGGGTTGATTCACACAGACTTGTGTGGCCCTATGCCATGTGTTTCTTTTAGCGGTAAAAAGTATTTTCTGACCTTCATCGACGACTACACTAGAAAAACTTATGTGTATTTTTTGAGGACGAAGGATGAAGTATTTGAGCATTTCAAGAATTTTAAAGCGGTGGTAGAAAATGAAACTAATCACAAAATAAAAATTCTTCGTAGTGATAACGGTGGTGAATTTGTTAATTCCAAATTACAGGATTTCCTAAAGAAAAGTGGAATCAAGCATCAGACAACAGTCCCGTATTCCCCACAACAGAACGGCGTGGCGGAAAGGGCGAACAGGACTATTGTGGAGAAAACAAGGTGTTTGTTACGAGATGCAGGATTGGAGAACAAATTCTGGGCGGAAGCTGTGAATACTGCCGTTTACTTGAAGAACAGGACACCAACTAAGGCTGTAGTTGGAAAAGTTCCTGAGGAGAAGTGGACCAATCAAAAGGTGAACGTAAACCATTTACGTATATTTGGTTGTTTAGCGTATGCAGTTGTTTTAAAGAATCGAAACAAACTAGATTCAAAATCAAAACAATATATATTCGTTGGATATTGTGACGATACGAAAGGCTACAGGCTTGTGGATCCTACTGATTCGTATAAATGTGTCAGGGCTCGTGATGTGGTTTTCTTGGAAAAGAGTTTCTACAAGAATAGGTCACATGATGATAATCAGGACTTGGTATTTATACAGCCTGATGGACCGTCTGAGCTATCTACTGTAAGTCCAGAGTTGTCTGATGACCGAGGGCAAAGGATGAGTACAAATACAGTACATGACTCAGATAGTGACGACACTTTTGAATCAAATAGCTGTGCGGATCCAACATATATTCCAGGTGATACGAGCTTGGACGATACAACATCATACATGTCAGACTGTGAAGATCCAGAGATGGATGCGCAGTCTGTGCTGCTGGTGAAGAAATTATGCAGCGATGGTGATGAGCCAGAAAGCGTACAGGAAGCCATGGATTGTTCAGAAGCAGTTGAGTGGAGAAAAGCTATGTCAGATGAGTACAAATCTTTCATTGATAATAAATGTTGGACACTTACTGAGAGACCAAAAGACCAAAAACCTATAAAGTGCAGATGGGTATTCAAAAAGAAAAGAGGTCTGAACGGTGAACTCTTGAGATATAAAGCTCGCCTCGTGGCTAAGGGTTATACTCAGAAGTATGGTGTAGATTACGAAGAAACATTTTCCCCAGTGGTAAGATACTCTACTATTAGAATGTTGCTGGCTATAGCTGCGGAGTACGATATGGATATCGATCAACTCGATGTGAAAACTGCGTTCTTGAATGGCGATCTAAAAGAAAAGGTCTATATGGAGCAGCCTGATGGTTACAAAATGAAAGGTAAAGAACAAATGGTTTATAAATTAAATAAAGCCATTTATGGCCTGAAACAAGCATCCAAGATGTGGTATGATAAAATAAATGAAGTTTTGTTGAAGAAAATGAATTTTAGAAAAACTTCGTCTGAACCCTGCGTGTATTTTAAAAGAATACTAGGTGAATTGTTGATCATTGCCTTATACGTTGATGATATTCTATTGTTTTCAAGTACTAATTCGGTCTTAAAGAAGAAAATAAAGAGCGATTTGATGAAGGAATTTGAAATGAGAGACTTGGGTCCTGTTAACCACATTTTAGGTATGAGAGTTAAGAAGAGTGATAATAAAATAACTCTTGATCAATCTGGTTATATAATGAAAGTGCTAGAGAAATTTCAGATGACAGATTGTAAGTCCGCCAAGACACCAATGGAAAAGGGTCTAAAACTTTCGCATGAAAAAGGAAAGGAAGAGAAGTATAGTTATAGAAATTTGATTGGATGTCTAATGTATATCGCAGTATGCAGCAGACCGGATATTGGTCACGCTGTGAGTGTGCTGAGCCAATTTAACGAAACTTACTCAGAAGTTCATTGGAAAGCGGCAAAACGGATACTAAGGTATCTAAAAGGAACGTCCAATTTTTCATTGACATTTGAAAAAGGAGGACTGGACAGTGTCACCGCCTACGTTGACGCTGACTGGGCTAACGACGATATTGACCGGAAGTCATACACAGGTTTTATTTTTAAACTTGGAAAGTCTTTAGTAGCCTGGGAGAGTAGAAAACAAAAGACAGTTGCTCTTTCAAGCACAGAGGCGGAGTATATGTCGATGTCAGATGCTTGCAAGGAAGCTTATTTTGTTCGCAACTTTCTGTATGAATTGTTAGAGAAAGATTGTAAAGTTTTAATGTACAACGATAACCAATCTGCTCAGAAGTTAACTATCAATTCAATGTTCCACAGCAGAACTAAGCACATTGATGTGAGGCATCATTTCATTAGAGAGGCAATAAAGCGAAATGTTATTGATGTCAAGTATTTGTCAACAGATTTGATGATAGCAGATATTTTGACTAAACCTCTGACAAAAGAAAAACATGAACAGTTTGTTAAAGGTTTATGTTTGTCTAATTTATAATAAGGTTATTAGACATAGGTAGTTAGAGTTGTCATATGCTATGACGGTTTAGTTATGTTTGTTTTTAAGAATGTTGATATGTTGTAGTTTTTTAGTTTGCTGTGAGTATAAGTTGTATGTCTTATGTTTTGAACTATGTCGGAGTAGTTTAAGGGGGAGTGTTAGATAGTAAACTCCTCTGTGTACAGAAAAGCAAAGCTGTCACTTGCTTGTCAGTTTCTCTACGACATGTCCGTGTGTATTCTTACTTATTAAATCCATTTCTATCTTTTCTACATCGTTTACTTTGCTGCCCATAACCCATCAAGAAGAACGGGCAAGAAGCTCCATGGTTGCTTTTTTTTTTTTAAATATTTTTGAGCAGTAAAGAATATGTACGAGATAAAAATGCATTTGTTTTATCGGAATTTCGACTGGTAAACAATAACATCACAGATTCAGCATGTCAGACATTTAACATTGTTTGTACAGCAGTGGAACGCTTCAAAATCTCGATATCATCGGATCGTGACTTGCTCCCGCTCAAGATAAATATTTTAATGGCGTTCTGTTGATCCATTGTTTTGGTAACTGTTCGATTTCAAATTGATAATTATGGATTTGGATTACGTAATGCTAAGGAATTTAAAATTATTTCTAACAAGAAATCTTGAAGTTACTTCTATCACGAAAATGTAAATAGCCTTGACTGAGTTGTTGTTTTCAACTGGTATCTTGATTATATTAGTTAAACAACGGATTTACCGTATCGTTCTTTAGAATAAGTTTCAAATGTAAAAAAAACAAAGATAACCCATTTCTTTATGATCTATATTTTCCTTTCTTTATAATATACAAGGCTTAACAAAAATAGTGTAAAATATTTTAAGGGGTTAACTAATAGGTGATAACGATCACGTTTATGTATAAAATATATGTGTATACACTGTTTGATTTGTCTATGAGAAAGCGAGACAGTACTGGCTTATCGCAGACTTAGTATGTAGTGTTATTTATAAATTTTCAAATATTTTTTTTTTTTTTTTCGGGAACGTGTCATTTATAGCCTACCGATGGACTCCTTAAAATATTTTACACTAGATTATTAAACTTTATATAATTCTAGCTGTTGCCCGCGACTTCGTCCGCGTGGTATTTAACAAAGACAACCGTTGACAACAGCCTGCTCGCCCATTCTGAGCCCGCGGGACGCATTGCAGGTTGTTGCTATCAAACTTAATCAGGCGCTGCGCTGCAACATTGGTTTTAATTTTTTTTCGTGAGATCCTATTTTTTTTCTAAAATAAAAGTAGCCTAAGTTACTCCTTGTTATATCAGCTATCTGCCAGTGAATGTCCCGTCAAAATCGGTCCAGCCATTTCAGAGATTACCCGGAACAAACAGACAGACAGACAGACAGACAGACAGACAGACAGACAGACAGACAGGCAGACGGACAGACAGACAAAAATTTTAAAAAATGTTGTTTCGGTATAGGTAACGTGTATACATCCAAATGCACTTGGTAAAAAGCGGTTATTTTAATATTACAAACAGACACTCCAATTTTATTTATATGTATAGATTCACTGTCGTACGACACTCCGCTTTCAATTGATATGCCCTTCCCGCTAATACCTATGAGCGGTCTCAATAAAATGGCAAATAAAACCTTTCTCCGTCCTTATTCCGTCTACCGAAAGTGCGTAAAAGTTACGATTGATTCATATTTTATTACTGACTGTGCTCGCGAACCGAATACGATAAAATGTTACTGCGTCGACCCCATTGTTTACCATACGAGGGCGTGAAGAATGCCGTTCCTCTGAAAGAGTACATCTGTGTTATGTCAACCATTAATCTTTATGCTGTGCTCTACGCCGCTGACGATATGGGTGATGAATGTTCTTCGGGACCTTTGTGACTTTGTTTTTGTTTTTTAAATGATATCCTATAGTTTCACTCTCCTATGAAGGATAAAAAAAGTCGTTGTTTTCCAGCTCTGTCATACAACAAACCTTGATGTATTGCTTTATTTTCTAAAGTTCTTATTTTGTTCTACTTATTCTATATTAATAAACATTGAAAGATGTATAGTTTGGAGACAAGCAGGTAGACAAAGTCAAATAATCCCGTGCACCAATACATAATTTCATCTAAATGTGGTTCCTCAGTTTAAGTTTCTCGTGATGTTTAGATTGTATATACACAAACTATGTGAGGCATACCTACCGAGTTACTATTCAAAGACACTCACAGAATGTGATGACGGTGCTCGGGTGTTCTAAATTCCATTACTGCGCTGTGTGTTTATCTCAGTAAATACGCTCCACAAGCCCGGGGCGGTGCTGGTGAAGCCAGAGATGCCTTAACCTCACTACGAGAGCTTGTAAAGTTTATTGTACCGTGAATTAGTTAGAATTCAGTTGGAATTCAGTTGGAATTCAGTGATAGGATTTGTTCACTAAAGCTTCGTGTATAAGTGTACAGGTTTGAACATTAATACTAGAAGAAGGTTGTATACCTACATGACTGCATTCAGCTAATTCGTCATATTTTTTTTGTTGAATAACAGGTATACCTACCTCGTGTGTATGTGGCTTTGTTGTAGATAACCATAAAAGTACAGCTATTTAAGAATATCAGAAGCAGAATTAATAGGATCACAAATTCGTATTAAATTCTGTTCTTTAATCAGACTGTCTTTGTCAAATGGGTGTATTAAAATAATTCTATAAGCCTCACAGCCGTGTCGGATCATAAATATTGCGTCTCAGGCGTCTCCGACAGCCTGTGTGGGTACATCGAAGTCAGGGACAATTCCTGGGAGCACGTGTCCTGTACGTGACTGGGAGTAAAGAGGGATGCTGTCGATACACAGACACGTGTATCTTAGTGTACTGGCATTGGCAGATTAGATTGGTACATAATTTTTTTATTAAAGATATTTATTGGATGTTGGGTGGGACAACTTGACACCGCCTTAAGTTGATGACAAATGATTTGTATTTGATCATTGCTGTAATTAATACTGTTTTTCTAGGTTTTAGACCACGCCCTCATCGTTAATCTCGCTTTTATTTCTACCGTTTTTTTAAACGCATTCCGTGGCGATTCTCTTTCAATAATTAGAAATATTTCATTGCAAGAAAAACAAAACCGATATTTAAAAAACAAATGTAAGTCAACTAATATTACTTTACGTAAATTAATGACGGTACCAGACTTGAACCACCCTCATTCGCTTGACTTTCTTCTGCAATTGGAGCATGCCGTACAGCAGGGCTTCTGCCGTCGGTGGACATCCGGGCACGTAAATATCCACCTGTGGACGTAGAAACAACACGGTATTTAAATTGTCCTGAATATATGCACCTGAATACACACATAAACTACTACAACCATCTTGGAAAATAGCTCCTAGTTTTATGTTACCTTAAGATATTTAAAACTTGTAGCCGTGTATGCACCAAACTTGATGTGAATAGATGAAATAAGAAAAGTCGTTTCTGAATGGAATGGGTTGAGATTTGGAGGATCTAGTTGGGTTTTTGTATTGGAATGTATAATTCCTCTAACCTTATTCTAAGTATGAAGACTAAGCTTATCATAACAAAGATATTTTTTTTAAATTAAAATTCTCACCGGTACGATTCTGTCGCATCCTCGCACAGTAGCGTAGGTGTAATGGTAGTATCCGCCGCTGTTGGCGCAGCTGCCCATAGACACCACCCATCTGGGCTCAGGCATCATGTCGTACGTCTTACGCAGGATCGGCGCCATCTTGTTGGTGACCGTCCCGGCGACGATGATCACGTCCGTCTGGCGAGGAGTGCCACGGAACACCATGCCGAAGCGATCCATGTCGTATCTGGGGATTAATAGGACGAGGATGGAAAGGCCAACAGGTGATCTGGAAGCAGGCAGAGTCAAGATATGATATAAGATAGACAATTTGTTATATTATTTGGTTACACAATTCAAAATTCAAAAGTGTGTAAACCGTGACATAAATTAAGCGCTGACCCAGATGTCTAACGCTGGCTCTTGTATAAAGTTTTTAGCTTAAGCAAGCGTGGAAATTGATAAAAACTCCAGCACTTGTGTGTGTTCGAAATTTAATAAGGCTCGCGCAGAATTAAACCGTTGTCAAGGATAATATGCAATTCTCATGAATTCGACATCTGTGCCAACTCAAGATCAATCTCTATGTTAATTATGTCACCAGCATGTTCAACATCGACTAAAGTATGATTCATACACTAATTTCTCTTAGCGGTTCTGCTAAAGCCTCTCGACGTCTTACCTCGGTGCATTGACATTTAAGGGGAAATGTCAACTCCTCACCTTTCGTGCTAACGCCGTGGTATCGAAGAATCGCTGTTCCAACGATTTTATAACAATTGCACCGTTCTCAAGGCGTGAGTCGTGACGCAACTCTTTATTAGCTTGGGCGGTGGGCTTAGATACGGCAATTTCCTAACTAAAAGAAAAGGTTCAAAGGGTATTTGCATTTCATTTCATTAATTTCCTTCAACTTCAAAGTCAAAATGAAATATCTGATTGGAATTTCGACGTTTCCATCGCTAACATGAATTTAAAGAGTCTAATTTCCGCCGTTGAAACGCGGCTGCGCGTGCAGATTAGTTCAGAAGAATCAAGTTCCAATATTATTAAGCTGACATATTTCGGGTTGATTCGCGAAGACAGCTCACACGCTAGGGCAGAAGTAGCGAGCGATCACATCAATTATGCAACAAGTAAACACCAAAGCAGCAGCGCGCGACGACCCCCACCCCGGCTCTGGTTACCTGATAACGATCTCGTATCGGTTACGCGGTTAGGCGAACTCGACGACGTTGGTTTATATGGGTCTATGGTATTTCGCGAATATAAGGTAGTGCTATGAATGTGTGAATGGATACAGAGCTAGGAAAATATCAAAGTGAAGATACATGGATTGTATTACAAGTGATGTGGACGAGGATGGGATGGATGCGAGAGAATGACCGAAAGGGTAATGAATGGAAGGCCAAGATATATTGCGTCGATCCCAGATCATGGGAAAGGATGAGGAGGGTGTTGATAATTATTTTTATATTATCGCCAGACGAATACACTCAAGTATACGGTCCCACACTAAGCAACACTTTTATTATGGGTACCGTACAATGGACTAAGGGCGAACTCAGTCTATAATACTTAATTAATGACTTGGGTACACACATTCGTGCTCATCACACAAAGATTGTCCCTACCAGGATTCGAATCCTAAACCCTCGGCACAGAGGGTCAACAAACTGCGCTAATCCGTCGTCCTATGCGGTAGTGTAGTTAATAAAAAACAACCAGCGTGTTTGTGGCTACTGTCTTAAAAATACAATGACTCGTAATAACTAATGTTTAGTGTACACTCGGGCTGGCCACATCGCGTCATTTTGTTTGTGACTGTGATAATACACTTTAAGTAGTGGAAAAAAAAACATGAATTCGCTTGTAGCGATCTCTCAATGCATTACCGTGTATGGTCAGATGGTTTGGAAATCATGTGCCGGATCTATTATGAAATGTTGGTGTTAGGTCTTGGTGATAGTATATTTTATTGTCTTTAAAGATTATACCTGGGTGCAGCATAATGCATCATCTCCAGAGCGCAGCAAGCGAGACCGAAGGTCAGAGGCCATATAGAGTTCTTCCTCCCCCAATTGAGGATGTCATCAGCGCGGGCCACCACCCACTCTACTGTAGACTGAAACCGTTGGGAAATATAAATTATATGGTCAACTTTAAGTTATTGTTCTTAGAGTTCCAATTCAATTAACGGATTTTAATGATTTTTTTTTTTGGCTTGTGATAAATGAACCTTACACTGAGTTCAACTGATGTGTATATATCGAATGTGGAACAACGTTCCTGAAATAAATAAAATGATCACCCCGAAAATAATAATTTAATCAACACGGTGTCTCCGCTGCAACATTGATTAAACGCACAAAGCGATGCGTAATCCGGAATGAGTAACCGGCGTCCTGTGACGTAGGAGATTCCTGAGTGATTTGTGGCCGGGCACGGGTTTAGGGGATTACCGATTATTTACAGTGAGTTTCGGTTTAAGCTCGCCGCTAGGTTAACACAAACTTTGGTTTTATCACGCTGCGAGAGGAAAGATCCCAGATGGTTTTAATAATGTTGTACAAATAATATTCAATGTTTACGTAGACGAGGGTATAGAAGGCAATTTAGTTTTATCAGTGCTCAGATTTTCATTTGTTTAGTATGCCCGCTTTAGATAATTTTATACCTATAATGTTGGTGGTGTATCGATGGAATCTTAACTCATTAATGTAAAAGCATTATATAGGCAAATACTCTATTTGTGTTTCAGACTGCTCATTTGCTGCTATGACGCATAGCGTCCTCTCATCATTATGGATGTTGCCCTGTACAAAGTCCTATAGTCTGCTTATAAAAAGAAGAAAATCTTCTATACATAATAGGAATTGCCCTTCGAAACAAGTTATATTCTTTCATGCAGATAAGAACATTTTTCTTAGAAATCTTGATTATAAGTTCGGACACGGATTTGAAGAGCCCGGCGAGGGAGATTAAGAGTTGGACTATCTCGTCCCTTGTAGGAAAACCGAAACTTTTTATTTTGCAATGTTTTCGTGGAATGAAATAAAGTTTTGAAGTAGAAGTTTTACTCTCTGCTTCAATACTTATAACATTATGTCTGGGGACTAAACTCGATCCCTAGGGTTCGACTGAATAATCAACCCTCAGGGATTCAAGTCAGGAACCAAACTCCGTACAGCCAGGGTATACATTTTCTTAAAAAAATATTTTGAAACACGTTGTTGCTCGGAATATATAAATCTGTAAAGAGAATGATTAACTAGGGACTATTGGGCGGAGTCCTAGTAACCTTGAACGGGCCATCAAACAGTAATAATTTAGAGGCGAATCCTCCCACCAAGGTCCCCCTGCCCGATTATGTTGCGCCCCAGAGTTTTTCAGCCGTGTTCCCTGCGTCCCGAAAACGCTCAATCTCGTTACGTAATTTAAACTGATTTGGGGGCCATCGTATCGTGAATTTTTATGAGCCTCAGACTGGATGACCTACTTTTTGGTGAATACATGTGTGTAGTAAATGATTCTGTAGGTAATCCGGCATTTTAGGTAAAATATATAGACTCCGAATGACAACCTTTGTGAAGTACTCGAGGACCCGCCTGTCATCATTTTGATATTTGCTGGTCTCAGATAATAGACGTCAGGTGAGAGCCCATTTTAAATCGGTAAAGGCTAGCTTGAATCAATTTACAGTGGCATTACAAAACGTTTTCATAAGTCTTTGATAATACCATTGAAATTGGAAGAATAGTTTGATAAATTTGGGGCTAGAACTAATGCCGGTGGCAACACAGTGATCCTTGTCATATAGTTCTGGATTCCGATTATCGACCTATCTCAGCACATCCCATTATCCTAGAAGTTTTAATAGCCGGATCCCGACGGGATATTTTGGCTTGTCCTTGTTATTCCGTATTCATTAGTTTATTATTGTTATTTATATGATAATACATAGAAATATGTCGGTTATAATTACACTGCATCTATTGGTTTCAATAATATCATCTTAATATCTAAATCAGGCACTGAACTCCGAACATGTAGCTCATAAACACACATGCTCTCGTACTGATACATTTTCGCCGCCCAGTCTCTACGAGCCCAATTTACCAGGGAATTTATGTACCAGGTTCAAGTAAGTTATTATGTGTTCAAGATAATTTTAGCTTGTGGGTACCTATGTAGGTAATTTCTCATTGTTTATGGCGAAAACATAAATGGGTTCGTATGGCAGGCTATAAATTCTTTATTCTAGCTTTTTGTTATACGCAAACGAAATAACATACTACATCAAAAACATATATAGTCGCGGAATAGAAGGAATGTCGCGGACAGAATATAAAATTTTTCCTCCAAATTTATAGACGTTTTATACTTTATCAAACGTCACATAGTACTGCGCGAAGCAAAACTCTTGTGGGCAATACTATATGACGCTTGATAAAGTTATAGAACGTATATACATTTGAGGGATAATATTTGTTTATGTTATATTTCAATTCTAAATATTTGAGCTCATTAAATCCCGGGCTAATTAAAGTAAAGTGTTAGAACAGCGAAACGTAAAATTATATTTCTTGCTTGCGAAAACCCGAGTATATATCCCTTTAGATCTCTTTCCATATTATGTACAGATAATGTAATCATGTAAAACATCAAAAGATGAATGTGAATATAATTACCGACGGCCAATTACACCTAATTACGCAAATAATTTTCTCATTAGACTTTATTCAACGGGGACAGATTAGAACAGCGCCAGCTACAGTGTGAATTTTATTAAAACGATTAATGCGAATGAATAATTAGAAGTAAGTACATACGTTTGACCTTTTGATACTTAAAATAAAAACGTGCAGATCTAAGATTGATCCTGATTAACTCTTTTCTAGACAGTATTGTTCATGCATCAATAATAATTAAATTAATGAAAGACCTTCAAGATAAAGTGTTTTGAAGCCATTGAAATTTAACTAACTGAGAATTTATTGCGTTTTTTTTAAATTCTCGGTTTGGTATATTTGTTACTTATAGGCCTGGTGATCAAATTAAGAATGTGAACTTTAAGCATAGGGATAACCACACAAAATGCAGTAATTAGTACAAAAAAATCTTTATTAACGCCAAAATACTGTAATCCAAATCTTTTACCTGTCCGGGGGAATGAAACGGCGAATACTTTCTCGTCTCTCCCTCCTTAAAGAGTCTGTTTCCACGAGGTGGTACCGGGGGGATCTTGCGTGCTTTGCTGGATTTCACACTTGCGTGGCGTTTTGCCTCCCTGAGGACGGGTGCGTTGACCGGCGGCGTAGCGTTTGCTTGTAGGTACAAAGCTCGGTCGCGTCTGGTGACTTCATCTTTGCTCGGTACGGCCAGGTTCTTGTAAGTTCTCGGTTGATTTCTAGAAAAAGATAGTACAGAGGCTGTTTTATAATCGTATATCGTATAGTATAAAAGAAAGTCTCCGGTGCAAGTCGTAAAATGAACGGATTTAACTTCATCATTCATTTCACTAATATGCTGGTATAGTTTAGGGAAAAAACTACGTATATGTAAAGGGAAATAATGCTTATAAAATAATTAATATTATATTCTGCTTTATACTCATCAAGCTTTACAATCAATTATGGTGTTTCATAGTATGTCTAATTAGTATGTCAGGATTAAAGCATCAACGCTATATACAATTCTATTACATAGCCAGCTGTGATGCAATCAAAAGCCTGATTAAACACGTTATTAACGGTTTGTTAGTTCAATTGAAATTAATCGGTGTTACATTAGTTATCGTATCTCTGCCCAAGTGGTAATGAAGGTCGGTGTATTTTGAGGAAGGCTACATGTTAATTTGCACGTAGAAGACTGTGATTGTTTTCTTAAGTTTGGTGAAGTGACGGGCAAATAAGTTGCACTAAAATCTCAGCGTATGCCTATTTATATGATTTAAGCAGTATAAGGAAATACGTTAAAAGGTAAGTTTAGCTAGGATCCCTTTTCGTTGTGTCAACCATCTAACGATAACTTATCTTATTTGACAAACTAGTAATTTTGACCTTAGACTCACACACATCAAACGAAATTGTGAATGAACTTCGAGCAGGACGGAGACCTCGTAGGACAATATGTATCATAAATTAATTAATTTATGATAGTCTTACAAGATTTGGCACCAACAAATATTCGATGCGTACCCGGTTTTTGGTGCAAGACTTAACTGCTATACGTGTGCGTACGTACGTCCATGAAGCATAAACATATAACTCTGGATATCATTACCTGCAAATAATACCCTTGAAAACATATTCAGATGCTCGAAACATTGCTTTGCCGGTTCCACGCACTGATTATAGGATTTGATAGTCCACCGGCGTGACTTAGACAGCTTGTCTTATATGAAACTGACAGCTCAGTATCGGTTGGGTATTCAAAACAGGGATTTGTAAAAAGGTTTTATTGTGTACAGCTAATAAAACTGTTTGAAGCAGTTGAATATGGATGTTTTATTTATAGGTCGATATTTTATTTTACCTAACAAAGAGTTTGAGTAAAGTGTGTGGAGCACTGCGCCGCTCCTCTGTTTATTCTTCGGGGTTAATTCCTTTACGGTACCCTTACCTTACCTTCAGGGATAATAGGGGAAAAGTTGCTAAGGTACCCATGCGTTAACTTGAAACTCAACTGTTATGGTTAAACAGCATGACCGGTTACAAATGGAAAAGAACCCTAGAGAAGCTTTTATGACAAACTCAAATCCAAAGACTATTACTATAAAACGAGATTAATGCCATTTACTTAAAATGGGAGTATCGCATAGTCTGCAGCACCACGCAATTACCCCAGTAATGAACCTGATTGAAGGGGCTTTCGTATGACGTGTCGGCGTCGCGAACTGGGCCAGCCGTGTGTGGCAAACTAATTGATTCATTAGAAAAAATAGCGCGGTCTTGCTAATATCGACGATTCGCTCCGGGCAGCTTGACGCTATTCAGACACCTTTGTTTAGTCTGTAACGATGAAAATAGGGTTGAATATAGATAAAATATATGGCGAACTGCGTACGTCTATCAATATGCATCATCCTTTTATGATTGCAGAGTGTGCCTTATCCTATTATGAATAATGTGCTCCTTACATAGCTTCAGTAAATTGGAACGAAACAAATTTTAACTTTATCCTTTTTTTCATCTTCAACTGTTTGCCAGTAAATAATGTTTGTTTTATTATATTCTCTTATGAAATCTCGGACAAAGTTTAAGAGGCGCTCATAATAACGCGATAGATAAAGCGGCGCTTTTTTATCCGTAAAATATACAAAGGAAAAGTTAGCATCAAATTATGACGTCCAGCATCTCCGTAGAAATAAACTGCATGGTTAATTTTGTTTCTCAAAGACCGACTCAGAATTTCTTCAGACATCCTATTATTTTGTTGTACTGAAATGTGGTTTAGGCATTCAAAATATCTACATTAAAATGATATTGCTAAGTTATAATACACTGCTACACAAAACTCTTGTTGGACTGAATCTGGCCAGGGAAAAGTTGTTTAACAAAAAAGTTTTCCCCTTGTGTTCGATCCATTCCAGGTTGTAATCCTTTTGTATGCCATGGGTTCATTGCTACCGGTTTGTGCCAATTTAAGGGCACAATGAAAAACTTTTCTTTAGTAGAAAACAGGCTTTGATTAATGCCTTGTACTTTTTATGACTTAACTTTCCTGTTGAATATTCGTGTTTCATTGCTGTTTTCTGATATTTATAAAGGTGGATGATTTATTTAAAAAATATTTCCTCCTTGTCTCATGTAGTTTACATCGTATTTAAGCTATAATTAATAAACTATACCGTTAACTTTTATTGCAAAATGTTCACGGATCTCAACTATTTTTGTAACAGTTCCATTATCTATGTATGCATTTCATGTCCAAAAATGCGTTTTTAGAAGACGTACCAGTATGATAATAAATTTTTTATAGTTTTTCCTGAACCCCCAAGTACGCTTGCATCATGAGTAAAATAACGTCATTACTGACCGTCAATACACCAACATTAACGTCAATAAAGGGTAATATGAGAAGGTGGCAATCGAGTACTCAAACCGTAACTTTTACATTTATCACCAGAAATTGTTTAAATCACTCGGCCTCAAAAGTATATCCCAAAGGAACTCACAAATCTCTCAGACTTTTATGTGTTCGTTTAATTACAGAAGCGTTTGATAAGCGCGTCGCCGTCACGACAGCATCGCTGGGTTAGTCGCGGCTTAACCTGATTTATTGCGACCGATAACCGGCAGACACCATAATTTACTTGGATCACGTCTTTACGTTTGCAATCGGAGACAACGAGTCGAGTTAATGGTCGATGGTTTTGTATGTATTGTTAACTCTGTGGCTTTTGGCATTGCATGGCATATATGACTTCGAATTAGTGCTTGATTGGACTTTGGGCAAAAAAAATACGGGTGTTTCACGTACCGTAACATAGACCTATTGAAACATAAGTTAAACAACTGTTTTGCCACATATTATGCCATATCGATTTGTTGGGACGCTGCTAGATCACCTGGTCTAAAAATAAGTGCGCCTTGGTGAAAGGTAACCAATGATCCAGTTTCGAGCACATCTGGCGCCGGTGTCCATAAACCGCCGGACACGACGGTTCCGGCCGACTTTCTCCTATCCCTGGACGTGAAATGATGCGGGCACATAGGGTTGTACGGAGACAGTTATTCCGGCGTAGCTTGTCAATTTCCAATTTCTCGAAAGTAGGTCGTCGAATAAAGTGGTATTTCTGTCCTTTCTTTATTGAAGGAGATGTTTCCGATGCAACGGCAAAAGGCTACGGTTCCGTGTTCACGTCTAAAAAGCAAGAGTATATTAATGTGCTTGTTATATTTTATGGGCAACCCTATGTATAGCCACTATTCTACATAGCCGTCTTTAATCGGGTACAGTGACCTGACGATTAGCTATGTATGGTCGCACGTTCATTAAATTTGCACTCCCGGGATCCCGCCTCCGTATTGCCAGACTTAATACAAACGAAGGACTATTCGGACAAAAGGGACCGTATAAAAGTTGTGCTATAATGTTTAGGTTGGTTGAGAATATTGTCATTTCAGTTATTGAACTGCGACACTGAATTTTCTTCATGCACTTCAGATGTTTTATTTCATACGTAGTGCATGCTTGTTATAATTAAGTATAACAATGTTCAGTTGTTTTCTTTAAGTCCTATCTGAAATACATTTTGTTTTGGTACTCATTGTGATTGTTATGCGGTTTGGCAGAAGTCGTTTATTCCGGCGTTAACCGGGTCGTTGTCGCGATTAAGCCAAAGAATAACACGACAATTATATTACCGAATGCATTACACATATATGTTAAATTACGTGGCACAAATTTCTGACTCACTCACAACACTTTCTGGCGATAAGTATTGTTGGTAGGTACAACCCTAAGCTCTGGAATAATTATATTCTCTACCGAAAAAGAGTCAGGCAGGTCATCACAGGGGGATGTCTTCATCAAACCGTTGATTATTATGTCCCAAAAAAAACAATATTTTTACCACAAAATCGACACCCTGGAAACTTCCAAAGTATTTTTTTGCTGTAATTTAACAAAGTGCATTTGCTATGGAAGTCGAACAAAGAATTAAAGTAATGCTTTTCACTTTATCCCGTCTGAATTGACAGCGAAATATATTGGAGCTCTTAATAAAACGTTCGCCTTGGCCACGGCTTGGGAATAAATTGTCGCATTTGTTCAGAGCGCTACGAAATAAATAAATGGAACCAGATAACCGATCATGGTGGCTTTTATACGAAAATTCAAAACGAAAAGTTTTATTTTATCGCTTTTGAAATGTTTAAATATGTTTGCGAAGATGTTAAAGTAATTGTTATGGGACAATGAAATATCCATTCGGTAACTCTTTCGGCTTAATTTCTTTGGCGAAATAAATTAGGTATAAGCCCTTTAGGTACATTTTCTTCTAGATAGAGATTTTCTGATGCCCGATACAGAGACTTTATGTGTATCCTCGAATTGTTTCATTATTTCTATTACAATATTCGCGACTCCCATGACAACCGGCACGTAAGCAATCATCTCGCAACTTCCCGTGAAGCGTACCGAGAGCTATATCCAGTATTAACACATTTGTAAAATATTTTTTTTTTATGAAATATTTTATTTTTCGTATCGTCTGTTCCTACAGCAATGTATGCCAAGGGAATATGATATGAAATTACTACAGAGTTTGTAGGCAAAATATATTTTTTTTTTGGAATTACTCCACTGTTATCTAATGAGGCAAATTAGGTCACATGGTAGAGGTGGTCCAACGTAGGGGCATAAGAAATAATTTGTACCTACCTACCTAATGTAAAAGCTTTTCAGTGGTATTCATATTAACGTACATTATATTGTCTTTCCAGGCTATGTACATTGCGGATAACACGTCTGCGCGTGTGCGGCGCGCTCGGCGAGGCGGGCGGCGGCGCGGCGAGCGGAGCGGGCGCGGGAGCGGTGATCCTGGCCGCGCGCATGCACAGCAGCAAGCGCACGCTTCGCTCCAACGACATCGCAGTCCCGCCGCTCGACGTCGAGCTCGACCTCTGCTTCTCGCTCCAGTACCCGCACTTCGTCAAGCGGGATGGCAACAGGTTAGTTGTGATGACGACATCGCCGGTGGAGTAAGATCGGAAGCGGTCGAGTACTTGCCTCTCGTAGTAGGGCTTGAGTCGAGTTACGTCCTGCCCACACCACAGATTTCATAAATAAGAATGATAGTGATGGGATTAGATGACTTAACGATAACATTAGGGAGTTCCTGCTTGGCCCACTAGGCTATTGTACAATCCTTCCAGTTTCACGTAGGAGGGGATAAAGTAGTACGTTTCAATCATAGTTTGTTCAATACTCGGGTGTTATACGTTCAGGCTGACGTCAGTCTGGCTAAACTGATGTGAGACTGACTGTCTAACCCAGCCTTTCCCAAAGTGGGCGATAACGCCCCCTTGTGGGCGCTGCAGGCCTAAAGGTGAAAATATGGGGGCGCTAGATTTAATTCATTCTCTAAGTGCAGTAGACAAAATAAGATTGGGAACCCCTGGTCTAACCCACTGAGACTGACTGACTGAATCCCCAGACATACAAGATGGTAACTATTTGGTACACGATTGAAATAATAAATCCAAATTTATATAAACATCGTTTTTAGTTAATAAAAATATTTGTTAACTGGTTATTGAGACATTAAACTGCTTTACAAAAATATAATTTTGTATCTGTTTACAGTTTCATTTATTGCGGCCGCTGTAAAGAAAGCGAAAGAGTTAGCATAATTTATGTTTTAAGGCCAAGGTCAGACGCTGCTATTAATATACTAGTCAAACTAGCTATTCCTCGTGTGGAGTCGCGTGCTGTGAAACGATCCTACACAGTTAAACCTATGTCACGCGTGCCATTTGGACCCATGACTGACACATGATCTAGTGGCATCCATGACGGATTAACAGATAGTAAGGGCTTATCGAAAGATTATACGTAGGTACTGCGCGGCTGCCTGGTTTCTCGTACTTATAGGTAGTTCCTGAAGTAATACAACGAGCTTGCTGGAATTCAAACTAACTTTATTCGGTCTCCATTGAATGAAATACACCTATGAATATGATTGACGACCTGATTAGCGCAATGGTAGTGATTCTGATTTCTGCACCGAGGGTCCTGGGTTCGAATCTAATAGTTTTAATAGGTGGATTAATGCAAATAAAAACCCCGGAATACATAAGCAACGATCGTTATATTGAATAAGAAAAGAATATATGAGACGTATATAAAGACCAGAGAGTAAGAGCACAGACAATACAAATCACACTATAGTGATGTGTTACTAATTACTAAAATAGGGTTGCATTCCCATTTTATCAGAATCCTGGTAGGGACACAAGCTTTGTGTGATGAGCACGGATGTTTGTACCCGAGTCATGGATGGTTAATATGTATATAAGTATTATATACTGTGTTTGCCCTCAGTCCATTGTACGGTACCCATAACACAAGCGTTAAGCTTAAAGTGGGACCGTATAGTTGGTGTGTTCGTATGGCGATATTTATTTATTTAAATACATTTGATTGAATGAGTTGAACGAATAAGTAATGAAATGAATTCATGCTTACATTTAACAGTATTCTTCAGTAGGAATATATGACGTATATCTGTGCACACATTACAGTTCCTGTCTATTTATTTGACCGTCAGATCCTACCAGATGTCTCAGAATTACTATGAAACATGAAACTGTTTCCAATAAAAAAAAGTCCATAAAATATTACCTTTTTATTTTTATTCGTGGCCTTTTTACTACATATTCGTGCACTCAAACTAAACGGGATAAACATTCCAAACAATAAAAGCGGCCATAAAACTATACTGAGATCGGCGCTGGCGATTCCGGAGTTGTACAGTCAATGTCAATAAACTGTAAACACTTGCCGTCTTGCCCTTTGTGAGTCTTTACAAAGGGTTTTACTATAATATATAGCAACTAAATTTGTATTCAGCTTCGTCCACGTTAAATTGTGTGTCTGTGCGTGTGTGTGTATCAATTGCAGTCTTGGATCCAGAACTCAAATGCAATAACGCCTGTTAGTTCTTTGGCGATAATTATCAACATCGATTCCAAAGTTATGGAAGTTCAAATCCATTCACAAAGGCATTAAAGAAGATTTGTCAGCAGAAACGTGATTTGTAATGTAATTTTAAATAGTTTTAAAACCTTTTATGATTTTTAGCGGTTTTTAACCGACTTCAAAAATAGGAGGAGGTTCAGAATTCGATGGTGTTTGTCTATGTTTTTATTATCACGCACTTGACTGTACACTACACACTTCGCTACGCTAAACGTATTAAAGTTTACGACCGGATTAACACTTTGAATTGTAGATATGTTTATACCTACAAATGTTTATCGCTAAGGATAATGTTCGGTTTTCAATCGTGATGCTAGTATATTTGATTGAATATCAGATATACCCATACATCTATGAAAAGTTGCCCGTGTATAATGTAATGTATAAATCAGATTCTATTACAATGTGTTTTTTTCTTTCTGTCGTTTTTTTCTAGACAAAATAATGGGTATTTTGTCACCCTTATGACTGTCAGTGCCCTTCATGAGGTCCTTCCCTTCCCGAGGAGCTTCCTTTGAAGATGCTAAAAAATATGAACTAAAAGATCCGATGAAGAAAATTAAGTAAAAATAGTCTCAAAGGCAATTTAATCTTTTGTTTACTATTTAAAAATTTGCTAAGCGATTGGATTGCTTCTAATTTTAGCTCTCAAAACCAAATTTGGAGTCCAAAGCTCTCGCAAGAAAAGCCATCATCATATATTACATGATTGGTGCATGTTACAGATTGCAGATAATGCTGCAGCGCCGCAAGAAGTACAAGAACCGCACCATACTTGGATACAAGACTCTCGCCGAGGGTGTCATCCGAATGGACCAGGTAAGAATATGCCAGCATATCCTTTTATCATTGCAGAAACTGCGTGTGAATATGTGAGTGACGATACACTAACGCTCTACCAAGACTTCGAACGCCGCCCGGAAACTTCCTACGGAATTTCTTGGGTCTACGAAAAGAGCGGAGATATGTTTTTCTGTATTGTTTTTAATCCATCTGCACAGCTTCCATATCATGTACCTAGTAAATACGGTATTTAAGATATCTCTAGTATACGCGCGTAACAATTTATCAATGCCTCCCCCCCCCCCCTCCGCACCCGCACGGGCCGGTCTTCAGGATGCGCACGCTAAATACCTATCGGGTGACTGTGCTGCATAGATAACTCTAAAATTAACTGTTTAATTGCGACAGCCGACTCATTATCAAGGCCCCGGGACATTTGCGCGTCCAATTACTGACTCATCCTTAACTTGAACGTTTAACCGAAAGAATAAGTTTTCTTATTGGCCTGTTTTCGTATAATATTTATGTCTGCTGGAAGTATACAGGCCTATATTGTTACTGATTAGAGCATTCATTAGGCGGTGCTGTGTGTGGTTGAATGACCGATAAGGCAATGACGTACTTCTTACTGCAAATACCTATATCTAACCAGGTTTTGAAACGTATCTCTCCACAAGGTGCTGCAAAGGTCGATGGACATGGAGCTCGAGCTGACAGGTGTGGGCGGCAAGTTGGGTGCCGCCGCCGGCCAGCCGGTAGCCAAGCTCACCATCACCGGTCTCGCGTCCACGCCGGTGGACCATGACACCAAGAACAACAACACTTTGCTCATCACAGGTACGCATTGAAGGTACAGGAACAGGTACAGTGTCTACAACTCTTCGACGACGTGGAAATTTTTTGATGCTTATTTCCAAGTGCTTCTTTCCATGCCATTTAATTTCCCCATATTAATGGAACATAAAGCCTCAGCCTCGAATTTAGTGGGTAGCGGGGCGGCGGCGCGGAAGCGGAGCTCGTTGGCCGCCCCGCGCCGCTGCCACGCCGTTGTTTTCGAGAACCGGTCCATTTGGATTTTACGCATAAGATCCTGCCGCTCCCGCGCCCCCGCCGCCGCCGCCCCGCTGCCCGCTAAATTCGAGGCTGTGGGCTTAGAGATGTAGCCTAAATCCTTGATGGGCCATTAATAGGGTTTTCAATAAGCCATATGGCTTAGTGCATGTTGACGGACGTCACCACAGCTTCATTCATTATTTCAGGTTACACCAAGATTAACAAGTAATTTACATTTTAAATGTGGCATGTCTCGTTAGCAAATTTATGGCATTCCCATTCTATCGGTACGATTCGTCGACGAGCTCGATGTTCAGTGATCACTACATACGTATTCTCATTATTATAGAACGTGGCTACTCAGACGAGGAGGAGGAAGGAGAATTCAGTTCTGTGGAGGAGGCCGAAGAGATGACGTATGGTGCGCCCGCGAGGCGGCGAGCGCACAGGCAGCTCGCGTTCAACAAGACCGATCTCTCTTACACCAAGGTAATTGGTTATTTGGAGCTTAGAGGCTGTACCGTCCGCCGTGTCTCCTGATTAATCTTCCTTCGAGCTAAAAATTGATTAAGAATTCTGTAGGGTGATGACCACAAAATGTTGTTAAAGTAATTTTGACTTTTTTTTTCTAATTAAGGATGATTTTAGGGTCAGACGAGGCCTTAGGATGTTATAGATTTTTTTTATCGAAGTTACGTTATGCATGTTTGAAATCATACAATGCTTTTGGCTTCTGCTTCAGAAAGCTTATAAATATTATATAATTACTATAAGTAAATACTGAATAAGTTTATTTTTATATCAGCCGTAAATGTAATAGGCGCTAGTTAGTTATATTTATCTATATTTTATTTTGTATTCAAAGCCGTGTCTGTACATTAAATATTTTAAGAATAAAGTCTACGTTGTATTAGCTTATGTTTGGAGTCAACAACTTAGTGGTGGTGGCAGGATAGCCGAAAGACTACACTAATGAAGACGCGAGCACAGCTAGTCAAAAGTATTTTTTTATTTACGTATATAACAGCCTTTAGCATCAAGCTTTATACCGTAACATAGGCGTTGCATTGCACCCAGCTGTCCCGATCTCGCGACTTGAGCTTCATGGAGCGCGAGCGAAAGAGACAGAGCTATATGCACTGTAAGGCGAACGACAGGGACAGCGACAGCGAGCTGGAGAGCGCCGCCGCTAAGCGCAAGGGTAGTCGCGGGAAGCTCGCGGTGAGCCCGCAACGGATGCATGTAGGGTGAATGATAGTGGCATTTGTTGTGGGGTTGATATAACAGTTGCTATAAACAGCACTATTGCTTCGAATTAAGAAAATTACGAGGTAATCAGGCAGTGGTGTAGCATGGGAGGGTACGGGCGGCACTTTGCCGGGGGCGGCATTTCACAGATGGCGGTTAGAAAAAAAATATGTAAAAAATATGTATGAAAAGAAAAATTTAAGTAAATAAAAAATCTCAGTTTTTTTCCTCATTTTTTTTGCTATGCACCAATTTTTTTATAATGAATAGCAAAAATAAGAGGGCGGCAAATTTTAAATCCGCACCAGGTGCTAATGATCTTTGCTACGCCACTGCAATCAGGACTGAACATAATAATACAATAACCGTAATTCATACAGTAGATTTGGTTTGTAATTTTAAAATCGAAGTTTGCGAAGGCGTGTCGACGGTAAAGTCTCACAACCATATAAGAGACACTTGTCTAATAGAATAAAGAATAAAAATGGCGTAATATACACTCAACTTTAAAGCAATAGTGGTGTTTAGCGTCAATCAATTCGTGTCTCTGTCAATTTTGCATGATTTACAATCCCCTCGATGATGATTTTGAATTATTCTTCTTTTGTGGTGTTATATTTTCCATCAGATACTACTACTTTCTATCTACCTGCATATAATGATAACTATAAAAAACAGCTATATGAGATCTAGCTTTCTAATAACAGCCGTGGACAATGCTATACCCACTTAATTTCTAATCTCTTAGCTTAGTTCACTTTTGCAATCTGTGGTGCATGTATTGTGTAGGTATTGAGCGTTTGCATTTTCTATGATTGTCATAGCACCAGAATTGCTATTGAATTGTAATTAGTCGTACTGCGTTTTTAGTGTTTTAGTATTGTCCTTTGTTTACTAATCTTGCACATAGGTACATGCAGTATCTGTAGAAATCGTTTGCAGACATGATAGCGGTGTACAAATATTTAAACAAATTAGTTTTAAAATAAATTATTGAGCGTCGCTAGCGTTGAAACAAATTCTTGAAACAACAAATTCATCAGATTACCCTTAGTCTTCGATCAAAACACAATCAACTTTCGACTGTTTATCGTACCTGTATGTAGTACTAATGAATCACGTTCGTCCTCCCTCGCACATTGTGTCTCAGTGTTTGGTAGTTATCTCGACTAGCTTGAGATTAGATTATCTTTGCATATTGTAACCAGTTCCTATTGTTCAGTAGTGTTTCACACCCCATGGAGGTAAACGATGTTTGATTTTATATTTTTTTTTTGTCTGCATTTGTTTAAATCTCATTTTACTTAATTCAATTATATATAATTATATAACTGATTGTTTTTTTTTTATCTTTGGTTACTGTTAATTAAAAACGGTGCATTTATAAAATATTGTAAACAGAATTCACTCTGATAAGTACCTAATGTAAAAGATACAATGGAGACTTTATCGCTATGTTTATTTACGTGTTTACTTACGTTCGTGATCGCCAAACTACGAAGACGTCATGAAATAATCAGATTGTTATTAATGATGACTCTGAAGCTAACATTCCTGAAAATGTCATTATTAACAATTTTCAACCGTGAACACAAATAATATCCAATAATTATAGTCACTGTTAACTGTTGAATGTTATTCAAGTTGCACTTCATGTTACAGCAACGCAATCTGAAGCAGAAGTTCGCCGCACTGCTGCGGCGTTTCCGAATGCCCGAGGAGCTTTCAGAGCGCGGCACCACGCGCGACACCCACCATGCACAGCACGACATTGATGAACTCTTCCAGGTACCGAAAGACAATATTCTATGCAGCTATATGATTTTAAGAATATCAATAATAGTGTTGGACTTAGTAGTGATCCTTGGGGAACACCTATTAAAAAAATTTGTGATCTTGCTACATACATTTCAAACACGGTGAATTGGAGTTTTTCCATTTATGAATTTATGTATCCTTATAGAGAACATTCATTGAACTATTATTGCACGTATTTTACCATATATAATGTTTGATCAATCATATCAAAAGCTTTTCTTTGTTCCGTCGTAAGTACTCGAATGTGGTTTTAATCATTTTTTCTCATAGGAACTTGAGTCGTTATCGTGCGGTGAGGGCGAAGACTCGGGTCCGGACCAAATGGACACGATCAGTATCGGCTCCACGCCCAAGCCCTCCTTGAGACCCTTCTTCAGCAGCTCTAGGAGTCTCGCGAATCAGGAGCATCACAGGCATTCCAATGGTATGTATTTACCAAATGTTGTTACTCCATTGTGTTGTTTAACAAATGTGAATATTACAAGTTGTGTGGAGTTTGGTCTTGGGTCATTTGTCCATCGTCTCATTATTAATTTACAAATTGTAACATTATTTTAGTTAACGTGTGTCATTTGCAATTGTTACTAAATGTTTCAATGTATTGGCCGAAAGCTAGAGTACTTACAATGAACTGGACCTTCAGGCACATTTATATTATCTACTACAGCCTTTCCCAAAGTGGGCGATAACGCCCCCTTGTGGGCGCTGCAGGCCTAAAGGGGGGCTGTAAGAGACCCAGAACTAAAATGGGGGCGTTGTGTAGAGGCTTACTATAATTAATTTAATTTGAAGTTATAGTGGTTTTTAAGTAGGTGAAAAAACGGGGGCGCTAAAAATAATTCATTCTCAAAGTGGGCAGTAGACGAAATAAGTTTGGGAGCCCCTGCATCACAATAGAAAGCATTTTATTATTCTGTTTTTTTTTATTGATGATAGACTTGCGTGTGACCACTTTCTCAGCTGATGTTGATCGAGGATTAATTACTTTGTTTCTATTAGGCCAGACGCTACACAGATCAATACTTAGTACAACATTTATACAACGAATATTCAAACATATTTAATGAAACCGTATGAGTAATTGCCTGAGCATCGGACAGCATACACTCAAGGGACAGTGCATTGTGTGATGTGCGCTTCACTTTTGTTTTGCTTGGGGTAGAAGACCTAATTGCTGGCACTGTACCAATTATTTTTTTAGGCACTTAATTTGAGTCCCGTACTATCGGTACGGCTTCGAAAGACACCGAATTACAGATATTAGAAAAACAAAATATTTATCTTTTTAATGTTTTGATTAAAATATGTGATAGTAATTGGAATCTAAGTGCTGATAATTGGGTGCCTCACCCTATAATAAAGTAAAAATATTACGACATTATACATTGTTTTTTTTGTTATGTAACGCTGTGTGCATTAGATTAGTTTATTATTATGCGAGTGTGAGGTGGAATACTGAAGGTGTAAAGGGTACCGTGACCCCAAACACTACATATCTATGTAAACGCTTGTTATGCAATAACGCGTTAAGCTGTCTTCATAGATGTAATTAAATTATTACTTTATTTTAACAAAGATACGGTTGATTTTCGCATATTAATGTTGTGAGAAAAACATGTTATTACAAACTAGTGTTCATATTATTATCAATCAAGGATGCAAAAGCAACTTATTTATCAGAATTATTCTGACAACTTGCGGGTCAAATGAAATCAGTAAACTATAAGCTGCTGTAAAAGCTACATCTTTTAAGTAGCTTATCCACGTCGAGTGAGGCTTTAAATCCAAAATGACGGTTGAACCTTAACGAAGCCATACTATATTAAAATTATTGACACCGAAAATCGTATGCCTAATCTACAACTAACCAATCAGAAATAATAATGAACGTTAACATGTTGTAAATAACGATATCAAAATCACCAGGAGACTCATTACAGTATCCATATAACAAACACGTTACTAAACTAGCCAATGGTATTCCACGTTGCATTCTCGGCATAAAGGTACCGCATGCGCAGTGAGCCGACACGCGAGCGTTGCGTCCGCCGGCGAGCTGAGTGTCGTGCGAGAGCGGCATATCAACACGCTACCGCTCACAGGTACACGCGCCACACGTACGGCGATACGGGAGATTTATTTGTTACATCACGGCACAGGGTGTCATCGTCCACTAATGACTTTGAGGACATTCATGGCTTGCAACAGCCGGGCAACGACACAAATTATGAGTCATTACATTTCTTTTCGGTTGCCGGTCTTAAAGGTTCTTAAGTTTATTCTGGGATCGTTACTAGTTTGCCTTCGCCAGTCCTAAGGCCGCAGTCTCGAATTTAGCGGGCAGCGGGGCGGCGGCGGCGACGACGTGGGAGCAGAGATCGTTGGCCGCCTCGCGCCGCTGTTTTCGAGAACCGGGACATTTGATTTTACGCATAAGATGCTGCCGCTCCCGCGCCGCCGCCGCCGCCGCCGCCGCCCCGCTGCTCGCTAAATTCGAGGCTGAGGCCTTAAGGTTTATTCCGGGATCGTCTAGTTTGCCTTCTCTTCAAATTTCTTTTTTGTTAATGCTACATGGGACCTGACGCACTCCCACCACTGATACTCCTGTAAGCCAAGATTCCCAGCGACCAACGATGACGTCGAGGTTCGACCCTCAGCGAATTCCTGGGAAAAGCTGAATTGTGTTGGAACCGAAAGAAAATTATCCATTTGTTTGCAAGTCACTCAAGTCACTTCTTAGAATCTTAGTCACCTTTTGTGACACCTCGGTTAGAGTTAGGGAATTGCAGTCCTTGTGACATTTAACCTAGATATCTTTAACGGTTACGGTTCTAAGTAGAGACTCATAACATCCAGTCTTATCCGAACCCGAAATCAAACCTCGATTAGGTAGGTGAACGTCGACTTAAATTATCTCATGCCTTCCTACCACCTATTCATCGGCCGAAAGACGTCCACTGCTAGCCATAGGGTGGACTGGAAGGCCTGCCTTACGTCACGTTTTTTGGCTCTTGCATCCACCGGCTTCCTTTGGCGTGGTCAGAGACCAGAGTTCGTCAGGGAAAATGCAATAGCTCAATATCAAATACTCGATGTTGTAGATATTCCATATGGAAATTGTAGATATGCCATACGGAAATTGTTGATTTCCATATGGTAATTGCCCTAACGTAATTCATAAATCTCCTGTGCCTCTTTATGTAGTTTGATTTAAATATTCTGTAAGAAGAATGTTTTTTTTTATTGAGACTGTGTACGGTATGATTATTTATGTGTACCATTTTTTTCTGAACCTTGGCTTGCTCTGACGTAAGCCATGATTGAGATTATTTCTATAAGACTAATCTTTACCTTTTCCCTGGGCCCCAAGTCTGCTAACACAATCGATTCATAATGGAACAGCAACCGCACAGTAACTGTCACTCTTGATAGATATTGTATAGGATATCTGTCAAAAGTGGCAGTTACTATGCGGTTGCTGTTCGATTATGAATCGATTGTGCTAGCGGACTTGGAGCCCTGTTGAAGAATTCAAATACTGTCACAGACTTGATACGCTTGAATGTAGGTAAGGTAGTTTAGTATAATTCTATTGGCGAGCTTCTGTCTGTCCTGTATTGTTTATCACTATCCATTAAGACGCTTCTTATTTTTCATTTCTCACAACATAATCAATCACTATTCTGATTTAGCATGGTTGCATGATTCATTTAAAGCATCTGATATCTATCTACCGACTATAGAAATATTTCGTTTTCCCACTTTCTTAATATTTTTTCTTTTAATTGGTCTGAAAGAAACTCTGACATACTCTACGCATACTCTACGGTAACTTTTAAAATGTATTTGATGTCCACGTTCTAATTGATTAGTTGGGTTTAATGTTTCATATACATGTATGTAATATCAGAGTCGGAAGCGGTCCGCAGTTCGGCTGGCGACGAGCGCGGCAGCGACGGGAACAGTGACGGCGACGTGACGGCCGACCCGCACGTGTCGGGTGCATCCGTGTCCAGCTCGCCACCCAACGAGACAAAGGTACCAATCAATACCAATTTCGGCACTTTATTCATTCTATATACTTTTACACATATCGATCTATCCACAGAGTAGGATTCTCTGTGTGTTGTGCTCTTGACAACGGTATAAATAATGGGATCTAAAGGGAGTGACGTTTCGATTCAAGTGTGGACTATCCAACCATGATTGCGATCCTCAGACATGAGAGACCGACCATCGAGAGAGAGAAAGGGAGTAATAAGTTTGTATCCCAATAATTCGGTGAGGGCGCGGAGTAGATCCATCGAGTTTGGGTTCATTCGATTGGTTTTTACGAGGACTACATTCGTCTATAGTGACTAGGGTCTGATGATCGAATGGAGGTTATAAGAATTCGACGAGGGAATCGAGTAGACCCAACGAGTTTGGGTTCGTTACAACGGTCTTGAAGAGTACTTTGGTAACAAGCAGTCACGTCGGAAGGTTCCTCAAATATTACCAACTGGATATCCCATCGGGAACGTGGCCTGTACTTCTATAGATTTTAAATGACAATATCTCGGGTGCAAACATTCGTACTCACAGTTTGCCCCTAACGGGATTCGAAACGGGGGGCTTTGGCACGGAAGGCAGGGGTACTAACCAACTGAGGCAATTGTGTCAATAATAAATTATTGTCAATAATTAAATATTCGTGGATTCGTCTAGATACCCCTGTCTTCTTTATTTATATCTAAAGGTGTCTAATTGGCATCCAATCTGTTGAGCCGATCGGTAGGGTCGCTACAAATTGACATGCCAATTGATAGGGATCCTGCATATCGGCGAGGTTTTAACCAACAAAGTATCCACAGTACGCCTTCCAAGAGGACAAGCGCGCTCGGCTCTTCCGGAGCGCGACGAGCGGCGGTAACCTGACCCCAGCCGCGGCCGCCGGGCGAAAGAAGAACTCGCTCGCGAGCGGAGCGGAGCGCCCTCTGTCCGCTCACGAGCTGCCCGCGCAGAGCCCCACCACGCTCGAGGTATTATATATAACATAATATAATTTCAGCCCTTTTTAATGTCCCACTGCTGGGCGCGGGCCTCCCGTCAATGCGGGGGGAGTAGGCCATAGTCCACCACGCGGACCCAGTGCGGGTTGGCGGACTTCACACATCTTACGAGGGGTTCTCTCAGACATGCAGGTTTCCTCACGATGTTTTCCTTCACCGTTTAGCAAGTGATAATAAGTAAGATAAGTGTTTAGCAGGAGACGGACCACGACAGAGACTTGTGAACAAGGAGGCCGTTGCTGCAGGAGTGGGGCATTTAATAGTCTATAAAAAAATACCGTGTGATTGCAGCAAGAAATTGGCTCAAATGTTAGGAGTGTGATAATGTTGTTTGGTTGCAGCCGCGGCGCACGTGGGCGGAGCAGGTGTCGCGGCTGGTGGGCGAGGAGGGCGCGGCGCCGGAGTGCGTGGGCGTGTGCGGCGCGGGCGCGGGCGCGGCGGGCGCGGCGGCGGCGCTGCTGGCGCTGGCCGTGCCCGCGCTGCTGGCGCCCGCGCCCGCGCCCGACCCGCGCCCGCTGCTGCACGCGCTCTACTCCAGGCCGCCCAAGCAGTCAGTCACTTGATCTTCTTCTTCTACATTTACCAACTGAAATACTATCTATCTATCTATATATCAGCCGATAGACGTCCACTGCTGGACATAGGCCTCCCCCAACAACTTCCACACATCACGGTCCTCCGCCACTCGCATCCACCGGCTTCCTGCGACGCGTGTGATGTCATCAGTCCACTTTGTGGGATAATTCGTCTTCCGATTCGTGGTCGCCATTCTAGAACCTTTCTGGCAGAAAGTTTCACTGAAATACACTGATATACAATTGATATGAATATGGCAAAATACCAATTTGTGGGTATTTTGCATATGTCAAGTAATTAATAGCGATAACAAATCTTCTTATTTCTTTACGAAATGAAATGCTTAGAAATGTGGCATGATGATATGAAAATGGCGTGTCTGATATCAAATCGATTAATAAATCATGGATGTGACATGAAGGTATGAAATGACGTGCCCTCAGTTACATGTTTACTGTGTTTTATAAATGGCCTCAACCAACAATGTGTTTTTCTATTTCCAACGTCAATTAGAAATACAAAGTATGGGATATTTAATAAAGGCATAATACGTTAACTAGGCCAAGTAACTAGACCTCTAACCCTATCAGTCAAGTGGAGGATACCTCACTTTCAAAATACCAAAGTCACGTATCACAATTTAGTATTATTTTCTCACACTCGTGCACACTTATGAACACATAATGGTTAATATTCCACTAAAATTAGATAATATTTTAGGTCGTTTCTTTTTTTATTAGTTAACGGCATTAAGCGCAAGTGTTTTAAGACCATTTGGGTCTTAAAGGACTTGCGCTTAACGCCGAGACGAAATCACTTCATAATAAATATGAAAAGTAGCTAAGTATTTATGTACGTATTTGTAAGTATGTATCCATTATTAAGTACACCCCCGTCGTAAAAAATCTTTAAAATCCTCTCCATCCAAAGGTTGGCTGGTAGAGATCGCTATTAGTGATAAGGCCGCCCATTGTGACACTCTCTGTATAAGCTAAGTAGGTTTTTGTAACTTTTTATACATCTTATGTGGTGGAACAATAAAGTGTTATCTATCTATCTATCTATTTAAGTATATGATGTTCATGGATGGCGGGTCAGATCAGTTGCGCTGCATGTGCCTAGTGAATGTAGCGTCTCGATCTACTGCCGCCTTCCTACCTAGGCAAGTATGCTCCATCGTAGATCTCATCGTCACTTACGATCAGGTGAGATCGAGATCAAATACTTGCCTATCTATACTTACTTAATATTATAAATGTGAAAGTTTGGATGGATGGATGGATGGATGGATGTTTGTTCCTCTTTCACGCCCGAACGGCTGAACGGATCTGGATGAAATTTGGCACAGAGTTAGATTATAGTCTGGAATCACACATAGGCTACTTTTTATCCCGGTAAAATGTATGGTTCCCGTGGGATAGATGTTTTAATTTTTCATACTTTTTATCGCGGGTAACACCGCCGGGCGCAGCTAGTAATGTAATAAAAAAAAAAATAAAAAAATGATGATATGGTATTCGTTGCGCAGGAGTGCCCGGCGCGGCTGCATCCGCGTGGCCGTGTGCGGCGGCGACAGCGCGGCCAGCGCCGCCGTGCGCGCGCACGCCGACGTGGCCGCGCGCCGCCCGCACGACTCGCCGCCCGTGCGCTTCTACATCATACCGTACGGTAATAACAACATCCATTCAATGTCGTTATACTTGTTTCAAATACAGCTCTCAAGCCACGCTTCCAAACAGTGTACTGTGCTAACGTTAAAATATATGACGTATTAGTAAATTAATTAATCATATTGATTTCTTATATTTACGCGAATACTACACATTGAAATAAAACTAATTTTAAGAATTTTATCGCGGTTTATTTTTGATTTTACGTTCCCGACGTTTCGGCTGCTTTACAGCAACCATGGTCACGGGAGGACTGAGGTGGTTGACGTCCTAGTGTTGTTAATTAATCATTTAAATAAAAGTAATCTTACAGATTTTATCGCGTTGTATTATGTTTTTTACATTCCCGACGTTTCGTTATTCAATGCAAAACCAAGCGCACCACTGCAAGACCTCAAGACACTGTGAGCACTTTCTGCGTAGATCGGATCACAAGCAACAACTAAATATGAGGATACCCCAGTTCATACTATGACTCTAGGACGTCAACCACCTCAGTCCTCCCGTGACCATGGTTGCTGTAAAGCAGCCGAAACGTCGGGAACGTAAAAACAAAAAATAAACGCAATAGAATCCGTAAAAATAGTTTTATTTCAATTATGTTACGTTATTAGATTGGTTGTTTCGTGTGCAGGGCCGAGCGTGATAGCACGCTACTTGGCGGCGTCGGATCCCTGCTACGGCACGCTGTTCACTGGCGACTCCTGGAGCTCGCTGTGCGAACGCGGCGCCGAGGGGTCAGTCGCTGACGTCGCTGAGATGTCTTCAAGGATTGGCAGGTAACAGTCAGACCATAGTCCACCTTCGCTCAATTCATATCAGGTACTACCTGGATTATTTTGGTATTGTGTACGAAACAGATTTTTCCCGGGATGTAATTTTGTTAGATGTTGATTTATTATAAGCCTTATTAGTGCCGAGCGAATTTTGAAATATATATTCTTGCCTATCCCGCGGGTAATCTTGCCTATCATATATTTTCAGCCTTAAAGTGTATCCTATATATTGATAAGCTATTGTCATAACACTTCATCGATTTCTGTCCTGTAGTGTTCCCGTGATGCGATAACAGAATGACGAACAAATATTCCAAAATTGGCAGATCCGACGACCTTTTCCACTACACACTTTTCCGCTGGATTAAACAACACAAGACCAAGTCACAGTCTTACCCCATTCATAGGAGTTTTAACAAATGTACAATGGGTTTTCAAAGTATTTCTCAGAAGAAAAATGTTATGTAATATCGTTGTAAATAGACGTAAAATTTCGCTGAAACCAATATTATCGTCACGCATCTGCTCGGGACCCCAAGTCTAACACAATCGATTCATAATCCAACAGCAACAGCATATTAACTGTCACTTTGACATATATTGTATGAGATATCTGTCAAAAGCGGCAGTTACTATGCGGTTGCTGTTCGATTATGAATCGATTGCGTTAGCAGACTTGGGGCCCGGTTTGTTTTAAATAAGTACATTACACGTGCACAGGTATCTGAACAGCATCGGTCCGGTGAACAACGTGCCGATCGGTGAGGCGATGGTGGCGTACAAGGAGAAGTCGGGCGACGAGGACTCAAGCCAGACCTTCGTGCCCTTCATCGCGGTGAGTGTCGCTTCCACATGGACATTGTAGTATTTGAACTTATCTATATAATACGAATTTAATGGATGATATAGTAATTTCGTTATTCGCCCTGGTCTAGTATCACTGGGCTGTAAGTCCGTTGGATGGTACCCATGGAACCACAATCAGAAAATAAACAATAAATATTAGAGTTGCACAATCTAATTTTCGCTCAAATGCAGGTTTACATCATTTAAGCAAATTTTGAGACAAATCTCTTTCCTTTTCTTCGTCATAAAACCACTCTCGAACTGTTACAACAAGATATGCTTTTTTTTTACTATCGCAGGAGGTTCGCGTGGGCTGCAGCGAGGGCGGCGTGTCCTCCTTGGAGCTGGAGGAGGGCGGGTCGCCGCCCGCGCGGCCCTCCCCGCCAGCCACCCCCGCGCCTGCCGCGCACACCCATCCAAACGCTGACCTCGTCGCTCCGCCACTGCTTGCAAGAACCGAACCACTAGAACTGCAACTTGATTACTGGCTGGTAGGTCTTAACGGAATATGGTAAAAACATGTTTATGATTTTGTTTTAATAGATCTCATCGATGCAGTGGCTCAAGCAGTATCTATTTACGTAGCATTGATGTAACGTAAGTGCCATCTGTCCCGCTCACACATCCGGGTTTCTTAAATAGAATGAAAGCGACAACGTGCTTTCTTGATGACGTTACGATTAGGAGTTCCACCCTATCCTAATGTTAATCCCAATTTTTGGTATTCACAACTAGGTCGCAGTTTATAACAAACAGAAGTATATCTCGCCATCCCTTTCTCGCTACGTACCATAGGCGTAAGAAGCCGCCTATGGTACGTAGCGAGAAAGGGATGGCGAGATATACCTCTGCTACATGCATACATGGGTGCAATGACCGCAGGTGCCCGGACGGCAGGCGGACAGCGCGGACTCCAAGGTCACGGTGAAGGCGTCGTTCCGGGCGCTGCACGTGACACGCCAGAACGCCCACCTCTGCATCACTTATCTCACCAAGGAGAAGAAACAGAAGAGTACGTATTTACTAGAGTAGAGTAGTTGTTACTGGTGGTAGGCTTCGGCCGTGGCTAGTCACCACCCACTGAACAAAGCCATGTCGCCAAGCGGCCTAGCCGTGTTCCGGCATGATGTTCGGTGTTGCCATTCATGGATGGCGGGTCAGATCAGTTGCGCTGCATGTGCCTAGTGAATGTAGCGTCTCGATCTACTGCCGCCTTCCTACCTAGGCAAGTATGCTCCATCGTAGATCTCATCGTCACTTACCATCAGGTGAGATCGAGATCAAATACTTGCCTATAATGTAATAAAAAAAAGTACTTAGTCATGATCTTCATTATCATCGCCTACCAACTAGGCTTCGTCGAGTTGTAAGTCTTAATTTCTGTGGCAGTCGGCCTTTTACGGTATTGTTTTATAATGGAGAGAAATGGATGAGTTACTTTCCAACTTCTATTTTCCTTACGATTCATTTTATTGGGGGTTCCAACACAATTAGTTTACAACGTAGCCTAACCAGCTGGCCCTTGTAGAGTACTTAAGAAATATGGCTTGTTATTAGACTCCAGACTTGGTGATTTGTAAACACGACAATGGGGTTTAACCTCAATATAGCCTATACATTCTAGAATGGAGGGGTTTTTAAACTTCTTGATGGTGTGTCGTTGGGGTTCAAAGACAGCAATTGATGGAAAAGAGTTCTTTTGACGTTATTCTCTAAATTGCTGCCAAATATGATGGACTAACTGCGCTCTGCGGTGTTACCCGCGATTAGAAAAGTATGAAAAATTAAAACAAATCTATCCCACGGGAACCATACATTTTACCGGGATAAAAAGTAGCCTATGTGCTATTCCAGCCAATAATCTATGTCTGTGCCAAATTTCATCCGGATCCGTTCAGTCGTTCTGGCGTGATTGAGTTACAATCATCCATCCAAACTTTCACATTTAAAATATTAGTGGTTTATAATGTACTAGCTGCGCCCGGCGGTGTTACCCGCGATAAAAAGTATGAAAAATTAAAACATCTATCCCACGGGAACCATACATTTTACCGGGATAAAAAGTAGCCTATGTGCTATTCCAGACTATAATCTATCTCTGTGCCAAATTTCATCCAGATCCGTTCAGCCGTTCGGGCGTGAAAGAGTAACAAACATCCATCCATCTATCCATCCATCCATCCATCCATCCATCCATCCATCCAAACTTTCACATTTATAATATTAGTATAGATTGGGATGGGACATGGGATGATGGAATGTGTGTGCACAGTAATGCGGCTGGGCAAGAAGAAGGAGAAGTCCGGCGAGCAGGAGGTGGGGCGCGCGCAGAGCGTGGACGGCGTCGCGCGACTCATCTGCTCCGCCAAGGGCTCGCACAACCCGCCGCTCAAAGGTAATGTTGCCTCAAAAATCATTATAAGAGAGAGAGAGATAGCAGTGATGGCCACGTTGGTAAAACGCTTGCCTCGGTAACGAGGATAGCAGGTTCAAACACCGATATTATATTATTACTAGCTGTTGCCCGCGACTTCGTCCGCGTGGTATTTAACAAAGACTCAACCGTTGGCAACAGCCTGCTCGCACTTTCTGATCCCGCGGGACGCATTGCAGATTGTTGCTATGAAACTTAATCAGGCGCAGCGCTGCAACATTGGTTTTAATTTCTTTTCGAGAGATCCTATTTTTTTTTTCTAAAATAAAAGTAGCCTAAGTTACTCCTTGTTGCATCAGCTATCTGCCAGTGAAATTCCCGTCAAAATCGGGCCAGCCATTTCAGAGATTAGCCGGAACAAACAGACTGACAGACAGACAGACGGACAGACAGACAAAAATTGTAAAAAATGTTGTTTCGGTATAGGTAACGTGTATACATCCAAATGCACTTAGTAAAAGCGGTTATTTTAATATTACAAACAGACACACTTTTATTTATATGTATAGATATAGATTAGTTAAATAATTTTGTTAATTACACCATTTATAACAAAAGTACGCGTGGGACGATTTTCATGATCTTAATAATAGCAGAATAACTATTAAAACGTGGGAAAAACACTAATGAAGATTCATTTTCTCATGCATTTGATTCTAGTGATTATGTAAGATAGCTAGTGATATTCAGACATTTATTTCAAAATCTCAGAGGTGCGAGCCGGAGTTCGAACTTGCATCCCTTACTTCCATGGCATGTGTTCGTTCATCTTGGCTATCATGTTACCTCATATATAATAATGCAGTCATATATTTCTCTTGCAGTATACATTGATGGCACAGAATTGAACGGCGTCAAGTTCTTTCAACTGTCTACGCAATGGCAGACGCATGTCAAGACCTTCCCCGTGGCCACGTGCGGCGCGCCGCTGGCGCCGCCCGAGACCTAAGCGAACCGAGCCGAGCTCCCGGTCAGACACTGCGGCTCGTTCGCGTTCGCTCGCGCTCGCCCGCCAACCAGCTTAGCGGTTCCAGCAGCCATCTTTTATTACACTGCGTAATTTCGCGTAAGCTTTAGCTACGAAATGAGGCTCTAAACCACAGTCGTACCCGCGCACGACTCCAATGTATTTTTATTGTTTAATTTATTATTCGCTATCGAGCTGCCATGTTTATCGTAAGCTTTTATTATGTATCTTGAATGTTTATTTCGCGTTATATAGTTGTAAAAATGTATTCCTTTAGTATTAGCACGTTCGCATGCATATATCCGATGTTCGAGTTACATAATGAGAGCTCAAACGTTAACTATATCGTCATAGTCATTCATTAGTTATCGTATTTAAATATTACATGTAGTTGTTATTGGTGTACTCAATATATATCGAGAGTGATGGTTCGTGACATTTCCAATATTGTATGTAAATTAGATTGCGTAGTGTGTTTCGGCATGTTGTATGGCCGAACTGGAGTGGGTGATAAAAATGCCGAATTAGAAATTTGTTTCGGGGAAATTTTCGTCGGTTTTCGACGACGAAAGTTTTGTCGGCGCGCGTCATTAGGGTTTATTGTATTTAAACGAGTATCGGCGGCACATATCAGTATAGAGCGTTTATTTTCGTGTGGCGTGCGTGATTTTATTTTTGATCTGTGATTCGTGATTGAATGCAGTTTTTTTTTTAATTGTCTTTAGGCAATGGAAGCACGCCATTGCAGTCATATTTTTCGCGTATTTTTTTAAAATATAAGTGCAGCTAATAGTGCGGCGTTTACATTTATAATTTTGTACGTCGTAGGTGTTTGGAATAAAATGTAGATTTTTATATAGGACGAGTAAATAGACTTTAATTTGGATGGATATAGCGCATACCACGAGTATCTTCCTGAGTTCCCTAAGCGTTTCGTTATGTCGACTTGTATTCTGTCAGGCCAAATTTATAAATGTACTTTTAAAAAATAATAATTCGAAATTAATTCCGAGCCAATGTGGAAAACTAATTTCTATTTGGGTTAGTTTAATTTTGTAGCACTAGATGGCGTTAGTAGCCTAACAGGCCAGCGACTGTCTCATAAATATCATAGGATAATTTTGGATTCTCAATAATACATATAATATTTGTGTAATACTTGTAGATATAGTTGTGTGTGTAATTCAAGCGTGGCTGTGTGGAGGTATGCCAAGAAGGCAAAGGATTTCCGATTTTAAGCGGTGGTTGTTGTGGTTAAAAATTCGTTGTGACTACGACTTTGTATTCTCACTCGTGAAACAACTAAGATTTTTTATCGAAACAAGTCGAGTGGTCGCTTAAAAGTTCTTTCAAATATTTTTGGTAATCAATTGATATAACTTATTTTAAAGTAAAACAAAAATGTTTGTTTTTTAAGTAAAATTAAAGGCATCTTATTTTGTGCCAAACCGGTCTAGCGTGCTTTCTTTTTATTTTGATCATTCTTATAACAGAGCAAATTGAGGCGAACGCGCTAGCGATTCCACAAACTTCGTTCTCGTCAATTTCCATACAATGCGGGCTGGCATAAGTTGAACCGTATCGGTTAATAAGTTCCATTATCAATACCCGTTATCTCAACGGCGGGGTTCGTCATCTAGATGACATTGTTGAATCATCTAGATTCTAGTGTAACTTGACCGTCGCTGATGTGCGATGCGATTCCCACAGTTCATCGCTCAAATTTCACGTCCCTTAGGCTTATAACACTATCATAATGATAATATAATCCCCCTTAGGCCCGATTTAGACGACGCTGTTTGTAAAGCACGAGTGTACACGTCAAATAAAATCCGTGCAAGCATGCTCTATGATGTGCCATTTGTTATGCCATTTACAACAAACTGTCTCGGTCGTACTTTGACGACCTGATTGACTTCTGCGCCGAGGGTTCGAATCCTGGTAGGAGACGAACTTTGTGTGATGAGCACGAATGTTTGTATCCGAGTCATGGATGTTTAATATCTATATACGTATTTTATACTGGGTTCTCTCCCAGTCCACTGTACGGTACCCATAATACAAGCGTTCCTTAGAGTGGGACCGTATAGTTGGTGTGTTCGTCTGGCGATATTATATGTACAACATTATGATATAAAACCTTGTTCTGTTGTTACAAAAATATTTGAAAGCAACTTTAGTCCGATATCTGTATGTAATGAACTTCGATATCTGTATGTAATGCCATGTTCGTGTACCCTACAAATAATTGGACAATAGTTCGCGTATTATTGAAATGTGTACGCTTATGGAGTAATAATTAAAGGTTAAATATACGCTGTTAGTAGTGAGACGTTTTATAACAACGTTAGGCTTGTTTACAAAATATTAAATCTAACCGTAGGTATAAAGTACCTATTTATGGTAGCTTTGTTCTTGCATATTATACCTTCCAGTCAGGGGTAACAAATGTCGATAGTATTCGAAAACCAAATTATTTTGAACCATTAAAATGCCGCGAAAAGTGGATACAAGCAGCAGTGCACCTCTGGCTTGGCTTCGGCGAAATGCCGTTGCGATATTTTTGTTTTTATCTATGTTACCATAGTCAATATAGACTATGGTTCGATGCTTCCAAAACTAATAACACCTAACTCGAGAATAGACACTGAACATGTAAGAACAAAGTTGCCGATGTAAAATAAAATAAGTAGTTTGTCTGTACAAAATATACCCACAAATGGCGATAACAATCTGCTAGTTGTCAAACATTGAGATTCATAAGCACTATAACTTACAAGTATATTACACACCCCCAAATTCATAGAAAATTTAATATATGCACGTTAAGGTAATGAAATAAAACCTTTATAATGCAATTATGAATGGAATAAATCTTCTATGAATTAGGTGAAAAGTCTGTAGCCTGTCAAAGTTGTCGTAAACCTGCTATATTTCATGATTGTGATAAATTATAGGTTGTACGGTGTTACTGATCTCAGCACGCCTTGATTACAATATCTAAGCTATCTAAGCTTTAAGCATTCCGCTTTAAAAACTTCGAATACCTGTGGCTTAAGCACAGTATCGCTTCGGTAACGTAACGTCAGCCATCGCTCGCACGCCTCATATTTCATAAATAAGTATGAAAGTGGGTGACAACATGCTTTCTCAAAGGCGTTATTATTAGCAGTTCTCGCTTACCTTACTGATCTCAATCGTTTCCAACTAGTAGAGATCTAAGTCCGAGCGCACTTTGAATACGTTTTAATACAAAAATTAAGTCATCCTTTAATTTACGAGGTACCAAATTTCTCGACCCTCAAAAGTACTATGGAGAGTGCAAAAACTAGGAACGAAGGCATTAAATATTTGTACAAAAACGTATACAAAGTGCCCTCGGCCTAGGTGTTATCTGTCATTTCATAACATCTTTCATATGTTATAAGAAATTGAAAACGTCGTACACCATGGAAATTGTCCTCTTACAGCTCCTAGCAGATGTAGACTTTGCTGGTGTGTATGCCAGAAAAAATCCAGTACAAGTTTTGATAGATAACTAAAAACTAATGTAACGATTGTAGTTTACGTTGCTGTAAAGCTTGTACTGAGCCCACTAGCGTGAGGGAGGGAAGAGCGACAATTACCTACGGCCGAGCGTCAAACCGTCATAAAATCTTTGCTGAAGCAACGATTTAATCATACTATTATAATCCTGTTTCATATTAATCTTTAATATAATATACGCATATTAACTATTTATATTAGAATCTGTGTACTGAATTACTTAGGTGTTTCAATGAAATATTGTTTTTAGCGTGGATGGATGCGTTGAGTTATTTTATTAAAATTTTCGACTTGATGTAGTCCAAGGAGATTATAAACTACTTAGCCGCTTGAATATCACGGTGCTGTTCATTTTGCATTTCCGTACAAACATAAAACGATGATCTGCAGAATAATCGGCCGTTGTTCTAGTGTCGTGTATGCACACGCTTCAAACAAACAGTCAAAGTTGAGTTGAATAACAGCTTGTTTTGATCTTTAAGCAATTATGACACACAAAACAAACGATTAAATGAACAGATAGCAGATGCAAAATTGCAGTTTAACCAAATGGATCTCACGGCCAAAGATTTACAAGCTGGCACAATATAGACATCTTGTGAATGGCTTTGACCCGTTTTGTGTCGCCGCTGCATGCAACAAATTTTGATCTCATTCCTATCGACTGATCGATTCTTTTGGCGATTTTTCTTATCATTGCGACGATATGATTGTCGAGAATTTCCAAATAGCAATTTTAAATATCAATTAATGTATTATTTGTTAATGAAACATCACAAATTTATTGTACTGTCCATATAGAATGGCCGAACAAACTTATTTTAGTATTACGAAAAGTCCATTTTAAGTTGAGTAAAATTAGTACAAACATTTTCTTGTTTCATGAAAATATTATTACTTTACACCTATCCGATGTATTCTTCATAAAAATGCAAAATAGACTGTGCAATAATGTGAATGTTTCTCAAGAATTTAATGTTGATTTATTTTGACTTATAAGTCATTAAAAATTATAATTTCATTACGATATTTTTAAGTAATGTGATGAGATTTATTATTTTATCATAATTTGCAAGTATAATTTGTATTTATTGTACAAATAAAATTTTGCATCAAAACAAACAGGTTTTATTTAAATTATTTATTTGATTCAACAACAAATATATCTAAGCATATATTATTATTTAAAATATGTATCACTGTGGCTTGTGGCAAGCTACTAAACATCTAAACATACATAGAAAATGTAGTCCAATTCATATAAAAACATTATAATATGATATGATTTAACATTTTGTGCTTATAACTAATATTTCGAACTAACTAGAATCAAAGCCCTTCAAATATCAAAAATTTGTTTCTTAAACCATTCTCCCCTCCAATTCCTTCATCAGGGAGAACATACACCAGGCCATCAGCATCTTTCTTTGGTGAAAATTCCCATAAATTATTGTTACTTTTGGCAAGTTCATATAAGTTCCAGATGGCCAAATATTTTGATTTACCATGCTTGCAGAAGACATAAATATTTTCAGGGTTTGTCTCATAAGAGTTGATAGGCTCATCAATGACGATGACTCCGCAGATGATAGCCCAGTGAGCTGTGTGGCCTTTTCTTAGACATGGTGCATGGTTGAAGTCTGCATCATAGCTGATAACAGAGTCAAGGCTTGGTCATATAATAAATACTTACATCAAAGATGTCCATGTAATGTGTGACAGAATAACTGAGGATGGACTTGTTTCAATTTTAATTTAAAAAAAGGATACGGAACTAGTAGTACAGCACCACCTAACAATCTTTCTATCGTCTCGGAGCTGAACAAGCCTTCACTTTTCAATGAACATTTAACATCATCTAATTCAGCCAAACTAAGGGTTTTCTCAGCTAGTTTAATCATGTTTTTACAGCTGAACATTTCTCCATTTCTTGTGAAGCCCTCTATTTTAGAAATATTCAGTAATTCTTCAGCCGAAACATCTCCATTCACAGACATGGATAAAGCAACTAACCCACAGGTAGGACCTATTTGTAATATTGATTCGAAATGTTTATAATGATATTTGAAAGGCGCTTCTGACTGACAAATGTTATATTTAGCACATGATTCTCTTAACTCGGGATTTTCGCGAGAAGCCCACTGACAAACATCAGGGTCAACAGAGGGCACACAAACGTCCTTTTTGATGAATTGTACGGGTGAATTGATACTAGGCAACAACATTGGGGGTGGAAGAGGTGGTGTAGTACACATTATTACACTTATATATCCCAAAAATTACAAAAGTAATGAGGAAAACTCAAAAATGGAAAGTGCAACTTATATAACAATGAACAGATGCAATAAATGTAACTAAAACATTACAAGCTTCTCTTATACGTTTTTCATGATTCCTGGAAGTTCTCAACAAATAGAAAAAAACTAAAATAAAAATTGACTTTATCCCTTATTTAGGTTGCATGACCGACACACAGAAACATAACATATTCATACGATCGACAGACAGCTGGCTTGAATGGAATTTGAGTTTTGTTTGACTGACCAAGTTGACACTTGACATACGACTCCTACATTTCATCCATAACTGGCAACATTCTGTCAAAATGATTCGCCGAATAAGGGATTCTAGAAAATTTATTCGATATGTTTATTAAAATAATATAAGTAATTGTAATATTTACAAACTAATATAACTTAAAAAGAGTATAGAAAAGCTACAAAATGTGTAAAAAATTTGGCCCATGCGGTAGCGTGCCCAAGATGCTGGCCGCATTTCCTCGCTGAATAGCCAAAGCTACTCGCTGAGCGAGGAAATACCCAGCCCTTGGGTCGCCGGTTGCGTCGACCAATCTTCTAGAAAGATTTTCGAGAAAATGAATGGTGCTTGGGCCCCATGGACCTAGGGTCTCGACTCCAAACGGAACGAATATGTATTCGGAGCCAATAACCGAATACTTGCGCCGTTTTAAGTTTTCGGCCCCCTCTGCCGCCGCGCCAGCCCTCTGACATGTTACCTGGAGGTGGGACGGAGCCAAAGTGTCGACGCAGGTAGCGTCCCACACCAGTGCCCGCCCCATGCTCCAGGGTATGAGTGACATACCGTCTGGTCTCCTGCCATCGTCACGCACGATACCTTGCGGCTCTAAAATGGCCGGTACGTTGGCGGTGGCAAGAGAACGACGGATGATGTCATTCAGAGCAGCATGGCGAGAGAAGCGGCCGGCACTCTTGACGCAAGAAAGTCCATGGTGCCCAAGACTGTCGACAACAACCCCGCATGGGCATGTGTGCGGAGTGCAAACCTCAGCTCCGAGACGCAAGCCTAGAGCTACACGAAGTGTGTTTGGGTCGAGGTAGTTTCCCGTGTTTGCACATGGATATGCGTGCAACCAGTAGCCGGACTCCTTACGAGAAACTGCCTCGAGCCTAGCAATCTCGGAGCCTGAGCTATTATTTACTAAATCCCTGAAGTTGGCGCTGCAGCATAAATCATCCCAGCTTTTTTGGGATGTGGGATCTGATGGCTTTAGACCCGGCCAGGCCATCTGCCACGCTTTTCTACCTTCATCGGCGAAAGATGTTTCAAAATTTAGCATGGATGCTCTAGACAAAATTTGTTTTATTAGGTATTCGTTCTTATATATTGAAGATAGAAAAGCTGGTAAACAAACACTGGAAATTTTGCGTATTCCTACTCCTCCATGTCTTATGGGTAGGGATGCTTGCGTCCAAGACTTTGCGGTTAATTTTACATTAATGATACTTTCAAAACTTGATCTTATTAAATTATCCACGGAAATTAGGGAATTTTGGTACAGCCAAACTGGAGAGGAACGAAGGAGATAGATAAATTTAGGAACAAAAAGACAAAACTTTAAAATAAAAAGGGCTGAGTGCGCGTTAATTTCTAATAAACGATGGGAATGTTCTTTGAATTTTGTTAACGACTTTTCAATGAAAGGTTCAATCGCATCAGGAAATATTGGGGACCCCAGGAGATGTAGCGACATTTTGTCAACAATTTTGATGTTACGAGCCAAACTGTTAAATTGATCAATTATTTGTATTTTATTTTGAATGTTCTCGGACAAAAATAACTCACACTTGTCAAAATTTAGCACAAGACCTAAAGAATTAAATTTTGAAATGATGTTTTTGAGATCTAAAAATACTTTGTCTGGGGTGTCTCCTAGGGTACCGTCATCCAAATACCAAACATTTAATTTAGAGTCTAAATTTTGTATAATAGAATTGATTGCCAAACTAAATATGGCCGGGCCTAGGGGGTCACCTTGTTGACAGCCAACTGCGGACATAATTTCATGATTTTGATACATTAATTTAGATGGCTCTCTGTAACATTGGTTTAAATAAGCGAAAAGTTCAGGAATATTTTGTTGAATTTCGTTCAACATGGTGACCCTATTCACTGAATTGAAAGCATTTTTTACGTCAATTTTAAGCAGCACATCGTTTTGGTGGCTGTTATCAAGAAAGGTGCGAGTGGCGTGAACAGCCGCCTCACAGCCACCACTTACACCAAAGCCTAGTTGAAACGGTGAAAATTTCTCCCGAAGTTTGGGCACTATAAGCTTAACTGAGATTTTAGATACTAGCCGGCGGATAGTGCAGCCAACTGCGATAGGTCGCACTCCACCATCTTTTTTAGACAGAGCAATCAGCTCCGTACAAGACTGGCACCACCGCCGGATTCACTGCTTATCTATAATTTATTCTATTATAGATAAGAAAATTAAAGGAGTGATTATATACTCTTTGTTAAAGGCGACAAATTGATCAATTCTAGTCAGGGCACGAAACCGGAAAGCTTATTTACGGGTTTTAATTGGGTTTTTGAATGATTTAATTGGTGTCAGATTTGACTTATGATTACCTATTCACTTGAAAGGGCTTTCCTGTAACACGAACTATATTTATGGTTCGGCTTACATAAATGCAAAACCCCATAGAACCCGTTCGAAAGGGTATACCATATAATACGCATCCACGTGTATAGCCAGTCCAGTAGTACATTACAGGTCAAAGAGTGATAATTTTTCTTTCCTGATTCTCATTCGTCCATTACCCGTTCATTCATTCATTCGTAAAAAAAGAGGTCGTGCGTGAGAACGTTGCCGAAAGATAATTTGATTTATAATTGAGTAAAAAGGGAAAGGTAAAACTTTCTCTGGATTGAGAAACCGGTTCAACGAGGCCCTAATTCATCATGTCGGAGCCGCGGAAAAACCATCTTAACATAGATGGAGGGCAAGTGAAAGAAGACGACCACGTCGGATCGTACAAGCCCATCCCTGAGGCGGATACAGGTAAATTCAGCAAAATCATACTTCCAAGTGCTTTGATTCTATAATATTTTAATCTTATAGCACAATTTTTTCATCGTTTATTTCAGTTTGCGTCCCAGTCGCGCTACTTGCCTTTCATTATGACTTCAAGGTCACTGAATACATTATTTTGTTGAATATTCCTCATATTATCAGTTTCTTGTTCTCGTGATGTTATCAATGAAAGGCTAAATTTCGCGCAAGGTCACAACAAACGTCAAATTTCGTTTTATACGACTAATTTCAGATGTACTTTACGTTACATGTGATGCAGCGTACGTTGATTTTTATACATCAATATTTTCATGACTACGTGTATTATTGTAATATTGTTAATCATTTACAAAACCCTTAAATAATTTAGCGCATCCCTTGCTGTTTTAAAAGTTAAGCATTTATTTGGAGGGTCTAAAGTGCCTTTCTTATTCGGTCGTGTTATAAAGCGCTTTATCCGTCGCGGCAGGCAGCGCCATTTTGTTCTCGTCCGCTGAATGATGCAAGATAGAAGTTTGCTTACACACTACAATCTCGTTTATTTGTCTCTGCGATTATTTTATTGACGAAGAAAACCAGGAAATGAGTGGTAATGATAATATTTTATTTAATATATTGCAAAGGCAACACACCTTATATATTGTAGAACTTTTTAGATAACAATTTCAACACACACAATCAAGCGCATGGCGCATCACTATACAGGAATGATTACCTACTTGATTAAAACAAATATCTCAAAATTATTGACTGTTAAATGTCAGCCACCAGTATGGTCAGTTAAGTAACACAAATATTATTCTTACCAAGTAAAAACTATGATCAAAGAACTTATTTTCAGCTGAGCCCATTGAGTACTTGGAGACAGAGGAGGTGTACATGCAGCTCAACCAAAATGACATGGAAACTGATGGTGGGGACGAGTCCGACGACCACTGGGACCCTAGTAGCATAAAAACCCTTTTAAATTTGTACCTACAGAATGTTGAAAAGTTTCGTAGTCCAAAGGTGAAGAAAAAGAATGTATGGATCGACATTGCTAATGCTGTAGGCAAGGGGCCGGATTGCTGTGATAAAAAATTCAGGAATTTAAAACAGACTTACATAAGACTACTGAAAAAAAAGAATAGGAATGAGGTTGTGGTTGTTAAATGGCAATATTTTGATATTTTTGACCAAATATATAATGTGAACGGGGAGTATCAACCGGAAATCAGGCAACGGATACAGGATGGAACTACTGAAACTGTAACTAAGGCCCTGTTGTCTCTATCTGAGCCTACCAACTTTGAGGCTGATGCACAAGAATTTGGTGAAACTTCCAACATCCCAAGTGAAGAATCCAAAAGAAAACTTAGCAGGCGACGGTACACAGACTTCAGGAAAGTCACTCAGGAGATGAGAAACAGACAGAGAACAGTTGAAGAGAAATTAGATAGGCTTATAAATATTGTACAGGAGTCGAATAACATCCAGAGGGAGAGGAACAAGTTATTTGAGCAGTTCCTAGACAGCTTGCACCAAAACACATGATCTATGATATACTTATACCAAATTATATTTTTATGAATTTAGTTGTATCTAGTTTTGATATTAAAATGGAAATGTTAATAAGCACTTATTGACGATCAGATTAAATTGAAATACTATTGTAACATGTATTCTTTTAATCCTCTTAGATATTAATAAAATCATACAGATATTAAATAAGCCATACTGAGTGGCGGCCAAGCATTACCATTGAGTTTACGATTTTGTCTCAACTTTGATATTCGGCAGCCGCGCGTCTCGACCACGCTTCAAGCCGCATAATCTGATTTTCTTGCCTTCTACCAATTTCAGCCGCATGTGATAGAAAATAAAGTTCACATTCAATTGTTACCGAATAGGTTGCTTCGTCACCATCCCGTAGGTGTGTGCTGACCCTAAGGCTGTATTAAGGAAATACCTTACAATCAAAGGAGACTTTCCTCCTGCGTAGCCTTCGAGATCACTTATATAATGTATTCAGTGCAATGGTTGGAACAAGCGGTAAAAACTGTCTTATACAACATTACAGATATATATATACGAATTCCAAATGCTCAATTCTAAACTTTTTTTTTAAATGGTCTCATTCACCTTTAAATATCAAACATGGAAGATTCTATCCAGGCCTAATCCGTAGATTAGGCCTAATAAGCCCCCTCTAGCCCTATCAGTAAAGTTAAGGACACTTTACTGACAAATTACCGGACATTTTGGAAAATCTCGAAAAGTCATGTTTTAAAACTGTTAAAACAGTAGACAAAAGCAAGCCATTGAGCTATGGAAATCTAAGGTGTCATCAAAGAATTCATTAATTATATGGCTGTCGTTAAGTAGGCATAAAGCCATTTTGTTAGTCTATCGCGAGGCGAAACCTTAGTATACACAAGTACTTATTTTACCGTTAACTCACCGAGAGGAGTAGTCGCTGGGTTGTTGGCGTACGGCCTATTTCTCTGCCTATTCCTCCCTCACTCTGTCTAACACTACCTAGGTACCATCAAGCGATTGCATTACGACTTTCATTTGATAGTTCATGCCACTGTTAAATCGACTTTTGTTTCGCGATCGTATTCGAATCGAGTTAATCATTACGGTTCTGTGATTGATCGTTAAGATAATCGGTGATGGGTTTTGTTTGATTATATGCAGCAGTCCGTTGAACTGCAGTATTAACATGCAGTTCAACGGACGTATAAAGGAGATTGGATATGCACGGTAACATGTATCCATTCTCCTTCATACTGGGCATGAAACAATATAGGGTCCTAATTCTGCTAAAACAATTGAATGATAATCAATTGTAATTGGCATGCTAGATGATGTAGAGAGAATCTGTGTTGTATGGTGAAGCTCTGAAGGACGTTGGTACCTAGTAATATGATCTAGATAGACCCGTCCGCTCGGACTTAACAACATAATGACCTATTTCCCTCGGTTGACCTTTCCAACGGGAGTGTCCAGAATAGCCCGTAAACGGGATATAAAAAATGCATCTTGCTGAACTCAATAGGTCAGCAATATTGCAAGAGAGTATCTGACTGCTGTGTCATTGTCAACACCTTTAACAATAACTGCGGCCACTGCAGCGCGATATTGATTTCAACTAGTCGGCTATAGAAATTCAGCTAGAAATTGCCACAAAACTAGACCGTTTACGAACGCCTTAAGACAACGCGAGTCGTTTTCAAATAAATCTGTTTTATGTGTCGCTGTTTGTCGGACTTGCCCTCGTTCGTAGAAGCAAATAGCTGTCACCATTATCCACTAATTTGTTTGTTAAGGTTTAGCTGCGAGTGACCCAGCGCCCAAGTACCACGGGCTACTCGACGGCACTTTGGCGCCGTGCACTCTATCAGTATTATCACAAGTATCAGGCGAATATAGTAACAATATGCCAAGAATCACGGGCCCCTGATCGTGATCCCGAGATCCGGATTGACCGCGTGTACAGTGCCATTGTAACGGGTGCATTCTAGACGAGCGGTCAGTTTGCCTGACCGTTTGTGGGGTGTTGCGTGTGTTGTTTGTATTCGTTCGAAACTACCTGGTTGACGTCTTCGGTTGATTATAATTTGGAATACAGAAGGGTATGTAACATTGTCTTAAGTATTAGTTGGAAACTTGATTTTTAAGGGTAAACCCAGTTGAGTGTAGCTAGAGTCGGATGTGATAGAGAAAGTGGGATGGAGTTTTTTTTAATTGCTTTGATTTTCAAACTTCGAAGTAGCACTATTCAATAATCTTAAATTGATCTTAAATAACTACTCTATTACTATTAATTTACGTTTGTGTAATTCAGTAGAAATAATGTTTTCATTTTTGAAGTTTGATTGCTTTGCGCTTTACTTGAGTGCTCTTTTTAAGAGTCTATTAACTAATTCTGATTATAAACGTTTGGTACCCACAATGTAATGTCTGAACGTTATTTTTAACGATTCTCTTTGAACCATCTCGAAGTTAAAGCAGTATTTAACTTTTTGTTCGTCCAAAACGACATTGCTTAACCAGTTTTCATAAATCAAGCTTCACGGCACTAAGGTAGGAATGCGCTCGTCTCCCGCCGGGTTTCGAGATATCTCGTTTGGTCGTTGCACTTCATTTTGGCAACGACTTGTTTTTCTGGCGTGCATTCCGTTTATATAACAAGCGTTCCTCAAGCTTAATGTCAGTAGTGTCTTGATATCAGTGTTGAAAACGTGCCCAGTTTGATCTGATTCAGGTATTTTCAATTATTTTTTGCAGCCTTCAAATGTGAAGAAAGAGACTATAATTTTCCCAGGATCACTGCAATTTGCTTTAAAAATATATGGCTTCCATCTTTAGTCGATGATTTTGGCAACAACAGTTTCAAATGTCATTTGGGTGATAATATCAACCAACTTCTCCGCCCATCTACGATCTGAACCACGTATGTCTTGTCACGATGTTCTCGCAAGTATTCAAATAATTTTAATGTGTCCAATTATTTTTAGTTGTATAAAGCCACATGTTTAGTAGACCACGTGGTGGAACTATCATATGGATAAAATAGCATGGATACTGATATACAATTATAATGCTTAATGTCCTGTTATGGTGAACGAGTATTCACATGCTATAAGGTTCAATATACGCATTGCGGCGGTATTGCGGCAAAGTCCAATTACTTACGCGCGCCGCCTGTAAGAACACCAACAGGCGAATCTATTGGATCGGTTTACAAAGATATGAAATTCAGTACAGTTTCTTACTTTTAAATTTGCAAAATTCTTGTAAATACATCCGTTTTCGAAGAATGTTTACCTTGGAAATGAAAGTAATTTTTCAGATTTTATCGCGTTTATTTTATGTTTTTATGTTTCCATCGCTTCGGCTGCTTTACAGCAACCATGGTCACGGGAGGACTGAGGTGTTAGACGTCTTAGTGCCATGGTTTGAACTGGGGTACCCTGATATCTAGTCGTTGTTTGCGGTCCGATCTACGCAGAAAGTGCTCACAGTGCAACGAGGTCGTGAAATGGTGCGTTTGGTTTTGGATTTGGTTGGACAAATGCGCTAAAAAAGCCCAGGTTCCTGTCTTAATATACACTTTCTGAATCAGCCTGTATAACAAAATTGGGTGCTTAAATAATAATCACACTAGACATGTAAGTTGACGAAATCATTCCCTTGCGGGAACCAGTACTGCGACCTTCCCTCCACGGGCTGATCCAGTAGTCTGATAAATATTTCAACACAGGTAGATAGTCTTTTGTTCTATAAGTATTGCATAATACTAGACCCTTGGTGGGACATTTCTTTGACTTCGTCGCACGTGTCTGCAGTAACAGATAAGCGTATTGAACGGTTCGGTCGTCGCGCGGGTGAGGGGCGTGGATTGCCGGTTCGGCGCTAAGAATAGCCCGCTCTCTTCCAGAGCGCTATTCAGTACCGTTGTAAGTGCCCACCGCACCTGCTACGTCTAGAGCGGTTACGAGTGGTAAATAATTTACGTACTGACAGTATAATCTATAGCTATATTATAGAGTGGTAATGGCACCTTGTGTGTGTAAAATAATTATGTATTAATTGCGGTTCTATAATGTTTTTTTCTGTAGTGATCATTGTAGTCTCTGGCTATCGAAAATAACAGTCGCATAATGTTTGTGAAATAAATCTAAACCAAAATACTTAGTGTAAAGGTTGACCAAGTTTAACCATCAATCTAATACGGTTACATGAAGGATGGACCAAGTTCCTCTCGCCTGTAAATGTTGTGTGATGAAGGATGGATCAAGTTTCTCTGTATATAGAAGCTGTGGACGGGCTTAATTTCACAGATCATTGATGTTACGTTTTGAAATGTAAAACTTTCCAACCTACGGAACTTCGGGTTTCTTGGTATATAACTTAATGTCATTTTTTTCAATCATTTTCTATAGAATTCCGCTCGTCCAAATCGAACCTTTCCAAGTCCAAGGAGAAGGTGTCGTTGGACGGCGCGGAAGAGAAGCTGCTCGCCAAGGAGGAGGAGGCCAAGATCGTGACCAGAGTGGACATGGCGGACGCCAAGTACGTGGTGGGGGACCACAGGAATGGGGACGCCAAGATTGAGCTCGATGCTAACAAGCGGGTAAGAGCTAATACTCTCTATATCTTGATTACGTAGGCATTAAATTAGGATTATACTTTGACGTATCGCCTGGTTGAGTCTAGTCGCCTGGTCGGCTCTCTGGCCGTCTCATCTGGCTATATTTTAGATTTGGTATTTTCTTAATTCACCCTAAACTGTCCTTAACTGTAACCGTTGTAGCCATACCAAACATTAGGCACCATATAGTTGGCGTTTCTGGATATTTTTTTATAATCACTTGTTCTGGATGTTATTGCATTCGCCCGCAGTTAATTTTTCGGAATCAGTATGTCCTAATTTAAGCTGTGCTTAGGGCCATACGATTGGCATGTTTGTCCGGCGTTATTTACTTTTCGTATCCAGACTGGTTTGCTCGTGAATGCGAATACAAAAAAAAAACAGAAACGTCAGGCATAATGACAATCTGGTGACCATAGACAAAACAACGTTGCACTAAGACTCGTGACGTTTTACATTTGACTAATGATGACCAAATAAAAAAATCTAGAGGTTTTAACGATTCTTTTGGTGTAAGATTCACGTCAGAAATAGGAACGTTAGGAAGGTAGAAAAAAGCATATTTTTTTATTTGATTAAATCTTAAGAAAAATTGATTAGTCTAATTTATTCATGTCTATCTAAGTGAGTGTGGCAATGGTATGGCCTTATACTGGCCGTAGCCATTGTAGCACATAGAGAAAAAGATTAATTCCAAAACATCTAAAACCTTTAATATTTTTCTTAATATTAACATTCAACATTCTTTGCTACGCCTATATAGCCTTAATTGTACCTGTCACACCTGTCAAAAATGTACTCTTTTGTTATTTGGCTTCGATTAATAAAAAAATTATTTATTTATTATTAATTAATTAATTCATATTTAACGTGTCTCGTCCAGCAATTCTCCGGCCTCACCAAGGAGGAGCTTCTTAAGTACGCGGACGATCCGTTTTGGGTGAAGCTGCGCTGGTTCCTGTTCGTGCTGTTCTGGGCGATGTGGGTGTGCATGCTGGCCGGCGCCATCGTCATCATCGTGCGCGCGCCCAAGTGCGCGGCGCCGGAGCCCAAGACATGGTCAGTATTCCCAACGACGACACCCAATTGAGTGAGTGAGTCCAATTGATAACCCAATTTTCTTTTAGACCAGTTGTCGTCCGACACTAATTTACACTGAACAAACAAAAGGCTGAATAATACTATCGTCAACTTTATCTAGGTTCGAGAAAGGTCCCCTGGTGGATATGGAGGACAAGCTACCGGCTGAGATCGAGGAGTTGTTGCCGCTGATGAAGAGCTCCCTGGTGCAGGGCGTGTTCGTGGACGCGCCCGCCTACGACGCGCTGCAGCAGCAAGACATCGTCGACAAGTACAAGACATTCATTAGCAAGGCCAAGGAATACGGCGTCAAGTGAGTGGACGTATATATTTTAACGATCGAATACTCCAATAGTTAATTCCTACTAAATTCCTGGGCCCCAAGTCTGCTAACACAATCGATGCATAATCGAATAGCAACCGCATAGTAACTGTCACTTTTGACAGATATTGTATGGGATATCTTTGAAAAGTGACAGTTACTATGCGGTTGCTGTTTGATTATGAATCGATTGTGTTAGCAGTCTTGGGGCCCTGGAGTGAAGTATTATTTTGTTGTCCCGCGGGAACGCGTCGATTTCCCGGGCAAAAATACCTTTGGTTTTGTCCCGGGCTATAAGTTATCACCGAGCCAAGTTTCACCAAAATCCGTCTAATTCTATCGCCATGACGCGCCTTCAGTCAGACATCTTAATATCGTTTTTGGCTTGTATCGAGTTCAGTCAAACAGATACAAAAATTCCAAAAATATCATAGCCTGTATCGATAATATTTCCGTGTGTATATTTTTTTATTGATTTTGATGTCTTATAACAGAGTGATTGTGGACCTGATACCTGGCTACGTGTTGGCGAATCACACTTGGTTCGGCTTGAGCGAGAATCGAACTGGCGACTACACCACATACTTTGTGTGGGGCAACGGAAAGGAATACATCGCCAATGGAACCAAATCCACTCCGAATCCGCCTAATAATTGGGTAAATATTTTCTTTTCGTCCTACACAATGTAAATTAAAAAAGACCGAAAAATTTTTGAAAATTTAGTGTCGCCTTTGTAAGGCATTTATAGTCTCCTCCGTAGCTAAAAGAATTCCGAACAAACCGGGAAATGTACGGCGAATACCTAACCTTACATTCCTGTTTTGTTTGGCGGTACTAGGCTTTGCGACTTTGCTATAGCATCTCAGTGATTTTGGGCACTAAATGAAAACCATTTAAAGGCGTCTACTGTGTATTAGACTAGCCATTTAAGCTGTATATGCAAATGTTTTTAACCACCGATGCTGATACTGCAGATCTCTACAAATGACACGCCCGCGTGGAGCTTCAGTGATAGTCGAGGCGAGTACTATCTGCATCAGAACGGCGACGACAAGCCCGACCTGAACTTTGGCAACCCTGCCGTTGTGGAGCTCTTTGACAGCGTGCTCGACGCCTGGATGAAGGCCGGCGCGTCCGGGATCAGGTACCGTACCATGTCATGGGTTTATGTGTATAATTCACGGGCGAACATATTATATTTCTTACTTTTATGAATTTTATTGTGTTATAAATGTAAGTTGTTTTCGCCATCAAACTACATACATTTAGGTTAATCTCAATGAGAAATAAAAAGTTACTGCGAGACAGTCCTTACCTAGTGCAGGATTTATGCCAGGCAACATGTTTTATACTTAAATTATTATAGTAAGTATTAATAAGTAACCGCAGTCGCCTAGGCAGGCTCAGAAAATTTTAGCGTGACAACCTTAGACGCGCAACAAAAAAGGAATTGGGCAGAGATAGCTAATGAAAGAGAAGCATGGAGGGTTACGGAGGAGACCTTCGCCCAGCAGTAGGACGATATTAGTTAAAAAATACTGCAGTGCAATGAATATATCTAGTATTTTCGACGACCTGATTAGCTCAGTGGGTAGTGACCCTGCATTCTGTGCTACGGGTCCCGGGTTCGAATCCTGGTAGGGACAAACTTTGTGTGATTAACACGAATGTTTTTACCCGAGTCATGGTTGTTTATTATTTATACAAGAATTATCCACTGAGTTCACCCTCAGTCTATTGTACGGTACCCATAATACAAGCGTTGCTTAGTGTGGGATCGTATAGTTGGTTTGTTCGTCTGGCGATATTTATTTATTTACTATTATTATAAATGACTACAGACTAGGCTAATTTGCAACGAGTCCTATTCTCTACGAAATCCGATCATGACGGTATTGTTTGGTTCAGGCTAAAGAGCGCCCGTCTGCTGTTCGTGAACTCGTCGATGTCGGACGAGCTGGCGGCGAGCGGGCGCGGCGCGTCGGCGGGCGCGGACCACTCGCGCTACGCGTACTGGCAGCGCCGCCACAGCGCGGACCGCCCGCACCTCGTCGCGCTGCTGGCGCGCTGGGCGCAGCGCGTGGCAGCCGCCGCCGCCGCCGCCGGACTTGGTCAGTATTTTTTTTTGTTACTATCACATTGTTTTATCATTATTGGTCCGTGTACCGGAGGGTATGTTAAGCGGGCGGTCCCGGTCGTCATTCTAATACGTTCGACCTTTTTTTTTTTTTTATTACATTATAGTCAAGTATTTGATCTCGATCTCACCTGATGGTAAGTGACGATGAGATCTACGATGGAGCATACTTGCCTAGGTAGGAAGGCGGCAGTAGATAAGAGACGCTACATTCACTAGGCACATGCAGCGCAACTGATCTGACCCGCCATCCATGAATGGCAGCACCGAACATCATGCCGGAACACGGCTAGGCCGCTTGGCGACATGGCTTTGTTCAGTGGGTGGTGACTAGCCACGGCCGAAGCCTACCACCAGTAGAGTTATCACCTGGTTGGCACCACCCAGGGTCACGTGTAGGGTATCTCGAGGGTACTTAATTCTCCTACGGACGAAGGTGACTCGACCCCAAACTACTATCACATTGTTTTACCATTATTGGTCCGTGCATCGGAGGGTATGTTAAGCAGGCGGTCCCGGTCGTCATTCTAAAACGTTCGACCGGAGTTATTCGTACGTGGTGTTTTTAATTTTATAATATTTCGTTTGATTTCTTGAAATATTCAACCCAATTTTTGTTACACCTTATATACATGATAGCTCGGTTAGAGCGCGATACAAAAAATAATCAGTGTACTTATTTATACTAAAAAACCTGGTACATTATGATGAAATCGATATTTGTACAAACTCGGGACTATTATATTGTTTTAGGTAGATTTTAAAGCTATTAAATACAAATTTTAATTCAATCCCGAAGACCGCTGTCCTATCTCCGATTCCCACACTAATTCGTTGCCTGTAACATTGGAATTCCATACAAAATAACAATAATTGTTCATTCTATTTTAAGAAAATTCGAATAATTTTCAGTTCTACGTTGGGTGGCATTATTCGTTATCGCGTGTGTAATTACATTATTGTATACAACATATGTTATTAACTCTACATAGATGCGCCGGTGTTCACGATAGAGGAGGAGGAGCGACAACGGCCGGAGCTGTTCCTGGTGCGCGACGTGCCGTCACTGCGGCCGCCCGCCGTCGCGCCGCTGCACGTGCGCGAGGACGTGGTCGCGCTAGCCAGGGAGATCGAGCAGCGGCTCGGACGCTGGCCGCTCGTGCAGGTGAACAACGCGCCCACCACTCGCCTGTGTAATGTACTGTAGCCGCCAGCAAATCAGGCAGTCATCAACCAATCATGCGCGAGTCCATCGATGCTTGATTGACGTGAAAACTTGCACAGTACTCTGCTTATCAATACGCGGATATTATAACATTACCTAGTATCTTGGACTTCAACACATTTTTTTTTAATCAATTCCAATGAAATGAAAACAAAAAAAACATGGTGTGTGCCAATATTTTTTTATGTGTCGAGTGTCCGATTCTACTGCGTATAAACTCTGATTAATCGCCTAAAATCTGATTAAAACAGATCAGTAGCGGTACGACATCGAGTAAAAAACAAGTTATCTATTTTCCACAGACGTTTAATTAAGTGGTCGGCAGAAGGATTGGTTTCGTGATGATGACGTTTACTTTTAGATTTTGTGCTATTGACAGAAATATACAGAGCGATACATATGTGGATAATCAACAGCTTTACCATGACACAACTCAATATATTTAATTCTATTAACTGTTTCTTTGCATTCGGGAACTAAAGACTAAATAATAATAGTGATTGATTTGCTACCAGCTGACAGCGAACGAGGACATGGAGAGCGAGGTGGCGTCGCTGGCGCTGCTGCTGCCGGGCGCGCCGGTGCTGTCGGCGCGGCAGCTGGCGCGCGGCGGCGGCGGCGGGCGCGACGCGCTGGCCCACGTGGCCGCGCTGCGCGCCGACGCCAGCCTCGAGCACGGCAGCCACAGCGTGCGGCCCGTGGCGCCGCGCGACTCCGCCGACTACAAGCTGATCGCGTGCGCCAGGTACACCCCTACGACCTATAACATATATGGTCTCACATAATAAAGTGTAAAATATTTTAAGATGAAATAATAAAGATAGTTTAAATTAACCTCCCAAATTTATAGACGGTTATAATGGATTATAACGGACTTTTCAGAGAAAACATGCGTTATCTTTATAATCCATTATATGTTTTTGTAAATTTGAGGGTATGTATTTACGCAGAATTACGAGCGAAGTTGCGCGTTTCGCTTGGGGCGTTACTGTGATATATAGTCGATCACAAATCTAACGCCCCATAATGATTCTACGTAGTATCGGAAACTATCCTGGTATCTGAAACCAAGCCTATTTTTATGTTGTTAGGTGGAAGGCGGACCACGCCGGCTACGTGGCGGTGTTGAACCCGAGTGCGCAGGAGTACCGCGCCAACCTCACGGCGCTGCCGTCCATGCCGGGCGCGCTCACGCTCTACCACGTGTCGCACGCCGTCAAACAATACCACAAGTCAGTATGCAATTTAGTGTGACTAAGTTAAACTAGAAAAAAAATCGGACGCGACTTCAGCTACGGCGGACGATACTGATCCTTCATCAGAGGGCGTACTACTAACTCTTATTTGCAGGCAAAACACTTCCCGGCCTAAAACTGTCATTTGTGCCATATTGACTACATAATTTCTCGCTATATAGTACTTCGTCTCAGTCTGTAATTGTAATTTTGGTCAACAACTTGTAAATTGTAATTTTGGTTGGGAAACTAGATAATGCCGTTAAAATTGACGTAAAATAAAAAAATTACGATTAACGTTTTAAGAAATAGCATTATGTGCAGATGTAGCGGGAAAATTAGGTTCAGGGGCCTTAGTACGTACACTTTTATAGTAAGCTCACGTTAAATGCTTGGCTACATTAATGTAATTCTGCTCTTATAGATGTCTAACGTCATCAGTATTTACTAAATGAATGTGTTAAACTGTATGCCACACCTGCTAAGTGATATTATTTAGGCACTAATTACTGTGCCACTCTGAATTTGGTTTCAGACTATTTTTAAACTAAAATATCTATTGCGACGTCCCGCTGTAACCAACTTCATAGCGGCACTCATATATGACATGAACGAGCTAGACTATGTTTTTTTAATATAAGTCTTTTGTTTGTTCCAGTTATTCCATCAACATAGACGCGGATGACGTGTTCGTTCCGCCCAAGTCCACGGTGGTGCTCAACTATGTGCCTCACACCGTGGCCGAGATCTAAGCGCCATCGTACCGCACGCAGTGTTTGACCGGTTGCCCCGATGTATTAGTATGGGGCATTAATATTTGCGTTTACATATTTGACGTTGAAATAAAGATTTTGAAGCATTATAAACATTTATTTTTTACTTCATTTTCTGACAGTGTATTTGTCTTCCGTTTAATATGTCTAGTCAACGAGTTTTTTTTTTATTGCATTATAGGCAAGTATTTGATCTCGATCTCACCTGATGGTAAGTGACGATGAGATCTACGATGTAGTATACTTGCCTAGAAGGTAGCTGTTCACTCTCGACTTGAAAACACCCAGATTGTAGTCAACGATTTGATATAAATATGGAGATATTAACTTCATACTAATCTCCGCTGATTATCAACACTATAACTCACACAATCACAAGTACCCCCTTAGTGGTAATGGAATAGTACACTGAACTAACATAACACAAAAATAAATGTTACTGTGAATAAAATTAGGTCGCTATTCATATGTGCTACACGCTAGTTAGCACAGGGGATAGCACACAAGGGAAGCCGGTGGATGCGAGTGGCTGAGGACCGTGATATGTGGAAGTCATTTGGGGAGGCCTATGTCCAGCAGTGGACGTATTTCGGCTGATAGCATAGCAGAGCCGTTAGGCTATTTTATAGATAAGATAGAACAAGCTCTGTCATTGGGCGACCGCGCGTGATGCGCCACCATCGTGTCAGCGGGTGACAATGGCAATAATGGATGTTTTATACAATAGTGAAATGTTGTAAAACTAATGCTAATAATAACTTACTTTTCATTTAGAAGATTAAAAAACATGAATTAACCGTTTCGAAAATAATAGTGAGTCATTGATTGTCAAAGGACCATAGAAATATTAATTAGGCAGCTGGTATTACCCACCACTACTAGGGTACGTCGCCTGTTTTCAGCTTGGTACCAAATTAATAGAACGTTATAATGGATTATAATGGCATTAAAAAGTACGTTACCTTCTTCTGAAAAGTTCGTTTCTATAAAATTGGGGGAAAGAAATGCGTTTGAAGATTTCAAAGAGATATTGCAAATCCATGGTGTTAGGTTCAATAAATAAAAACATTTTGTTACAAAATAGTAAAGTACATTTTAATATTCCAATAACATCTGCACTGTTAATAACATATTTAAAAAGCTTCATTCTTTTGTACAAAACATCAATTGTCTTAAAAAATTGTTCATTATCTTATGAAGTAGGTCCCAATAGTCGTTATGGCGAGTACACACTATATTAGTCTAAATACGTCATTAAACAAAAAAAAAATTCTTTTTGAGGTTTCCTATTTTAGTCAGTTACAAAATAAAATAGCCCTAAAGACAAACTTCGATCAATAAACATTATGAAAATTCTAGTTTGTTAATATTTCAGTTTTTCTATTATCGTTGCCATACCCTTTAGTTACCTAATAGCTTGTGTAATCCATGAAAGGTGAAAAATAATGTTGTCGCCTTTGTCTTCCCTCCATGAGGCAAACTAAACTAAATTCATTTAGTCGTTAATAGAGCTTGTTAGGTGTAAACAAATCGTAATTCCCGGGTAGTGACGACATTAATCTGAAACCGGTGCCTCTGTATACCGGCGGTGCTATAAGTATTAAGAGTTATTAGCACTGAAATTACTTGAAAAAATACAATACAGAAATGAGATTACCGTCCACAAGGCATAGTAAACGAGCGTGGCTAAGCACATTCTCAGCAGAAAGTCTTCCACGCTATACGAACTATTCGTTCGCGGCTTCGATGACCACTTGTCCATCATTCCATGGGTATATTAGGGCCTAACACATCGAAAAATATCTTAACCAAATAGAAAAGCGTAACAGTGAAAATAAACTGTAGGAATGTGTCAAGGAACCCGACCGATGGTAAGGTTTTGAAATCAATATCGGACATTTCAATTAGGAACTAACTTTAGAATACTGTTAACAAATGAGAGAGAGAGAGAGAGCACGGGATATCAAATTGCCTAAAATTAGTACAGCCAATAAAATCACGCCTAGCGGTGACGGCGGCAACCAGTCACCACAGTTACCGGTCACAAACGACTAAATAGACTATTGACTACTGGCTAGTCTAATCTATAAATCGTTAACCAGTCGCCAATAATCGTCAACCGTTTACCACAGTCACCAATTGATCAACAGATACAACACTTGTTACTTCTTCGGTCGTCAACCAGTCGCCAATCGGTAACAACAGCAACCGCTCGCCAACGTGTGGTGAGCAGTTACCGGCGTTTGGCGGCAGGTTTGGGTTTATTGAACTGGTAGCTGGCGCACTTGGGTATGTGCCTCTCGGCTGCCCCTTGGTTGAAGCGTCGGTGGCAATGCGGACACTCGACGTAGTCTGGGTTCTCTGACGGCGGCGGTGGGGGCAAATCGCTTAGTTTACCTGTGACGAAAAATTAATCTAAAAAAATGGGTATAAAACCTTAGCAATAATGTGCAAATGCGTTTGATATTTTACAACCTATCAATAGACCTCTTAAAATATTATACTCTATCTTTGTTATTTCAGTGTTGCTAAGTACCTCCGGCGCTGAGATGCGCCTGCACCTGCTTGGCGGCACGGATCGCCTGGATGAACTCCTCGTGCTTCTGGCGCCAACTGCTGTTCAGCGCCTTGTTCACCTTCGTGGAGGAGGGGGTGCCGGTGCGCTTGCGCAGCTTGTTGATGAACGGCTCCGCTTCCGTGCCCTGGGGATGGTAAAACATGTTCTAAAAGGAGGCCAAGCTTAGGCGTGGCACCGATTCAATTAACTACTTCACAGACGATTCTCATATAGACTAGAAGAAATAACATCGCCATACCACTCGTATAATGGTCCCAAACCAAGCAGCACTTAGTCTTCTATCATTATTAACAATGTATGGTTTTCACGTGCAGGAATGAAATAGAAATTAAAATAAAATGGTATATAAATTGAATCTTCGGGTTGTGTAAAACGTTGATTTGATAGGTGTACTGAATGATGTTGATGTGAGTGTTTACAACAATGAATGCTTGCCTTAAAGTCTGGAGCATCCGTTCCCTGCAGCGGTGGGAGTGGATGACAAAGTTCAAGAAAGTTTCATAAGAGAGTTAAGTACCGATGTAGGTTATATTATGTAGAGTAGGCGTCCTGTGTTACACTTAATGTATTTTATCGGTAGGTAATAAGTGTAAAGCAAATTCCACACCATTCTATCCGATTCTAATTATAAGATGAAATCGGATAATGTGAATATAATTATATATTTCCATACCATACCAGACCCAGTTCCAGGCAAATTCAATAACTTGGTCATTGAACTGTCTACAAAAGTACACATACGTACTCGATGCCAGTGAACTAGGCCCAACTGGCTCGCGAACTGGCCTCGTTTGTGAAGCGCATAAAGCTAGACCAGATACGTCACCCATCGATCCTACTGTGATAAGTACCTAAAGCGCGCTGTACCAGTTGGAGTGCACGTTATTACTTTGTAGTAAGAGTCGCGTTTCATTTAAATGACTACGGGGAGAAATATCTGTTCCTAAGAACTATTACATAATCTGTGGCAAGGGGGTACTGAGTACTCACAGCGAGTCGATGTTTGAGCGCGTCAAACGGTTTCCTCTTCTTGCTGTGGCTCTTTTTACATATGTCGGTGTGCTTGGCGATGCGGTCGGCGGCGAAGTGGCGGCCGCAGATGGCGCACGCCTCGCCCGCGCCGGCGCCCGCGCCGAGGCCGAGCGACGCCGCGCTGCCCGCCGCCCCCCCCGCGCCCGCCGCGCCCGCCGTGCCTCGCGCCTTGCCCGCCGACCCGACGCTGATACCGCCCGCGCTCTGACCACCGCACAGGGATGTCACATTATCATATATCCAACTAGCCTACTGTTACTCGCGACTTCGTCCGCGTGGTATTTAACAAAGACACAACCGTTCTGAGCCCGCGCGACCGTTAGCCTTTGTGATATTAAGTCGTTGGCGGGGGTTGGGGGGTGGGTTTCCAAGATAAAAGTAGCCTAAGTTACTCCTTGTTACATCAGCTATCTGCCAGTGAAAGTCCCGTCAAAATCGGTCCAGCCATTTCAGAGATTAGCCGGAACAAACAGACAGACGGACAAAATTTAAAAAAAAAAATGTTTTGGTATATGTACCGTGCATACATAAAAAAACACTTAGTAGAAAGCGGTTATTTTAATATTACAAACAGACACTCCAATTTTATTTATTTGTATAGATGTATAAGATAACGTATATCTTCTGGACCTAATTATATGGTACGTTTGTAATAATTACGAGAACATTAAAATTTAATTATGTCGTTTGTGTTAGCACTGCGCTGTGATACGATCCTATTTCAGAAACGCCAAGTCAATTTCCATCACAGGGGTACCAGAATTGGTCCACTTGCTTAAAACTTATAACAACTTTTCGTTGGGGTCTGGGGTAACTAAAGAAAAAAGAACTAATAATGTAATAAAAATAAAATAAAAACCCACCACTTGGTGTCGCCTTGGCGCCTGCAAGTAAAACGTAAATAATCAATTACAATCAAATAAGCAATATACAAACATAATGAAATAAAACCAAACTACAAATAATAAGGCATTATCAAATCCATGTCTTTAACGGTGTTTTATCAATACAAATGGTTGTTGAAATTAAGTAGGTATACTTAGGTATCAAACTCAACCGAGTCTTAACTCCACTGATTACAATTATAGTACTTAATTCTGGCATCCTAAAATAATCTAGGTACCTGCGTCACGTAGGTACCTAAAACACTGACAGAGCTATATTGCATGGAGAAGTTAGAAACTGTTTGAGGATGTTGCCAACAGATGGACAAACAAATTGTGTCAAATAAGTTGTGGACATTGTGAAAAGCTCTAGGTGGGTATAATATTGGTTGGCACTACAAACTGAGCTCTATTACTTAACTATGAAGACTCACCGGGGTAGCACCTCGCTGCATGGCCCCTCGGGCCTTATTGTTCTCCGACACCTGCCCGCATCATCATTTACACAAATTTACTACGAACTTTTACATGTAGGTAGTACCTAGTACACCACTGATGTACGTACAGATAAAGATCTTTGAGGTAAATATAATTAAAATAATTATTGACGGCAAATTTTGAATGTCATAATGATACGTCAAAATGGCCAAACTGTTGTTATGCGGACAATCAAATTTAGAATGTCATTGGTTATGGTAGGTAACGACAAACTTTAAATATTCTGACGAGCAGTATTTTTTACATTAAAAACTTCTCGAAAAATGTTTGTGCTGTATGGAGCTTACAGGCAAACAGGCACAAAACGAATCGCGTCACTAAAAATGTATTTTCCGCCGCGGTGCCAATCGATTCGGTGCGTTCTCTATTGCGATTTGATTAAATTCGAATAAAGTCGACGTAGCGTCTTGTGAATATTTTAATAAGCTCTAATAGTTAGAAAAAAATATTGAGTTTGGTGATGGATTTTAATGATTTTACTAGCTGCAAGGATATAATGTATTGATTCCTTTATCGGATATGTACTTACAGCATTCTCACTGGTGACTCGTCGCGGCGGCGTGGCGGCTGGCGGCTTTGTTTTCGGTGGACTTGCTCTCGTCGTTGGACTTTTTCTCGTAATTGGACCGTTTCTAATAGCTGGACTTCTAAAGTGATCAGACATCGTATATCATTACGGAAAAATGGAAACTGCTTACCCTCTTCTTCTTTGCTTAAAATTATGTCCTCTGATTTTTTACCACATCACATGGAGGAATCTATGGTTTTACTGCACCTATCTGTTTTAATAGCAATGGGCAAAAGCAATTCAAGCAAAGCATTCAAACCACAATGGACATCGCGGAACGGAAATATTGTGCATAAACATGGTGTAAGCACGATTTTATCCGGTGTTACACGATTACGTATAGTTATCCATTACTGCTTGATCATAGAGCACATTTAAAGGGCTTGACTGTAAAACGGCAATGCATTTCACAACAAGAAATTTAATCATCATAATATGGTGAATTTTCATTCGTGCCAAATGTTGGCATGCTAAGTCCATTGGGTTGGAATGTCATTGGGTAAAGCCTTTTGTGTGTTGTAACAATGCTGAGATATTGGGACCATTGTACCTTTTGGGAGATTTCTTGTCTTCAGCGCGCGGTGCGGGCGGTGCGGGCGTTGCGTGCGGTGCGTGCGGTGCGTGCGGCACGGGTGGCGCGTGCGGTGCGGGCGAGCGCGGCGTGGGCGCCGGCGCCAGCGCCTCGGGGAAGGTCTCGTCCTCCAGCAGGTAGTTGTTGTGCGCCGCGTCCGGCGAGTCCGCGTCGACCGGCGCCGGCGGCGGGTGGATTACCTCGCCATTGCTTTGTGGTAGCTGGAATATAATAATCCAGTTATTACCTATGTACAGATCGTGAACGTTTTAGTTTTTGTTATTATAATAAGGACAATGACTCAGTTATTTTATAAGTGGTGTGCGGCGACTTCTCTTGATAGACGCATTATCGATATATAGTGATTCAGATTATTTTTTAATCGACATTAGAACTTATCGAGATTCTGTCACATAGTGATTACAAATGGCTTAAACAAGAGTTAGTTCAAAGGTTAGTCTATTCCATTCCTGAATCAACCTGTGTAGTGCAATCGATCGTTTCTCCTACTAGGATATATTATTTTGTCTAGACCTAGACTAGACCAGCATCCTAGTAAGTGGTGTACAATAACGAATTAGTTGTTCTCATACATCACCTTAAACTTCTCACCTCTTGTTTAACATTGCTGTTCAGATCCGGCTCGTGGTTGTGATTGAGATCGCCGGCGCCGTTCACAATGTTTTCTATTTTCTGCAATACAAAATATCATTTCTAACACATACAAATATCGCCAGACGAACACACCAGTACGGTCCCACCCAAATTTAACAGCGCTTGTATTATGGGTACCGTGCAGTGGACCGGGGACGATCCCAGGAAAAAGTACAAAAAGATAATTTCTTAAATTTGGCCCGACTGGAATCGAACACAATCATTTTGTGCAGTGAGCCGAGTGGCCTAAAATTAACCCAGCTTTCGTCAATGTGTCCACAAACAACCATTGTTAGGACGTCTATTCCAGATGATGATCTCATGGGATACGATACGAACCGAAGCCCAAAGCTACCTCAATGAGGATGTATGATAAAAAAAATCCCTCCGGAAATTACAGCATATATGAAGCCAGTCTTGGTTGTCATTCTAACGTCGTTGAAAATGGTTACGGAAGGCTGTAATAGTGGTACCAATGGCCTTACTGAGATCTGCCCATAGATATTTTTTTTAATCGTCGAAATCAAGGTGAACTGGCAGCCGACCCGAATATGTTCTTTTAAAGAGACGTCTCGGACGAAGAATAATCCTATTTTCTTCACGTTCTCTGTTCCAATACTCACGGTCTCCTGTTGATTCTTAACGCTATGCGAGCTGACTGTGATGCGTGTCTTCGAGGTCTTCTTCTCCAAGCTGATGCGCGAGCTGGTGGTGGTCACCTTGGGGTAGCCGTTGGGCAGGGGCTTCCTGGCCGCCACACGCTCCGTGTTGTGTATGGGTTGCAGCGGGTAGCTCTTATCTATTCCTTTTGTGCGACGCTCTTCGAACATTTGCCGCACCTAAAACAAATGAATGGTAAAAATGCTATGAGCAAATTTCTCGGCTACAAATTAAGACAACAATAGTTTTCTCTTTTACGTATTTTGTTGGCGAGAGTATAGTCCCGGACTGAGATTGAAAAAAAACTTCTCTTTATCAAACATGCTATGGAATCGGTTAGATAATGAAAGTCCATAACTCGGGTACAAACATTCGTGCTCATCTCACAAAGTTTGCCCTTACCAGGATACGAAGCCGGGACCCTCGGCACAGAAAGCAGAACCACTACCAACTGAGCTAATCAATTGTATGAAGATGTACCTACAATTGAATGGTAACAGATTGGTTAGCGGGGAACATTTTCTGCTAGTGGTAATGGCACAGTTACCTTGCCGGGCTGGTGCGGGACCGGTGTCGGCTGCGGCGCGGGCGGTGAGCTGACGACGCTGCCGTTGCTGGCGGGCGAGTGCCGCACGCGGTCCAGCGCGCGCGCCTGCTGCGCCTCGTACAGCGACGCGATCTTCATCTCGCGCTCTTGCATCTGTTTCTGTTGGAATCTGGCCTGTAAACAATCAGGAGGTATTTAACACAAGAGCTTTAACGTGAAAGGGGAATCCTATTACTTGAATTCCATCGTAATATCATATGGAAGAGGAATTCACGCTTAGCTTGCCAAGCTCGTTGGACGTCTACTGAATATTACGAAGGGCAGATAAAACTAAGCACCATGGTCTATTAGACAATGTTACAATTGTCAGAGACTGGTGGGAAACTAGTTAATATTATTAGCATTTAATATTAGTCGAAACACATTTCAATTTACTAGAAAACGGGTTTGTAAGTCTTTTTAACTAACGAGAAGGAAACATATCTCGAACCTCATAAGCTGAGCGCAGCAAAGTTGCTCTTTAAGAGAGCTTTTATGTAAATGTGTCAGGTTGTTGTATATTAAATAGGATATAATATTGTTGCTAGCTACACATTTGGTGTTCGCGAACACCAAATATGTAGGTAGCAACAATATTATGGCCCATTACTCCCAATATGCGTATACTAAGCATAGAATTGATGGCAAACAGGTTTTTAAATCAATATTGACACAGGCTCTAATACACATCGAAGATAGGCGATTGCGATGTTCCAATCATATTTTGAATCATTGATAAAACGTAATACAGTAAATTGTGTGGCGCTTGGTACTTAATAGTATGGTTAATACACCAATCTTAAAAAGTATAACAATAACTCAAGATTTTGATTGATTTCCACGCTCATTCGGTTTCAAACAATATGTTATTTTCATTTGAAATTAGATTATTTTTACAATAATATTAGATTATATTAGATTAATTCTTGGAATATCTTCAAGTGCCATACACAATTTTAAGGCTTTATTTCTTTCGTCTTGCAATAAATGAAACACCAAGACTTTTGGGGAACACTAATCAAAAATACAATATTTTCTATATAGTGATTTCTTATATTTACGGCATTTACGCGAATACTACACATTGAAATAAAAGGACGAGGATATCCTCCGTGACCATGGTTGCTGTAAAGCAGCCGAAACGTCGGGAACGTAAAAACATAAAATAAACGCGATAAAATTTGAAAATGATTTTTATTTAAATTTTCTATATAGCTTCGCTCATACTACAAAAGTGATCTAACCGCGAGGGCGTGAGGTCGGCGCCTACGCCCCGCTGCACACGGCGGCAACCTGCCGAGGACCGTCAACTGACTGCCTAGTCGGTATTATTGTTAGGCTAACACTTCCGTCAGGACTAAAGAACCACCTGCGATGAGTTAGGCAAGTCACACAATAGCGAGTTTTTCCACCATGTCTAGTCTAGTATCCGTATAATGAACGTTGATGATTATAAATGAATAACCAGTGAAATATGTTATGGCAAAGTCAAATGAACGAAATAACAATGAGTTAGGGCAGCTATACTCAACCTGCGACCCGCTGGGCTTTTGTGGTTGGCCCATCTGGTGTTACTTTAGTAACCATTTTGAATTTCGCGCTCATAAGAAAACATTGAGAGCGCGCTGAGTTCTACATTATCGCGCCGCGTTTGAATCCTTGTTTAATTCAATTTGTAATAATAGTGGAAACCTAAGAAATCATTACTCTATTTTGACTGACACGTGTTTGTGGACCCTTTGAAAAAAAGGTTGAGTACCACTGAGCTAGGGCATGCCTACAAGGGGGAGATTGTATTATCATAGGTATACCTACAGCTGTGTACAGGCTCGCAATGCCTCACACCAGTGCACTGTCATTTGTCTTGCCTCGGGAGGTTGCGTGGTCGGTCTGGACACAGCCTATGATATAGATATAGGATCTTAGGCCAAGACCAATCACTCTATACAGCTAAATATACCCACTTAGTTGAAATAAGACGAATCTTTCGGATTTTATCGCGTTTATTATTAGTTTTTTTCCGTTCAAACGAACGTACGTACGTGAATAATAAACGCAATAAAATCCGTAAGATTAGGGTAATTTAAATGCATAGCATTCGCGTAAATGTAAGAAATGGCAGCAACCGCATAGTAACTGTCACTTTTGACAGATGTCCCATACAATATCTGTCAAATGTGACATTTATAATGCGGTTGCTGTTCGATTATGAAACGATTGTGTTAGCAGACTTGGAGCCCTTTTTTTTATACAGTATAGGCAAGTATTTGATCTCGATCTCACCTGATGCTAAGTGACGATGAGATCTACGATGGAGCATACTTGCCTAGGTAGAAAGGCGGCAGTAGATCGAGACGCTACATTCACTAGGTACATGCAGCGCAACTGATCTGACCCGCCATCATGAATGGCAACACCGAACATCATGCCGGAACACGGCTAGGCAGCTTGGCGACATGGCTTTGTTCAGTGGGTGGTTACTAACCACGGCCGAAGCCTACCACCAGTAAATATGGCCCTGCTTGGTTGTTAAATTCTTAAATATGATCCTCCATCAAAAGGCAAATACAAAGGGTACGTAGTTACTTGATTTAATTGCTAAATTATGTTAACCGGATCTAGTCGCAATTAGCATGCGGCCCAGTTGCATGAGTTAGGGAACTGTGTGATCCGCGTAGCACGATCAGAAGGGCTAGCACGCAGGTCAGATAGCACCTATTTCACAAATTATGTCGCAAGCACAAATTATGTCGGGTTCCAAGACAATTTACTTTATCCCGGGACTCGCCGAGGGTCAAACCTCGGTGTCTTCATTGGACACCACTGTAGATCCTCGCTTACAGGAGTAGCAGTGGTGGGAGTGTGTGGCGGGCCTAGTCCCAAAAAAAAAAATGATTATCTCGCACCAAGTCGCTCTCTCCCTTCCTTAATTACGAGGGAAAGAGACAAAATCGTTTTATCTTATTTGTATTGTCACAGCCGGCTGTGCTACTAGTGCTGCTCCAACATGCATGTATGCGCCTCGCGGAGGATTCCTTACGATCGTGTTCTTACGCCGTGTCTTTACTAACATATTCATAGACATTTTAATCAAGTTACCAATGGCATATAGTAGAAAAGTGCTTCGTGTTGCTCTTGCAAATAGTTTAAAACTTTCTATGAATTTGGGTGCTGGTGGCAATGATTGGCGCTCGTGAACAGGAACATTAGAATTGTCTAACCCACATACTGTTTTAAACATTCCAAAACACATTGGGTTATAGAGTGAATACGAGGGCGAAACGAGTAGTACTAAAATAAGTTGGTGCCAAATTATATACTATTAGAATGGGACATACTAATAGCATGTGTTTGTAATACATTGCACTTTTACCACACTATACGAGGCAGGCATGCGGGCATTTTGCAGCGGTAGTGATGAATAAAGCAACCCATGTACCTACTTACCTCACCGTTGATTGTAATTATTGTTACAGGGGTGTTTCCCATTCGTCTGATCATTGGATCAATTGATTTTTTGTCCCATTTGTCCGACACCTACGTTCGGTTGCTAGAACACAAAATCCCAATTGACCGGTTGATCGGAAATATGGGAACGACCGGTTAAAAGGTGTTAATGGACATGGAAATGGATACGCCAATAAGTATAATATAACAAGCATATGATTATATATTTACGAGACAAGGATAAGCCACGGTAAATGGCACAGAAGAGTTATGCTGACGTATAATAATATATACTTCATTGGATACTGTGATCAGAATAATTTCTTCAACTGATATATGACAGCCTCCAAAACAGACCATATAAATAAAACCAGATTGCGCTCCAAAACGGTGGGTGTTACAACATAATATTATAACATAATAAAAACTGTCACATACGGAATAAGTGAAAGGAATAAAAACAAGACAAATACGATTAACGATAGCATAATTATTATTCGCAACGGTGCCGTGGGTGTACAATCGATAGGATGCAAGCAGGCCAAGGTTGTGAGACGAGCAAGTGGGCCGTTGGGGTCCACCCGGATGTGAGCCAATCAGATCTCAGACTTTTTGGCAGCCATTTCGATTTAGGAAAGATTTCGGTGTACTTCAAACAACAAATTCCAGAAAGCATAAATGTTATCATTATCAAGTTCTCGACTACTGCGAATATTATGGAATCAATCCCGCCCAAAATAAACGTTGGCTTGACCTTGGCAAAGTGTGAATGAATACTGTGAAATCCTTGTTCAACGATCCTTTAGGATTGTCCTGATACGAATCCCCCGGAAGATTGAATAGTAAACTCGAGATTAAAACGATAATTTCCAAAAGTACAGTACCGAGTAAGAATAAATTGACATAGATGTCCCAAACTATGGCGTTATGTTTAGCTAACTCAATACCATGCCTCATTAAAAACGCGTTACGTAATCCCGCACTTGATCGTTACGCACTTAAAAAGCAGGCGTTTATTGCTTGTATGAATAAACCTTAACTGTGCTGTCCATTCACGAAGACAATCGGTACTACGCGGAAGATTAGTTGAAGAAGGATGACGAATCATAAAGGCTATTCCGGGGTATTATTCGCTTGTAAATTGTATTCAACAGATAAATGTTTTGTATTCAAAATAAGCTGTTAACAGCACCTACAGCTGGTTTTGTCAAAGCAGGAAGGAGGAAGTGAAATGACTGTCAGGTCACTTATTGATTATAAACTTCAATTAATCCGGAATTTAGAATCTATTACATCGAACTAAAAGATTTGACCTTACGACTGCAACTCCCAGGTCGACCTACCTCAAAATGGCATTATTACCACCTTCGTTGAATAAAACAACAAACTAAGCAGCAGTAATCTACACAGTTAAAAGGGTTTTATCAGTACTGGTGAGGCGACTTATCTCATATTTAGCAATGCTTAGTTGACACATGAAAAAGAAACAAAAAAAAATAATCTCAGGCTATCAGGTCAGTTAGATTCTAAAAGATCCTTCCATCCGTTTCCTTACGTTTGTTTCTTATACAATATACAATACATAGATCGCGTATTTAGGTGAGCAAGTGAACGACAATGCCCATATTCGGTGCGCGTGCGCATTATAGCCGGCAACCGGCGCGGCGCGGGCGACTGCGCTGCGACCGCGCTGACTCATCGCACAGTCATCGACCTTAAATGTAGATTGAGGTAACGCACCGCGATTACTTGAAACTTGTTTACATATTGAGAGAAATTGTTGCCAGTTTGTTTAATAACAAGTTTATCTTTTCTGCTGATATATTTTCCTAAAAGTATCGCGGATTGGTTAGGTTCAATTCAGATTATCAACGAACATTCGGACAAAGTTACGAGTTGGACATAGATACTTCTAGATAAGGAAAAGTAAATGGATACGAATTACCATCCCAAGATGTTGTCGGAATATTAAAATCGAATCGTATAAATTCATTTGGTAACACAAGGTCATGAAAAGGAAGATTTCATTCGTGACTATGATGTCATCAGTGTACAAAAACACTATTACATATGCAAGTTTTATTCGCTAATCGTTCATCAAATCTATTCCTATAGCATTGTTGTGGACAGATGTTATAACTTATGCGGTGAACGATTACCTTCAATTGGCAAAAGGTAAAAAATATTATCAGTCACCATAATGAGTACCGAATACCATACTTGCCATATTGGTGCCAGAGTGGCTGATTGAGGAAGAAAAAATCTACCAATTATAAGAAAAGCAGAATGTGAAGAAGATCGAAAGATAGAGATAGCGGGAAATGGGAGGGAAACGAAGGAAACGCTCTTAATCAGAGAGAGGATGTAAAAACGTTGTGTATGCCCCTGTAGCTTTATTTTAAATATCCGGAAAAGTCTACATTCTTTTGGGTTCTAAGTATTGTGAATTGATCAAACAAATAAGTCTCCATTGGGGACTTACATATCAAAATTCTAATTTAGTGCCTACCTAGACACCTACACTAATCTAATTCCTTCCTAGCTTTTCAAGGGCATCGCTAAGAAGAAATCAAGGTCAAATAGTTGAACAACCGTATTAAATTATAGCATTCAATTTGTAAATACATTGGGAATCGATACAGATGACGCAAACTACCACGTAGGAGCGACGACCGGCTTTCAGAATTCGTTAGTGATTCTAACATTTTATTTGTTAACAAATACTTAGTAGCTGCCTATTAATATTGAATTTACCTATTTCTATAATGATAATAATAACATCGCCATACGAACATACCAACACATTTCAACGGGTTTTTTTAAACATAAATCAATGGAGTATACAATTTAAGGGAAAGGGTTAGGCACCCTACTGATGAAATAACTGGCCCGCACCCTGCGCACCAGAGAATTGAAATGAGAGATTCAAAAAGAGTCACTATATAGCACAATCAAATAAATCGTATGAGTTTGAAATCATTAATAATAAGTACATGGGTTAAAGAACCATAATATGGATAGTTACCCTACGCTTTAAAGGATCTGTTTTCCAACACGGTTGTGGCAACTGCTTTTTTTAGATTAACAAACAACGAGCTGATGAACATATTTTTAGAAACATTTATCAATACAGGCTGCAATGATGCAATCAAGCTGAATTTGATAAGTACGACAAATTAATGTTTAGATTGGTTGAGGAAAAAAATGCAAAAAATTAGACGATCAAATTAACTTCAGACTTACATCTTGATATAATTAAACTATCCACTGAGCTTTCAAAATACAACTTTACCTCGGGATCAGAAAGTGTAAGCCAACCGTTTCTTATATCAGCAGGATCGGCGCCTTCAAGTGACCTTGAACTCCTTGGACCTTTGGCTTTTCGCTGCTTTGGATCCCACCAATTCATATGATCCCACGACTGAGAAATATTTTGTGATTTCATTTTAAAATGTTTAAAATTGTCTTGAATTGTATACTTGTGAAATTAAAGTTAAATTTACAAGATCTTTAGAAACGCAACAAACGGGCCATTGCTTTTGAGTATTTTTATTTGAAATTACAAAACGATACAACAATGGAGTATTTATGGGGTCCGTCTTTCCCTCCCGGATTTCAAAAGCTTAATGAAGTACGAAGGGGGTTGTTTGTTTGGTCCCCGCGTCGCTTAGCGACAAAACACGTGGAAATTCAATGTCACGGCATCATGAATAACTCATGACCTTTGTGAATACCGGTAACTTGACCCAGTCTGCCATTCTGAGCAATATACGTCTCACAAAATAATAATTTGCTCAATTTTTTGGGACACGTAAAGCTATAACAATAATTATATCGCCAGACGACCACACCAATTATACGGTCCCAAACTAAGCTACGCTTGTATTATGGGTACCGTACAATGGACTGAGGGCGAACTCAGTATATATTATTAAACATCCATAACGCCGGTACAAAAATTCATGCTCATCTCACAAAACTTGTCCCTACCAGGAATCGGATCCTCGGCGCAGAGAGCAGGGTCACTACCAACTGCACTAAGGCCGTAAAAAATAATAATAGCTGAATGTGCTGTAGTAATAAGGCCTATTTACGAACAGTTGAAGAGTTACAGTTAATATTCTTAGCTTTATTTATTTGTCAGCATCATGTCATACGTGTAAACAATAGGCACTGGCGCATTATCAAGTGTCCTGCGGTTTGCAATATACATTTTTACCTAGTTTATTGTCATAAATAGATAGTGTAACTTTAAAAAAGTCTACATTTTGCGGGGATGAGTTACTCATGAACCTTATTATCGTTACGTTTTTACAAGACACATTTATTACCCGTAACACAGGTTAGTTCCTAACTCGAAAATAAGACGTTACCTAACTATTGTTACCCATTTCATTGTAGTATCGTATTAAGATAATACTTTATAACCAATAAATAATTATCTTATCTTATCTTATTTGTTTCCGAAATCAGGGCAACTAATAAATAAAATCAAAAGCTTTATATTTATTACTAAGTAGCAAGCATTCCAAAACAAAAAATAAACAACCGAATTGAGAACATCCTCCCTTTTGAAGTCGGTTAAAAATTAAAATAGTTTGTAAGAACTCTTCTCAGGTAAAGGTCGCCTCCAGGCATTTAGAGACAGACATACTTACGTCGACGACCTAATTATAAATGGATTTCACTCTCAGTTATTATCGAAACAGATACTTGGTAATCAGCTCCCAATGACATGTTAATTCTGCCTGCCAACAAGTGTTACACAGTATTATATCAATTCCATTATCCAGCTCGCTATAGTGTAGAGTTTACTTCAACACCAACTTTATTACTTAAGAAATTATAAACGTATTTTTTTGTTTTCTAAGTATTACACCTGTATCTCGTTAAAGACCTGACTTTCTAACTTTCAAATACCTGTACAGTGTCAAAGAATTGCAATTCATCTAAAATCAAGCCGTGTATTGTCATCGAAACGAACTGTCAAAACAAATTAGATCTTAAATAGGTGGGATTTATGATGATTTTTTGTTCTCAAACAACGCCCACACATAGTATGTCTCTGACCATGTATAAGATGGCAACGATTTATAAGGCTGGCTGAGTCATAGACGTTTCCTTGTGGCGCCTTGCTCATAGACAAACTTGATTCCATGACGGATGACGTCATCACTTTCATTCCAGGCTGTCTTCTTTGTCTGTAGGTTCAAACGTTCAAACTATTGTACTTGCTTTTTGTTTGCTCTATTAAGCAGTAGACACAGTTTCAGATGGAAATTTGACTTCATTTAAATGCAATAATATTTAAAAAAAGTCAATATTGCTTCTCGCTTGCAGAAGTCTTGGATATGGTCAATAACTTTGCAATTGGGTACAGTTAATTTACTTGTTCCGAATTGTATTGAAGTTATATAAAGTAGGCAAATTATGCCAACTCTCTTGAATTAAATAATATTATTTTTATATTTTCGTGATCAATCGAGGCAAGCATGTCGTCCATTTATAGACAAGAGCCAAATAGACATGATAATTGATCTATTTCAGTTTGTTTTAAAAAGGTCTACAGCCGCGAAGTCTAACATAGAATTATTGAGCACATAATCTCTCACAAAAACGAATGTGGGATGGTTGAGAAAAGGAAATTTGGTAAAGAATTGTCCTTGGTCAAAAGGTATCATCCCGAGATTATTTTTATCCCAGATAAATAGATAATTACGAGTATCTTTTCAATGTTTTATGGGACCTTACTCGCAATGCAGTCTCACCACTGCTGTACCCTTGTAAACCAGGATGGAAAGTAATGACCAACGAAGACTTCGAAGTTTTATCCTCGACGCGTCCCGTGGAAAAGCTTATTATCATGGGGGGGGTCCATAATCCATAAAGTTTTGATCCGCAAAAAAATTGGTTTGATTAAGTTACACATTGTTTAAAAAATGCTTCTTTATATTATCTTGGACAAAATTGTGGTCTGTTTTGTTTTAATAGTGTATAATTGCTTATTACATTACAATCACAATCGATCCTCTGTACAGATACTGTTTGTCGGCCGTCCACCTTGCAGCTGCGCCTACGCAGCTACTGCATTTGGTCTTGCATTCAGGTCGACATCATTAGAACTGATAGGGAAGGTTGATGAGGGCAATTCATGAGATGAGTAACGCGTTATACATTATTGGAAGAGAGTCCGTTCGTCATTGTGCTATGAGCAAATGGCTACTGCACTATATCTTGCCCAGAAATCTCATAGTCGCCCTTAAATGAATTCCAAAGTTTCCATCATGACTCCAATAGCACCTTTATCTTCTATCATTAACACGCAGTGAATGAAAGTGAGTTATAAAAGTGACCCAATCCTAAGCAAATTTTGTGCAATTATTTATACGTGTGGGCGAATGACACTGTTCTTGATAGCGTTGCAATTGATATAAGATCACCAAGAAATCGATACATCGATTAACTCGCGTTTCGTCAATTTAGCGGAATTAAATAAGTGTGACTATTTCGAGACTCGCTCTACAACAGCCATGATGTCATGTATTAGGTAAGCCTTAAGCTGGATTTAGCTAATGATGTTCACCTAACTACTTATTATTCCTGATATCCTAGGCTGTAGTTTAAATGGGGTCCGTTAAAATTGTCCATACCTACTCCATAAAAATAGTCGTATTTTTTGCGTGGGAAGAATCCTCATGGATAACCCTTAGGTCCCGGGGGAGGCAAGCAGGTGACGTCGAACTCCTACCGAGTACGATCACTCGGTGGTCCTTCTCCCGCCTTGTGGGGACCACCACCCACACCACATATATTTAACAAGATAAAGGGTACATAGAAAAAAAGTTTGTCGCAAAACCGCTTTCATAGGGCGTAAATGAGTTGTTTTTATTTGCCCCAATATAGTGTTGCGTCATTACGTCGTCGGTGAAGGCGCGGCGTGTCGCACGCTCAACGATCATTTTGCACGCTAGTGACATCCGCTGACACACTGACGTAAAAGCCTACCTGTCACGCTAACGTAACGTATCTTACACTTTACTGACAGAGTTAGGGGCTAGTCTCGTGCGGCTACGCAGCCAGTCTGGATCCGGCCATGACGGTAAATTAATAAGGGAGAAAGAATAGTAAGTATAATCAAATATTTATTACATTAGAGTTTTAGGTGTAAATTAGTAATTATGGTACATTATCTATAATCAAGTTGACATTTACTTTTGTTGTGATATAAAAGCGAAGAATTCATGAAAAGATCGTCGGGAAAGTTCTAACTCTGGGGGGTTCAAAATTATGAATTGAATCTATGGTATCAGTTTTCGTAACGATGCCACTTACAGCCTGTATGTGAGGATAACAAAGGTGGGTGGAGGAAAATAGCATTGAGAACTAGTATCTTTATTAAGTTTGTGTAATTTATGACCGTAACATATTGGTAACTCGTATTTGTCATTTATATTCGCTGCATCGAGCTGAAAGTAATAGCTACTTAAGGTTTAGACTAAAGTCGACTAATAAGATTTTGGTTTTACCTACTCGTAAACATACAGGATGAAAATGGGTGTAAAATAATCTCTCATTCATCTTGGAATATCATTCGGTCTTAATCTTGTGCGACGTACAGCATGTCTCCAGACGGTACCGGCTGTAACAATAACGGCTTGTGATCTAGTCAGAATCGAATCGAGAATCCAGACAGTGTCAATGAATCGATGAGACTTGGCGAACTGTACGTCAAGTGCGAGCTAACTGTATACTTTATAGTCTATCGTATATAGACATTTTGTATGGTGAATTGAAAAGCGCCTCTAGCGGGCGGTATTTAAAACTTTCAATTCTCCATATATAATTCCAGCCCTATTTAATGTCCCACTGCTGGGCACGGGCCACCCCTCAATGCGAGGGGATTAGGCCATAGTCCACCACGCTGTCCCAGTGCGGGTTGGCGGACTTCACACATCTTTAGAGGGGTTCTCTCAGACACGCAGGTTTCCTCACGATGTTTTCCTTCACCGTTATTCCTCCATACAAAATGTCTAATTACGGTAGACTATAAAGTTAACGTTTCGCTTACGAATAATCTCGCACTTGACGTGCTGAAGATTTTCGCTTGCAAAATCAACCATCATTATGCGCCTGAGCATAGCACATTGTTTCTAACATACCTACCTCCTTGACTTTAGATGCATTAAAGAAATAATCTGAAGCATACTTAACAGAGTACATTAAATGGAGTATACTCTATAAACGCATTAGTAATCAAAGGATGCATATTAAATATGTGTCTATTATTAGTATCATTAATAGCAGTGCAGTAGCAGTGTGTATGTGTGGCGCTCCGAGACGTATTATTTTAAATTGCCGCGCGCGCGCGCAAAGGAGCAACGTTCTCTGTTAATAGGGCACAGTTTGGAATGGAGTTCTCATTGACTTTACATTTATGGAGAAAATAAACGTTTATAGAATAATTAGTCTGGGACATTTAAGTCAAAAGAAATAAACACAAGTTTTTTTTCTTTACTTATGTATGATGAAAAGGTACAGTAAATTACATTAAGTTAAAAAGGTTGAGTTATTTCACTTTTGAGTAGATGAAGGGCTGATTCTGATCTTTTTGATAAGGGACCAAATAGATTCGATTCGATACTATGTGATATGCTTTGATAGCCATTCTGAATATAAATGTTCACTATTTTTTAACCGACTCTAAAAAGGAGGAGATTTTCAAGTCGGTTGTTTTTTTTTACCTTTGTACCTCAGAACTCTGGCATTTATTAACTGATTTGGATTTTTTTTTCGAGGTGTTAATCATGATTAGCTCACAAGTACTTAAGAACTCACTATTTAATTATCCGATAAAATTATTATCCCGAGAAAAGTTTTTTTCGACTAAGCGTCGGTTTTGACATAGACCACTGATACGACTATTGGTTATGCCAGACAAGACGGCCTGCCACACAACAGTACTTTAAAATAATAAATTAACATTTCGACTCCACCGGCTGCTATGTTCTGTTGACTCAAGTGTCCATTACGATACATTCCTCAATTAATCAGTAGGTACTGCGTGTTGCTGCCCACCGCGGTGATACAACATCACGATTACTGCGAACGAACTGCCGCTGTCACAAGCAAAGCTGTTTCGAGGAACGAGTCACTGGCAGATTGTTGAGTGCCTAAATTGAGGAACATTACATACATTGGGCACCTTCCTTCAACTAACCTGACTACTAGAAAAAGCCTAAGAGAAAAAAAAATCAGTCAGACTTTGAACATTGAGCAATAGTTCCTATAACTTAAAAGAGGTAAAACCTACAATTATCTTCTAGTTGCTGGTTATGTAGCTTACCTTATCAGAAGACAAGGCGCATGTTTGTTATAAAAAATATTATAATCTAACGAGTGATCGAATGAAATGTGTAGAAACAATCGTTCACTCGATCGGAATTTTATCCTGCCAACTCGTACTAAGCCCTCAAGGCCCTAAGGTCTTTGTTTAATCAGGTGGTGCCCACATGTGCATATCCAGCCTATTATCAGAATCAGAATATTTTTATGCATGTAAGCCATTAAGTACAGTAGGTACTTATGAATCGTCAAAAGTTACAAAATGCTAAGCCACTACTTTACCACCCGTCTGGAAGGCCGTTCCTATGGAGAATTCCTATTAGAGAGTTCCTATTAATTAAATAAAGCAAAGTCAGTCCTCAGGACTTCATTCGAGGTTTATTACTAAGCCACTTTTCTATAATACGTCGTTTTAAAATAACTGTCATATATTCTCTACTAGATGCGCCCGGCGGTGTTACCCGCGATAAAAAGTATGAAATATTAAAACATCTATCCCACGGGAACCATACATTTTACCGGGATAAAAAGATAGCCTATGTGTTATTCCAGACTATAATCTATCTCTGTGCCAAATTTCATCCAGATCCGTTCAGCCGTTCGGGCGTGAAAGAGGAACAAACATCCATCCATCCATCCATCCAAACTTTCACATTTATAATATTAGTATAGATTTAATTTATAATTGATCAATATCTCGATACCAATCTTGTCGACTTTAGCTCACGCTCGTGTGGGCTGTGCTTGCAAATCTGGTATCACATGTACCCGATCTTGGCATTCCACCCACTGTTGGTGTCGTTTTGCGCGTCCATGTATGTTTTTGGACTTCAAATTACGTTTTTGGTCTTGCCAATTATAATAATAAGTCGTTAAGGTCTGTATTTTTGAATTATTCTGAATATAATTATGGATATATTATAATAGAGTAATTTAATCCGATCAAGACTGCATATCCAGATCCAATGACCATTATCTTCGGTTTTGTCGATCGGACCGAAGACACTTGAAAGTCCTGATAATAACAGAGAAGATCCAAAATTTCTTTAACTTTTTCAATTGAGCCATTGCGCACGTTTGTAAAGAGAATTTGACTACAGACAAAAAAAACACAATCGTTAGCGTTCCACTATTTTCACACGCTTCGCCACACTTGCATGTCTGTTGACGTCACAGTTCACATGGCTGCCATTCCCAGTTAAGTTTATAGGTTGTCTGTGCATGCCTCGATCAATATATAGGTATAGCTGGAGGACCCACGCGTCCAGGCTTAGCTTATCAGTACAAAATGTACCTCAGTCAATATTTTTCGAGTTAATTACAAAGGACTGTAGTAGTGTGAACGATCGATATTATGAGTAAAATACGGGCAATTAGCGCGATCTTTGATCCCATGTTCCTTGGTTTTGGCTTGAACTTTGGTCAAAAAATAACCAAAAAATCTGGATGTAAATTAATCATGTGAAGTCAGAAAAGTTATAGATATAACCAGATAACACTGCTCTTAATTAATCTCGAGCTTTAAAATGAGATTAGAGTATCCTATCTTAAGCAATGTCAGCGCATGGACCGTGTAAGACACGATTAATAACAGGATATCGGATAATCCACTATCTTAGCTCCATCTTAGGTTGTCTGTTACAAGATAAAATGTGATAAATATAATTGGTCTGACTCTGAAAGTTGAGTAAAGAAAGAGAGCGATATAGTCGCGTGTGACGTAATAAATGTGCGATAAGTGTTGGATCATTTGTGAATACGACTTCTGGTGCCATTACTTTATGCTCAGTGTGTACCTATGATCCATAATTGTTTTTGCATTCGTTGTCTTTTCGCTGCTACAGGCGATGCATAGTGTCTGCTCGATAGCTTGAAGTGCTTGTTTACCTGCATGGTATTAGCATGATAGCTGCCATAGCTAACGGTACCAATTGTACTGTTATCGGTCGTTAGCAAATGAGATAACATGCAAAATGGGTCGTGGTAATAATAGTGTGTGTGTATGGCCTTTTAAAAATAATACTAATAATATTTTTTTTTTTGCTTATTTAAATATTGGTCATGAAACAGCTATGAAAGTCTACAGTTCTACGGCTACAGCCTACCACCCTGAATTAGGACAAGCTAAGAACTCTAAAATATTATTACAATAATTTCGTTGTAGGATTTGCAGTCTTATTGACACCTCATCATTTGTTTACCGATTCACCAGTTACCAGGTAAATAGGAATAGCGGTAAAAATAACCGTAACATAAATTATAGGTCATAATAACTTGTATCCAGTAATAAGGTCATCAATCGATAATAAAACGATGGCGGACAGTGAAGCTTCATTCGTCCGTTTCAATTATTCTAATAAGTTATTTTGAACAGCCATCTTTCTACTATCATGACGTAATGAAATGCTTTTACACATTAAAGCTATTTTCTGATTGGCCCGTTTCATTACAACATGATTATGCGCAATGAACCAATCCATTTGTTGCTATACTACTAAATAGGTTTATCAATAAAGCTGGGAATATGGGCCATCGGTTCGTCTCTTTGTTTGTTCGAATACTAATGGTTTAGTAGGCGCTTTTATACCAAACGTGGAGGAAACTGGGATACTTATTTAATAGCTGTAATACGAGGTAACGTTAATTTTTTTACATGTAAGAGATATTCAGACGCTAAGTAAGTACGATGAGGTCCGTCTGTATTTAATCTAACGTAACTTTAAGAACAAACTTGAAGGCAGACGCGATGTTTTCTACTCACGACAGATTATGATCAAAATTCTTACTTATAATCTTATGAAGATTAATACTATAAATTGAGGACTTACAATATGTTTTTCGAATATATATATTAAACTTGCTCATCTTTAATAATATACAGTCCAGTAGATTTATGTGTGGCACTCTATTATATGCTTCATCTGAAGCATTTAGCCAATAAATAAAAAAGTTACATAAAAGAAAACTTGTACCATAAAAACTTGGTACCAACATGGTACATAATGTTATCGTATTTCAATCTAGACAGGACGGTAACACCTATCTACATAATGCGGTCGTAGCCCGAAGGGAATGTGAGATGATCTGGCGGTGGGAATGTGGTTACACAGCTTCGAATATGCTGAGATAAATCTATGTAATAATATTACTAGTACCTAGCAACATCCTTTAAGATGAGGAATGTGCGATAAGCACATTATGAGTAGGTGGTTCCGTTAGCCCTTAGACAAAGCTAAGTCAGTCCTTGAAATCTAGGAATTACGTTTTAATAGACGGTAGTTATGGAAAGGTTAGAATTTAAGTGAGTGCTTATAAACGGTACGCATTGTTATGGTATACAACAACTTTATAATATCATGACCTTATGCCATTGGTTGCTTGAAAACGTGTGTATACCTTTGGACATACTATAAAGCTATGTCTGAAACGAAAAATTTGTACAGACGGAGTGTAGCGAACAACATGTTGAAGTCCAAAAAACCAAGTCGATTTGTGTAGACGACTTTGGTTGCACAAGCTTGGTTTTTTCGGCTGAGAGCTATGTATGAAAAATATTTGCCTCAAAAGGTAATTTATTTTATACGAGTGGGCTCAAGACAATAGTTTAATATTATAGGTTGGGTTGTGTACGTCTCAAACTACAAAAGCAGTGTCTCCTTGATTTTTTCAGGTGCATACAGGGCCCCAAGTCTGCTAACACAATCGATTCATAATCGAACAGCAACCGCATAGTAACTGTCACTTTTGACACATATCCCAAACAATATCTGTCAAATGCGGTTACTGTTCGATTATGAATCGATTGTGTTGGCAGACTTGGGGCCCAGTTTGTGTGTTAGTCTGGCGATATTAAAAAAAATGATTTACATGCAATTACAATGCATACATACAATGAACAATAACTAATTATAGCACATTCTAATCAACTGACACGGGCTCCTCTCTCCAATTGACGTCACAAATTCTTAATATGGGGAATAAATACGCGGGCTGTGTTCTCAACAGACTGGTACATTAGTATTCCACAGTTCCAGTGACTGAGTGTAATAATACTCGTCAGCGGCGAGGTCAAGGTTCGCATCCCGGTCAACGCGACGCACGCAGCGGTGTAGACGAGATGATAACAGTTGGACAACGTATGAAAAGTGTTTCAAATTTAGAATTGTGTCCACTTTACGAGACACGGCTAAATATATACTGGACCTTTTTTGAGTAGACCAAAACGTTCTTGTGAGTGGTGCGATTCAAATTTCGCGTTGTAGATGATCTTGAGAATCCACCGAATTGTGTGGTTGCATTTTTCGTTTATAGCGAACTTTTTAATAACATGAGTAGCTGTAGATATTCTTTAATAGATTACTATCTACTACTTACATACGCTTCAAAAATTATAGAGCCAACAATTTTTAAGGGCAAGTAAGTACTACCTATGCTAATTATAAATATAATTAACAAATTGTTAATAATACACATTAAGCAACGCTTGTATTACGGGCACCGTACGATGGACTGGGGCGAACTCAGTATATAAAACTTATATAGATAATAAATATCTATGACTCGGGTACAAATATACGTGCTAATTGCATAGTTTGTCCCTACAATTCATCCGCAGCACGGAAAGCAGGGTCTCTATCCACTGAGCTAATCAAGCCGTCAATATATTGTTATATACTTGATTCTAGAAATTGCGTTCTCTTTCCTTTATTTCGTGCATGGCTGCCTTTGACAAGCCGTCGTCGTCTTTAGACTGTGGTTCCGGTGAACGTTTGAAAGAAACGGCCCTTGCTGATACATCGAGATCCAGCGACGCGATTGGTTCGTTTCGCGATGTTTGTTTTATTTATATGTTTGCGGAGCTAACGATTTTTTTTTATGGAATCATCATATGTTTTGTCTTTGGAGGCGGATGTCTACTTACCTAACTTTAATTAGATAAGAAAGTATCTAGTTATAAATAGGTATTAGTCAAAATTACTTATAGCAAAGATTTTTTGTAATAAAATCATTTAAGAAAAAAAACATAAAATGTGGGAATAACATGAGGTGCAGGAAGGTTCCTATACCTACCCTACTGCCTCATATAAATAATATAGTAGGTACAGGTCTTCAAACATAGATTCATAATTAATCAGAGAACAAACTTACATTATAATGTATATTATTTATGTATAAAAGTGACTGAACTGCTACGTCTAATGGAGGTGGTACATTGGTATTTTGCTGTAAGGTAATAGGCCCACTTACTTGCATCTGAAGAAGTCTAGATCCCCCGTTCTTCTCCATTTTGAACTCTTATATATTTTAACAGGAAAACAATTTGAAAACTATTATTTTAAATAACAATTAATTATACCTATTGGCAAACGTAAAGAGACGAAACAGTTACTAGGTAAATACAATCCAAAAAATATTCGTTTCAAAATACTACACGCGATTTTTGTAAATAATCTTCTTCTTTCTTTACGAAATGAAATGCGATGAAATAAAATGGATATGAATATGGCCTCACCCACAACTTAGCGGGTATTTTGCCAGTGTCAAGTAATTAATAGCAATATTAAATTCAATAAATACACATTATAAATAAATTAATGGATGTGACATGAAGATATCTTGTAAATAATCAAACACCATTCACAATTTTTTGACACAAACATGACATGGATAAGTCAAAATCCGTCGAAATTCCGCTCAATTTAAAATTCGAACGACAAAAAAACTGCATTTATACTTTTAAAATTAATCAGCGCGCTTTCTGTTACGTTTTATTTTTTAATAAACGGGTACCGATCAAACTAGTCAGCGGTCGCCAAGCGACTCGGCTGAGGACCGTGGCGAAATATCGTGAGATGGTGGGGCCGGGGAGCGAGCAGCCTGCATGACTACACGCTGAGTAATCGACTGGCTGGCTGCACCTCACCTACACACCCTGTGAGCCTCAACAACAACTTTGCGATTATTATAACTTCATTTCAACTGTGTTAACTGATAAATAAAGAATACATTCGCTTGACAAAGGCGTAGTCGTATTAAGTTTGTTTCCAATATAGATGGAATAAATTGACAATAGTTTATTTTCCGTTTATGCGGTAAAGGAAAAATGTATGGTTGGAGTTTACAACGTGGTATGGTGTAGTACCTAGCTATAAGTGCCTTTCCCATCCGAGCTATGTATAAGATTATTTAGGGATTTATTTAATTATCCTCAAAAACATCCATATGGCATTACAAAGCACTTTTGTTGTAAAAAATAACTGTAAATTGATTAAAGCTTAAATGAAAGCGTTATTATAAAAAAAAATACATTACATGTAAGCTAAATCATAGATTCATGGCTAGATCACAGGTAAAGCTACATCTATCTTATCTTTGATCTTCTCATTCAGAATATCAATACATCTATACATATAAATAAAATTGGAGTGTCTGTTTGTAATATTAAAATAACCGCTTTTTACTAAGTGCATTTGGATGTATACACGGTACCTATACCGAAACAACATTTTTTAAAATTTTTGTCTGTCTGACTGTTTGTTCCGGGTAATCTCTGAAATGGCTGGACCGATTTTGACGGGAATTTCACTGGCAGATAGCTGATGTAACAAGGAGTAACTTAGGCTACTTTTATTTTAGAAAAAAAAATAGGATCTCTCGAAAAATAAATTAAAACCAATGTTGCAGAGCTGCGCCTGATTAAGTTTGATAGCAACAATCTGCAATGCGTCCCGCGTAAAGTGACAAGATGTTAAGCATTGGGTGGTCGAGGAAATAAAACAACACAATCCCCGTGAGGCGTTTATTTAGAAAAATTACATATAAACATTCATATATTGAGGGAACCCCACTAGTCTCTTGTGAGTCATGCAACACAACGTCGATCTAGCTACGCACCACTAATCCTCGTTATCTTCGTTTCACTGAATGTCGCTAATTTAACGCTAAGGTTGGGTTCACCACTGGTAGTGCGATCAGCTCTTTCGCACAAATTATTATAATATCTATTTGGTAACGGTGTTACATAAAATGAAAGTAATATCGGCCTCAACTTCTTTTTTTTAAGTTGGCAATCAGCTACAAAATAGTACCATTTTTGCCAGTGTCGAGTAATAAACTTCTATTGTTTCATAGAGTATTAATTTCCATAGATAAAACACTTTATTTTCCATTTATTATATCTATGCAAGTATTTCAAAATAACGACAACAATATAATTTGCCAGCATACAAATACTATTTATGTTACCTATATTTATTGACTTGATAATACCAGTGATTTTACATTTAGTTACTATATAATATTAAACAGCTAATAAATTTAAGGACACAAAAACGTTGAACCGACGACGTCCTTACACGCGCATTATTGCTGTTCACACGATGTTAATTATACATCAACAAACGTCTTTGAACAAGCGTACATAAAATCAATTACAATCACATTGGGGTAACATATCGAAATTATACAAGCGTCACGTACAAAAATATCTCGTAATATATTATTATTTATTTAATTTAGACGCAAATTTGCGTTTATGCGTCATTTTAAAATCATTATTGCCGTCTAAATAGCATTGACACCATCGATCTGGACAATCGGCTCGTAGACAATCTTTTATTTTTTTTAAATAAAAGTTAAATATCCAGAAACCAAGTTTCTACTAAATTAAGGCTACAATAGTAGACACACAAATAGCTATTATTTTAAATCCATTGTCATCGAAAATAATTAAGACTAGGTTAATATAACATTTCGATACAATATATAATGAGCTTTTATTTCTCTCATTTTACGATTTACTTACATCGTCTTATTTTGTTAACATGAAACATTTCTTGACTCTAAATAACATAACATCATTAAATGATAAATTTGGTATGTTTTTAAAACTACGCGTAAGTATATACCATTATAAATAATAAGTAATCGCTGGCCGGTAAGATGCCATCGCTTTATTTTTTAATTAAAAACGCCTAAAATAAATCCTTCTTATAGCGCTTTTTTTGGAACAGATAAATAAATAACAGTAATTTTATTTTTTCTTCTTTATAATCTATTATGTTATACTAATTTATATTCGTAATATACAATAATTTACTACAACATCTATGTCTACATTGCAAGACCGTAAACTTGACTGATAGTTAAAACCGAAATAAGTTCAAAATTTATTTATAAAAAATCACTTTATCAATTCTGTCAGACAATGACTTCATTGAAGTATCCTCAAAATTGGAGTCTAGTAGTCTACAATGTACTTTGACTACATTTTGGCCAAAATACTAAAAAATATGCGTAAATGACACTGGGACCTCTGGAGTACTCACGAGATTCCAGCGCGCTTAACGGTTTTTTAGAACAGTTAAGTGAGTTTGTTTACCCACATCACTATAACGTCTTAAGCCTAGCCATCAATGAATACTAAACAAATGAAGTTTGGAATTGAGTCGGACAAAATTAAATCCATTAGTCACGCGCTAAGCTCTATTTTCGTTTGATCCTTTATACTCGTGTCAGCGACGAACTACCTACATCCATAACATGACGACTAAATTTTTCACTTTTCGTATAAGCTGTAAGAGAAAAAATAAGAAAGCCACTGCCTCTTTCTAAAATATCTGTCTCTCTCTGTTGGACGGTTAACCGACCGTGTATATGATGTATTATAAAACTTAAGTAGGCTTCAAGTTGTATTTGACTATTAGTCAGTTTCATTCGACTCTATCAATATGTGTCAGATGTATTAAAAAAAAGTTTGTCATTAACGGAATCTTGCAATGTAGAGTTCGCGGGGCGAGGGACATAATATCGCGTCGTGCCATGCCTGGGTCACACACAACACAGGGCTACACACATCAGGTAATATAACGTTAGGCAGTCTTTGGGTAGGTCGGAAGATTTTATAGCGACTAGATATAATTGTACTAATATACCACACACGCCGACGACACCCCAAAATTACAATTTTGGTTCTACGGAATCCTCTTAAAAATAATATTAATATACTCTCAAAAGGCTTCCATGTTGCTGGTACAGTTAGGTAATGTCTCTACCGACCACATTTACTAAAACTAACATCGACTTACGGCTAAAATACGATTGTGTTCACGCATTAAATAAGTAAATATATTTGTTCATTAGTAATTGGTGTTATATGGGGACAAGCGCATTGTACCTACTTATCTTATTCTATATCAATACTCCGTCCAGTAACTCTCGTTTTGTGCGACGTTTTACATCATTATGTGAATAAATATGAACAGTTTGTTGGGAATATAAGCACGTTTATACCACAGGTTGCACCCTGGCTGTGACGTCACGTAAATATTCAAAAACTTTTGTGGCATAGTATCCAAACGTTAAAACGTGTTTGATTCCAACTCTGTTAACAACATGAATAATAGGTACCTCTAAATGTATCGTGTATAAGAAAATATAGATAGGTATTGAATTTGCATCCAAACAATTTTATAATGTATCAAAGACGAAACACAGACAGTATCAAAGGTTTAGTAAATAATATTGTACCTAAATAAAATATCACTCTGAGAGATCGAGATACTGCTAATCCTACATTGAACATCCTAGGCCGTAGAATTTGAAAATCTAGAAAAATTCATGGCTACACACATCTTTTTCTATGACAAACATACAGCAACCACTATAGAGCATGCAACTATTTAACGGTTCTTTTCTAATTGGGATTGCCAATCACAATAATATGATCACCTTCCAAAATCTAAATGCTTCCCTCGGCATTCCCAATCAATTAACATGTTGGCAACACCACAATGATTTTATAGAGAAGATCGATTCCACCATCTTGCTTGAAATATTTTTGGTGATACAAAATTCATAAGATGTATTTTATAATAGGTATATTTATCATCTCGTTCAATAAACTTTATAATTGGCACTTTTTTTTTTCGTGACCAGCACATTATACACATACTTATAAAACACTGTAAATGTAGTATATTATTCTTTGGCGTCATGAACAGTGTGTGCCGTGTCTTCAATTTTTATCTTGTCTCTGAATCCCGTTATACTATGGCTTCTGGTAAGACTATGCTTATGTCTCGACATACGTCCGTAGGTATGCCTAAGCAAAAGAAATGCAGCAGCTGTTATCAATTTCATTAACCGAAGTTTCAGAGACTCATCATACAAATTACTGAGCAAACCAGCAACTCTTGATAACGGCTACCATTCCTTTCAGTATCATGTTTTGTCGAGAATACCCGATAAACAGTAATCTTCGATCCTACGAACCAGTGCGTTCGATTCAGATATAATTGCGAGCATCAGATTTACATCATGAAGTCGCCGCAATCCACGCCAAAGTCCCAGTCGTCTGAGGTGCCGGAGTCATCGTACTCAGCCAGAGCCTGTTCGTATGCCGAAGCCTCATATGCCGTGACCCCGTCGAGCATGGAGCAGGCCTGGGAGACATTGGTGTGATGCATGATCGGCATCGCGTGGAGAGCAAAGTCCTCGCCTTCTTGGGACCAGGTCAGACCTGAAAATGGTTTGATTTAGGTTTTTATAATAAGTAATACACCGCATCTGTAGTTGAGAGGTGCGCTACAGTGGACCCATATTTTGCCGATGGTATTCTGCTCCAATGTTATGGGTAGGAGGTAAGTCTTTTGCCATTATACCGCGCACACTGCAAGGGAAGACAAGGGCCATGATCTAACACACTGGCCCAGAGCTCAATGTCAAGGAAGTAAAGGTTTCCTTACTCCGTTTGCCTTCTCGGGCAAGCAAGTGATACTCGTGATTGAAATCAATTAGGCAATATAATCAGCTGATGCTGCTATGTTTTGGATAAACTCACGTCCGCTCCAAACGCCATTCGGCAGAGTGACCCACCCCCAGCCCTGGCCCCACGCGAGCTGGTGGTCCAGCTGTCCTGCTAGCGGCACCTGGCGTTTGATGACGGCAACAAGGCCGCGGCCGTCGAGCGCGCCAACAGCACTACGCCCACTCCGATTGTACATTTCTGACGACGTTGCTGAAAGCAAGGAAATGTAGAAGCCTTTAGAATCAGACAAGCAATCTACGTACCTACCTAGATGGCAGTGTTTACAAATAAAAAGTCTGAAATCCAGACATATTACAACGTACCAGTCTCAAGATGTCCATGCACTACTTATATCACAGATATCGTGATCTGTGACTTATATACTCGATACATCATTAACTACGTGCATTATTTTCCTAGCGTCTTTTTTAATTAGTCATATGTTCCGTTTCTGAATGATCTATTTGCAACTAGCAACTGCACTGCACTAGCTCTCTCGAGACAGATGACTATCGTCAACTTTACAGTAAGGCCAGTTATCAGGCTTCTGACAGCCCATAGCGATAGTGACGCCCTCGAAGAACGATAAAGTTAAGTAGCTCAAATATAGTATTTTACGTAGCGTTACGATAACGTTAGCACATTGCATCCCGTTAACACCACTATCATGACAATGTTAGTATTCTATTGATGATGTTATATTACGTTAGGAATTCCTGATAGGCTGGTATACAAATCTTAAATTCGCCAAAAAATGCTAACAAGTCTTAGGGCGTCGCTCTATCGATTTCAACAAATCAAAACCATTTGATTTGATGAAATCAAAGTAATCATTTAGTTACTACACATATACAATCATTGAAAGCAACTAAGCTAACCTTGACAACAAATAAAGATAGAAAACAGAAATGCCTGCAGAATCAAAATAGCAATGGCTACCGCATGTTACACATTATATTCATTTACCAAGGCGGAGTCGAGTCAACAATGGCACCGAAGCAACTAATATTAATCGTGTAACACTTCATTTAATTAATGAAGTGGCTTGTCGGCTGTAGTTTTGGCGGCAACACTGACAGTTCGTGTGACGGCCATGATGGATTGTCTATGGAATTGCGTATTTGGTGCTGTCTATGTGTAGAAAAACATTTTTTTCTTTTATATTTCCTAACCTATATAGAAGAAATTGAGTATACATCGCTAAATAGATTTTCCTTACGACAGTCCGGGATTTGAATGGACCCTGAGGTAAATCAGTGTCTATCGCTTGGCTTTGATAATATGTTTTCTTAGCATATCGAATAACCATTGGAATTATGTTAGAAAGTCTCTTTAGCTTATTCATACATCCATTACTAGTTAGCCTCTGGTTTCATACACCCAACAGTACCTAAACTGCTATTCGTTCCTTGTTCGTACTTTTATGTTTGTGTGATACGTAAGTACTACATGTTATTAAAAGAACTAATACACACATGGTGACCGCGATGAATGTTAAACCGAAAGTACAGACACATCGTGTTTGATTTAATGTTCAGTAGTCTTTTAGAAACTGCTGCAACTTTTATTATAATATTATGACTTCTCGCTGCGTACAAAAAACATAGCTGAAAGGGTATAGCGACACTTGGGGATATCGAATTTTCCCTGTATGCCGGTCATTGTTTGGCGCAGAACACGGATTACGCATTATAAGTTCGCCAACTCTGACCCCGCCGACCCGGGGGCAGGGGGAGGGCCGACCAAAGTCCCTTTTAGTATTTTTACTTATTTCAGACGCTGAAAATGTTTTTTGGTGGGACTCGAATCACTTACAAGTAACAGCTTTTATAGGAAGTTACATTAGGAGTTTGTAATAATGTTTCCGCGTGTCAGTATTTATTTTACTGGACATGTGAAAAATTAATAGGGAAGTAGGTACTTTTCTTGATCTTTATATGTTTTAACGCAGGGGTAGTTGTCAGGTTTAGACTGCATCGATGGTACGGTCGTAAGCTCGATCTAACCATCTTGGAGCTATGGATTTCTTTCCCGAGAAATTGATATAACCAATAACTACGTCTTGTGTACAGAATCTGTAAGTGCGAATACCCCTCCATAAACAACGCCGGGCTAACCCTCAATGTAATCATATACTGAAAAATCTCTGATCCAAATCTGAAAATCTCTTTCAGGGGATACCCTTATCGATTCTTCAATTTCATAAACTGAATATTAACAAATGAATATAGACAACTTTCCGCACAATGTCTTTGTGCGGCATTAACGGCTAATTCATGCAAGGATAACGTCGGGGATCAACTTTGCGAAAGCGATGACATGCGCCGAAGCAAAATTTACATGTACATAATTTGCGATAGCCCTTAGACGGTAGCGTTATGTGTCGTACAGATTAAAATGATTCGATATTTTGTTGATGTTTAGAGCCGTCTTTTAGGACCATTTATAGTATAGAGCGACGTAAAATCGATCTTCATTCCACATTCTCCTCTTAAGTTTTTAGCTCTTGACGGAAAGAAGCTTGTTCCATGTTTGACGCGTTTATCTGATTGTGTTATAGTAGATATGTTCAGTACGGTATGTTAGTTTATTCTGCAGCTATCAAAATTACAAGCATCAAATGTTTATGATAAGAGGCGGATAAGAAGGGGGATAAGAAAGGGGGGGGGGGGGGGGTAAAATTCCAAAGACTCACTACTGAAGTACTATATTCCGACCAATTTCAATTACTTAGGTGAAATAGGCTGCTTTACAACACTTTCTGCGTAGATGGGACCGCAAATATGATGATACCATAGTTCCAACTATGACACCAGGACGTCAACCACCTCAGTCGTCCCGTGATCATGGTTGTCATAAAGCAGCCGAAACGACGGGAACGTAAAAACGTAAAATAAACGCAATAAAATCAATATCGATAGATAGGTATTAAAAGTCTGACGTATGACATCCACCGCTTTGAAAAAACAATTAATCACATCCGTTTTAATAAATGTGTCCATCATGAGATTGAATCCAATATCAGTTTGAATCGTGAGAAGAAGCCATTCTTTAAAAGGGTCGGTAAACAATTAATAATGAGATTGGAATGATAATATTCCCTCTGATTCTCTTGAATAATTTAGAAAAAAAAGAATAATGTTTCTTTTAATGTCATTGCAATTTGCTTGGACTTGTATTGTGAGGTATGTTTAGTCATAATTAGCCGTGTCGAAGAGTTAGTTACACATGGAATTTATTTTTTTGGGCTGTCCCGGGGAATGCTTTCATTTCCCGGGACAAACATTTATTCTAAACTAGCTGTTGCCCGCGACTTCGTCCGCGTGGTATTTAACAAAGACACAACCGTTGGCAACAGCCTGCTCGCGCGTTCTGATCCCGCGGGATAAAACTTAATCAGGCGCAGCGCTGCAACATTGGTTTTAATTTTTTTTCGAGAGATCCTATTTTTTTTTCTAAAATAAAAGTAGCCTAAGTTACTCCTTGTTACATCAGCTATCTGCCAGTGAAATTCCCGTCAAAATCGGTCCAGCCATTTCAGAGATTACCCGGAACAAACAGACAGACAGACAGACAGACAGACAGACAGACAGACATACGGACAGACAGACAGACAGACAGACAGACAGACGGACAGACAGACAAAATTAAAAAAAAAAATTGTTTCGGTATAGGTAACGTGTATACATCCAAATGCACTTAGTAAAAAGCGGTTATTTTAATATTACAAACAGACACTCCAATTTTATTTATATGTATAGATGATGATCTTATTGTAAGCTATCCATATAGTATTATGTATCCTCGATTTTGACGGCCTGATTAGCGCAGTTGGTAGTGACACTGCTTTCTGTGCCGAGGTCGCTGGTTCGAATCCTGGTAGGGACCAACTTTCGAGTGATGAGCACGAATTTTTGTAGCCAAGTCACGGATGTTTAATATCTATATAAGTAATATATACTGGGCTCGCCTCCAGTCCATTGTACGGTACCCATAATACAAGCGTTGCTTAGTGTGGGACCGTATAATTAGTGTGTTCGCCTGGTGATATTTATTTATTTATGTCTTCTCAAGCACCTCGCCAAAATTACCAAAGTGGGTTCGCATACCTCACAGAGGTCGTACGTACTATACAAAGGAGTTTATAATTATTCCTAATCTTATCAGCTTCGGGGTGAATTAAATATATACGTGACTGAGGGGATGAGCTCTCGGCTGTTATATTATTTCGACGACGGAAAAGTTAGTTGGAGTTTACTGAAGCGGTAGGCGTTTGGTGATGTGACGTCATGCATCTTTGTCCTGTTCTAGAGTAAAAAAGTGATATATTACCCTATAAACGTTCTCTAGTTCGGCACTGCCTTCCCACAATGGTAGGGGAATTCAGACCATAGTGTAGCATGCTGGCTCGGTTAAGGGTTCCGGACTACAGACTGAAGGTGATCTATAATAATAATACCAGCTCTTTTTAATGTCCCACTGCTGGGCACGGGCCTCCCCTCAGTGCGAGGGGGCTTAGGTCATAGTCCACCACGCTGGCCCAGTGCGGGTTGGCGGACTTCACACATCTTTCGAGGGGTTCTCTCATCCATGCAGATTTCCTCACGATGTTTTCCTTCACCGTTTAGCAAGTGATAATCGTGGTTGAAAATGAGATTCGCACATGAAATCCAGAAATCCCAGAGGTGTGAGCCGGGGTTTGAACCTACGATCCTCCTTACCGAGGCAAGCGTTCTACCAACTTGGATATCACTGCTACTAAGGTGATCCATTGAAACGAAACATTATATACACTCTAATTCACATTACTTCATTATCGCTTTACGGATAAAACAAAAGCCCTTCGTCTAACAGCCTTGTACCCATATTGAAGCATTAAATGTAATATCTGATGGCTGCGTGTCAGTCACCAAAGTTCAGAGAAATAGACGATGCAAAAAAACGATGATGATTTTTATAGTTTTTTTTTTTTAATGGCCTCACCCACCTTTGGGTAGGTATTTTGCCAACGTCAATTGGAATTAATATTTTTCATATGAAATATGGGAGATTCTATGCCGACCTAATCCTTTGACTCGGCCTTATAAAATCCCCTAACGCTATCAGTAAAGTTGTGGATACTTTACAGAAAAATTACAGAACTTTTTGGGAGAACTGGAAAAGTCGTGTTTTACTAATTATTTTATTTTTAAAGTAGATACTAATTGTATAAACTACCATACCTTAATTCCTATCAGAATACAAATAAATTACGACCAGCATATCAACTTCAGAATTCATGTATAATGAATGAATCAAGCGTTATGAAACGATCCGTCTGCTGCTGCGACGGCAACAGATGGAATCAATTTCCACCCTTATCGCGGGGAAATTAAATTCAAAATTCAATTTTTTTCAATATCCCCAATCACTGATCTCTTTTCAACCAGTCGCTGATTAATGTTACTTTGTAAAAAAAGAACAGTTTTTATTAGGAATATTCAAAAAGTAGTACGTACGGGATTCACGGTAAACTGTCAGCCTTACTGACTACCTTACCAAAGTTATCACACTCTCGAGACATAATATAGGTATAGTAACTATTGTGCTTTTGGGATTTTAACTGCCGTATAACTTGAAGACATTGGCCTACCGAGACCGATTCGGAATCAGTTCCCACAAGAATAGCTTTCGGATCTCGGAAAATGATTTTTTTTTTTTTAATAATAGTGAAAAAAAAACTTGTTATATTAGTTGATTTACACAAAATTATTTGCTTTACACGAAATAAGAAACCGTAATACAAAATAAGAAACAGGTACGCCATTTCATCCTCGAATTAAACATCTACCCTCGCCTTCGGCTAGCTAAAGCCATCTCGGATAAAATGGCTCACTTTATGCACTTGTTGTACAATCTACTATTCAAAGGGGTCATGGAAAAGTTCAAATTAATTTGTCATATTTTACGGATTTTACAAACAAGGCGGTAGTCGTATAAACATTTTTTTTAAGATTTCAGTTAAATCACGATCTTCACTCTGCAGTTAAGTGAAACTGCAGTTTGTGTGACAAATACCCTCGAATATGTATCCCAAATATCAATCAAACAAACGCAACACTCAACATTTTGTAAGGAAATTGTTAAACAAACTCCTCTAAGTCGCATGTATATGGTATTTTTTCAAATAATTCGCTCGTTTACAGAGCTGTGAGCTCAGTCAGGTTGTACATGAATTTAATTTCCGCAAACCTTGAAACAAATAATATCAATTTCCGCAACAATAATATCTAATTAAGAGTTCTCAGTAACTGAGATTTATATTAATTAATAGTCCGTCTGGTATCGGGCACGTGGCGTGTCGACAAACACGTGTCGTAGCAACGTGCAACTGTCAGTACCAGCTCAGCGTGAAATGCGTAACGTGAGTACGAACACGTTGGATACAAAAGTGGTAGCGTATTGTAGCATCGTAGCGGACTTAGCACAGCGTAGCAACAAAAACGTGACAACTAGCTTACAATAGAATAGCTATAGAATAACTCGGTGTATAAGGCATTTTTATGTGTTTCATGATATTATCGATTTTTGTATTTAAGTATAGTATGTATTTATTGAATTTGTTATCGCTATTAAATATGTACTGGACACTGGAAAAATACCCACTAATTTGTGGGTCAGGCCATATTTCATCTTATTTCATTTCGTCAAGAAATAAAAATGACTTCTTATGAAAGTATAAAACATACATATAAGCGCGATTAAAAAAGCCTGGACTAGAAATTAGTTGGCAGATGGATTTAATTCATATACTAGTTTGGAGATTAACAGATGCGTCTAAAAATTATACTATTCTGACATATTTCAAATAATTTTAATATACTTTGAAAATCACTTTACAATATTAAATTACTTAACTATCATTGCTGCGAGCTTGTCTGAATTCGGGAGAGATATAATTACAATCCTAAAGGTTAATGTACTGACATGAGTAACGTGACGTGACAAGACGATGATACTAAGAATGAGTGAGAAGACCATCTGGTAATTAAGTAAGAACCTAGTTTTAAGTACTTACGTCTTACTCTAACAGTCGGCCTCTTGAACGCTGTGCGGAGGTAGGGCATTGCCATCACCAGCTCGATGCGCGGCGGCGGCGGGAGCTGGAACCAAAACCATCGGGAATTAAATATCATTTCTAATTAATCTAAACATTTATTTCCCTACTTCATCTTTTTTTTCAATGACGCATCTTTTTAAACAATCGTTTTCAGTACTGGCAGTTTTTTTTGAAACCATTTTTCAGTGACATATTCCTACTACATATGAAGTTTAAATTACATTATTTGTGTCGTCCATTATGGTACAATAATATACTCATCGGCGGCGGCCTATGACTACGTCACGAGGGAGATACCTGGTGGAGCATTTTTATACCATGCTATCTACCAATATCATTCTTAATGTTGAACCAACAGAGCATGTTGCCTTTCTTACTGACGTGTTGATTAATTGCTTCATAGACCTTCGACGTGGCTTTACCATTTACCATAAATCTAAAGGAGACTTACCGTTTTTGATATGGCTGTCATCCACTCCCTTTAGTGTGCGTGAAAATAATAAAAATTAATGATTAATGCTCTACTAACGATATACCTACATACTCATCCGCGGCAGAGACGAGCCTCAATGATTAAATTAAGGGGTTTGATTTCCGAATAATGTATGTTTTTTTTCTAAATCGTCCTGTTCTACTTCAAATTATTGGAACATTATGATTAGCCCTGCCCTATAACGGATATAACGGTAGCTGGCAACAAGTTCTGAGGTTTTTTTGTAATGTGTTTTTTTTTTCATGTAAATTATTATTTACTTTAATGATTGGTGATAGAGTCGCTGTTATCTTTATTTATATCTGTCATTAATTTCAAATTTGGCTGCCTATAGTACTGCTTCCATATCGTAGTAGCCGAACGGAGAAATGAAGAATACTTCTGTTCCAGGACCAATGGTAATACAAGCAACTACCAGAGAAAGCAACCCCCCCCCCCCCCCCCCCCCCAGATTATTTTCATTTCGGTCGAACGGCCTCACGACCTCGCTCGAGCCCCGCTGACAGAGGCAAAGATAAAAAGAGCTTACATTATTTTACGCGCCCACAAAATCTGACGATTAGGGTATTCGGCAAACGGAGGGTTAATATTTTAATGTTGGCTACACCTTTATTTATTTTTGAAACATGTTTGTTATTTAAATGTTATTAACTCGTTGTGATTGGGGGATTTAAGGATATATAGCTAACGAATTGGAGTTTAGACATGTGAATAAACAGAAACTGAATTGACGTCGCGTTAGAGTGTATATGATCCAGTAAAACATTAATACAAGTCCATTAGTTTAACAGTCGGGATCTATTTAAAATCTTGACCGGCTCAAATGTTCCTCATAATGGGTACCTGACTACAGGATTAGTTTTTTCTTCTTTTTTTCGGTAGTGCAATAGATAAGTACAGACTTATCTTACTGTATAAATAATCGTTTTTTTCATACTTTTCATAGCTTCGCCCCTAGCGCGCAATCGTGTGGATTAACACATAGTAAATGTATGAAAACTCCTACCCGTTTTTGAATAGGTTTAAAAACAACGGGCCCTTACCAATACACTCTCTATATCAATGACACTTATCATATCAAAACCCGTATTTTGAATAACAATTTATATTCATTTACAGTTCAACGCCTTTGTATCATTTTAAATGTTAATATTTACATATCAAAGGGGCTTGATTGCAGAAAACGTTCAACCCTTTGTAAATGCGTTACAATAATTTTATAAAAACATCTCCAATACAAATATTATACGATGAAAATAAATATTTTGCGTTAAAACTTCATCTCATAAAATGTGATCAACATTTTATAGCTGGACTACCCTATTAATACTGGATAGCATACTACAGGAATAAACGATGCAGCATTCAGCCTGAACGCATGAAATAAAAAAAATAACAGTTTAGGAGCTGAAAGCTAAGCACAAATTTTAAAGTCATAACTCCCTCCCGTTCTTCCATAGAAGCTCCTGGTTCTGCAAACCAAATAACCGAGAATCGAAAGTTTTAAATACCGTCCGCTAGAGGCGCTTTTCAATACTCCATACAAAAATGTCTAAATACGGTAGACTATAAAGTATACAGTTAGCTCGCACTTGACGTGCAGGAATAAATTATGCAGCATTCAACAGCTCAGGAGCTGAAAGCTAAGCACTAATTTTAAACTAGTTAGCTTACTGGTGGTAGGCTTCGGCCGTGGCTAGTCACCACCCACTGAACAAAGCCATGTCGCCAAGCGGCCTAGCCGTGTTCCAGCATGATGTTCGGTGTTGCCATTCATGGATGGCGGGTCAGATCAGTTGCGCTGCATGTGCCTTGTGAATGTAGCGTCTCTATCTACTGCCGCCTTCCTACCTAGGCAAGTATGCTCCATCGTAGATCTCGTCGTCACTTACCATCAGGTGAGATCGAGATCAAATACTTGCCTATAATGTAATTAAAAAAACAAAAAAAAAAGAATAATCTTACATATGACGTCCTAAGCGGAACCTTGTGTTTCGAATGGAAATTGGAAGTACAGAGTATAATAAAAGAATATATATAGTATAATAAAATAGTTTCTACGAACATACAGTGGCAAGTCAACATGGCGAAGTGCGTGAGTCGCCTGGATATATATACGCAAATTACGCAATAGTTACACCGTGCGATGGCTAACCATTAACCCGGGAACGGCGTAATAAGTTTCCATGACGGGAACACCACTCGCCGCTAGTGATGTTCCACACGCCATCGATATAAGCACTTAATATATCGATATGAATGCCGATTGTGGTGGCTAGAGACTGCCTTGGGTAAGTGGTTCAACAGTTATCAAAGGAATATAAAAGTTTTATAAAGTAGATGATACAACTGAAGGTCGGTGGTCTGTAAGTTTTCTATCCTTTGTCAAATACTTACGATAACTTACGATGGATCCTAAATAATTTAAGTGAATGCTTAATGTCGATTGAATCGGAACAAGTTTATTCGATTATGTCTCGGGTACTTTAATCATTCGAGTGCGACCAAAAGGAAACTCGGGGCTTATTTCAAAAGTGATCAATCAAAGTAGGAATCATTTTAAACCTTGAATATGATTAATTACAGTATGTTAATTTCTTGAGTCGCTCATCATGCTTTCTTGAGCGCTCGAGTATCACGAGTCTTCTGTTTCCATTGATCTATATTGTCTTCTTCTGCAACACCGTAATATTCTTTCGTAGGTGCGCGCTTTGCTGTAGATAATATAACATCATCATCATTTGTGTGTTTGTTTGTTTGCAAGTTTTCTCTACTTGACACGATGTTCTACATAAGAACAGTTAAATTCGAATTTTAAATGCACTCTCGACGTACTCCATTCCCATCACTAGTACTGAAGCGAGGCGTCTAAGGTCGAGCTGTGATGAATTGCTGCTTTTTTCCTCAGCCGTTACCCGTGCGGATACGCGTCCTATTCCACCCCTTTCATCCCCTCTCGCCCAATTATTATAAATAATGAGATAAGATCGGGTTCCTCCAGGATGGGCGTTCCTGTGAATAATGTTACCAATTTTCAACGCCTCTCCAGAGGAGCCGCAAGAGCACTGACGTTATAGTGATTGTTTTTAGATACGACGTGGGTAATTACGGCTTTTTGAGGGGTTCACGGTCAGGCCCGTCTTCTCCCTCTTTGCCACACGGGGCAAGGGCCATGGTATATAACTATGGGATGAAAGCGTACGTGTCTGTTGTATCCCAGCACGGCGCAGGTATATTGTTGGACGCGACTAGGAAATAACGAGTTGGGCCGTAGAGTCAGTCTTTACATTAATGTTATCACTACGGACTTAGCACGTGCTGAGTACAAGTACCCCAAATATAGTGATTTATGTTGTCTCCAAATATGGAATACCAATTGCATCTGCCCGATTTCTTCACATACTCGACATCAATATACAGAATGGTTCAGAAAGGGTATACTAAGCTTTGGTGCCTTACTTTATTATCATTATGCTAGGGAACAAAATGGCAATTGTATTTACAAACAGCATTTTTTTTTTAAATTGGCGTATCGATATACTGAATTAACATTATGATTACAAATGCGCTAAACAAGCCCAGAGGGTCGATTCAGAACTTTTCGACAAGGGTCCGAATCGATTCGATTAGAAATTTTCACGTTTCGGTGACGATCTTTCAGTGCTATTCTTCATAAACGAATCGAAAATTCGATACGACTACGCCACCGAATGGTTTGATTCGATCACTCGTTGACGTAGTGAATTTCTCAATGCCTGTTTCAATTAATAAACGAATCGGTCGATATAAAACATGTCGTAAGGTTGTGCTTCGGGGGCTGGCTCCAGGCTTAGTACCTATACTCTGAATCACCCTGCGTAGGTGTCAGACGAATATGTTTAGGAAAACATAGTACCGGCTTCACTATATGATCCGAATTTGCCTTCGCGAAAAACTATTAGGGAGCGGCTGTCGAAAACAGGAAAACACCGTAGGAAGTCGACAGAGTCCATAAATAACAGTGTTGTGAACTTTTGGAGGAGATAAATAAGTAAACTAAGTTTTTTTTTTGTCTTATCAGTAGATAGTATTCGAGTGCCTTCACTTTATAATACTCTTCTTGCTCTTATCCCTTCCGTGATAATATCCTTAAATTATTTATTGTCTGACACATATCTACTGAAACCACGTGACACTGTAAAAGTATCTAAATAATTCCTGACAGACAAATTAAGTTCAGAGAACATATCTGGCCCACCCAATTGATAATAAGTAGGTACATGAGTCTTTATACTATTAAATAGAAAACCAGTCAGTAGTCTAACTATAAATAGCCCACTAGATAGGTATATTGCTGCAAGTGTTGTAAAAATGACTACAAATGTTGTAAACATGGCTACAAGTGTTGTAAAAATTGCTACAAGTGTTGTAAAACTTGCTACAAGTGCTGTAAAAATGACTACAAGTGTTGTAAAACTTGCTACAAGTGCTGTAAAAATGACTACAAGTGTTAGCTAAATATGAACGAATGGCGTCCCGGCTTGCCCCGGCACATCCTTTCAACGTCGTAATGTAGCAATATCCATAAAGCAGGCTCAGTGTGTTGCGGCCGACGACTGATATCCAAGAAGCTCGTAATATAAAGCACCTTACATATACTTTCGGACATATTCAAATGATATTGATTTCTTAAACTTACGCGAATACTACACATTGAAATAAAATTAATTTTACAGATTTTATCGCGTGTTAATCATGTTTTTAAGTTCCCGGTGTTAGACGTCCTAGTGTCATACTTCGAATCTGGGTACCCACATATTTAGTTGTTGTTTGCGGTCAGAAACGCAGTCTACGCAGAAAGTGCTCACAGTGTCTTGAGGTCTTGCAATGGTGCGCTTAAATCCAGAACCATGCGCACACTTGCAGGACCTTAAAACACCGTGAGCACGTGAGCACCTCAGTCCTCCCGTCACCATGGTTGCTGTAAAGCAGCCGAAACGTCGGGAACGTAAAAATATAATATACACGTGATAAAATCTGTAAAATTAGTTTTATTTAAATATATTTAAATGAGTATTAGATTTAGTATGCATTGTTAGTATGGAAGTATTTTTAGTAGGGTATACGCAATTGAGCTTCCTAAGCGACGTTATTTGAGCACGTTTCAGTCTGGCGCACCCTGAGCAATCGACAAACTAACGATTGGCCATGGTGAGATGAAGTTGGCTTTTACAGAATCCTTATCTCGATCGGTCAGGGCCGAAGCTGATCAGACATTGGACGGCATCTTGTTTTTGCAAGGAAAACTCCGGTTTTATAGAACGTATTAGTACTACTATAAAAACTGCCATTAATTTGAAAATGTGACGTTTGATGTCTATAACTATGATGTCTGACACGAATCTGACGACGCTCAAGTATGAAGGGAAAGTGGTTTTTATTTATGAAAGCCTGATACATAAGCTTAAGAATAGTTGATAGATAAATATGATTATTGTACACCGTTAATAATAAAGCATCATACAATAGGTCTTTTCGCAATCTGCGACCTCTTAGCCAGTTTCGGATAAAAATAATATACCTATTTTTTACATTTATTCATGTCAATAATGCAATGGAGATAATAAATGCCAATGATAATTAATTTGACGACCTGATTAGCTCAACGGGTAGTGACCCTGCTTTCTGTGCTGCAGGTCCCGGGTTGGAATCCTGGTTGGGACAAACTTGGTGTGATTAGCACGAATGTTTGTACACGAGTCATGGATGTTTATTATCTATATAAGTATTATAAGTTCGCCGTCAGTCCATTGTACGGTACCCATAATATAAACGTTGCCTAATGTGGGAACCGTATTATTGGTGTTTTCGTCTGATGATATATTTATTTATTAACTAGCTGCGCCCGGCGGTGTTACCCGCGCTTAAAAGTATGAAAAATTAAAACATCTATCCCACGGGAACCATACATTTTACCGGGATAAAAAGTAGCCTATGTGCTATTCCAGACTATAATCTATCTCTGTGCCAAATTTCATCCAAATCCGTTCAGCCGTTCGAGCGTGAAAGAGTAACAAACATCCATCCATCTATCCATCCATCCATCCAAACTTTCACACTTATAATATTAGTATAGATTTCACTAGTATTTTCGGACCATTTTAGTGTAGGTCAGCAAAGTTCTAATACACTATAGTGAGTAACATCTCACAAGGGATGATCTGAAAAGCAATCGCCTGGTTGTACTAGACATTTAATCCGACTTCGAGAAATGTTCGATAGCCAAGAAAAGGGTTCCAGCGATCACGCGCAGGAACGAAACCAGAATATAAACATGAATTAAATTTGCCCCCCGGCACTGCACTGAATTATTTATAAGCCGAACACGAAGATGTGAAAGGCTCTACCGCGCCCGTTCAGGTGGATAATCCTTGTTGGTGTTGTAAATTAAGAATTATTCAACTGGAATCCGGACTTTGGAATTAATTGGTGTGATGAGTAGCTCTGGAACATATTGTGACGATGAATCGGATTTGTTTATTGAGACTTTACACAAGTTGTCATTCTAGATCATTTTGAAAGGGTTTATGTTTATCGAGCAGTTTAATTGACGATTTATTGTCTAATTAAAATAATATATTGTATTCTGTGATCCACAAAGGGTATATTTACTAAAACCGTCCAAGTGCGTGCGTCGGATCGTTTGCACTTGGCCTTCTATTAGACTTTCAGAGGTCATTATGTACTTATAAATTCTGTGGCAAAATGTTTTTATTATTTAAGCGAAAACACAAAAAAAAACCTTTTTTTTTAACTTGTACCGCAAAAAGCACCGCATGCAACTTAATTGTCATTTAAAGTAAGCACGCACATCGAACACACCGTGCCGGAGTGAGCCCCGTTGCCACGTGAAAATGTATTATTTATTGTTTTAAATTAATGAGTAATTAATTAAAGTTTTATTGTTTTAAATAAATGATTTTAATAATAATATAAAACATGTAAGTAACCTATAATTATGCTTTTTCAAATTCAAAAACCGAATTCTCACAAAATTATTTAAATTTGTTTTGTCCGCCATCGTAACTCTTCCAAGTGAGTTGGAGGAAATAATTTTTAATTCCAAAACTGAAAAGTTCACAAAAGAAAATTAATTATTTCTGGCGGCTCACAATTATCCCGTTTCGATTTCTCAGTTCTCCTTTTCTTTTTCTTCTACTCAGTGGACAGTGACGAATTGCCGGGAACGTTTACTTATATTTGGTAGGTACGTTTCAGAAAAGGCTACATTTGCGATGGGTACCTGCGCCGAGTGTTGATTACGTAATATACGTTCGCCATTGCTGTGTAATAACCGGACTAAGTATAATTATTTCGACCGAAATTGAGATTGCAGTGTTGCTTCGAAAGGGTTTTATAGTACCTTATGCACTACACACTCGATGCTTATGTTAAGGATAAAAATGCTTGGTAAGATGCTGGTCCAGCTCCCCGGGAATATAAATGACCTTGTTCAAATAGACTATTTAAATTTTGTTTTTCATTTACAAAATCAATTTGTAAATGTGAAAACCATATAGTCATTAAATTGTAATGACATACTTAGAGTTAGTACTTATTTTGACCAGCTGCTAAAGTCTGCCAAGCCGCTCCTACATTGTTCACACACCCATAACAATGTACTGCTCAAAAATGTAACGGATCTTTTTAAAAAGAGCAACCATGGAGTTTCTTGCACGTTCTCCATAACAACGGCATTACGATAAGGTGATAAAGCATTTTGTTAACTATTTTGACGACTGAGAAGTACTGTACTTTACATGAATAAAAATATTCTGATTCTCATTCTATGACAGTGTTTCTTCAATGGTTATACTACAGACTACCAAACGACTCGATCAATTTGCTAGGCCTAATGCAATAGGGCGAGGAAGAAGATAATGTTTGTATGTTCTTCGTATTCGTAGATACAATGCCTTGCTATTGTATGCAAATAGCAAGCGCTGTTGTTTATTCATAATTTTATTCAGAATCAGAATCAGAATATTTTTTATTCACGTAGACCATTATTGTACAGTACTTATGAATTGTCAAGTTACAAAAATATTATGCTACTGCTTTACCACCCGTTCGGAATGCCGTTCCTATTTCCGTTGCCGTTTCTATATTATTTCAAAACCTGGCGTTGGAATACGGTGTCTGTCTAATAATTTGATTAAATAATATCAAGTTCATTCACATACGAATAAAAGGCCGACCATTCACTGTCACTGGAGACGGAGCTCGTAAATCTTATGGAATCACACGGTTTACAGTTACGATCCGAGAGCTTGTCACAAGACTTCTTAAAACGTAACCTTATACCGAGAGAAACTGATACTAAGTACACGCTAATAAGATTAGATGAGTGCGGGGAAACTGGTCATCTAATGATAGTTTAGGGTGTTCGGGTGGTATGCCCGGCGGGGCGGCCGCTATGCCCCGACGGTTATTGTCGGGATCTTGTATATATGTTACTTGCTCCGAAAACTCTTATAGCGTGATTCAGGATTGTGATGACAATTGTCTATTGTTCTGAATGCGTCTGCAGTGCCATCTGTGTAGCTTGTTGTGCGGTTGAAGTGGTTGGTACTATAGTTTACTGAGTTTAGTTCCTATGGTCCGTCCTCTTCCGCATGTATTGATGATTTTTTCAAAAATTTTTTTTGCAAATGGCTGTGTACAAAATAGGGATATTGACTACTTTTTATTGCATAATTACTCATACATTCCCTCAAGGTTAAGTATGTATATATCTTTTATATATTTAATGTCATTATAAAGCATTTTTTGTCAATGGTCTAAACAATCCTATTAGTAAGCGTTATGTTTTCCCATTACAAACAGTGTAACAGTTTCACAAATAACTCTAATAATGAATACAGGCTTACAACTGTTTTACGATCAGAAAAAAAAAAATGGCCCTACAAGTATAGTGACGTCACTGCTATTAGTTAGCGCGTGTGTGACAGAAAAGCACACCACATTTTATTCCCAATATGAATGTGGTTTCTCTGAGAACATCTCGCCATCATGGATGGCGGGTCAGATCAGTTGCGCTGCATGTGCCTAGTGAATGTAGCGTCTCGATAGGCAAGTATGCTCCATCGTAGATCTCATCGTCACTTACCATCAGGTGAGATCGAGATCAAATACTTGCCTATAATGTAATAAAAAAAAAATATAAAAGAAACACCATGTGATATGTACTGTAGCGTCTCGATCCAGTAATAAATTAATCTATGGCCTCGATTGTCCATATACCTGCCTCCGCTCTGGGACTACCTCAAGAGGGCCACCCGCAGCTATCAGAGACAACGTTCTGTGTTTCTGCTATCGTGTAGGACCATACATTTTAATAGAAAGACTTCTTTACTCACTTCATCTCAGCATCAGACTTGGCCAGCATCCACACGACGTGACCCGGGTCCCGGCGGGAGCCCAGCGCGATCAGCTGCGACAGCTTGGCACCTAGCGGGAGCGCCGGCCGCCGCGGCACCTGCCCGGTCCAGGACGAGATAGCCAGCATCTCCGGACTTTCTTTCACGAGGTGTTTTTGTGTTGCCATACATTTGCCTGATGCGTCCTGTTTTAAAAAAAATGCGTAATTAAACGAAGGAAATATAAGCGATAGAGCCCTTCTCTAAATCATTACCTTGATGAGAATAATCTACTTTTTACACGTGCGACCTAATAAAAAATATATTAGTAATTTTAAAAATAATTAGTTATTGTAACTATATCAATTTATAAAAGCATTTAATTATTAAACCTGCGCCGAGGTTGCTCATGTACTTACACGTATCAAAATACATTATTAATTTAAATTACTGTAGGAAGCCCCAAGAAGGTCTAAAATCAATACTGATCGTACAGCAGCCTCTCCAAAGTCGATATTAATCGAACTCGGAGCAATTTATTTTTAAGAAGTATAAGTTTGGTAGCGGAGCAGGTGCGGCGATGAGCCTCCTCCGACTAGCCCGCTTATAGCCGTCTTTAAATTATAAGGTAGAATTAGGTACGTATTCAGCAGATTTAGTTCATTAAAAAGAGGTTTTTTTATCACAATATAAGGGTATAGCTAAACAGTGTGTTTAAAAAAAACAATTGCTAACTAAAAAAACTAAATAAAATAAACTATCACAATTGTAATTTTATTGGGAGCAATTTTTTTTTTCGACATGTAGATTTTTTTTTTTTTTTATTACATTATAGGCTAGTATTTGATCTTGATCTCACCTGATGGTAAGTGACGATGAGATCTACGATAGAGCACACTTGCCTAGGTAGGAAGGCGGCAGTAGATAGAGACGCCACATTCACTAGGCACATGCAGCGCAACTGATCTGACCCGCCATCCATGAATGGCAACACCGAACATCATGCCGGAACACGGCTAGGCCGCTTGGCGACATGGCTTTGTTCAGTGGGTGGTGACTAGCCACGGCCGAAGCCTACCACCAGTAGAGTTGTCACCTGGTTGGCACCACCCAGGGTCACGTGTAGGGTATCTCGAGGGTACTTAATTCTCCTACGGACGAAGGTGACTCGACCCTAAAAATAATAATTACAAATTCGCTAAAGAAGCGCAGGTTTAAATGGTGGTATACCCGTTCTGAATCGCGCTGACTCAATACTAAGTAAGTATGCTGAATTAATAAGAAAAGTTCAATTTAAGAAATATTCCGGCATTTTTGTAGCATCATTTTGTTTTAATTAACTAAATTATGTTTTTAAAACTGATCTGGATGTAACCAACGAGAATACTCTAGTGGGTGTCAGAATATTCTAGTGAGTGCCTCTAAAATTGTTGCTAATATGGCGTCAGCACATCCTTATTTCACGTGTCTAAGTAGAGACACCTTTGTGCTCGGTAATAAGATTGCACAGCACTTTACAAAACGGCAGGGTTGCCGGTACAAGCTGTTCCGCTGATGAGCGACGCGACTCCACTCCGCCTCATAAATTACTCGGCAAGTTTCCACTCGTAAGGACACTTGGGGTGAGTATCTTGGTAACTCCTAATACTGACGTTTGATTTGATACATTTTAAGATAGGTGACGTGAAAAATGGCTGGCACATCAGCTTTATTGGTAGAATTATAAATTAACGTTTAAGTACACAAAATAATGTAAAAATGCAGTGGTAGCTAAGTTGGTAGAACGCTTGCCTCGGTAAGGAGGATCGCAGGTTCGAACCCCGGCTTGCATGTTTGGGATTTCTGGATTTCATGTGCAAATCTCATTTTCAATCATGATTATCACTTGCTAAACGATGAAGGAAAACATTATGAGGAAACCTGCATATCCGAGAGGAACCCTCGAGAGACGTGTGTATTCCGCCAACCTGCACTGGGCCAGCATGGTGGACTATGGCCTGATCTCCGTCGCATTGAAGTGAGGCCCGTGCCCAACAGTGGGATATTAAACGGGCTGGTATTATCACTTACACAATATGTAAAAATAGAGCCAGAATATATACAACAATAGAAATTAAATAACATAAAATAAAGCTAGAACCTCGCATCAAATTGAGTCTTAAATATATATTTTTCAACACACCTTATAAATAAAGCTTCGACCTAAAATAAACAGTTTAAATCAATGAAGCTATAGTTACTCGCACTTCGCAATTGTATTACTAAGAAACTTAGTCACTTATTTACATTTCAACACAACATAAAATGGCAAACTTTATCATAAGAGAAGTGAAACTTCACGATTAATAGAAAGTCTATTCAAAAACGAAGTACTGAAAACAACAATTAAAGTTTATCTATCTATCGAGTGAATTTAAAATCAACAACATCTTGAACATTAAGGTGCGAATCTATCCACATTGTTGGGAATACCTGAGACACTCCCGATTAAAATCGCGTGTCGCAGTGGATTTTTTCTTTGTTCCTTGCATACGCCCAGTGAATTAACAAACGCTCGTTCGCTTCGTTAGAATGCAATGAATGAGGAATAAAATAGATTTGCTGATAGACACTAGTTCATTCGTTAATTCTCATTCGCTCTCTTTGTTATGCTGCTATAACTATCTACTAATGTAATTTATAGCACAGAATAATAATAATATCGCCAGATGATCACACCAACTTTATACGGTCCCACACTGTTATAAGCAACGCTTGTATTATTGGTACCGTATAATGGACTGGGGCGAACCCAGTATATAAAAATTATATAGATATTAAACATCCATCACTCGTGTACAAACATTCATGCTCATCACACAAAGTTTATCCCTATCAGGATTCAAACCTGCGACCCGCAGCACAGAAAGCAGGGTCGCACACTGAGCTAATCAGGTCGTCATATAAATGAATAGATAATTAATAAAACGTATAGATTTTTTGATAGCAGATTTAGAAACAGCTGTAGAATATAATCGCGGGATTCATTGCCGCGAGTACGCAAGTCACTTTTTTTGTAATCCGATCTGAGCGTACTCTCGCAAAAACATTGTAATTGGAAAAGTTGGTTGGCACGTGACGTATTGGCGTTACTGCAACGTCACCGGAGCGCCTCGCAACGTCTCGAGATTACACCTTAGGCATTTTAATGGGTTTTAATTATAGTTGCTGCCGGTGTCTGCGCTCGCGAACATTCCCAAGAGCGTGGACGAAATAAACAATTAGGTATTTTGTGAAGAAAAATAATTTCGAATATGCCTTTTTGTTATAAGACTGGCTGTTTTCAGCGTTATTGTGAAGCTTGTCTTTTATAGACAATAATTATCCTTACTATTTTCCGGCTATTGTCTTCGCTCAGGGACCTTGGACTTACATAGGGTGTAGTCACTATCAGAACTAAAGACAAGTGCAAACATGCAAGCCGTCAGAGGATTAGCGTAAACAATTAACTTGGTAGTTTTTTTTCTTCTGTTAAAAGAATTAAAAATAAAACTGTATGACTAGGGAGTTAGAAACAGAATGAGTTCCATTGCGTTAGCTACTACTAGACCATCCAAGCAGTCAACTAAAATTGAAACTCAAATATAAACATCAGTGCCCTATGCAGAAACTCCTTACGTGATGGTATTGCCATCGAGAAAGCATGTGGTCACTATCATTCTAATTTATGAAATTTGTTGTTCTTACGATAACATTAAATTACATAAAAAGATTGTGAATGGCCCACTAATCATATTTTTTTGATGTAATACTGGCACTCAGTTTTACATTGCGAATTCTTGCCGTCGGTGAAATTTGGGTGTACTACAGCCTACCTTTTCAGGGAATACAGACGTGATTATCAGTGCTGTTCTAATATCGACAACTCAAGGCTTCCCGAGTTTAACATATGTCAAAGGTCTCACAAAGTTTTCATAAAGCTATACCTACTAATAACCTCTTAAGAACTATTATTAAATCTGTGCTTCTACTACCAACGCCTCCAACTCCTAGTACAGTTAATGGCTAATTTGTGACATTTCGCTACTCTGAACGAGTGTCCGGTGTCAGGAGCTGAGTGGAGGGAGTGTTAAGAGTGTCTGACACCGCCCACAGGGAGCGCTACCGCACTTAGGCACTGTTTGGCTTCTCGACGAAAATAAAAGAATAAATGTATGAGTAGTAACAATATTGATTTGTTTGTCCGTTCCTTGAAACAAGTTTTGTAAATAATGTAGCTTTGTGTATCTATTTTAATAGTTACAAAATTGTTTTTGATAGGTTAAATGGAGCTTCAATTAGAATTAGACTGTTTTAGACATGTAAAACCATTACATTCGCAACCAATGAACGACGTGTGAGTGCTCTATAAATGGAACGATGAAATAAAGCATACATTAATCCGTAGTTAACGATTACGTAATTAATCATTACTGCCCAAGTTTTGTACTGCTAAATATCCTACGGCTATGCCAACAAAGTCGAGGGGACAACTAGTTTGTCACAATAAAAATGTGACAAACTAGTTATGTGCAGTATGTTCCCCTGAGTCGATGAGCAAAATGTTGATAAAGTTTGCCCGAGCGGAGCCGCGTCAAAAAGCAAGCAAGATATAAATTGGCCCAGCCGGATTACGTTCATGTTTATACCCACAGTTTTAGGGGAAATTCCTTCATGTAATATTGTTTGTTTGTCGTTGATGCGAAGTAAGAGAAAACAGTCTGCTGAGTGATGAAATAATAACAGTATTTTTATGTGATAAATTATATTCTCGCGTTCGTGACTCGCTTCTTGTGTGATTTAGGTCTAAAGATTATTTAACATATCCAATTATAAAAGTAATATTAAGCGAATTGTAGTTAAGCTCAACGGCGGGATACTCAAACTTACCCGCTACATAAATACTTACCCGTGCCGTTACACTTACCCGTATTAACTTGTGGTATTGTATGATGGTTTAGAATTAATCAGCTCTCAAATATGAGTCACGTTTGGTTGTTCGACAGTGAGTAGGTATTTTAAGCTAACAAGTGCAGGATACTAGTGTGCTGAAGAACTTTGATTATATTTCACATTTGGGCAAAGGTCTCCCCTTCATCCTTTCCACAATGTTCCAATCTAGAAGTCAAGGAAGAATAGAGTTCTAACTGAAGTAATTACGGGGATTAAACAGATCGACACAGGCATAAAATCTAGTTTATTATATTTACGCGAATACTACACATTGAAATAAAACTAATTTTAAGTGACCATGGTTGCGGTAAAGCAGCCGAAACGTCGGAAACGTAAAATCCAAAAATAAACCGCGAATCAATCCTTAAAATTAGTTTTATTTTAATAAACTCTAGTTGATGAATCTATACTTATATAATAGCTGTTTTCACTATCGTATAGATAGATACTGTCATAGATAACTATTCGACCACCGAGGACATCACTGCCTAAACATCTTAAGGCCATTTTCGCATGGTAATAAATAGCTCTAGCTCTAAGGTTTTCGACGGCTCTGTAACTATAACTTTCACGCCAAATCAAATCTTAAGCGGCTGTCCACTAGTGATCCCCGATAGAACCACTTCAGCCATTACTTATCACAAAGAAATGAAGCATAGTGCGACATGATATAAAATAAGTTTCAATATTATTCCCCCCGTCGCGCGTCGTCGGCGGTAGAGCGCTGCATTTGCACATTTACTTGGCTCGAGCGAGACGTAACTAGAGATCGCATCCATAACGGGTACCCGTCTGTGCTTAACTGATTCGAAACAGATGCGGTATAAATGGGGATATCGATTTATTTGTGCATATTATTTTTTTAATAATAATTTCATTACTCACAAAGGTACCACACCTATAATAATTTTCAGCAACTGAACCCAGCAGGTGGCTAACATAACATTAAAATTCTCAAAAAGGACCAATATCCCCCCGCGCAAGCCTTCTAAAGATCCGGGTATAGCCCGTGTGGAGAGACATAGTACACATAATAAAAATACTAGCCCTTTTTTATGTCCCACTGTTGGGCACGGGCCTTCCTGCGATGCGAGGAGGAAGGCCAAGTCCAACACGCTAGCCCAGTGCGGCTTGGTGGACTTCACACGTCTTTCGAGGGGTCTTCCCAGACATGCAGGTTTCCTCACGATGTTTTCCTTTGCAAGTGATAATCATGGTTGAAAATGAGATTCGCACATGAAATCGGGAAATCTGGTATGACTCTCACAAGTTTTGTTAGCATAATCTCGACGGACATAATGGTTGGAGTATTTTTTTATTTATTTCGATGATTCCAACTTGTAATTCACCTAAATACACATCTATTGAAATTAAGACGCTGCCACTGATCAAATACATTTTCCTATTAAGCTTCACCAATATTGACATCTTCGAATAAATATATTTTTCACACAAAAAGGCCCTAAATAACAAAGTTGTAAAGGAACCCGCCGACGTTATAACAAATTTATTTATCTGCGTCTTCGTAGCGGGTCTACGAAGTGTCGTAGCGGGGACTACCGTTACGGGCGGTTCGTAGAGGCGTTTTATCATATTTCGTAGCGTGTGGGCCACGAGACTCGTGTTTAATATGCAAGCGTAAGCGTCCTGGATCAAAATAAATCGATACATTAAAAAAACATATTCGTTAGTTTTTTGTGTTGCTAAAATTACCGCCTTTACATATCAACACTCTATCCGCTGTGTTATTATCGTGGCCCCACTGTAACTCGGGTATGTTTGGTTAGTCGTTCCCCGATATCGGAGTGATGGCGGCGGAACATGACATTTGACATTTACATACAAATATGTTGGCTCAACAATGTGCAGCCTCTAAAGGAGTTATGATGAGAAAAAGATTTTAAATGTTCTAAATGTATTCACTATTTAGTATTCAGTGATAACTCTCCAAAATACGAATTGTTAACTAACAGTTAGAAAGACTTATTGTTCCTAAAATGAGCCTTACTTATATCGTACAGTTAAAAAAATAATAATTGCGTGTGACTTTTACCTGAACCTCATAAGATATTTTAAACTATTATTGTTATACCTTATAAATATGTTTTATAAGTAGGTACTTATTTTCGAAAAACAAGTTTCTAACCCGGCAATCTGCGACAAATGAGATATTTTTTATCAATCCATTTTATATATAGCCGATTCGTTGTCTAAGTTTGCACCCAACGTGATAAAGATATACATATTTCATAAAGTCTGCACCCATCTCATTGGGCAACGGAAAATCGACTGTGGGTTATAGAGATAAAGTTAGATTTGTAATAAAAATTGTGGTTTATGGTTTGGGAACTTTGATGACGCGTCCACAAGGGCATTGAACAATTTATCGATATAGTATGTAAATGGGCATATTCTGCTTGTATTCTAGGATGATCTTGACCTTACCATTGTAATATAAGTATTCTTAATAATACTTACTCAACATCTGTAACTCTTTATTACAATGTAAACGACTGAACTTAAAGCGTAAATTTTCCTCTGCGCCTGCGTATAATATATCAAAATAAACACTTTCATATAACAATATATCTTCATTACAAGTCATGAAATAATAAAAGGATTCATATTTTGCATGTTTATCGAGAAAAATCATTGGATAAATTCTTTTGAAAATCTTTTCGCGTTCGAACCATTAATTTTTGTTGCTCGTTTGAAAGCAGCCATAAAGGTTTGTACACAGAAGTGGAACGGTGATAGCATTGTGTGTACTAAGTATACTATATTCACAGTATAAAGTGCTAGATTATAACAAAGTAGATATTTAACAGTGTAAAGTGAAATTGATGTTGGTAAATGCTAAGTAATACTTTCGTCTGGAATTAAATGTGCTTTAGAGAATACAGCTACGTTCTACGTTCGTACGTTGTACGTTCGTTAGCTTCTCAATTTTTTTACCTGTATTTCAGACATCCAGATGAACTTGACGATATTGATTATTTAAATTTAAATTATCTATTTTTTATAGAAAATAATGGAAATTCGTAACTAGAGTCAGAGTGCATTATATACATAGGTACCTACTTTAATAATTACCATAGCTCGTCGCTGTAATAACGTACAGCACCAAAGGCCACATATTATTCACATGTTTGACTATAGCACTCTCGCTCATAAATTCCCTCATACCGATTAGGCCTCCGCCCCGCCGAGGGCGGAGCGCAAACTTTCTTAATCAACAAATAGAAACTTGTCATAACTTGCTAAGAATGCTGAAGTTTATCGGGTGTGATTATGATATCAGGGAGCCGGGGGAAGGGGGGAGGGGCGTGTGTTATAACATTGTTACATATATCATTAGGCACATGTCGTAATAAGAATATAATTTAGTCCTGTCGGTATATGAAATTTTTTTGGGGAAAAAAAAATTGGCGCCACTGAACCGATCGGAAATCTTAATCCGCCATTTTTGGAATTTTAGCCTATAGCCCGGATCAACATATGGTATGATTATTATACCAGATAATGGTTAAGTTCTCTCGGGATAGTCAACAATTGTAAGTCCTTTCTTGAAACATTTTCGCACAAATTTAATCTATCTCTCATAAGTCGTGTCTCACTCGTCTCCTCCACAACACTCTTGTTGCTTATCGCTCATGGATCAACAAATGCTGACTCACTGTTACTAACATTACTCTCGAGATAATTTCGCTGAAATATTTGGTCTATTACATTTAAGAAACGTATTGAAAGATGGAGTTTGTGCCACTTATATCGTAAAATATTATTGAAATATTACCACAACTTAAAGTCTAGGCATGTGCAAGTAACAAGCATATCTAAGAAACTATAAGTAAAGTGTGATAGATGACACACACTATGTCTTAGCATGCAAGCTACATGTATTGAGGAGTATTATAGGACTTAGGTTATATATCATACTAGCTGTTGCCCGCGACTTCGTCCGCGTGGTATTTAACAAAGACAACCGTTGGCAACAGCCTGCTCGCCCATTCTGAGCCCGCGGGACGCATTGCAGGTTGCTGCTATCAAACATAATCAGGCGCTGCGCTGCAACATTGGTTTTAATTTTTTTTCAAGAGATCCTATTTTTTTTTCTAAAATAAAAGTAGCCTAAGTTACTCCTTGTTACATCAGCTATCTGCCAGTGAAAGTCCCGTCAAAATCGGTCTAGCCATTTCAGAGATTAGCCGGAACAAACAGACAGACAGGCAGACAGACAGACAGACAGACGGACAGACAGACAAAAATCGTAAAAAAAATTGTTTCGGTAACGTGTATACATCCAAATGCACTTAGTAAAAAGCGGTTATTTTAATATTACAAACAGACACTCCTATTTTATTTATATGTATAGATTCTTACGTATTTATCGCCATTCATTCAATGCAACAACCTACATCTACTTGATTAATTTATCATTAAAGACGAGCATTGCGACTAAATCTACAACGGAACTGCGCTCAAAATGTTTATCCCAAACTATTTCAATTAGTTTCCTGTCAATATACCAAGTTAAGTTAAACTGAACTATTACTACGGAGACGAATACTCGGAATTGAACTACTTGCGACGCTTCAGATTGGAGTCGAGTCGCTTATAATATCAAAATGTTATAGTATTCCCTGTTCAGGACCAAATAAATAGCTTCACTCTCTCGGGGGCATTGACTTTATGACGTTTGTACAACTTCTATTCAACTGTTATTTGTGCACGAAATTCGAAATACTCTTACCAATATTTCAAGGGCAAATTTATACATGATTGCATCATTATGCAAAATGTGTGCATACGGTATATGTTGAATAGATACACTTACCTTGAACCACGCCATAGTTGAATCATCATAAAGCACCACCCATTCTTCCGACCATGAGCTCCATAGGTATTTCCCTGAAAACAGTGCCACAGTTTACATATACCGGTCTTTGGTGAGGAGTGCTTTATACATATACCGGTCTTTGGTCAGGAGTGCGGACGTGGACAAAGTACGAAGTTTTTGTGGTTTGGACGCGACAGACTGTAGTGTCTGCTCGCTCCTTTGTTTTCCTATTACCTCGCGACTCTTTGTGAGGCTGTGCGTTCCGCCTCTGTCGACACAACTATTCGGTGAACGCGTCCGAGATAATGTTATCGTTTGCTGTCTCTAAGCCTTCCTAGCTTGGGTGGCGCGCAAGCTTGGGTCGAGTTACACCCCCTGCCCCGATGCGCATTTATCATATGACTCAACAGCTGACATATTCTTAAGCAGTGAAATGGTATTTTACAACAGCTGAGCGTTATAATGAGGCTTTGATGATTGGCAGCAGTATAATATCGAATTGAATTCATGTACACTTTTTCATATTAATAATAATAATTACGCATTATTTTACAAAAACCTATCAACAACAAATAAACTCTTCCAATTCAAAAGATCTATTGCCGCCTTGGGCTGGATGAATCGTGAAAAATATTCGCCTAACTACTTACAACACACCCATAGATCTTGGATCGTCAATTTCGTGGCCTCGTTCTACTTTTATTTGGGGCACAATAAAACATGAATTACCGTTCACACTAGGCATGTCGGTACTCAAAATGCAACCCTATGTAGACACAAACAGAGATTATTATTATACTTGTGACACCGGTGGCTAACAAAGATTTGTTACCAATTTATAAAAGTTACTTTAAATAGCAGTATAACGATTCAAATTGGTTCGCTTTAAGATATGCCTCAGAAATACGCGAGTTGGCCGATGAAGCTGCAAGGACTCGAAACTGCAGGATAAGTCAGTATTTATACTGCGTAATAGGGTTTACACATTGAACTGAAAATTAATGCAGTGTTCTTTATTATTAGAAGTAAAAAGGCGAAATCTCAATGGCAGGCTAGGATCGAACGATCCCGTGGCAGAAACTTAGATAATATAAACGACGGATAGGAGTCAACCTCAGGGTCTTTACACTCCCGTATCCGGCGCGATCATTGACTTACTACTTCGCAAGTTATAGAGAATTATGTTTTTATCGGTGTCAGGTTTACGACTTCGGAATAAACAAGTTTCCTTGTGTCGATGAAGGCGACGTGTTATTCCTAAGGTTGTGGGACTGATTTATTTTGAGGGTAAACAACCTCGTTTATTATATTTATGTACCTATATTATATATATTTACCTTTCGATAAATATAAAAATTGATCGCTTGAACATCTTTCATAATCTTGATGAATTCATATAGTATCTTTATGGACACAAAATGGATGTTCCAAATTTTAAATTTGTTTGCAATGTTCAATGTTCAAAACTGCAATGTTCCAACAAGTAAATCTCGCTTACTCTGCTTTAAGTAAATCGGAAGTAAGTGTATAATGTATACGTCAGAGACTCACGTTTGTATCGTAGCATGTAACCGCCTTTTATCTGTGTAGCGCCATGTTCTGTAATAGAAAATTTACTTTAATAATCATAAACTTAGTATTCATTCTCGAAAATTCGAGAGCTAAAGCTAAATAATTGAATAAACAATTGGCCATTTGTAATGATCAAATAACGATAAACGTTCGGTAAAACTTAAAAGTGCCTACACAAATTACCCGCTGCGATCTATAAAAAGATACGATTATTCGTATTCAGGAAAATCCTGAAAGGGGACGCTGTAGTCGTGATACGACGTAATAATAATATTACAGCCGCGTCATAACGGCACTCTGAAACCGCTGCGTAGCCCGTAGTAACTTCATTTAACGAGGATATTACAATAATTGAACAAGGCCCTCGCGTAGTTCCGAGCACGTGGATACTTGAAACACCCATTTAATATCCTATATAAGGTGTAATAAATATAGTTGTAAAATATTTTAACAGATGAATCAGTAAGGTATATGGAACACGTTACTGTACGAAATAATTACGTCATTGATGTTTTTTTTAAAGTGCATTTGTAGCGGTTCGCCATTGCGGCAGTACGAGGTGTCATTTTTTAAATATATAATAATTTATTTATTTTCTTTGGGATTGTTTTCTTTATATAAACTACCTGTTTTTTTTTACATTATAGGCAAGTATTTGATCTCGATCTCACCTGATGGTAAGTGATGATGAGATCTACGATGGAGCATACTTGCGTAGGTAGGAAGGCGGCAGTAGATCGAGACGCTACATTCACTAGGCACATGCAGCGCAACTGATCTGACCCGCCATCCATGAATGGCAACACCGAACATCATGCCGGAACACGGCTAGGCAGCTTGGCGACATGGCTTTGTTCAGTGGGTGGTGAGTAACCACGGCCGAAGCCTACCACCAGTAGAGTTGTCACCTAGTTCGCACCACCCAGGGTCACGTGTAGGGTATCTCGAGGGTATTTAATTCTCCTACGGACGAAGGTGACACGACCCCGGCTGTCGGCTGTTAAAATATTTTACACTATTATTGTTATCCCATATATATGCTTAAAAATTCATAATGTGGTAGTTAATTCCCCCGGTTCCAAGTTCCGATCATTGTAGAGTTGTTAATCGGACATACGAGTCGACATCCGAAATTAATTTTATAGCTATTATGTTCAATTTATTCACAAAATATTTTTGAATACGGTTTTATGAAATCGTTTAGGGATACTTTAACAATTCCGACACTTGGCTAAGTATTTATGGTCATGGATGTTGGTAACTTTTACAATATACGTGTAAGAATGTCGAACAAAACCTTGACAATGTTAAGTAATGGATGAGAGAGAGACTATTTTCATTTGCGAAGGTTTTACGAAAGTTCCTAAGTTTATGAAGCAACAGAATATACGTCTCGTGGTGGTTCCTCGTCTATGTATTTATCTGGGTAACATAGTATCTTGCACCGGCACTGGGATTTGACCGCTCGCCATGATTTCCTCTGAGGATACGCAGACACGTAGCCAACATACTTTACGTAAATGTTACTGAGGCCCAACATATATAAACCCTTACATATACATACAAAATTCTAATCTTGTATTGAAATAAAACATTTTTTTTTTTAAGATTTTATCGCGTTTATTTTTCGTTTTTACGTTCCCGACGTTTCGGCTGCTTTACAACAACCATTGTCTCGGGAACGTAAAAAAACATAAAATAAACGCAATAAATAGTTTAATTATTAATAGATTTTTCTTTATCATATAATATGGTCATACAATACGTACCTACTTGCATTGAGAAGTAAACTGAAATATAGGAGATCCCTAAATAAAGTTATTAAGTTATCCCATTACATCACACATACAAAGTAGTTTGGTACATACCTGTATAGGTAGGTAAGACGACTGTATATATATATTTACAGTCATCGTCTTGTATTGCATTTACATTATCAGCTTTTGCTACCAAGTACTCCATTTCGCATTTGCATTATCTTTTCAAATCGAACATACCCCTCAACCCACTACTTATATTTTTATAAAATATCTATGCCAGGTGTCTCACTAGCCGTAGAGACAGTCGCCGGCGATATTGGATTTATGCTAATGCTTATTTACCCGGGACCCGGATCCCGCGCCCCGGAAAAACCCAGGGATATTCTTGATATACCCGCTTCAATGGAACCTCTATTGGGAATAAATATTTGATACATTCTGACTGCGAAGTTTTATTTGCGGTTGAAGAGGTATTGCTTCTTGTTTGTTTTGAATTGCTAATCTGGATAGGTTTAGAGATTGCTTTGCTAGCACGTCATCATATATTATGTCGTCGGCGTGATGGATAACAGCCTGATTGGCGCCGTTCATACCGTCATTCCGGATTACGATACTTGAAACCACGATACAATGTTGGCTCGTGATTCTTGTGATACTATAAAATATACTGCCGTGATATAGATCGTGATATTCGTGATTCTTGTGTTTGCACTGACAGTGTACACGATACCAATTATACGCGTCTCCAGGAATTCTTCTCAAAAAGGAATCAACCTCAGCCTGTTTATCAAAATTTTAACAAGAGAACAGAGAGAATTTCCATAACATAACTAAGAACCAGTTGATATTCAATCCTACTTCCGATAAGCTAAAGCAAAACGATTCATATCTACAAAAAGTTGTTTCTTAAAATATCAATGAGTTACTGATACATGCCTAAGGGTTTATTTACCGTGATTTGAATTTGACGGCCTGATTAGCGTAGTTGCTAGTGACCTTGCTTGCTGTGCCGAGGGTCCCGGGTTCGAATCCTGGTAGGAACAAACTTTGTGTGGTGAGCACGAATGTTTGCACCCAAGTCATGAATGTTTAATATCTATATAAGTAATAAATACTGGGTTTGCTTGCCCGTAGTCCATTGTACGGTACCCATAATGTGGGACCGTATAGTTGGTGAGTTCGTCTGGGGATATTTTTTTTTTTATTTGTGGTCGAAACGAAGCCGAATAAATCTATTAACAAACCGGTTTGGAATTATTTGATTAGTTTGAAGTGAGTGAGTGTATATTGTAGTAAAATCTATTCAAATAAATTAAATTGGAGTGTCTGTTTGTAATATTAAAATAACCGCTTTTTACTAAGATCATTTGGATGTATACACGGTACATATACCAAAACAATTTTTGTCTGTCTGTCTGTCTGTTCCGGCTAATCTCTGAAATGGCTGGACCGATTTTGACGGGACTTTCACTGGCAGATGGCCGATGTAACAAGGAGTAATTTAGGCTACTTTTATTTTAGACTATCTGTTAGCCGCGACTACGTCCGCTTTTTGTTCAATACCACGCAGACGCAGTCGCGGGTAACAGCTAGTTCAACATAAAATTGACTGGATCCACGATTTATAGCCCACAAAGAACGTTTCTCAATATTTCACCTGACAAAAGAGCGCGAGTTGCGACAGATCATTCGTCTCGAGAGCTTAATTTCCATAACAAAGGTTCTCAAGTGGTGATCGCAGCATCCCGGCTATCTCCGCCGCGCAGGCCGAACTTCTGTTTGCGCTCCGTGACCGGGATTAGCGGCGGATGAGTAATCATGAATGTATAGAGAGTATATCGATTTTTAATATTCATAAAAGGCGCATTTATTTGTATCTCTAGGTTTCTGATGGATACTAGGTGAGAACTATGACACAACCAACAAACAAGGCTAGATACCTATGCTTAAGATATTTGCTATATATCTGCTACAATTAAACTATGTGCCACACAGTAACTTTTAAGATTGACAAGAATTCCAGCTCCCAACACCATATAACAGTGAAGTAGCAAAATCAAATCTATACAAATAAATAAAATTTGAAGTGTCTGTTTGTAATACATATTAAAATAACCGCTTTATGCTAAGTGCATTTGTGCACTATACACGGTACGTATACCAAAACATTTTTTTTACAACTTTTGGCTGTCTGTTTGTTTGTTCCGGCTAATGTCTGAAATGGCTGCACCGATTTTGACGGGACTTTCACTGGCAGATAGCTGATGTAACAAGAAGTAACTTAGGCTGGTTTTATTTTAGAAAAACTGTTATGTTAAATCCCACGCGGTCGAAGTCGCGGGTAACAGCTAGTCAATACAAATATATAACCAAAATGTAACTGATCGCTGTCTATACATGGTAGATATACGAGAAAAGCATTAAATGGGGGCCATTATCAACGCAATAGAACATTGCAATAAAACATATTTTGGGTTCTCTAAATGATTGTTAATTTTTTTGTCTGTTTATATGTTTGTCTACGAGTTTGTGCGCGCTAATTTCGTATACGGCTTAACTGATATTGGTGCGGTTTTCACTAATGAATTGTAGTAAGCTTCACTTAAAAAGTTGTGTTTGTATTATTTGAATCAGTTCATAAATAAAAAAGTTTTATCAATTTAAAGACGCAGACGAAGACGCCAGCAACAGATGGTATAAAATAAAATTAGCCTCGTCCACCAATCAACGATGATTACCTCCCTTCGTCTCAAGCTAAATTCAATTGAAACAAGTAAAAAAGAAATCCTTAAGTAACAAGTCAATATCCCAGTTATATCTCGATATCTGTCTGTATGAAGTTCTCTGTTTCTCTTTGTCCCTCCCCGAGTTAATTGGCCGAGGATTCGGAGCGTTTCGGCTCTGAATTAAGTCCTCGGTAAAGCCCAAGCAATCCAATCTCAACCGAAACTCCGAACGTACTTTGGAAGCTTGTGAAAGTATAAATCTACCTAAAACGACATCTCCCCTTCAACCAGACGGTATATTACGACATTATACAAAATCCATTGCGTTTTTAGAACCGTCTGATTGCTAATGCCGGTGCATTGACCAAGCGATGGACACGCGGCAATCGATATGGTTACTGCAAGCGACATTTCGGGATAGGTGAGACGTTTTATATCGATCGGGCTTAGTTTTATGAATGGTTGGTTTGGTCCCCCGCTCTGACGATGCGCCCCCGTCCCTCCAATACCTGGAGACTTAGGGGAGAGTAGGAGGGGTGGAAACCAATTTACTCAGCTGATTTGTGACGTGATCATTAGCCAAATGATTAAATTGAGAGTTAACCGTGGGAGAGTAGTGTTAATTAAAATTCGTCACTTAGATTAGACAGGGCAGGACAGGGCACGGCGAGGTCGGCGGCCGGTCGGACCGGCGAGGGGTTGCTTATAATAACGCCAACATTTTTTGTCCCGGAAAATACAGCGGTTCTCCCGGGGTGGCGAAAAAACTTTAAATGAAAATTAATTTGGCGGATATTTTTACTCTAGGTAATATAGCTTACGTACCGGGTATATACGATATATTTTTTATCCCGGGAAGTGTAGTCTCCCGGGATAGTAAGACATGGGTACTGCTTGTTATCTATACTAATATTATAAATGTGAAAGTTTGGATGGATGGATGTTTGTTACACTTTCACGCCAGAACGTCTGAACGGATCTGGATGAAATTTGGCACAGAGATAGATTATAGTCTGGAATAGCACATAGGTTACTTTTTATTCCGGTGAAATGTATGGTTCCCGTGGGATAGATGTTTTAATTTTTCATACTTTTTATCGCGGGTAACACCGCCGGGCGCAACTAGTAAAAAATAATTATCCAAATGGTCAATATGACGTCATGCTGATACGATGGGGCCGCCGGAAGGGATGGTCGAGCCAATGAAATAATATTACAAGGCCAATGGGGGATAAAACTGAACGAGCACTTCAGCGTATGTGTGGACATATAATGTATTCTAATGTTAGCTTACAGACTCGAATCGCTTATTTATAATAACCCAGCTTATATCACAAGTGGCATTTTCTAATCCCTTTGATCTATCTCTTATCCCAATATCTCATCCCATCCCATCCCATCCCATCCCATCCCATGCCATCCCATCCCATCCCATCCCATCACACTAATATTATAAAAAATGTGAAAGTTTGGATGGATGGATGTTTGTTACTCAATCACGCCAGAACGGCTGAACGGATCTGGATGAACTTTGGCACAGAGATTCTGGAATAGCACATAGGCTACTTTTTACCCTGGTAAAATGTATGGTTCCCGTGGTATATATTTGTTTAAATATTTCATACTTTTTAATCGCGGGTATCACCGCGGGGTGCAGCTAGTACTTAATAAAGCATTCCTGTAACTGAGCAATTAAAAACTAAAATTATCAAGGGCTGGTACAATGGTGGACAAAAGATGGCGTTTTTGTCATCAGACGCGTCAGATTTTAATAAACCGAGTCGATGACTGCGAGGTTTACAAAAAAACTGGAAACCATCATACAAGCGCATAAATACCCTCCAATGGTAAAACCGTATTAAACTCTGTCCAGTAGAGATTGAGTTATTAGGGAACTGGCAGGCTATAAGACAGAATTACTGATTGATCAGTTTTGCATGTCTATGGTCATGGGTGAACTGCACCAATTATTTGCTTACTGCAGGTGATGGGGATACCGAGTAACCACGGGCCCACCGAGTCGGCGCCAACACCGAACACATTAATTTGACATTCTTATTCCTTGGTCATATCGGAGATATTCTTAATTAGTAATAGTTAGTGCTGCCGCTTCACAATTTGTAACACTAAATCAAAATCAAATCCGAGAACCATTTCTTCTGAAATGGCTGGACCGATTTTGACGGGACTCACTGGCAGATAGCTGATGTAACAAGAAGTAACTTAGGCTACTTTTATATCAGAAAACCTTTTTTGTTAAATACGACGCGGACGAAGCCGCGGGTTACAGCTAGTTATAAATAAGATAGATAACCAGTGGACTAGCTGACTCAAAATATAGTTCTAAAGAAAATTCAAAACACATGCTATAAAACTACGCACGTAGGTATACATAACTAGTTGGATTATACTTATAATATAAACACAGACAAGGGATCCAAGTCGTTCGTAATGAAGGGTTGTCATCCCAGGACTTGAGATTTTTGCCGCTAAACTATTTAGCCGAAAGCCATTAAGGGCGGTGCGAGGCCGTCCAACTTTGCCCTCCACCGCCGACCCCTCCACAAATTTAATCATGCGAGCATTCACTGGGCGATAATTAGGACTTCAATACTGAAAAATCATATACCTGGGCCCCAAGTCTGCTAACACAATCGAACAGCAACCGCATAGTACCTGTCACTTTTAACAGATATCAAATACAATATCTGTCAAAAGTGACAGTTAATATGCGGTTGCTGTTCAATTGTGTTAGCAGACTTGAGGCCCGGGGGAAAGGTCAATTCATGGAAAAGTGCAATATGACGCTAAGTAGTATATATAATACCTAAATAGTGTACAACAGAATTATGTAGCTATGAATTATATAATAATGAAGCTTACCGTGTTCGTCTTTGTATCGTCGGCATAAGGAAAACATTGTTTCTGTTTCGACGGACCTGCGAAGCCAAGAAAAACATGTCAACAAATACTACAGTATGTGGTACGAAAAACTATACTAGGTAGGTAATGATTTATACGTACATTGTAGAGTATAGCCATATGAATTTAGATCTTGCTGTTAAACATTTAAAGTTCATGTTTAAAATGAACAAGTATTTATGCAGTCGGATGTTATGATTACAAATTTTAATCTCTCTGTCCACATTATACAAGCTTGTGCTCGAATTTGCTACGGCGTAGGACGCCCGTAGCATTAGCGTAGCAGTTAAACCGGTACTATAAATGGTTCATATGGACAAATATTAAAAATTTTTTATAAGAAACAGATGAAATTTATAAAAAATACTTAACGTATAAATCATAGAGTTAATTACTTTGGGCATATTATAGTCAGACAACTAATCACGGCTAAGTGCACACAACTCAAAGCCACCATAACGCCACCGAGTGTGTTGGTAATGCTACTTTGTACGTGAGATCTTTAGCACTGTTTTAAGAGTCTACATACAGGACCATTCATGGTTTTGCGTCCCATGTTCAGCGTTCTTCATTGCGCGTTCTTTGAATAAATGGGTTGCGGATCGCCCGCTATTTGCGCGAGCAATTTTTACCTATACGTTACAAAGAACGTGGAGCGTAGACCGCAGAACGCTAAACTTTTCTATATGTTTGAAGTTTTAACAGTATGTTAATCTGTGTATCTATAGAACGTACTATTATAAAACTGTAGCTGGGCTGTCTGTAGGATGTATGTAGAAATACAGAAATTAAAAAGAAAATACGAAAGACTAGGAATTTGATATAGAGTTGTATGTATGTACATGGCAGATATTTATAATTTCAGAGGTTACCTTAGAATATTTTTATCATCGTATTAATACAGCCTTATAATTAAATAGTCAGACAAAACAGATAGATAGAAAGATGGACAGACGGGCAATGCGAAATTGTCATGGTTCGTAGTAAAACCAGGGGTAATTTGTAGTCTACAGTCTCATTAACAAATAGACCGACTCCAACGATTCCACACACGTTTCCTGTGTCTTATTTGTTCGTATAGATCCGTCTCTTTATGTTGGCCTATAAATCGAATCGTTAAACCAGAAACCTCAATCGCTTCGAGTGCTCTACACAACCCAATTAAAAGGAACAAATTGCTCATTAGAGGTACTTAGGTACAATTCGGTGCTTCTGTGAGTCCTTTTGTATTATAGGTGGCTACCATAGATTGTGTTCTGCTGCTAACTTTACCACTATGACCATAAAGTAAAGTTTTTTTGTTGTCTAAAAATAGGTAAGCTATCTACAATAAAAATCTCGTAGAAATCGCTCTAATAGATAGTTGAAAAATCAGATAGACTTGTTTTGGATTTAGAGAGATTTTTATTTTTATCGAAAATATGTTTGAATTTAAGTAACAGGACACACGTCACTCTGACAAAGCTCTGCAAATGTTCTATATATAATGATCTAATAGTTTTATATGTGTTGAAAAGTTATGCTTAACTGTAGAATACCATTCAGTTAAGTAGGTACTAATTAATTGATAATTATAAAAAAAAAAACATGGAACAATACTAGCCGTTCAGCAGAGTTATTCAACTAGGTGCCTAAAGTAATTAAAATAAAAAATAATCGAATGTTGCATATTAATACCCAAATTTACAGAAATATTAATCTACTATATAAAAATAAGTCGGGTTTTCCTTCCTGACGCTATAACTCCAGAACGCACGAACCGATTTCCACGGTTTTGCATTCGTTGGAAAGGTCTCGGGCTCCGTGAGGTTTATAGCAAAAAAAATTCATTCATCTGGTGGCGAAACGGAGTTCGCCAGGTTTGCTAGTCAATTTATATTTATTAGTAGTAAGCGTTTTCTTGTCAAACTAATTTTCAAAATTTTCTATGTGTTGTTAAGTTTCAGCGCGTTACGATTACGATCTGTACTTAAAACTTACAATACCTACTCATATAATGCTACTGTTATATATTGTGCTTTCAATATTCTAATAAAATAAAAATAAATACAAATTGATGGTACTTATAAGCAATCAAATAAACCGTGTCCTTGTCGTTCTACCCAAGTACTTCACATTGGCATCGAATTTTTTTTTCAAATAAAAAGTGCTTTGTAACTGGATAGCATCATTCTATAAATTGGAAGGTTTTTGTTGCTAAATGTAATTATTGTCGGTACTTATGTATCTAATGACTAACCTGCGTTAGTTAAACTCTTTGCCTGGCAATAGTTTCGAAAGAACCCATAGTCACGGCCACTTAGAAAAATAAAGAACTGTAAAAAATTCAAAATTGGAATCCGCAAGCTGGCCACTGCACTAGTTTTACAAAAAAGTTTACATGTGTAAAGTAAGAGCGAGGAGGTCGAAAAGCAAACGGTTGCAACGAAGGCTGTGTGGCGACTGGCAATCGGGTGACGGAGGCGCGGGGCTGCTAGATTCGAAATCTGAAAATGTATTTAAAATTTCCCTGGAATTAATACCAAGGCAATTTTAATTTATTTAACTTAATAGTCTGCTTGCTTACTACTTATAAAGGGTAATAAGACTTCTTACGTGAACCTAAATTTAGCAACTACATAAACCATGCACCATTTTTATTATACCTGCTTCTAGAAAATTCGTTTATTATGTAACAGATAAAGGAACTGAGACAGTTTCTAAAATAACTGTGGGTACCGGAAAGGGGGTGGTTATTTAATTACTACTATCACGATGCAGACGTGATAAATTATTATCCACACGACATTTCTCACCCGGCAGCTATCTTACAAACTCTCTTAGTTGAGCGGTCAATATGTAAAGTATTAATAAATTGCACTATTGATTGTCATAAGTAAATATTTTCCCAATATATCGCGAAACTCCGAAACGTGGCAACATTAAAAAGTTTCGGACGAGTTCGCTGCCGATCGGGGGTGTTCGGCGGGTGGGCGGCGTGTTCAGCCCACAGGACGAACGGGCGCCTATACCGTCGTACGTAGCATTCAATCCTCACCCGCTCCGTTGAAAAATGCAATAGAACGGCGTCATCTCATTGTAGTGAGGCACGTCTGCTCGCGCCGGTGTGTCTGTGTGCGTAATATAGATATGAATGGAATGGAAATGCACCAAAACGTGCTTCGTAAAATAATTCATGATTTAATTTTCAAAATGATTGAAGTCGCGTAATAAGCAAATGCTGTTGGTTCTACACACGCGACTGGAGGCAATCTCAGTACCTACATCTACATAATACCTACCAAATGTATCTAGCTTCAGACTGTACCAGTGGCAGCAGTGGTGCATATCCACCATAACACGCTGATGAGTTCCAAGTAAAAGAGGGATGCAAAGACCTATGGACTGCCAAATGTATAAAATCCTTATTATTATTTTTTATAAGATACATATTAGTAATGTTAGAAGAAAAGTGCTTTGTTGTAGATGTACTAAACTTCAATGGGTAAATTTAGTTTTTTTAGTTAAAACAAGAAAAAACACGAGCCATTGGCATTACATGACGTGATCATAACGTAATCTTTCTACTGAAAATTATAATTGCTATTAACTAGTTTTACTACTTTTTATCTATCTGCGATACAGGCCTTAACTAGTACAGAAAGTTTTTCTTAACACCTGTCAACAGCTTCGTTGTCGAGGTAAAATTTTCAATATTTGTTAAAATTAGTAACCGCAATGTAAAGAATCTCTGATTTGGTTATTAAATAAAACAAACCTATGTAAACCTACGTAAACGGCACATGAAAAATAACTGTAAAAAAATTTGAAATTCGATCGCGGTGCAGCCATGCTAGAAGTCCAAGTTTAGTTAGAGCGGAGCCTTTGTGAGGCTCTCATGACATCCCTCACGTAAGCGAATGGGCAACACATAGAGGTAGAAACACTGGAACTGTCTAGCCAATAATAATCCAATGTGACATAATATTTTATTTATTTGTAAAAGTCCCGCCAAACAAGCGCACAGAATTATACATAAAATGAAAATACTGTGATCGACTGTACAGTGTGAGCTATATAAAGTAGGCGTGTACAACATTGTTTTAAAGTAGATAAAAATAATAATTTAAAAAATAACGTAAAAGTAATGTATAATAAACGCGATACAATTCGTAAAATTCGTTTTATTTCAATGTGTAGTATTAGCGTTAATATAAGAAATCAATCGTGAGTTAAAATTAATTACTTCAAGGAAATTTAGCCCCATAATATTTTGACCCTTCTAGAATACTTTAAATCGTTGTCATCCACAGTCGAACTCGACAATCCGTCGTGGAGTCCAACACAAACACGCCAATGACGAGAGCCCGGCGCGCCACCCGCCCCTAACTAGATTACAAATTACTACATATATGTATGTTACTACCGTGAGTCGACTGGTTACACAGGTTGATGCTAAAAGGGTACACTAAACCTTGAACCTGCGCTTCTTTAGTGCATTCATAATCATTATGTTGGGCGGAATTGCGGTAATTACCTATGTCGATTGTCGATCTCGGGAACGTAACGTCTTGGAACGTAGAAACATAAAATAAACGTGATAAAAGCCGTAAAATTAGTTTTATTTCTATGTGTAGTATTTGGTTGATTTAAAAATATATATATTATTTTCAAAATAAAAGGAAAATTAAGATTTTCTTCATCGATTAAAAATTCGCTAAAGAAACGCATGTTCAATGCTTAGTATACCCTTTCCGATTCACCGGTATAGGTAACACTCACGAATCTCATTGTTCAAGAAATAATGAAAATGGAAGGAATCTATACTAATATTATAAATGTGAAAGTTTGGATGGATGGATGGATGGATGTTTGTTACTCTTTCACGCCAGAACGGCTGAACGGATCTGGATGAAATTTGGCACAGAGATAGATTATAGTCTGGAATAGCACATAGGCTACTTTTTATCCCGGTAAAATTTATGGTTTCCGTGGGATAGACGTTTTAATTTTTTATACTTTTTATCGCGGGTAACTCCGCCGGGCGCAGCTAGTTAATTATATAATGCTACATCGCAATTCAACTTACAAAAAGAAAAATCTTCTGAAGTATACTTAACTTTAATGCTATGTCACTGGCTTTTTACTGGCCTTGTGTACGAATACATTCAAGTCAGTTCAGTGAGCAAGTGACTGAACTGACTCGTGTAACTGGCCCCGGCGTCCGGAGCGTATAAGCTAGACGTTATTTTATATAACAAACTAAGTATGGTTGCTATCGTGTAGATAGATACCCACGACTAACCTGTTATCGTGCGTGATTTTAGGTTTTTTTTTTATTACATTATAGGCAAGTATTTGATCTCAATCTCACCTGATAGCAAGTGACGATGAGATCTACGATGGAGCATACTTGCCTAGCAGGTACCTGTTCACTCTGTATGAAGAGTTATAAGTATGTACTTATAACTCTTCATGTTTGTCGAAGCCAATGCTAACTTCGCCCTTCACCTTCGAGAGCTTTCAATATATCTTAGTATTCCCTGTTCCGATTATGATAACGCCTACGGATAAAACTTGTTTGCTTAAGATTGCTGATAAGCTTGTTAATTTAAACCCATCCTGTGAATTAAGCTTTTCTTATTATAACGTCACTAAATCAGCAGGTTGGCTACGCCTTAATATTTAATGGTTTATTTTATGGTCAACGTGTTCTTATAAATCAAGATAAGTGAACAAATATTTTCAGTTAGGTAATATTGTAAACTAAAAGATGTCGAAATAATTTATATCTACGAAATGTGCCTCACCCTTGGGGGTTTACAGGCGTGATGATGGTGTAAGTATACATAATTTATAAATATAGACTAAATATTCCCATGGGTTACATAATCGTTGCTAATACCACCTAATTATACCTACCTCCATTACTATTATAAGCGTATCCAGATAAAAGGAAACGACGATGCAAACCTCAAACATCTTCACGGAGTATTAATTAAAATATTTCACCACCTAACATGCTCCGTTGGCACCTAAATACCGTCAAATCTAAGACGAGTCGCCCTGATTACCGGCAGCCGGGCGTGTCTCCCGGTGACCGGGCCGCGCTGTGACCGCGTGACCCGGTCACGCTGCGACCCGGTTAAAGTGCAACCGTGCACCCCCGCCCGGGACGTGCCGGGTGCACTCCGCGATTGATTCCGTGTAATATTGGATGCTTCTTGTGTCTGAATGTGTGTCGGGGCTGAGATTTGTCTGTTACGCAATTGGAACGAATAGGTAGTTGTGATTGGCGCTTCTGATATGTCACTACAGAATGAGTTTTTGAAGATTGCTATCAAAGGCGAGATGGAGTCAGCTGTAAATACTATGTATTATAAGCTCAGAATCCGGCTTGCAGACCCGTAATTTAAACCCAAGGGGGATCTCTGTATCCATGACAAGAGGAAGGCCTATGTGTGATAGAGAACTGAATAAAATTAAATCATTTTAAAAGCCTTAATTTATTTTTCACCATAAAAATCAATTCACATAATATTACAAAACGTAGAGTACATTTAAAACATCAAAACGTTCGCTTATCAAACGAGTTCTTCGTCTCTTTCGAGACGTTTGTATCAAATGTAGCCGTTCCATCAAACAATTTCGTGGCCAATTTTACCTTTACATCCTTTTTGAGATCATTCTCGAATTCGTTGTACTCCAAATCAGACGTATATGAAATATTCTCAGTAGCTTCGGGAGTGAAGCACATCCCTTTTACGACGAACTTTATTACTCTTTTCAAATTATTCAATTCTTTCTTTAGCTTATCAACGAGATTTGTCTTTGATTCTAGTAAACATTTCAATTTCTCATTCTCTAGTTGCAATTCCAAATTCTTAGATCGTGTATGCATGTCTCTATCGTTCGCTGTGTCCAGTTGCTTTTTGATTTCGGTCAAAACTGTCTTGAATCCTTTGCGAGACTTTTCTATAGAAGCGTTTGATTGTTTCAGTTCGTATCTAAGTCTCTCTATTTCTCCTTCAAGTCTTTTCATCTTAATGCTTTGAAGATTCGGCTCTTTTGAAGGTGTCTTCTTATTATTAGGTACTTCTTTGATGATCACTTCTACCGCGGTTGTATTATTCCTAAATACTTCACATGGAGTCCCATTATCCAAACTGTTACGAAACGTTAGAGTTGGAAATAGATCTTCGGATAGAGATATTTTTGGTTTGAATTCGTGAGACATTTTTAATAGAACACTTGTATTTTTTTGAAAATGATTTACGAAAGAAAATAGTGTGATGAGTGGATGAGTACGATTTTTTATTTTTATTTTGTCATGTTGTCAAGAGAGTTTTTACTGTCACGAGTACAACAAAGGTTAAATATCGTATGAAATACCTACTGTATAGCAGAAACCAGGTGAGTTTCTAACACGTGTTCGAAAATATATCGCATGATCAAATTCTTCGGTCCTACATCCCCAAATTGAATCAAAGTAAACGGGAACCGAATATATACAATTCGAAATGGAGTATACTTGCTTGCGACGGGCGCGTTCTTTACAAAGCTCCTCTTTCGAGTCCACTGGATCACAAAGACCTTTATATTTACTACCTTTAAATCAAGGGCTAGCGAGTTCGATGCAGGCATTTGCCGGTCAGATGGGCCGGGCCTGGTGACCGTGTGATTGCGAATCGGGCATGCATTAATATACTCAAGATGCGATGTAGATGGCTTTTTAGTCAATTTTAATTTCGCGATGATACTACCCTATTATACATGTTTATACGTTCATCTCAATATGTTAGAACCGAGACCGCCAGCATACCACTCCCTCCGATGATTCAAGAGGATTTAAAACACATATGAACTATCCCTGAGGATACTTATCTCTCTGGACGATTTACCGCGGATTAGACTTTCATGTCTAATAATACAAGACGCTTCCGATTCGCAATCCATGGCCACATTCAGAATCAGAATCAGAATATTTTTTATTCACGTAGACCATTATTGTACAGTACTTATGAATCGTCAAAAGTTACAAAAATATTATGCTACTGCTTTACCACCCGTTCGGAATGCCGTTTCTATGGAGAAGAACGGGCAAGAAACTCCATGGTTGCTCTTTTTTTAAAATAGATATTTTACATTTTTGAGCAATACATTGTTATAGGTATGTGAGAACAATGTAGGACCGGCTAATCAGACTTTAGCAGCAGGTAAATAACTAGGTATAAAATTACAGTTAATGGCTACATGGTTGCCACATTTACATTGGAACTAGATAACATTCGCATCTAAATCTCAAAAGGATAATAACATATGTTGTAAACACATAGAGAAACCTTAATGGACGTGACACTGCATTTTCCAGCTAGGTATGTCATAGTTAGGTAAGTATATTGTGCTGGCCTCGAGGAACTGGGACGATGGCAACACGAAACGGGGTTACGGATGCGCATAAACAAATCTATAGTTATCTAGGTCTACTCAGTGTTATTTGACTTTGTTTAATTGCTCTTTGGTTTTACTGAGAAATTAAAAAAATATCATATGCGTAAAAAGTACAGTCCAATCACAAACCAAGAATTAGACTCACTGGTATCCTCTCCACCTACCTCGCAAGGCATAGCGCGATAATATGGGTAGTTAACTAGTAGATATGTGACGAAATTTAGGTGATCGTTAATCCGCAAATTCGGCATAGTTTTATATGTTCCGTATTCGGCTGAATATTCGGTTTATGTGCTGAATTTTGACCTAAATTTAGCCGTTACAAGAATGTTTAAAATAAAATTAATTGTTTAATCATAACGACGCATGTAACAGCGTGACACCTCATAGTAGCGTCACGAATCCTTGTAGAAAGCGTCACGTGCGTCACCTTATAGTGAGTGTCGCAATGCCTTATAGTGACCGTCGTGACGCCTAATTGTTAGCGTCACGACGCCTTATAGTGAGCGTCACGATGCCTTATAGTATGATCCCCATTTAACCCCCCTAGAGTACGAATCTCCTTATATAGTGCTCACCTACTTTAAATAAGGAACTGTGTATTCTTTCCTGCTTTTTTAAGTCCTACTACCTATTACCCCTGCACCATTTTCCATGCAAATCACTTCAGCTGTTTTCGCGTAATGCTCAGTCAAAGATACACACTAAAGAAGACACATTCACATGAATATAGTAGATACAATATATAAGGTATCACGTCACTTATATAGGTGCAATTTGTACGAGTAACCGCGTCGGGTCGCGTTAGACCCGTGGGTCGTCCACGCGACCGCCTGCACGGGACGGCTTCATAAACCTTGGTAGGTATACATAATATAACGTGTACCGTTTGAAGGTGAAGGTTCCGTTTAATGAAGTCCTAGGAGTTGTTTGTAACAAAATAATACTGGCTGGCTAGAGGGTTTGTTCTATAACGCACTAAAAAGCGTATGTTTGTTTGAATCACTGACCTCATATATGTACTTGTATATATAGAGGTCATTGGTTTGAATACTTAATTACTCTTTGTAATATAACATCTTAATTCGATTCCGGTAATTAAGCGTAGACTAGTTTTATTTGTTAAGAGTATCGCGTATAAATAGGTCAATTTAGTGTATTTTCAATCTGTATTTTTGCCAAAATCATCGACTAAATACGATGGAAGTTTAAAAATTTAAGTGAAATTGACCGTGCCTTGGTTCCAGCCTTAGTACTATACACTTTCCGAATCCCCGAATATTCCGTGGAAATCGATCTGTTCACTCGGCATAGTCAAACAACAAATAATGTTTATGAGTTTTCAGTTGTGGACACAGCTGGTATTGAATAAGACACCATTTCTTTATAAAATATGTAATATCCAAAAGTATCAAATTACAGCAGTATGAGAAATTTTCAAAATTATTTTGCTTACTTCACTAAATAATAAAATGACTATGTGTAATTATTATGACTGGGAAGTGAGTATATGAATAAATGTGAGGCCTATAACATATTCAATGAAATAATAATGTACTTACGAATTTTAGTGCAGGAGGCCATAAGAATATTTTGGGTACTTACTAGGTAAATGGTATACAATTTAAGAACAAAGCTTAAGAGCAACACTATTCACTCTAGCTAGAGTGAAAACATAATATCAATAAAATACATTTAAACATCATAAAATGTCATTAACAAAATTATTTAGTTATTATAAATATATATGTTCCAAAATGGTGATTAAATATAACATCAATGGCCAATTATCAGGTACAATGAGAAGTAATGGAACAATATGAAATGTCATAGAGTTAACAAACTCATGAATATATAAATAATCATTTTTGTGCACACTTTTTCATTAGCCTCAGATTGCCAAACTAGCGTGTGCAGCAGTGTTTCAAAAGTCATATTATTCCTGTCAATGACACAGTAAACACATTACAATTACATAAAAATATTCGAGATACTCGCCGCTTACTCAAATTTGAAAACGCAACTCAAATTTGAGAGCTCTACTTAATTTTAGTGCTTTAAACTAAAAATGCTTAAGCAGTTAAATTTAAGTATTTCATATTTGAGATTTCGGTCTCAAAGTTCATGGTAACAAAACCGATTGAGATTCATAAGTCAGATTTCATTAATAATAACTCTTTGGCGACCGAATCGACAGATGAAGTAGAACATTTTAAATTGTCTATCTCACTTTCATATAAAAAGTATCAGCGCTTTGGGTAAAGCGGGGTACTTAGCTTAATTGTTATTTATTTAAATATAAAATATAATTATACAATAGTATAACATAAGGCCTCATAATATTACAAATCTTGTGCATATGGCAACTTCTAGCTAGACAGAAACTCCTGTAAATTCGCTAAGATGTGTTAAGAGCCTAACGCAGTTATAAATATTTATAGGAGTTATTGAAATTTCACTCATTCATAGCTTCGCATAATCCTGTGACGGCATGAACACTAGTAAATCTTTTATTTACCATCTCTACTGAGAATCTCCTCGGTTTAAAAATAAATTTTGGACTCACCAATGATTAAACATTTCTGTTGATAACTCTCGTCTTGTCTATGACGTTACCATTTGCTTCAATAGTGTTTTAAGAACTATTTTTCTTTTCTAGTTTTGAATATTATTATGTAATATAATTAATTATATTAAATAATAATGTGCAAAACAGTGTGCCGTACATAAGTGTAATAAAAAAGTCGCGATCTTTATTCTGGGACCGTTTTCCTAGATAATACGTTCTATGAGCCATAATGCAATAAGGTCGAAAGCTCTATATCTTAGAGCAGCTCATAAAGTATACGTTTGATGTACGATATTCAACCTTAAATTGGTCCTAAAATAAGGTTCGCCACTGTACAAGAGTGTAGAATTTACCAATTTTTTTAAAGAAGTGTGTGGTATAGTGGCAGCTTATAACTCCGCTATATGACTGCGCTGCTGGCCATCTTGTTGACGCCGCAGGTGCCGTCGCCGCGGTAAACTCGGTAGTAGCCCTGCTCGCCCCACGACTTGCCCCACGAATTCTTCACCGTCCAGTATGGCAGTTGTTTGTGGAACAGTGGGTAATCTGAAATTAAGATATTCATTCAAAATTCAACGTAGGCCTTCGATCAAAATTTTCAAACTATTCCATGTAATACTTCCGATCTCATCAAATGCCAGATCTTAAAACTTATAGGAGACCATTAAAAAAAAATGGTCAAAATGTTTCGGTCGTGAGTCAGAGGGGGCATACACCCATTGCGCCACCACTCCCCCCTCTCCTGTATCCACGCCCGATTTTTTATATCAACTTAACTAGCAGTACGTGATACTAATGCTATGCTCTTACCCTTGGTACCGTATCCAACGATAAGTACGCCGTGGTCCAGGTTAGTGGGGTTGCAGAGCATCTTCCATGGGTGCGAGATGCCGCCCATGTAGAACTGCATTGCGTTCGCATTGATACCTATTAACGGATAAAAATGTATTAGATAGAGACAACAGACAACGCACAGCCCAAACTGGTGGACCTAGAAGCATGATATTTTGCACAGGAATGCCTTGTTACTTCGACTTTTATCTCGACGAAAGGATGGGTGGGTTTATAGCCAAAAAAATTAACCTATGTCAAAATCAACTAGACGGATTTATTGAAACATTGCATCGCTATAGCTTCACTTATAACAAGATGGGCACGGGTAGCGCAGAATAGAAAAGACTCTCACCAATAGATATAGGTCCGTTATGCAGCAGCCACATGGCCATCTCAGTTTCGTTGGAGGAGATGTTGACAGCCCCGCTGATTTGAACCTTGGACAGTGTCTTGTTGTACACGCACTTATCATCCTCGCCTTCATACGGGTAGTCCACCTCGGCTTCAAGACCTCCGAGCTCCTCTATGGCCCTAGGGACAATGAGCGGTTGCAATTATAACTTAACTTAAACAATAAGATTCAAAAAAGTAGTGGTCGCGTTCGTCGTTTTAAGTGTAAGGTATTAAAATTGATTGTCATATATAGAAATAGTTCTCACAATGGACCCACTATTCGGACCGTGTAGATCAGGGATTCCCAAACTATTGTGGGCAGGAAACGCCCTTTTCCAAAACGAACTGATACCTCAGACCCTCATAGCCCAATTACTTTCAAAATCCAATCTCTAGATTTTTCATATTGATACAAAATAATCATTTCATCTTGTACGAACTTGTGAACGCTTATCGACTTGTCGTGTTTTTTAAAAGTATAACAATGATACTTCCTACTAAAATATTAGTCATTCTTATAACATGTTGGTACACATAACACAACTTATACAGTATCTTGAAAGTATCAAATAAGAACTTGTGTTAATTAATAGGGTCGATTTTTAGACCTCGTCGACCCCCAAAATCAGTTTCCGTTTATGTCGACCCCCTGGGAACCGATATAGGCCCCAAGGAATCCCTGGTGGAGATGTTAAATTAAACCGAAGCATCAAAATCTTTGACATTTGAACTGTTGTCTATTGTTCTGACTGAAGTAGGTACACATTGTAATAAAAACATGTTTTACGGATTTTATCGCATTTACTTTATGTTTGTACGTTCCAACAACTAAATATGTGAGTACCCCAGTTCAAACTAAGACACTAGGACGTCTTACACCTCAGTCCTCCTGTGACCATGGTTACTGTAAAGCAGCCGAAACATCGGGAACGAAAATACCCGCGATAAAATCCTTAAAAATAACTTTTATTTCAATACGTAGATAGATAATTAGAGATTACTGAATTTGAAATAAATATTATGTAACACGAATCCAAACAAACGCAGCACCCGTTGAGTTTGGCACTCAAGGCGAAAACAACAACATCGCGGGAATTCCTAGAATTTTAACCATCCATTGTTTATAAGCAATAGAGGCAATTGAAAATCGAGTCATAAATAAACTGTAGTAAAATGCATGTAATGACAATTCTTTACATGCTACTCAAGTTATGCATTATAATGTTGTTATGCGACTGTTCTCCAACGGTGACGACAGAGACGTGGCAGATTTAGGATGCTGCACTTACATGTAAAATATACTCAAATACCAGCCCTTATGGACACACGGAATCCTAGTGTGGGGACTAGGAAGCCTACTTAACTACTTGGTCTAACCATTTTTATGCAGTCCATAAAGTGATTAAAATTAAAGTTTCCTTTGGGTAAAATTTGCTATCATTAATATTTAATGAACTTGCCTTACACCGACTGACTCGTTTTCCACTCTATAAGGAATAATTCACAAGCTAAGCCTTGTACATGCACTTCACATAATGTTTATAAAGTGCGCTAATGAAGCGCAGTTTTAAGGTTTAGTATACCCTTTCTGAATCACTATGTAGATATTAGATATATACTCTAAGAGCATGGGGCCTATTGATTTTTACCGTGCATATTTGGATACTTACCCCTAATTAACAGAAAAATGTAATGCTATAAAGAAGATGGTGGTTCGAATAACTTAGACCAGGGATTTCCAAAGTGGTCGATAGCCCCCTTGGGGTCGATATCGGTGTGCCAGGGGTCGACATAAACGGGTCTAAAAATCGACCCCTATTAATCAACACAAGTTCTTATTTGAACCTTCAAGATGCTGTATAAGTTGTGTTTCGTGTACAAACTTGTTATAAGAATGACTAATATTAAAATAGGAAGTATCATTGTTGTACTTTTAAAAAACTCAACAAGACAATAAGCGTGCACAAGTTCGTACTAGATAAAATTATTATTTTGTATCAATAGGAAAAAAACTATCGATAGGATTTTTAAGTAATTTGGCTATGGGGTATCAGTTCATTTTGGAAAAGGGGACTCCTGCCCAGAATAAGTTGGGAATTACTGATCTACACGGTCCGAATAGTGGGTCCATTGCAACAACTATTTATATATATGACAATCAATGGTCTTTCGCCCAAAACAGTTTGTGAATCCCTGACTTAGACTTAGAATATAAAGTAAACAGAATTGAGGAAAATAATGAAAATACAATACAATTGTTTTACCTTGAGTAGTTATTAACTATATAACTGTAATAAATCACTGCACCGTGTCCCCGATGTGCAAAACAAGTAATGAAAAAACGCGATATGAAAAAACTCAATTCCGATGTTCAGTATTCAATGTTAATTACTTGCGTATTATAGATTGTGTATTTTATATCTTTTATACGACCAATTGTTGTATGCATGTAGGTATTTAACTTAATATGTAAATAGACTCTGGGAATTGGTACTAAAGTTATGTCTTATATTAACGGGGTTTTTAAGTATAGATTTTTTTATGCAATCAAGAATATCAGAAATGAATTTGAAATTGAAGTTTAAGTTACCTAGATTTTTCTTTGATTCTTTAATTTTAATAAGAATCAAGGAATAATCTTAGAATAGTAAACTGTCAAAAATAGAATCACTCGGTGTGGCAAGTTTAACAAAAGAGTCAGTGACCTCTTTTCTGGTGAGAAATTTGAGCGTAATATGTTTGCCCTGCGGCGTAGGATATCTTTGTCTTCCCAATGCTTGGTCTGGTAGTCTGTGCAGGTTAAAAGTAAAGTGTTACCTATAAGCATTGTCCATAAAGCCGCCGCTACACCCATCGTCCATTTTGTCGCAGTCCACCAGCTCTTGTTCCGAGAGAGACACCAGCTGTCCAGACTGCATCTTCCACTGACCCTCGACGTTACCTGAAATTACATCAACAGTTAGGTATCTGAAAGCATGTAACATATTCAGAATCAAAATGGTATGTTTTATTCATGTAGTAAACCATTACTCATGAATGGTAAAAATAGTTACAAAATGTTAAACTACAACTTTACCACCCGTTCGGAATGCCGTTCCTATGGAGAAGAACGGGCAAGGAACTCCATGGTTGCTCTTTTTAAAAAGATCCGTTACATTTTTGAGCAGTACATTGTAATGGGAATGTGAAAACAATGTAGGAACGTTGATGAGTAGGCGATACTAATCATGTTTAAGCATAAAATAAATGTGTATAAGATAAGGTTCAATATTTAAAAATAAAATGTTCTTTAGTGTGTCGTATGTCATTACTACACAGAACTTGATCATATTAGCGACATTATCGGATGGTGCAATAATAAATAACAGTTTTTTTTTTCAAAATAAACAGGTTCAAATTCTAGATTTTTTTTTCAATAATCTAATTATGCATGCAGATTTAGTTTTGATCAAAATCGATCACGAGATTAGTTTAAGCATTTTTCGATATTCCCTATAATTTCGGATTTAGTCATCAACGCCCACATAAAAAAATCACCTGTCTACTATCATCAATATTGTTTAAAATGGGGGATTAATACAATACCATACATATATGGCATCGATCTAGGATCATATATGTGACCATACGTAAAATATATGAAACTATAGAAAACTACGACAATATTAAATAGAAACATGTCTAAATTACATGATCAATATAGTATGATGCCATAGATATATGACACTGAAATAACTGCATACAGTATTAGAAGGTGCAGTTCGAAGTCTTACCAGTCACACTGAAAGCCCAGCAGCTGCCGCACGAGCCCTGGTCTTTCACATCAGTCACAGCATCATAATCTCTCCAGTCGAAGCTCTCCGGGATCTTACTGACCGGAATCCGAGCTTTACTCATTGGAATCTTATTGTGGTTTTGCAAACTCGGCTTCAAACCCGTATACTTAGTGCGGAACTCCTCGTACGTCAAGTCAGCAAACCGCGTAATCCCGTACCTGGCCGTTCCCATTTCGTAAATGTTCAATTCGTGAATCTTCCTAACATTCTCTCTAAAGATTTCGAATCTTCTATGCAATTCGTTATGATCGTTCATATATGTTGGATTGTTGGTCGTTACAAAATCGTGAAACAGATGCTGGGCTTGTATGTTCCGGTACAGTTCAGTGGTGGCGCCGTCCTGGTAGTCGCAGGACACCCGGTAGTTTGGCGGGTGGTCAGTCCATGGCCGAATCCACACATTTACGCGACAGAATTTATTTATTCCGAGATTTTCCATGACCTTACAATCAGTCCGCTCGCCCAATGCCATGCAGTCAGTCAAGCCAACTTCGATTTTCATTCTATAGTGAATGCCGGCGACCACTTGCTTCTCCAGTGAAAATATTCTCACAACTTTTTGCTTCCTCGGATGCGGATACTTGGCTTCTATATGCTTCAGCGCCGCTCGCGCCAGCTCCATGGCCATCTCTGCGCTCTCAAACTCTATGTGCGCTTCTAAAGGAGTCTCATCGTCTTCACACTTCACGTCAATATTCCTCCCGTTTTTCAACCACAGTCTTTCCCAGATTTGCGCAACGCAATGCCTCCTCGGCAAATGTTCGAGGAAATCACAACTGGTCACGTTTTCCACCCATTCGTATTTCAAGCAAGCCGTGAAGCCTACGTCAAAATCGATAGTCGTCACTCTGCCTGTTGTTATTTTCGTAGAGTAGCTGTTTATCTGAAGTACGCGCTGCTTATATCTCTGCAATGACTGCATTTCCAACTTCTCCAGCGATAACGTTACCAACTTTTGTATTTCAATATCGTCTGCGGTCGTGTTAGTTGCGTCCGAAATGGATCTCTTACTACGTGTTGCGGTTGAACCGCAGATGACAGTCATTGTATTGATGCTTTTACCGTTCATCATTAGCCAAGTGTAAGATGTACATGTTTTGGGAGGTATACTAACATCAACGAAACATGGGAAGCGACTGCCGGTCAAGTTCACATATTTGGTGCAATTTGTCGTAGCCAGTAGGAAGTCAATTACGATGGGTACTTTCGAATCGAGACTAGGGATAACGTGCGGCTCGCCTTGATGCACCATTTTCAATTTCACATCTGGTCGTTTTTCATACTCTTTTATTGCCAGTACTAGAAGATCAGGAACATGCAGACCAGATATACTTTCGAAATCGTCGTCATCTTCACATATGACTGATACATGTCTCACGACTAGTTCATCGTCAGGCGAGGGCCACAGTCTGGCCAGACACAATTTGTGGCTCAGTCCATCCATTTCTTCACAGTTTTGAAGATCCAATTCGTCTTGGTGCCGCAAGCAGTACGTTTCCGCTAATTCAATGTACATACGCACCATTAAGGTCTTCATCTGGACGCTATTTTGCACGGCGTGCATGGTCACCAATTTATGCAAGTGGCCGCTCCTCGTTTGCTCATTAACGTGTTGTATCGCACGATTCGCGTAATAGAATATCATTTCGTCATCGATATCATCGTCGTCAATTGCAGCTTGCCTCTTTTCTCTAAGCTTGGATTTTATTTCAAGTTTTTTCTCATGTTTGGAACCCCCGCAATCAACTTTTATATCTTTGCCATGTAGCCAAGGTCGAACCCAAACTTCTGCTCTACAAATCAAATCAACATGTGGATTTTTAATTTTACAATCCTTCTCACTTCCTCTGGCTTCTTCACGTAAACATGTTGTTGGTGAAACGGAAAATTGTATTTTTGTGATAATGCCTGATACGACTTGTACACTGACGCTATGAATATTTGTAACTTTGTGTATGTATTTAATATTAGACTCAGTTAAATACTTGTTTAAAGCTTCTACAGCTAGTTTCTTATATATGGGTGTATCTACATTCATTGCCTCAGGAGCGCCTAGAAGACCTGTAGGTCGGAAGTGTTTGTAAGGTTTCGGTTTTTTCTTATCATCATTATCATTATGTCCATCATCGATATCGCTTTCATTATCGGAGTAACACGCAACATCGATTTCTTTGGAATGCATCCAAGGCTGAGACCAAATTTTTGTGTGACAATACATAATTATATTATTAACATTACTGCAATTGACTTCAGCAATGTTTGCGGAGCCGGTTGTCGGAGTAGCAGTAAAGTCTATCACGTATATTACACCACTAGCAGTTTGTGTCATAACATGTTTTACTTCAATAACTTTGTAATTAACATCGTTGTTTTTTAAACGTTCGTATTCACGCAAAGATTCCTCGGCAAGTGAATGATATTGTTTATTTTTGGGGTTTTGCACCCGTTTATTGTTATACATAGTGTGTTTGGTTTTACCTGTACCACGGAATATTTCCCGTTTCAACCTGGAAATTCCTTCCTCGGTACATTGTACATTAATATCTTTACGCCCAGACAACTCCCAAATTTTTGAGTGGCATTTTATATGTTCGTTAGTCCCACTTCTCACCGACACAAAATCAATGCTGGTTATCAATCCTTCAACATCTTTCGTTGTGACCCTCTCTACTCGAATCAATATGAGAGGTGTAGAGTTTCCTATATCCTGCATATACTTTTGCAGGGAATGTTTAGCCAATTCGACGTATTTAGGATCAGAGGGATCACATTCTGTTAAATCATTTGACTTTGTATTAGTTCTAGATTTTTCTTCAGGATTTTGGTTTGTCTCACCACCTGCTAACCCCCTTTTACTTCTTGAATGTTGTTGCTTTTCGATATCACAGGTAACTTCAATATTGGTGTCATTGAGCCACGGTCTTTCCCAGATTTTGGAAAAGCATTTGATGTGTTCACTATGCTGGTTCGATGAAACCGTGAAATTCATCCTGGTTAATGAACCAGATACCACTTGTGTTGTCACTTTATCTACTCGAACAACTTGGAGAGACTGCGAGTCGCTCGCTCCACTGGCAGCTACATACTTTTCTAGAGATTTTTCTGCTAATGTAATGTACTTGGAGTCTTCAGGATTTTGGTTTGTCTCACCACCAGCTAACCCCCTTTTAGTTCTTGAATGTTGTTGCTCTTCAATGTCACAGGTAACATCTATATTAGTATCATTGAGCCACCGTCTTTCCCAGATTTTGGCAAAGCATTTGATGTTATCACTTTGCTGGTTTGATGAAACCGTGAAATTCATCCTGGTTAATGAACCAGATACCACTTGTGTTGTCACTTTATCTACTCGAACAACTTGGAGAGACTGCGAGTCGCTCGCTCCACTGGCAGCGACATACTTCTCTAGAGATTTTTCTGCTAATTGAATGTACTTGGAGTCTTCAGGATTTTGGTTTGTCTCACCACCAGCTAACCCCCTTTTAGTTCTTGAATGTTGTTGCTCTTCAATATCACAGGTAACTTCAATATTGGTGTCATTGAGCCACGGTCTTTCCCAGATTTTGGAAAAGCATTTGATGTTTTCACTATGCTGGTTCGATGAAACCGTGAAATTCATCCTGGTTAATGAACCAGATACCACTTGTGTTGTCACTTTATCTACTCGAACCACTTGGAGAGACTGCGAGTCGCTCGCTCCACTGGCAGCTACATACTTCTCTAGAGATTTTTCTGCTAATTGAATGTACTTGGAGTCTTCAGGATTTTGGTTTGTCTCACCACCAGCTAACCCCCTTTTAGTTCTTGAATGTTGTTGCTCTTCAATATCACAGGTAACTTCAATATTGGTGTCATTGAGCCACGGTCTTTCCCAGATTTTGGAAAAGCATTTGATGTTTTCACTATGCTGGTTCGATGAAACCGTGAAATTCATCCTGGTTAATGAACCAGATACCACTTGTGTTGTCACTTTATCTACTCGAACCACTTGGAGAGACTGCGAGTCGCTCGCTCCACTGGCAGCGACATACTTCTCTAGAGATTTTTCTGCTAATTGAATGTACTTGGAGTCTTCAGGATTTTGGTTTGTCTCACCACCAGCTAACCCCCTTTTAGTTCTTGAATGTTGTTGCTCTTCAATATCACAGGTAACTTCAATATTGGTGTCATTGAGCCACGGTCTTTCCCAGATTTTGGAAAAGCATTTGATGTTTTCACTATGCTGGTTCGATGAAACCGTGAAATTCATCCTGGTTAATGAACCAGATACCACTTGTGTTGTCACTTTATCTACTCGAACAACTTGGAGAGACTGCGAGTCGCTCGCTCCACTGGCAGCGACATACTTCTCTAGAGATTTTTCTGCTAATTGAATGTACTTGGAGTCTTCAGGATTTTGGTTTGTCTCACCACCAGCTAACCCCCTTTTAGTTCTTGAATGTTGTTGCTCTTCAATATCACAGGTAACTTCAATATTGGTGTCATTGAGCCACGGTCTTTCCCAGATTTTGGAAAAGCATTTGATGTTTTCACTATGCTGGTTCGATGAAACCGTGAAATTCATCCTGGTTAATGAACCAGATACCACTTGTGTTGTCACTTTATCTACTCGAACCACTTGGAGAGACTGCGAGTCGCTCGCTCCACTGGCAGCTACATACTTCTCTAGAGATTTTTCTGCTAATTGAATGTACTTGGAGTCTTCAGGATTTTGGTTTGTCTCACCACCAGCTAACCCCCTTTTAGTTCTTGAATGTTGTTGCTCTTCAATATCACAGGTAACTTCAATATTGGTGTCATTGAGCCACGGTCTTTCCCAGATTTTGGAAAAGCATTTGATGTTTTCACTATGCTGGTTCGATGAAACCGTGAAATTCATCCTGGTTAATGAACCAGATACCACTTGTGTTGTCACTTTATCTACTCGAACCACTTGGAGAGACTGCGAGTCGCTCGCTCCACTGGCAGCGACATACTTCTCTAGAGATTTTTCTGCTAATTGAATGTACTTGGAGTCTTCAGGATTTTGGTTTGTCTCACCACCAGCTAACCCCCTTTTAGTTCTTGAATGTTGTTGCTCTTCAATATCACAGGTAACTTCAATATTGGTGTCATTGAGCCACGGTCTTTCCCAGATTTTGGAAAAGCATTTGATGTTTTCACTATGCTGGTTCGATGAAACCGTGAAATTCATCCTGGTTAATGAACCAGATACCACTTGTGTTGTCACTTTATCTACTCGAACAACTTGGAGAGACTGCGAGTCGCTCGCTCCACTGGCAGCGACATACTTCTCTAGAGATTTTTCTGCTAATTGAATGTACTTGGAGTCTTCAGGATTTTGGTTTGTCTCACCACCAGCTAACCCCCTTTTAGTTCTTGAATGTTTTTGCTCTTCAATATCACAGGTAACTTCAATATTGGTGTCATTGAGCCACGGTCTTTCCCAGATTTTGGAAAAGCATTTGATGTTTTCACTATGCTGGTTCGATGAAACCGTGAAATTCATCCTGGTTAATGAACCAGATACCACTTGTGTTGTCACTTTATCTACTCGAACCACTTGGAGAGACTGCGAGTCGCTCGCTCCACTGGCAGCGACATACTTCTCTAGAGATTTTTCTGCTAATTGAATGTACTTGGAGTCTTCAGGATTTTGGTTTGTCTCACCACCAGCTAACCCCCTTTTAGTTCTTGAATGTTGTTGCTCTTCAATATCACAGGTAACTTCAATATTGGTGTCATTGAGCCACGGTCTTTCCCAGATTTTGGCAAAGCATTTGATGTGTTCACTATGCTGGTTCGATGAAACCGTGAAATTCATCCTGGTTAATGAACCAGATACCACTTGTGTTGTCACTTTATCTACTCGAACAACTTGGAGAGACTGCGAGTCGCTCGCTCCACTGGCAGCTACATACTTCTCTAGAGATTTTTCTGCTAATTGAATGTACTTGGACTCTTCAGGATTTTGGTTTGTCTCACCACCGAGTAATAACTCTCTCTTTAACCTCGAAGGGACATTATTAACTTGACAAGTAACAGAAATGTCCGTATTATCAAGTAAAGCTTGTTCCAGAACTTCAGAAGTGCATTCGTAAATAGTTTCAGCGTCAATGATACCACAATTAGAGGACGAAGGTGTACCATCACCCCCTACTTGACAGTTAGTTGGAGAAATTCCAAAATATATTCGAGTTAATTTACTGGACACACCTTGAGTAGTCACTCGATTAATTTTAATTACATCGTAATGCTGTTGACTAGTTGATGCTTTCATAAACTTTTGTAGAGATTGTAAAGCTAGTGCTCTATATTTTGGGTTATTAACATTCTGTTCTGTGTGTTCTTCAACAACAGCCTCCGGTGATTTTTGATTTCTCGAAATTTCTGTCGCTACATCGTCATTGTTTTTTTTTAAATTGTTGTCATTTTTCTTTAAATCATCATCACACGTTACTTCCATTTGTCTTCCATCTTCAATCCATGATCTGTCCCAGAATTGGGCCATACATTTGCGAAGGCGTTCATTAGGTAACAACTCACACTCTTTGGCTGGCTGATTTAGTTCATACACATTGCTGCATGTGGTATAACCAACCAAAAAATCAATTTTAGTCAAAAAACCGGCTATAATCTGACTTGTTACTGAATTTATTTTTACAATTTTCTGTTTATTATTCCTATTTGATTGTATTTCTAAATATTGAAGCGATTCTCGCAGCATTTCCAAAATTTTCGGATCTTCAATAGTCTGATTTTGCTTAATATTTTTTTCCTTGGAAATATTCACGTCAATGGGTATATCAGTACATGTATACGAAAATTTCTTCTCTTTAAGCCAGTGCCTTTCATGAAATATAACTTCGCAAATCTTTGAACCTAACTGATCTAGAACAGTGCATTTTTCTTTAAATATGTAAGGCACGCTTTTGTTACAATTTATATAATCAATCATAATAGATATCTTGGTCAGTGTGCCCGACGCTTGTCTCGTGTTAGCGCTGACAATCTTATTCAACCTCATAGCGTGCTGATTTAACGATTCAGATTCAATTTTCTTGATTGCAGTTTTAACTAAGTTTTGCAGAACAAGATCATTTGCGGGTACTTCAGTACCACTTTCAGATTTTTCTTTATTATCCTTATGGCAGAATGTAGTCAGAACCTGATGAGCGTCCTTATTAGTACAGTCTACAACGCCGTTACAGATTTTAGTTATCGTGTCATCTGGTTTGCACTCTGCTTTATCACAGGGTATGGCGACAAGCGCTTGAATGTACACAAAATGTTGGAAATTTTCGAATTCTTCCTCAGCATTCAAAACGCTTTTCAACTCTCTATCCTTAACTGTCATATCCATCTCATTCAAATAATCTATCATTTCTTGAGCTACGGTGTATACGAATTTAGCGTTTTCAAGTTTCTTTTTTATGTCCTGATAGTTTTCCGCCAGAGACAATACTTGCAAATCCAAATCGTAACTTCGTTTCAGTCTGGGTTTTCCTTCTTCGACTTCAGGTTTAGGATTGAAACCAGAAAATTCGAAAAACTTTAACAGATCGTCAATTGCTTGCTTCTTATCTTGATTAAGGTTGTTCTTATTTTGGCTTGTGTGTGCTGGTTTGTTATTGTGTTCTACTTTGCCGGCAGAGGGAAGGGAATCTTTACTGTTACGTACGACAGATTCATCATTGAATACACGTTGTTTATTTACATCAGAATCAGGCAACACTGTAATCACATCATGGTTCTCTTTGTTTGGAGGCAACTGTTGGAATTGGTTCCTAGGAATTATTTGTTCTTCTATATTTTTTACTTGTTCCTCGGTCAGTGTTTTCTCTTGGTTCGGTGAAGATAGGACCTCGTTATTGTGTATAACTTTAATCTCGTCATTATGACCGCCATCTATTGAAGGATGGCTATCAATTTCATTGTGTGCTCTGTTATCTCCCAAATCATCGGATAGAACTTCACCGTTGTCACCATACTGCCATTCCTCAGTACAATTATTAGCCAGGATAGCCTTATACTTAGAGCCATTGGGCAATTTAACCCATGGTTTGACCAACACAGATATCTTACATGCTCTTGTGGGCGCACATTCGTCAGTTTTAATGTCGGTGCAACTGTTAAAGTTGATCAGCAGGGTTAGGATGTATCGGACGCCATTAACTACCTGGAACGGGAAGGATATTTGTACTTCATGTTCTTGGTTCGGGATCTAGATTTAAAGGAAAAGGGAATACCTACCTGAACTTGTCTTTCAACATCCAGGATGGTGTCTAGGCTGTGTCTGACAGTCGACTCATGCTTGTCGAGATGTCTGACGGCCAGGTCGGCGAGGTCAGAGACCCCCGCAGCCTGTGGGTTGACGTGAGTAGAACAACCTACGCACGGTGTACTTGGCCGCTCACGTCGGATTGCTATAAACTGTTCACCCGACGTAGCCTATAACAATAGAATCAATGGAATATTCTTTCTTATCCCCACATATCGACACAGCGTTCAAATTACATGCCGCGTACTTTAAAAGAAATTCCAGATAGGAGTTCAACCTATTTTGTCTTTAGTTATAAGGTCAGCAATAAAATGAATACATACATATTGATATTCTTATCCTTGGCATACAAACATAAGTCTAGGTCACCCAGACCTCATTCAAACTAAGTTTACACTGCATTGATAAAGGGTTATCAAGAATGTTAGCTTTTCAACTACCGGTCAATAGTCTTTAAAATGTATATGTAGTTGGTTTTTTCTTTTGTATATTTATTAGCAAAAATCAAAGCCATAAAATAATTTGAATTAAATAAACATTGTAGGTACTTTCTCTTACATATTATAATAATATACTGACAACAAAAAAAATATTGAAGCAAACATTATATTGGATAAACCAAATTGATTTCATAAACATAATAATATAAATAGGTTAATAGTCTATCTATTATATACATATAAAAGGCTTTGTCCTGATTGACAGACAATGCACAACCCAAATCAATGGATGTAGTGACGTAAAATGCAAAAAAACGCACCCCAAGGGGTCCAAAAAGGGGATCAAATATTATATGGAAAATTTTATATAAACAATGTGAAAATACTCTACATTAGAATTAATCAAATTCTTTGTCAAGTATATAAGAAATTTTATGTTAACATGCAAAATGTAACCATATACTCCTGCATCCTACATATAATTATGAAGAAATTTTGTTAACATTTTAAATTGTAAATACAAAATGATATTGATATATGATATTTGCTCACATGCCTGTTTGGGCTGTATTTAACTGCGTTTAACCTTGATCTTGTTTATACAGCCAAAAAACATACTTACAGTTGTGTTTGCCTGTATTTCATTGTCAAGTTGCAATGGTTTTGCCTCAACCGTTGGTTCAGTGCCTTGTACATGTTCTCCCGTTGGCTGATCGATTGTAACAATGGTCTCTTCAATAGGCTGACGTTCCTCACATTTCAGGTCACCATCGAATATCCTAATGGTGTTCTGTGAATCTTGAACTGTGGCCATACATGTCAGGAGTTTCTTGGCATTTGAGTTATCAATTTCCGATACTTTTAAGTTTACTTCAATCTTGTATGTGTTGTCATCCTGCAACAAGACTTAATATTAAACTATCTGTAGCATTTGTTTCTATTTAAATTATAAAAATAATCACATATATCTTTATGTATATAATCAACTATTGTTTTTGATATTTTATTCAGTCCAAACATGCATCATATATTGATGCATGATAACATAGTGATGGGTAATTTTCTGGGCAATATATATATTTTATATTATAGATATATTACATGGTAGGAAGTAAGTATCTCTGATGGATAATCAAAAAATAATATTCCAAGTAAAGCTGGCAAGTAAAACCAGCAATAAATAAACATGACACCAAAAATTAATCAATTATTGAAATGTTCAATGTATAAGTAAGTTTTGCGTAAATTTAAATTTTCTATCATAATATAAATATAAAAAAAAGAAACATTTAAAACATCCCATATAAAATGGTATAGTAATTAAACGTTTTATTTATAAACTAATGAATTAACCAATAACAAAATCTACTTTAATGATAGAGGTCTTTGCTAACGATAACCTTAATTAAAATTAATTATCACTTGAGAACAAAATAATTCTAAAATTAAACTTACTATTTGTTGCGCATTTTGCAGAACTCCTTCTTCGCATATGTACAGCTGATTAGGCAAATTATTGTAATATGTTACGAAGTTATTCGATAACTTATCTTTTATCTGTTCACTTAATTCGCATAAGCAAACAGAAATTAAGCACTGTGCTAACAAGATAAGCTTGTAATTCATGATTGGATTTATTCCCCACGCACTGTCATATTTCACAAACCATGCGAACGACTGAGAAGTGACTGAGGAACGCAAGTGGTGGCGTAATAAATTTATATTTATTTACATGCACAAGAATTTTACATCATCACAAACACAAAACATGAATCAGCGGAGCAAAGCATAAGCAGAGAATTATGTCAGATTGACATTAACTATAAGTCAAGATGACATTTTTATTATTTAGAAAATTTTGCACGATTCATTTTACGGACGCCATTTTCATATCATCATGTCACATCCATTATTTTATTTATAATAGATAGATAGATAGATAGATAACTCTTTATTGCACACCCATTTCATTAACATTTTATAGGGTATTGATACATACAAAGGTACAGTGGGCGGTCTTATCGCTAGCTGCGATCTCTTCCAGACAACCTTAGGATGGAGAAAATTCTTAATAATTTAACACGGTATAATATGTATTTATTGAATGTGTTATTGCTATTAATTACTCGACATTGGAAAAATACCCGCTAAGTTGTGGGTGAGGCTATATTTATTTTATTTCATCGCATCTCATTTCGTAAAGAAAGAAGAAGATTGATTTTACGCAGAAGTTGGTTAAGAGAATTTGATTTCTTTACATACATGTCTGTATTTATGCACAGCTACAGATAGCATAGAGAAAATAAAAAGTTACTTACTCTGTGGTATCAAACGTTACCAAACCCAAAACAGTACCGTTAATTATTTTTACGGTGTATATTTTGAAAGTTATGAATTAAAATGTTCAATTTATCTTATTCCATATAATCTTTGTAATACGATTTTTGCGTTAATCCATAATGAAAGCCCACAAAAGTAATAATAATAATATTTCATCGAAACAGAGTAACAATATGTAAGTACCTACTTTCTAATTTGTATTCATCGCCAAATCTTTGGTAAAACTAAAATAAAATAAATAATAAAATCAATTTTACTGTATGTTTTGTAATTATATTTTCAGATGGTGGATAACATTCGGATTATTATGTGGTGCTGCGTTTTTAACGCGATTTTACAAAGTTTTGGAACCGGATCATGTCTGGTAAGCTCTCAGGTCATGTGAGGGAGGGTAGTAAGTTCTTTGAAATAATAAAATCGTAGAGATAGATACGTCGAACATAGACTTAACAAGCTTCCCAATTCAATAACCTATGACAATACTAGTATTGTTCATTTATTTTATTTAATAATTTAAAGTTGCAAGTTTCATAGTAGAAACATAACAAACTAAACATTTCTTTATCTGAACATGTCATTGCCAGGTGTACCCTCTGCTAAAAACCAAAAGGGTTAAATAGTGACCATAAGAACATAAGCTTTCAGCACTTTGAATTCTTATCCCGTCCCTCGAGAATTGGTAGAAAGAATGTCCTGGTCTGTTTACTGATAGGATTATCTCCAGTCCATTGTATGCTACACATAATACAACAATGATTAGTTTGGGAACATGCAGTTGGTGTGGCTATTTGGCAATATTTATCTACTACATAAATTTATTTTTAACATTTTCAGCTGGGACGAAACACATTTTGGTAAAATGGCAAGTTGGTACATAAATAGGACATTCTTCTTCGATGTTCACCCTCCACTTGGCAAGGTAACTGTACATTATCTAGTATTCTATCTCCAAGTCTGAAACCTAGTTTTAGTAAACAATGTTATTTATAAAAAAAACTATATTAATTGCATATCTATACATATGTATTGTAAGTTGGTTAGTTTCTGTACATTGAATATGTTGGGAAAAATAATCATAGGGGACATTATATCATGAGAAAACTACTGGTTAGGTTTTGATGGAAATTGGCATAGTGATAGCTTATAATCTGGGTCATGGACAGGCAAGAGAATCCAAAGCTCTCCCCATAGTCAAAGAAAGTTGTATCTAAAGTAAACCATAGGGAATTTACTTAAACTTGGCAGTTAACATACTGGGTTCATGACTATTATATAATTTTCATCCTGGCTATATGAATGTAGTAAAAAGACACAGGCACTGCTATTATTAAATTAATTTTGAAAGTAAGTTCAGTATCCCTGTCTATGTTTCCCAAATTTCAAAAAATACTTCTGACAGACTACAGAAATTATCAAAATAATTGTTTTATTACAATTATTTTGATAATTGATTGATATGATTAATACAGATGCTCATAGCCCTGTCAGGCAAACTGACAGGATATGATGGAACATACCCATTTGAGAAGCCGGGGGACAAATATGATGGTGCAAGATACGAGGGAATGAGACTTGTAAGTTGTATTCTATAATACAACACCTTACAAGAACAACAAGAGTATTCTCATAATATATAAATTTTATTCCAGTTCTGCACTGCACTGGGTGCTCTAATCATTCCTTTAACTTTCTTATCAATATGGGAAGCAACAAAATCATTGGAGTCAACATTTATTGGAACAATACTGATACTTTGTGGTGAGTTGCATATATTGTTTTATTGCGCTCGAAACGAACCTGGTATTAATATTGTATGGTAGAGTTAAAAAAACACCAACTGTAAGCTCTGAAACTAAGCAACACTTGTACAATGGGGACTGTACTATGATAGGGAAAGAAGAAAGAAAAAAAAAACATTTATTTAGCTGCAACACAAGACACGAGATTACACAAACTTAAAACTATAACATATCCATGTCTCAGATGCAAACATTTATGCTCATCATACAATGTTCCTACGAAAGAAAAAAAAATTAGGAAGCAGAGTCACTACTGCCAACTGTGCCCACTGGGACGTCAATATTACGACAAAAAAAAACATTATCGTGGCTAGTAATGGACGAAATTGTCTATAAATTTCGATGTTTGTGTTTAATATAACCAGTTACTTACTTACAATTTGTTTTACAGATGTTGGATTCTTAACACTGAACAGATATATTTTACTGGACCCTATTTTGCTATTCTTCATGAGCTGCTCTATTTATGGAGCTTTTAGGGTATGTATTAAATCCATTGTCTCCATTTTGTCCAGTGTCTAGATTGGGACATCCATATTCACTTTCTAGTGTATTTTGATAATGCACCAAGACATAAGCTTACCTTATATTTTGCTCGATTTCAATAGATACCTTTAAGGTCATTTTAGCTTGAACATAATTTGCTCTAGCTCCACTGTACGATACTTGTACCATTCAGACGAAGATTTATTTTCGACTCAAGTGTTTTTAATATATCCGCACAGGAATCCTATTATCAAATTTCTGGGATTCAAAGTATTATATATCACGACTTGGGCTATAAACTATCACCATGACAAGTTGCATAAAAATCCGTCCAGTAGCTTTCCCGCGATGCGCGATGAGATAGAAATACGAAATGTTGAATTCGACTTCCATTTCAAAAATAATGTACCCTACATTTTTTTTCCAAATGTAACAAATGTACGGGCTCATCCAAGTTAATGAGTATTTATTATAAGAGGCAATATGTTTAGATTTTCTACTACAGATCAGGTCTCTAACCGACGAAGGCTTGGCACCGTTCTCGGTGCGAATGCTATCGTGGCAGACATTCCTGGGTGCGTCTCTGGCTTGCACCATGTCCGTTAAGTTTGTCGGCCTTTTCGTGGTACTGTTCGTGGGACTACGGACCATCGCTGATCTGTGGAATGTGCTTGGAGACTTGACGAAGCCCGTCGTGAGTACAATCATATGAGACCTGTATATCTTAGTTTGGATGAATTAAAATGTGATAGCGTGAATTACTTCAGGGAATATATAACGATGGCGATAGGGGTTGCGTGCTTTGATTGAATCGCCCAAACCAACCTACAATTAAATAAGAAAGCTTTTTGTTTTCTTTCGAAAGTGGATCACCTTCTGTTGGGTAGTTTTACCACCGCCAAATGGAATGTTTTTTTTAATAAACATGGCACATTCTGTACAGGCTTCATAACTCGCTATCAATAAGTTGAGGATGCTTTACTGAGAAATTACCGTACTTCTTGGTAAAATTGGAAAAGTCATGTTTTTCTATTTAGTTTTATATTCCTACAATCGTGCACGTTTATGAACGTTAATGGTTGGTATTTGAGTAGAAATGGTTAATATTTCACTAAATTTGACACTATAATTCAAAGAAACACATTTTTCACAAAATAAAACAAAATTGATATTCTCCTAAAAAGTGTCAATAAAAAAGTTTAACCACCACAGGTTTAGATATCCCGCCCGATGCTGGAGTCGCATCCCTATATCTTATACGCACACACGTGCTTGAGTTCAGCCAGCCCGTACCTCTGCACTGTATTTCTTCTCTGGCTGAACTGACGGTGTAGAATTATTTTTTTCCTATTGCAGAGTTTGACAGTCAAACATCTGATCGGCAGATCTATAACTTTGATACTTTGGCCTGTGATGCTTTACGTCTTCTTCTTTTGGATACACCTCACCGTGCTCAATAAAAGGTAAGATCAGTACAATCCTTTAGCTTTCATAGTTAAGTCTAGATTAACTTTATCTATGAGCTCAACAATCTAAAGATATTACTAGATATGAAAATTTCGGCAAAAATGTCTGTGTCATTCATATACTTATTAATTCTAGTATCCTATTAGACCTATAAGTAAAAAAAACAACACAGTAAGTTATTTTTTTACTTTTTTTAGTAACTTTTATGGCATGGCATCAAAATACTGTATTCAAGTCAAGTATTTTTGTAATTTATAACTAATCTGACAAAATTGCGGGGTGTAGTCCATAATACTGTAACTTAGTCGCAACTTTATACAATTCATTATGGAAAAAAATTTAAGATTTTATTTTCGATATAGGGGTCAAAACTGGCATTTGTGGATTTTTCTCAATCTTAACGCGCATCGACAATCAATCGACAATCGACAGTAAAAGTCAAGTAAAAAAACGTCAAAAAACAAAAGTCACAGTGTAAGCACAGCTAGTATCCTATAAGATAATGTAATTTGTTCGGTCCAGCGGCAACGGCGACGGCTTCTACTCGTCCGGCTTCCAAGCCCGGCTGGAGGGTAACAGCCTGCACAACGCCAGCGCGCCCAGGAGCCTGGCGTACGGCGCGCTCATCACGCTGAAGAACCACCGGACCGGCGGCGGGTATCTGCACTCGCATCACCACCTGTACCCGGCGGGCACCGGGGCTAGGCAGCAACAGGTCATTATTATAATTCCATCCCTATTTAACGTCCCACTGCTGGGCACGGGCCTCCCCTCAATGCGAGGTGGATTAGGCCATAGTCCACCACGCTGGCCCAGTGCGGGTTGGCGGACTTCACACATCTTTCGAGGTATTCTCTCAGACATGCAGGTTTCCTCACGATGTTTTCCTTCACCGTTTAGCAAGTGATGGTCATGTGATTCTGATTCCAACTAACACTGGGTAACTATATAGATACGTAGGGTAGGGACGGGCTATAGCTGTGTTTCCACTGAAGCAGAGACGACCAGAGGAGAGGAAAATACCAGGAAGGTAGTGCCGCGTTAAAACGCTGCAGTTTAGTCCTATATCCTATAGTTGGGGCTTAACCTTATTCTTAGCCTTTCCTCCAGTCCTATCGTTAAGTAATAGTCATGCTAATTTAGTTGATCTCGATAGAAATATGAATGTTCCCACACGCAGGTAACAACTTACACACACAAAGACGAGAACAACCGTTGGCTAGTGAAGCCGTTCGACCGGGAGCAGGTGGAGGGCGCGGTGGCGGTGCGCAGCGGCGAGCTGGTGCGGCTGGCGCACGCGCACACCGGCCGCAACCTGCACTCGCACCGCGAGCGCGCGCCCCTCACCACCAAGTACTTGCAGGTCACGGGGTATGGCGAGGTGAGTGCCACTGTCTTCACAACTTGCTATTGTTATATGGTAGACAGAGCTGAACTTTGGGTGGGTGGTGACCTCCTCATACTAGTTCTCTTCAGGGTCCATGTAAATATCGATAATCAACCAAATAACACCCTGATTAGCTGGATTCCTGGGATTAAACTCCCTTCGTGTGCAATACAATATTCATGTAGGCTAAAAAGCACTTATCGGATGCTACCGCCTATTCGGAATGTTTGACTTTTAACTGAGAAGAGCCTATATGAAACTCACCGGCTACTCTTTTAAAAAAGGATGGTATACATTCCTAGAAATATTAGTGTGATGTAAGCATGCAGCACTATCCTTACGATATGTATACATATAGTAATAATAATGTAACTCTTCGCTATCCGTACATAGAAGATATATAAGAAAAACTATTATTAGGGGGCATTATCAACGCAATAGACACCAAAACAACGATTGTTATATTTTTTGTATGTTTATATGTTTATCTGTGCGTGCTAATCTCAGAAACAGGTAAAGCGATCTAGGTGCAGTTTTCACTCATGTATTGTGTTAAGCTTCACATAATATGAAGATTTTGGTTTATTTAAATCAGTTAATAAATAATAACGTTTTATAAATTTAAAGACACAGACGAAGTTGCAGGCATCAGCTAGTTAGTAATAATAATCAAGCAGCATTAACTAATTTTAAATTAAAACTTGCTCGAATTCATTTATACTGGCCAGCTTGTGCTGCTTGTGAATCAATGTGTGACAGTGTGAGATAAAATGAACAGTAAACGGACTGTCATACGAAGTAAGCATCCAACATGAATGCAGGAAGGCATCGGGGACGCGAACGACGTATGGAAGGTGATCATATCTGGCGGCAAGGATGGCGATGAGATACAGACAGTGAGGAGCAAGCTCATGCTCGTACACTACCTGCAGGTTGGTGACATTTAATAACATCATTTTTGGGGTCGAGTCACCTTCGTCCGTAGGAGAATTAAGTACCCTCGAGATACCCTACACGTGACTCTGGGTGGTGCCAACCAGGTGACAACTCTACTGGTGGTAGGCTTCGGCCGTGGCTAGTCACCACCCACTGAACAAAGCCATGTCGCCAAGCGGCCTAGCCGTGTTCCGGCATGATGTTCGGTGTTGCCATTCATGGATGGCGGGTCAGATCAGTTGCGCTGCATGTGCCTAGTGAATGTAGCGTCTCTATCTACTGCCGCCTTCCTACCTAGGCAAGTATGCTCCATCGTAGATCTCATCGTCACTTACCATCAGGTGAGATCGAGATCAAATACTTGCCTATAATGTAATAAAAAAAAAAAAAACATCACTATACAGTGTGATTAAGGGTGTACTAAGCTTTAAACTTGTGCTTCATTAGCGCATTTGTAATCATTATGTAAGGTCAATTTAGATATGCCGATTTTAAAATAGGAATGTTGTTCCCAACCATTGTTATTGGTGGTGTTATTTTTATTTGACACTAGCTGCGCCCTGCGGTATTACCCGCAATTAAAAAGTATGTCCTTTTTACCGGGATAAAAAGTAGCCTATGTGATATTCCAGAATAAAATCTATCTCTGTGCCAAATTTCATCCAGATCCGTTCAGCCGTTTTGGCGTGATTGAGTAACAAACATCCATCCATCCAAACTTTCACATTTATAATATTAGTGTGATAGTGTGATTAGTGTGATTTCCAAATTCTGACTTCACATAATGATGATGCACCAAAGAAGCTTAGGTTCATGGCATAGTATATATTTTGAGAATCACCTGTATTAAGATAGTTGTGAGTATCACGTCGTCTTTACAATAGACGTATCCAGTGATGTTTAGGATATATTTTTGTATCCAATAATCTTTTTATCTTTCCCTAAAATGTTTATGGGTTACTATCAGTACCCGAGCCATGGATGTTACAGGCATGCGTTCTGACGACGACCGGCAAGCAGCTGCCGAAGTGGGGCTACGAACAACAGGAGGTGGCTTGCAACCCCAACTTGAGGGACAAGAACGCGCTGTGGAACGTCGAGGACAACATCTTTGAAGACTGTTAGTTTTTATTTATTAGAAATTCTTGGTACTCTATGGATGATTTACAAAAATCGAATACTGCACGTTTACCTTTGAGTGTGTTTGACCAGTGAATTCAGCCTTCCGAGTTCATCAAAGGTCTGAGCAACTTCCTACCAGGAAGTTGCTCAGTCCTCTGATGTCCAAAGATGGAAGGTACCCAGTGAATCCAGATACTTGGGCTAGTGGGTTTACATTTCTGGCCAGCAGGTCAGGTGTGGCTTTTTCTTCTGCGTCCATCCTGGAGCATTTAGACAGAAGTCACCAAACAAACGCGTTCCTTTCCATGGGGATGTAATTTAACGAGCTGAATAAACCCAAGTATATGGTACCAAGCGCTTGTATTATGGGTATGTACCGCACAATTGTGCAGAATGTGGAGTGGCCTACGCTCAAACCTCTTGACCAAGCTGTTGTCCAACCCTCGTCGGCGTAATATGTACCATGGTTGATATATTATCGTGTTACAGTGCCCAAAGTGAGTTTCGAAGCATACGCGTCAGGTTTCGTGGAGCGGTTCCTGGAGTCCCATGCCGTGATGTTTCAAGGGAACGCTGGCCTGAAACCCAAGGAGGGCGAAGTCACCTCCCAACCGTGGCAGTGGCCCATCAATTACAGGGTATGTGTTTTAGTATAAATAACGGTTGACTTCCCTACTTAATCTTCGGAAGAGACTGTTCTTGAGGTAGCTGCGAGGGACAGTAGAGGGTGTGGTTTGGGTTAAGTCTTTATAGCCGTAATTTTTAATTACAGGGTCAATTTTTCTCGGGAAGTGGTCACAGGATATATTTGCTCGGTAACCCGGTGGTGTGGTGGGGGAACCTGGCATTCCTCGGCTTATTTTTCATCATATACGTCATCAACTCTATCAGAGAGAAGAGGGCACAAGCTATCGGCAGCCCGTTGTCAGGTAATCTTGCAGTCTTCATTTAAATATAGGTTTTATGAATACTCAACCTTGAGCACAATTTTCATAAACGCTTTTATATTGAATTTCGATGATACAAGCCTATTTTTCATCACGTACGCTACAACTATTCAATTAGAAACGGTGCTAAAAACTTTACTTTATCTTAAGGGGTTACTTATTGTATTGATTAGGTGGCAAGAATAAAGAGCTGCTGAACGCTGCCGGCTGGACTTTCATTGGTTGGGCGTTACACTACGTGCCGTTTTGGGCGATGGGGCGAGTGCTCTACTTCCACCATTACTTCCCCGCGCTGGTGTTCAGCTCGATGCTCACTGGTAAGTCGAGTGGGCTTTGGTTCTCAAATCTCGCGTTATTTTGAAAATCAATTTGCTTTGTATGATCTTTCAAATATTTAAGTAGCAATAAAATGTCAATGTGTAGCTCGTTTTACCACACTATTAATTACAAGTCTCGTAAGAAGCAATATAAGACCAGCAAAAGAACTTTTCTCCTTTCCACGGCTGACTAATGGTTTGGTAATCTTCAAATATGAAACAAATTTTATAATGCTATGACCATTGTGTGTTAGCGCCGAGCTCTAGAACTAAAGCCGGCAAAATACGTGACCAGATTGTATTGTATTTGGTAAGATCTTAATAAATGGTTTCTTTAATCTTGTCTATTCACAGGTATCCTCACTGAATACCTACTTTCAAGTATCAGAAGCTACCTGAGTCCAGAACTAGGAAGAACGGTGTACCACTGCATCACAGGCCTCATTATATCAACTACCATCTACAGTTTCTATCTGTTCTCACCACTGGCGTACGGGATGACTGGGCCGCTGGCTCATGAACCCAACTCTACAATGTCTGGCCTGAAGTGGCTGGAGTCTTGGGAGTTTTAGAGGGTAGTTGCGTTGCGATAATAAGTCGATGCTATCGGGGGCATAACCAACCTCCTTCCCTTATGGGTTACAATTGCATAGCAATATAAAGTTTTAGTGCTATGGCTTGCTATAGTCGTAGTAATTTCCCATGTGGGCGGATATTAAATGCCTCCCATAGTACAAAAACCTTGTGTAATTTATTAAACATGTCTACAATACTTTGTACAGCACCCGGCCGAAAATATTGCACGTCAAGCTATAGAAAGAGACTATCGGCTAAAGTCAAGAGCGAAAGAGACAACGCTCTACAAAGCCGAAACTTTTTCCATAACCCATGTGCAATATTTACGGCCGGATACTGTATATATTATGGTTATTGATTTAATTGTCTTACACACCTTGTTTCTTGCATATACATAGTTTAAAGTTGTATAACGTACCTAATCTAGAAATAAGGAAAATCAGACACTCCGTCCTTAATTATTTATTTTTTATAAAATGTAACAGAAATAAAAAATATTTTATTCTACTTTGTTTTTTTTTTGTATAATTTATAAAATATATAAATAGACTGCTGCCGCCAATGGTGAAACAAATTGGCTGCCGCCGACTGTGACTACTACACTGGCAGCCAGTGTAGTAGTCACAAGTAAACCAGTGACTGGCGTACACATTAGTTAATAATCAATTTTAGACGAGTACAGTAACAAGTAGAAAAAAAGGAAGTCAATGACGAAATGAAAGTCTATTTCAAACCTTTGAGTATTTATCAAATGGACAGTTACGGCCAACACTAGATCAACACAAAGTACTCTGTGAATAAGAACAAAGAGTATATAATCACTATGTAAAAAAGACTGGACTTAATCTAAAGGGATACCTTGCCATGATCATTGCCCATACGCTGTTATATAAAATTAGTTCACCCTCGATCGCTGCCATTTTGAATCGCTTTGAATTTTAAAACCCCTTCATCCCTCAAGAATTGGCAGAAAAATATAGTGCTGCTGCGGGCGCAGCTCTATACTTGGTTCTATTTAAAATTACTTCGTTGTATTACTATTTTGTATTGGCAATCCACACGATGACACTTATTTGCGTATTGTCCCCGTCTAAGCAGAGCATAATTGACATCAAAGACAATGGTATGCGTTTACACATGGTTTACCACTTGTATGGAATCCTCTATCGAATGGCAAAGTTACGCGTCAATGAGATAAAATACAAATATGCAGCGAAGATTAAAGGTCTCAGCACACATATGGGATCGGAAAGGGATCGTCACCGTATCGCCTCGAGCCGTTCAGAATGGTTTGTATTAAACTCCCTACTGCAACGCACACTAATCGGAATAATAACGTAATCGCCTCGCCTCGGAACAGGCTCCGAACTTGAATTCCCGCGCTTACGGCTCATCGTCCCCGCGCTTACGTTTCTCCGTCCCCGCGCTTACGTTTCTCCGTCCCCGCGCTTACGTTTCTCCGTCCCCGCGCTTACGTCTCTCCGTACCCGAGCTCACATCTCTTCGTCCACCCTTTCCCCTTTCCCCTCCCGCGACTTGCCTGCTAAAGACTGATCTGGTGCCAACCAGGTCAGCCAGGGGGCGGCGAGGCGTAAGCGCGGTGTCGCCTAGCCGTAGCCGAGTTGACGTACAGGCGCTGCTGATACGCTTTCGTTACGTGCATACGGTAGGTTGACGCCTGGTTGACAGCGAGGCGAAAGGCGTTACGGTTACGATCCCTTTCCGATCCCATATGTGTGCTGAGACCTTAAACTGTATGTGGGCGCTTGAATGTCATTCTAACAGTCTTCCGCTTCAATTTGATTCGATACCTACTTGAAGTTTTTTTTATCACAGTGCAAGAACTTTGCGGGTAAATTAATTATTTTACGTTAGTCTACTTCTCATCGCCTGCCGTGCGCCACCGCGTCCCAGCGCGGCTGTTATAATATCGTGAATTTTATTTATCGGTGGCTGTTCTGGCTGTCCTGGCGTACTTCAGAATAAAATGTATGAGAAAATGAATTACCTTTATATTTATTTTTTTGTAAATTCAAAAGCTTAAAATGGTATTGAATACAGAAAACCGCAGAGGAAAACATTAGATTGTAATGCAAGTGCAATGAATGGGCATTGTTATAAAACCGTCTATGGTTCTAATCGAGCTTTTTAAATTTTATTGCTGGCCACTCAGAGCTGAAATAGTTGACATAAAAAAAAACTCAATTACAAATGGCGTTTACGTAGTGTAGACAGATGTGTTCACGGCCACGATGGGCGATGATTCTTTGATATTACGAGAAGATGGTTATATACGTATGAACTTTCCTGTTACTTCTCTAACATACCATAGTAACTTAAATATAATTTTGGTGAAGACTGACGTAGGTGGTGTACACGTTTTGGATGTGAACTCGGGTGTGATACTGCAGTCTTCTTGTCTGTCAGCGGGTAAGTAAGACGCTATTCTTATGTGCGAACAAAACATTTATTATGTTTTATGTCGTTAAGCCCGCGGTATTTGCTTTGATTGAGGGTAATTTTAGCCATTGATGCATGGCAGTGATTTTTTTTCGATGCCCTACATTGTTTCTTGATTTGACAGTTCTCGATAAACAATTCCATTTACGCCGGAGTAAAGTGTTGTGTTACGGGTTTTTAAGATGACGGAGGCACGCTCGGTGTGGAGTATGCTGCGGGCGCGGATCGGGTGTTTGTGTGGGACAGTACCGGGGTGGGCGCCCGCACCGACTACAATGGGGTGCTACTGTTGCACACGGCGCTGCAGCGCCCGTTGCCCTCCTCACAACCCGACAAGAGCATTAGGATCGAACTAGTACTCTCTGAGGTATGTTCCCCTTGTTTTCTCATTACAATCTGTTGAAAATGGTCTCGTGGAATTATTGTGCAACATGCTCTGCAATATGATGGGATTGGATGCCATGCTGATGCCAATGTATACATTAGCATTGTGTTAATCAATCATACACTGCCATTAAGTCTATTGCATCTTTGTTGTTATTTTTTGTATTTGCACATATAAAGACACTTAAAATGACTGCAACTCAATAACATCCCACTTATTAGAAATACTTTCATGTTGAAATCTACAACTGCGTTATCACTGTTAACACATCTAAAGATTAGTATGTAATCGTATTTTAAAAATTACCTACATACATATTGTTTAAGTGCTCAGTTTTTTAATATAATTTATTGGTTATGTCCCTATGACAATTATTTTAATTGTATAACTCCTGAAAACTATCAATGTAGGATACTAAGTTCATAATAACTAAGTCACTAAATATTAAGGTATATTGCACAAACACCACTTATGCATATATAAAACCCACACAGATGATAAAACAAGCATCATCCAACCTCCTTCAACCTGATAGTTTATTATTGGAATCAACATCCAGTTATAGGCTTATCCTTTCATGTTGAAGGTGAAAGACATGGACAGAATAAAACAAGTATCTTGGTAATTCTACTTGTCTTTTCTTATACTTTACAAGTGTATAGCATTGAAGATTAATGCTTTGAAAGGCTGTTGTAGATGAATAGTCTATGAATATTTTATTATCATGAGATTCTATGAATCTGAAGCTCAAACTATAATTATTAAGTTCTTCTTTTTTATGATTGGCAATCAGCTACAAAGTCGGGCCAGTTTGCCAGTGTTGAGTATTTCTTGATAATTGTTATAAAATTATAAGTAGCCTAGATGATAATGGTGATGTCAATGGCAATTATAATGACGAAATGAATCCTCTACCCCTATCAGAAAAGCTGTGGATACTTACTGAAAATTTACTGGACATCACTTATTGTACTTTAATGTAATAAAAAAGGTAAAAGATGCAATTGCGCTATTAAATACAATGGAAATATGTACTTATATAATAAAGGCATAATGCCTATTTTTAAAACATAATTTTTCATAATTCAAGGAAGTTTGCAAGTTGCAATGGTGTTGGACAGGATGTGATTGATTAGAGCACACATTAGAGAAAATTATCATATTATAAAGGCTTTGTGTAGTAGTTAAAATGTGTATGGCGATAATTATGGTATGGTGATAACACATATGGTGTTTAGATTGTAGAAAACATTTCAATAATTATTAATTAAGTTTATATTTAACATGTTACTGACATGATATAAAAAGTAAAAATACTGAATTGTAAGATGTTATAAAAATAATGAAGTCTTTTTATGTGATAATGCTGTGGGCCTAAAACTGAGTGGGGTTTAGGCCATAGTCCTGCTTCACTGGCCCAATGCGGGTGGGTGGAATAAACATATTGGTCTGATCTTTCGAACACTAGTTAGGTTCTTTTGTCTTAATAGTTTAGCAAGTTATTTTAGTTTTAGTGATCTGTTTGGTGGAATTTTATGAAGTTTCATTTAAATATATTTGCATGCATTTTTTTGGTCAATGATTAAATGCAATTAATAATGCCAAAGTAGAAAAATACATGTTGATTGTTTAAAGTCCTTTATTTTAGTTACGTATCATTATAAAATATGCCAGACTTATTTATGATTAAAATGAATCATATAAGGTTTTTATTATAAAAATAACATATTCAATGTGAAATAAAATTATTTAAATCAATCAACCCTGCTAACACCAAGCTGATTGGGTCCACAACAGTAATGACTAGCATAGACATTTCTATCAGAAATACTACTGTTCCTTACCTATTTTTAACCAACATGCATTTATAATATTAATTACATTCCCTATATTCTACAGTACCTAATTAATTGTTACCAAAATTATGATGCCAGAGCAGACATGACTCACTGTTTGTATGATGTCACATCAATGCAGGGTCATGTTGTATGAACAGTTGGGACTATTGATTAATATTCAATACATACAATGTATGATGCTCAGATTTATTTATGCCAGCTAGGCTGACCAGGTGGTTAGTGCCTGTTCTAGGAAAAACACTTGTATCATATCATTAGTTGGTGTTTAAAAAGATGATGTGGCAAATACAATGAAAGAGATAAAATCTCTATATTAAAGAGATAAAGACTCTCTTGGCTTCAAATATATTGATGTTTTGACTTACCCAGCCTAAAATTATAATGTACTATATCCAATAATCAACATTGCTTCATATTATTACTGTAGTTATTTTGAGAATAATTTTGTATTGGTAATTTCGCTCCCCACCGCCAGTCGGCGCTGATTGTTTATGTCTTTGAGTTATGTGTTTTTAACTGGTACAGGTTACTGGTATTTATAAAATTAAAAGATACACATTTATTACTTATTACATGTCCAATATTTTAATTTATTTGTGTAGGCCGTGCTGCTGTACCAATGTCTGCAGAGCCTAGACGCACACTCCATCGAGGGTCTCACAGACTTCGTCAACGAACTCAAGAACTCCATCGACGCTGAACCCGTTCGGAAAGGCGTCAAAGCACAAAAGGTGAGTTTTAACAGTAATAAATCGATAGGCCAAAAGATGTAGTCTGTCCATCAAGAAGTAGAATCAAATTGATGGGTTTCGAGGAAACTTGATAGCTTATAGTCTGGATCAACATTTGAAACTGTACTTCATAAAGTGTATACTAAACCTGGTACCATGGCTTCATTAGCGCATTTGAAACACTAAACTCAGGTCAATTTAAGAAAATAAATGTTGTTCCGATCATATATGTGCCAATTGTGCCCTAAAGAAGCTCAGGTTCCAAGTTTATTATCCATTGTCTGAATCAGCCCATAGAATACTTAATTCTTTTCACTGTAAATAGATAAATTCCCGCAAGATAGCCAAGAAACTGCATCTCTTAATCCACGGCAGATTTGAATGAAATGGCATGGTGGTGGCTTGTAAAAAGATAATCACTTGATTAATTTTTATGCCGTGAAGTGGAATGTCTTTCCCGGGGTATGCAAAACACTGATGTCCACTTGTATGATGTCATAGGCACTGCTAGTGTTTAATACTACTAGTAGGCAACTTCAATAATTTGATCTCTTTCACAGTGGAGCACAGTAACAATCTGCCTACCCCAGTCCACCCTCCGGCTGGTGACGACGGGCGTGGTCCAGGAGCTGAAGAGTCAGAACCGGCGGATTCCCGCGCTCGCCATCGCCTCGGCCGTCGGCCAGCGCGCCAACGAGCTGGTGCCGTGCTCCCGCGACGAGGAGACCAGGCCGCTCATGTACAGCGAGGCGGAGAGGAAGGAGACGTTCAAGAGATGGCCTCACATGGACTACAAGTGAGTAGTGACAACATACCTATTAGCTATTGTTTTTATGCCAGAAGCTGAATCCACATCCCATAACAATATGTTACTATACAAATGTATAAATCACTTGCTGCGCCCCGCGGTGTTACCCGCGTTTACATTTTACTGGGATTAAAAGTAGCCAGTGTGCTATTGCAGACTATAATCTATCTCTGTGCCAATTTTCAGCTGTTCTGGCGTGATTGAGTAACAAACATCCATCCAAACTTTCACATTTATAATATTAGTGGGATAGTGGGATTCAAGTTTATTCCTAAATAGAGTTTCTATAGCTTTTTTTTTCTCATAGGCATCACATAACGAACCTGGTTTTATACTATCTTAATTTTTTTACTCTAGATTATTTAGTCAGTCAATGATGAGACTGAGATTTGACCCTTGAAGATTCGAATCCCACTAAATATTAGGCTGCTTAGGCAATTAAAAATAAACCAGACATCACCCGTCTCCGCACAGATGGGCGCTGCCAGCGCGCATGGCGCAGGCGGGGTTCTACCACCAGCCGTCGCCGAGCGGCGACGACCGCGCCATGTGCTTCACGTGCCTCGTGTGCCTCGTGTGCTGGGAGAAGTCCGACGAGCCGTGGGTGGAGCACGAGCGCCACTCGCCCAACTGCCCCTTCGTGCGCGGCGAGTACACGCACAACGTGCCCATCTCCGTGAGTCTGACGATACATATTACTGGTGGTAGGCTTCGGCCGTGGTTAGTCACCACCCACTGAACAAAGCCATGTCGCCAAGCGGCCTAGCCGTGTTCCGGCATGATGTTTGGTGTTGCCATTCATGGATGGCGGGTCAGATCAGCTGCGCTGCATGTGCCTAGCGAATGTAGCGTCTCGATCTACTGCCGCCTTCCTACCTAGGCAAGTATGCTCCCTCGTAGATCTCATCATCATTTACCATCAGGTGAGATCGAGATCAAATACTTGCCTATAATGTAATAAAAAAAATACATATAAGCCGACACCACACACACACACACACACACACTCAGCGCCGCACGCCACAGGCAACAATGTCGATACAACTTGAACAAATTTAATAAAAATATCTGAATTATGATGAATTTGTCATAATGTGTTATCGTTGTTTAAACAAGGGCTCATTGGGTTGATTGCCAGATCTTTTATGTAACAAAATTCTATCAAGCAACCCACAGTCTGTAAGCAATATCTATGTCCCATATTACATTAGTCACTTGCACACATCCACACTTAAAAATATCGGCAAAACTTGTCCGAACAACAGTATAAGACCGCGTATTCCTTCGGGAATTTCAGGAATTTCATATTTATTATAATAAGCATTTAAAAAAATACTAATCCTTAAACGTAACGGTACACACAGTCAAGTTATTGAACTTTAATGTATCAGAAACAGTGTTCAAAACGGGATGCCTGTAATTTATGTTGACTAACATGTTTAACATGGGTGCAGTCAATTTGAAGAAAGATATACTTACAGCTTGTCCAGATGAAGCGTTTAGCACGATTACGAGATATATTATAAGGAGCCTATACACGCATGCACACCCATACATGCCCACGAGACTATATATTGCTACCAGATAATAGACCGACAATAGTTAACCACCATCCAGTACGCGTACGATAAACGCCGCGGGTGGAATATGAAAAAAAAAACAATCTCGTCATGGCAACATGGTCTTCCTCTTAGGCTGTGTCCCCAGTCGGCAAACTGTCAGCGGCCGACTGAGTTAGCGGCGTATCGCTTTAGAACGCCCTTCCATATATTTGAAATGGAGTGTTCACAGTTTGCTAGTTTGCGCTCACTCTACGCAGTTTGCTGTGTTGCGCGCGCCGACTGATTCAGTGAGCGGCCGACTCACAGCAAAACCGGTTCCAGTCGGCGGCGGCGATATGCTTGTTCGCCGGGCGTAGTGAGTCCGTTTGCTGCAAACTGTCATGTGGACAGTTGATAGTGAAAATTCAGTCGGTCGGTCGACCTAAATAAGCGGCTAACATAACAGTTTGCTTGCGACGCACGCAAATTGATCTGAGTTTGGAGCTAACTCGAATTTCAGTTCGCCACGAATTTGCGGCTCATACTGTCGGCCGCTGACAGTTTGCCGACTGGGGACACAGCCTTATAATTCTAAAAGCACAGTCATGCTTACTTGTTAATTCACGATCGATGAACTCGACATGATAATTGCTTGTAACACCTCTACACAGCCGTGCAGGGGATGGATGACCGTCGTTTTATCCTAAATTTTTATTGAATTGTCTGATAATTCGTCATCTCATAGTTCTGTTACCTATCTAAATAAATAGCTATAATATAATAATGTCTATTTACACAGGTGGTTTTGTATTCTGTGTATCTCTGGCGCGGAGTCTGTGGTCAGTAGTGTTGTGCAAGCGGGCGTTCGAACGTCGCGTGTGATTATCGCTCGGTGTTATCATAACGGTGCACTTGCAAGTGACTTACATTAGTGCAGGCTGTTATATTTTTGCGCGTCCATAAATTACTACACGAATTTGAACGTATAGTTTGAAAATGTGCAATGTTTCTCCAAGAAAAGATAAAGATAATCCAATGTGTTCCGAAACAAGGCAGTGCTCTCAAAAATAATAATAAATAATGTTTGTCAAAATGCATTGGCGCGATGACCTCGACGTGTATGTAGACGGGTGGTACAAGGCAGCTAATGACAATAATACGTGGAATAAGATGGGGGAAACCTTATTAGATAGGGTAACCTTTTTCGAACAGTAATACACAACATAAAAACAATAGGACTCTTTTTTTAGTTGCCCACAGGATATTCTCATAAATCTGAATAGATTTTGACGATCAAATTATACAGAAACTACATTTGAAGCTTATGATAATATCGCTGATGATGATGAAATAATGTTCATCCCCAAGGTGACAAACGCAACAGCGTGCGCCGTCCCCTCGGCCAATGTGACGATAGTCTCCAAAGGCAACGCCGGCGACGTGGTCGCCACCGGCTCGGCCGAGGGTAAGGTCAACATCTGGAAGTTCGACTGCGGCCTCAAGCTGGTCAAGTTCATCCACCTGTCGCCGTACGACTCCATCTTCAGTGGCATACTCGCCACCGATAGCAACAAAGTCTGGGCGGCCAGCTTGGAGAAGGATACCTGTGAGTTTTTTTATTGTCTATATAGCCTCCCTCCTTTAATCGTGATATATTGACATGCTAATTATAGTAAAGATTTATATTTAAAAGTGCGTGGCGCAGTTTTATATATACGGTTGAATTTATAGACATTTTGGTTATAACACTCGTTACTAAATCTATATGGTTAATACGTGTTATAGGTTTTATGATTATGTTGAAACACCCAAACGGTCGATAAATATATCCATTTCCAATATTTAAATCAAAATAAGCCATAGTTACTATGAAAAAAATTACAGCGTTGACAGTTCACTGTCTACGTATTCAAACGTTATTTTTCCTATATGTTTGGTCACTATCGCAGTTTCTAGTTTTATGCGCGTGGGTGAGGGAGATTGATGTAGGTAACATATGCTACCTTCTCTTTCTAAACCGTTTTATTAAGGTTATACAAGGTTAAAAGATGCCGCCAGGCTGTTATGTTTGTAACACAGTAATAATGAAGTTCACGAAATTGCATATTCGTTAGTGTTTTTAACCGACTTCAAAAAAAAGGAGGAGGTTCTCAATTCGGTTGTATTTTTTTTTTTTTTTTTTATTTTTTTTTTTTTTTTTTTTTTTTTTTGTTTGTTACCTCATATCTCCGTCATTTATGAACCGATTTGGAAAATTATTTTTTTATATGAAAGGATATGTTTACAGATTGGTCCCATTTTTTTCAAAAAAATGTTCTGATGATGGGATCCATGAGGAATTGAGAGAACTCCTCAAATTTTATAGGCATACCGATAGCAATTTTGGTATTTTCATCAAGAAGTCAAGCATTTGCATTCAGAAAGTATCATTTGCTGAAGTGGAAGTGATGAAGAAGGCCACAAATGGCCAGCGGAACTTGTCAGTGATACGTATTTCACGGGTTGCGCCAAGATAATCTCGATTATTGGTATACCTATTATCCAGTAAAAAGATTGATTTACAAATCTTTTTAGTGACAAAGAATAGTAAATATATGCACTAAAAAGTTTAAAATAAAAAACTTTTTAACAAAATAAAAACCGTCTTCAAAAAACTAAAAAGCAAAAAATAATCTAATCTTGAAATCTACCTTGTCTAACCACATCAAATATTTAACTAATCTGAAGTCGGTGCCAAATAAACAACCGACGAAGAATAACAAAAGTATACTCAGTAACGAGATGCGCGGACCAATTTGTAGGTATAGTCTTTGGCGCAGACCGGCAATACTCGACGCAGTTGTTAGTTTGGCACCGACTTCAGATTAGTTAAATATTTGATGTGGTTAGACAAGGTAGATTTCAAGATTAGATTATTTTTTGCTTTTTAGTTTTTTGAAGACGGTTTTTATTTTGTTAAAAAGTTTTTTTTTTATGTCATTATAAATGGATTGTAATTTCTATAAATTCGATTAGTCTATACACAATTATAAAACTGTAACAATGATGTATACATTGAAGATAATATCGTTTATTAGGCTATTAAGATGACGCGGAATCTAAATCATGTTGTTTTTAGAAGTATTGTCTCGTTTGTTCGAGTATCGTAGTTAGCCTAGTGGACATATTTTAACGAGGTTTTTACTATGGTTACAATCTAAAGGTACGGTTAATATCACTACTCTATTGTTGCAGAACAAAATCGATTGCTAGTTAGTCGTAAAGCTGACTGCTCTGTTAGGCGTCTACAGTGGAATAATAAAGTATTTCCTTTTGATCGTATTGTTACGTGCGGGGTAATTAAATGCCGATTACGTGAAAATTACTTTAATCGCTCTCCACACAGAAGGCAAAAATAGTACACACCAGAACACTAACTAGTAAACACTCAAATCACAATTCACCAAATCACTTAGAAACACAGTAGTCCACAGTATTCGCTAGAGTCGCCGGTATAGTCTTCTAGGTTCGCTTCCGAGAGATGTGTTCACTATCGCTTTCAAATAGAAACTGTCTCGTCGCTGGTCCTGCACACTATTTATAATCCGAAAATAGCGAGGGTGGATCTTTCCAGAAAGGTGTCGATAAAAACCCACTAAACAGAAATGTTCCATAAGGAAAATGAACCTTATGTACACGGTAATAAGGAGGCGCTAGAATGTTCTAGTGTACGTAGCTGTATTCGTCTAATCGGTATTATTCCGAGAACTCGTAGTTCCAGGAATTGCATTGTCCTCGCCTTTTGTTTACTAATAATAATTTTAATAAAAATAATATGAGGTATATTCCGGAAGCCGGTTGCAACATTGTTGACGATTCTAGATCTTTCTTCACAGATCGATAGGGGACCTTGGACCCAACAATGCGTTTTTGTTTCTAGAAGCTTCGATGACTATTTCTCGAGTTATCGATACCTCTTTTATACGCATCGTAACATTACCCCCCTCTTAGTCATGCTCGACCCGAGCATTATTCGAGCCATGATATCGCGCTAACCGGTCCACATGGACTACCTTTGGTTTTCCTCTAAGTCCCTTCTTGATGCGGAAGGTAACATCATTGATCCTTGTAATGACGGTGTACGGTCCTTCCCAGCGAGCTTGAAGTTTCGGAGACTTTCCCTTTTTGCGAAGCGGATTATGAAGCCACACTAGTGTTCCTTCCTCAAACCCGTTGGTGTTCGAATTCCGATCGTACCGGGTCTTCATCCTTGTACTAGTTTTAAGATTATTCTCCCGTACTCTTCTGTGTACTTCATCCAGCTGGTTTTGAAGTTCATGCACATAGTCCGTAACAGGCTTAGGACTATCGGGTGGCGTGCCTGTTATCGCATCGACTGGGAGCCTTATTTCTCGACCGAAATTTACCTTGGCCGGAGTATGTCCCGTACTATCATGCACCGCAGATCGATAGGACATCAGAAACAGCGGAATGTATTGGTCCCAATCTCTCTGATGATCGTCCACGACTTTAGCCAAGTAGTTCTCTAAGGTTTGGTTGAACCTCTCGACCATTCCGTCTGACTGCGGATGCGCTGGAGTCGTACGGGTATTATTGATTCCCAACAGTTTGCACATTTCCTGAAATAAGGCAGACTCAAAATTCCGCCCTTGGTCTGAGTGAAGTTCCATGGGTACGCCATATCGACAGACCACTTCCTGGACCAGTTTCTTCGCCACAGTTATAGCTTCTTGATTCGGTGTCGCAAAGACTTCGGGCCACTTAGTGAAGTAATCTTGCACTACTATGATGTACTTGTTCCCATCATCTGTCATAGGAAAAGGTCCAGCAACATCAATAGCGATGCGCTCCCATGGCGCTCCAACGTTGTACGTCTTTAACTTTCCCCTGCTTCTTGTCTGTGGGCCTTTCACTGAAGCACAAGCAGTGCACTTACGGCACCAATCCTCGACATCTTCCCGACAACCGACCCAGTAGAAACGCTGTCTTACTTTAACTAAGGTCTTCTTGACTCCAAGATGTCCACCAGAAACACCATCGTGAATGTGCCGCAGAAGAGGGGCCACCTTACTCCTAGGTACTACGACTTGCATGGTTACTTCCTTTCCATCGTTGGATTCCCATTTTCTACATAGTACACTGTCTTCCAAAGTCAAGCTGTCCCACTGAGCCCAATAGCTTTTGGTGGTCGAACTATGAGCAGACACATCACTCCATTGGGGTTTGTTCCCAAGACGTTTCCAGTCCAGTATAGGTCGAAGGTCATCGTCCTCTTCTTGGGCCTTCTTCATGCTGACTCCAGTCCACTCGTCATCAAGTCCGTATGTCCTAATGACTTTAACCTCTTCCCGTACTTCATTCTTCTGACAATGCTTGCAGTCTTCGGCACACGGTCTTCGTGACAAAGCATCGGCGTTGCTATGTCCTTTTCCACTTCGGTGTTCTATTTCAAAGTTAAATTCCTGTAATTGCTCGAGCCATCTAGCTACTTGACCTTCTGGGTTCTTAAATTGTAACAACCATTTTAAAGCAGCATGGTCTGTTCTTATAGTAAACTCCCTTCCTATAAGATACTTCTGAAAATGTTGTAAAGTCTTCACCACAGCAAGTAGTTCACGGCGAGTAACACAGTAATTTCTTTCTGGTTTGGAAAGTGACTTACTGAAATATGCTATGACAACTTGACGATCTCCCTGTATCTGAGATAAAACACCACCTATTCCTGTGTTACTGGCGTCTGTATCCACGATAAATCTTCCATCTCTATTTGGGTACCCCAAAATAGGGGCTTCACATAACCGTTGCTTGAGCTCACTGAAGGCTTCCTCACAAGTCAGGTCCCAGATAAAATCGCGTTTCTCTTCTGTGAGTCGATGCAACGGTTTTGCAATGTCCGAGAAGTTCTTAATGAATCGTCTGTAATATGCGCATAATCCCAGAAAGGCGCGCACTTCTGTTTTATTTCTTGGAACAGGCCATTCTTGGACAGCTTTTATCTTCTCAGAGTCGGTTTGGACTCCTTCCGTTGATATGACGTGTCCAAGGTAACTGACTTCCTTTTTAAATAAAGCGCACTTCTTTGGACTAAGTTTTAGATTAGCCTCACGGATCCGGGTGAACACTCGTTCTAGATTCTTCAGGTTCTCCTTGAAGCTACGACCCATAACGATTACGTCATCAAGGTAGACCAGGCATACGTCTCCGAGTAAACCCACCATCACTCTTTCCATAAGGCGCTCAAATGTGGCTGGAGCATTACATAACCCAAAAGGCATAACATTAAACTGCCACAATCCGTTTCCAATTCCAGTGCTGAAGGCTGTCTTCTCTTTGTCTTCTGGGTTTAATTCTACCTGCCAATAGCCACTTTTTAAGTCGATTGTTGAGAAGCATTTCATACCACTGAGCATGTCCAGTGTGTCGTCAATCCGAGGTAAGGGGTAGCTGTCTTTCTCTGTGACGTTATTCAACATTCGGTAATCCACACAAAACCTTGTACTGCCATCCTTCTTCTTCACCAGCACCACGGGTGATGACCACGGACTCGTAGAAGGTTCAATTATTCTGTTATCAGCCATATCCTTAATCATATCTGTTACTTCTTTTTCTCTTGCCCATGGTATGCGTCGTGGTCTTTGTTTTATAGGCCTGGCGTCGCCTGTGTCGATCCGATGTTTTACGAGCCCTGTCCTTCCACAGTCATTTCCAGTAGCGAAGATGTCATTGAATTTCAGCAAGAGATCTTTGGCTTGCTGCAGTTCTGTTGCCGATAAATTCTCCTTAGAAGATTCCAGTAGTTGCTGGATGTGATCCTCCTTCACGTCGGTACCATTCTGTTTAACCGTATCACTATTCAATCGTCTCAGGTACTTTACTTCCTCACATCTTCCAACCACACTATTCTTCTTCAGGTGAACTTCTTCATTACCAAGGTTAAGGATTCTCACCTTAGCAATTCCGTTCGACATTAGTAAGGTCCTAGCTGTAATTAAATGTGGGTAATTTCCAGTGTCTTCAACAATAAGACATCTTCTTTGTTTAATATTACGAGGAAATTTCACTATCACCAAGTTTTCTGATTTCGGCGCCAGTGTAGTGTCCTTCAGGCAATAAATATTGCACGGCCGTGATCCTTGCAAACAAACTTCTTGGTCAGGAAACCTTAAAACTCCTCTCACAACATCCAAAACACACTGCTGATTCTTCAAGAAATCCAGTCCCAAAATGCAATCGTCGGTAATATTAGCAATCAGCACTGCCTGTAGATACACTCGGTCACCAATTCTAATCTTTACGTCTGTTTCGCCGAGGACGGATACTGGCTGGCCGGTGGCTGTCTGCAGATGACATTTTGGAGATCGTCTATTCCACATTATGGTGCGTCTCAATAGCTCTGGTCTTACAATGGTACGCGAAGCTCCAGTGTCCACTGTTAAACTACAAGATTTACTATCCACGGTGCCCTCGAGGATCAGACTATTCCCATTAAAAACTTGAGTTATGGTTACTGTAGGGGCTTTATGATGACCAGCCAGCGCCCGCCCCGCGGCCCTGGCGACCTTTAGTTTAACGGCGTATCTTGAACGACCTGGGTCTCGGAGTCCGTGACCCTTCTCTTTTTCTTAGGGCATTCGAGCCGAATGTGCCCTTTTTCTCCACACTCATAGCACGTGGGGACAAACCGAGACTTTTTCTCTTCTGGTATCATCGCTCTAACTTTATGTAGCCTCGTGTCTTGTTGCACAGCTTCCACCTCAAGAGCATGAGCAAGTGCGTTTTTCAATGACTGGTGATGCCCCAATTTCACAGCGCCTCGAACTTCTGAGTTTCTTATGCCATCGACAAATGCCTGCAGCAGGGTCACTTCGATAACTTCTGGTGCCGATGAGTAAGCTCGACGAACCAGCCTTTCAATTTCCTGGGCCCACTGCTGGAGGCTTTCACCAGCCTTCTGTGATCGCTCACGGAGTTGCACTCGGTAGACATGTTCCAGGTGCTTATCACTGTAGCGCGTGTCTAATGCTTCCATTAGTGTCTCCAGCGTTCTTCTTTCAGGCGGCAGGTTTTCCAGAATTGTTAAGGCATCCCCTCGTAGAGCAAGCGTAAGAGCCATAAAAGACTGCTCGTTGCTCCAGCCATTACCACTTGCAAGTACCTGGAACTGGTACTTGAACGCTGACCACGACGCAGTCCCATCGAAGCGTGGTAGGTCAAGTTTTGCAGATGATGGTGACGCCACTGCAATAGATCCATGTGTTTTTAGCTTCATCACCTCCTTATTAAGTGTTTCCCAGCGGTCTTCCAAAGTGTCATTCTTTAGAATAACCTCCTTATTCAGGGCTTTCAAGCGGTCGTCAAGGTTGCCAGTCTTTTGAATTAATTCCTTGTCTAGGACATTCACGCGGTCTTCAAGAGACTTTACCTTTTCTCCAAGAGCTATTATGCCGGCATCGATTTTCCCTACTACAGCTTCCTGGTTTGTCTGGAGCATTTGCTGCATGGCAGACATTTTTTCCTTGTTTTCTTTAAGCTCCTGTCGACTGGCTTCTTGGTTGGCCTGCATCATTTCCTGTATAGAAGCCATTTTCTGGTTGAGCTCCTGACGACTGGCTTCTTGGTTGGCCCTCATCATTTCCTGCAAAGAAGCCAGCAGTACTGACATGTTCATGTCTGGTGAGCTAACCCCTGGTGCTGCCACAGTTCCAGCTGGTACCTCAGCATCAGCCCGAGGCTCTTCCTCTTCACGGCTACGTTGACGTGCAGCATCCATCTCCACTTGCCGTCTGGTTCGTGGAGTACGTCCTTCGTCTTCACGTGGTAGTAACGGCATTCCGCTTCTGACACCAATTGTTACGTGCGGGGTAATTAAATGCCGATTACGTGAAAATTACTTTAATCGCTCTCCACACAGAAGGCAAAAATAGTACACACCAGAACACTAACTAGTAAACACTCAAATCACAATTCACCAAATCACTTAGAAACACAGTAGTCCACAGTATTCGCTAGAGTCGCCGGTATAGTCTTCTAGGTTCGCTTCCGAGAGATGTGTTCACTATCGCTTTCAAATAGAAACTGTCTCGTCGCTGGTCCTGCACACTATTTATAATCCGAAAATAGCGAGGGTGGATCTTTCCAGAAAGGTGTCGATAAAAACCCACTAAACAGAAATGTTCCATAAGGAAAATGAACCTTATGTACACGGTAATAAGGAGGCGCTAGAATGTTCTAGTGTACGTAGCTGTATTCGTCTAATCGGTATTATTCCGAGAACTCGTAGTTCCAGGAATTGCATTGTCCTCGCCTTTTGTTTACTAATAATAATTTTAATAAAAATAATATGAGGTATATTCCGGAAGCCGGTTGCAACATTGTTGACGATTCTAGATCTTTCTTCACAGATCGATAGGGGACCTTGGACCCAACAATGCGTTTTTGTTTCTAGAAGCTTCGATGACTATTTCTCGAGTTATCGATACCTCTTTTATACGCATCGTAACAGTATGTTTTTTTTTCACACTAGCAACGTACGGCGTCGAACTGACAGCGATGGCGTTCGTCGGCATGACATCACAGCAAGACGCCTACCCGCAAACTCACAACAATGACAACACAGACAAAGAAGCCAACACCAGTAAAACCAAACCCTCCCTCATATGCGCAGTCATCATCACAAGGACCAACTGCGTACCATCCGACCAACCAATCAAAGAGGACTCGAGCAAAGCGCTCTTCGACGCGGGAGCTGACTCGGAGAGCGTTCAAGCCATGAACGATCAGAACGAAGCGAAGAACAACTTGACCACAAACAAAATGCTGTTCCTACTGACGTACGATATACACAGCTCACTGGCCGGCTCTATCACCACCGTAGTGCACACGTCCAACAGCAGCGGCAACTCTAAACCGGGAGGCAGCAAGAAAGTATGCACTATAGCCAGGACAGACGACGCCAACATATACGACGAGATATACTTCCCATACTCCGACGAGGACACAGAGCTTCCGCAATGCACAAATAGTATCATAGACGAACAAATAAGCAACGTTATCAATCTCAACGCGTCTTCGAGCAAAGATGACTGCAAGGTATGGGAGCCCAAGAAAATTATACTGACCAAGCATTTCAAGGTGATGCCCGCGCCGCCACCGACCGCGCTGCTGCCCGAGCTCCAGGAGGCTAGCCAAGCGACCATGCTGGACTTTGTAGGGAAAATATCACAATTGAAAAGTTGGAAGAGTGGGAACTTAGACTCAGTCGGTACCAAAATAGCGGACCAAACTGACGCGGTGTTGCAGCAAGCCGACCCGATAACACATTATCTCAACATGAACGGACCTTTAGAGATCTCGGACTTGAAATGGTACGAGGGAGGAGATATTACGGAAAAGATCAAGAATGCTGCATTCGGCGGCGGCAAAGTCGGCACTCAAACTGCCGTTAGCAACAGCAACAACGACGGCTTCGACAGCGACCCACCACCAGAGGAAGTGGTCTCTCCAGGAATAGCTATTCAGTGCTTAAGTCTTCCATCCAAATTGAACTTGAAAGAGGACTGCAAAGTCACGCATTTACTGCCCACTGAGGACAAGGAGCATTTGCTCGTGGTTTTGTCCAGTATCGAGCCAGAGAAGGTGAAGGTCGAGGAGGAGACCGACGCCGACGGCGACACCAAGATGGAAGTGGATGGAGTCGTTGAACAAATTGAAAAGCTTAACTCCGACTCCAAAGCGTACTTCATTCTCTACAAAATCAATAACAAAACCTCGATTCATACCTTAGAGGATAACCCTACTTCGTTCAAGGAGTTGCCTTTCAACGAGAGTCCTGTAGACTTGTGTTTGTTGCCAGTTGATAAGCACGATCAGTATTCCTTCGCCGCTGTCGGTGTTGACGGCAGCTTGAGGCTGTACTCCCTGCCCGACTTCAAAACCCTCTCTGAGAAGAGAGTGCCTAAGGGTCAGTTCACGTCCGTGGTCTTCTGCGCTTCAGTCGAACGTCTGAGCGTTTCGACTAAGCACGGAATGATTTATTTCTATGCTTTAAACAACGGCGAGAAGGATTCCACCGGGGATGTCGATGAGGACGAGTTCGCGAACATCGACTTCGATATGTTGCAACGAGCGCCGCGCGACGAAGTGTGCGGCCCCACCACAGCGCCGGTCGTTATCGCTAATAAGCCGGACCTAGACTTATCTGATCTAGAAACATTGATAACTCTGAGTGGGTACTACGGTACGAATACAACGGTGCCGTACAGCGCGGTCGTGCCCGGCTTCTGGTGCGAATTGTCGCCCGCACAACGTTCGAGGTCCGATCACCAGAACAATCGCACTTGGAGACTCCAAAACACGTCCTCGACTTGGGACGAGCATGTCCTAGAACTGACTCTACCTTACAGTGTATCGCTAGCTCACATAGAATTCGGTTTCACACTGCATTCGGCGTGCTCGGCTAATCTACCAATAATATTAGTCACGCTTTTAAAACAAAACTTGCATGGCATTGGATACAAAAAGGACGCTTCATTCGGCCACAGATCAGAGTCGCCTGTTAGTTTCCCCGTCATAGACGCAGACATGCCGAGCGTGGAGAACCCGGTCAACAGTGATGAGTACTTGCAGTCGCATAACGCCGAGATATTAGCTGGACCATTATTACTCTCCTCCGGTCTCGATTTGACACAACAATCGGGCACATTGATACTGACAAGCCCTCGCTTATACAGAGCAAGAGGAAGAACATTTTTAATTCATATAAAGACACTATTTGATCCAGCAAAAGACATGAGTAAAACGCCAAACAAGACGCCGGAAAATGGTTCCAAGAAGAGTGGTTTTATCGGTTGCGATTGGTTGCACCAGATTTCATTGACGGTTCGGTCCAGTCCGCATACAGACGTGCCTCTCGAGAGGCAGCAGAGGATAGCCATGTTAGAATCTAATAGCTTTTTGAACGCATTGTGCGAAATAGCTACGAGCGACGACGACGTCGCGAAGAAGAACTTGGCGTTAGATCTTCTAATATGGGTGGTGTCGATAAGACTCCAAAGAATGCGACTCGCGAAGACCGACAAGGGTAAGGACAAGAGTGTGGAGACCCAGCAGTTGGAATGCGTGAAGATAATCGAGAAGCATGTCGATGCCTTGATAAAGAATTGCATTCTGTGCGCGAACAGAAGTGTCGCCAAGAAGTGCGTGAAGATTATACTGATTACTAGCGAGTGAGTATAGCTTTTTAATTCATTATTTTCACTGTTAAATATTCTTTAAGTTTACTTTTTTTATGTAGCCTGGTTTATTCATGCAGTAGAAGAAGTTTATACTATAGTGTTGCCTCATAATAATAATGAAATGATACCAGCCCTTTTTAATCTTCCACTGCTGGGCACGGGCCTCCCCTCAATGCGAGGGGGATTAGGCCATACTCCGCCGCGCTGGCCCAGTGTGGGTTGGCGGACTTCACACATCTTTCGAGGGGTTCTCTCAGACATGCAGGTTTCCTCACGACGTTTTCCTTCACCGCTTAGCAAGTGATAGTCGTGGTTGAAAATGAGATTCGCACATATTTGCCTCATCTATATATAAAATTCATTTCGGTTCAAATCAGGCATCTGACCAAATTGAGCATGTATTTTGAGTAATTGTTTTATCAAGAGGTTTCATCATCATATTGTAACAATGTTGAATGTGAATGTGCAGAGGTGAGAAGCAGCTGCCGAAGCCGTGGAAGTCTACGTTCGAGCAGACGCTGTCGGGCAGCGTGTGCGCGTGCATCCCGTACCTGGGCGCGTGCCGGTCGGCGGGCGCGCTGCGCTGGCTGGCGGCGCTGGCGCAGCAGGCCACGGCGCGCCCGGCCGCGCCCGCGCTCGTCGCGCGCTGCCTCGCGCTGCTCGAGAACACCGCCAAGTGTCTCCGGGACCGGCCCGATGTTTACCACAGTCTACTAAGAGCTAGGTAAAGTTGGCCAACTCGAAGGGTATAAATGGATATATTTCCATGGCCCGGCTATGTCGTGTTACAATCATTATGTATAAACTCAATATTCAAGTTTATTATAGCCATTAGCAATCCACTTTTGTGATAGTTCAGCAGTATTTTTCGAAATATAAACACAATGAATCACTCATTATGAAGCAATTATTTTAACAATATAACTTTATTGAAATGAAACTATTTTTTACGGATTATATCGCGTTTTTTTATGATTTTTCGTTCCGTTACAAACGTCCGTTAGGTCCTTGTTCCGTCGTTCCGTTTCGTTCGTTAATAAAAACGCGATATAATCCGTAAAAAATAGTTTCATTTCAATGTGTAATATTCGCGTAAATATAAGAAATCAATAATATAACTTTATTCACAGATTCGGTCTGTACGGCTTGCCGTTGGAGCGCACAATCTTCGCGGTAGACGTGCCAGAACTAGGTCGCGGCACTTCGACGCCCGTGACGTACGCGAGTGTGCTGGCGGGCGACACGAGCGCGCCGCCCGCCGCCAAGCCGGACTACCAGCTCAAAGACTTGCTCAACTTACCACTTGATATGGGTTAGTTATATTAATTTGTACACAACTAATGATTTTATTACTATAGTGTGTTTTTGAAAGTAAATTGTTGGACTCGAAATGACCTGCCTCACTTCAGCGAATCTCATTTTTAATAACGATTATCACTTGCTCTATCTGGTCAAAGCAAACGTGAGGAAAGCTGCAGGAATTGCACCTCTGCAGCTCTGGCTACTTTTTCGGAGATTACAGGTGTGTTTGTTGACTATACAGACCCGAAAAATACTTCAACCTCCAACGCGTGGTGGGCTCAAAACAACGGCGTGGGTGTGTTCGGCGCGGGGCTGAGCGAGGCCATGCCGCTGCACGTGACCTGCCACGTGGCCTCGGACGGCACCAAGCTGGAGTCCACGGGCGCGCGCCACCACTCCGCGGTCGTCAGCTCGCTGCCCGGCACCGGCCCCGGGGACCCTAGCCAGGTGTGTACACTGACACATAAATGATCATGCTACATGTGGACTAGCTCAATTCGTTTTCATACTAAATCTCTGACAGTACCTATTTCGAAGGTCACCAAGTTTCGGATGTAATCACACGTGTTCGGACGACTCAATTTCGTTCAAAGTATACTTCATTAGACACATGTGATTTCATGTGTCATGCCATGTCAGGGCAGAACGGGGATAGCTTGCGCATGTGCTGCGGCCGCGTGATAGTCCCTAAGCCAACCAAACAGACCCATATATTACTTCTGCTCAAGCACTATTTACATGACCATGATTGATTATAGGTGGAAAGTATGATAAGGAAGTATGTTTGGGCCATAGCCTATAAAATATACTATGAGTAATATTATTCCTTAAATTTCTTAAGTTTTTCTGTTTGTTTCTTGAGGTCCCACGCATAACGCTTATGGACCTCTTATGGACTCTCTGTAAAACGTATTTTAAGGATCTCCAAAGGCTTATATTCACCGCCGTAAAGACGTTTAGCAACCCCTAGGACCATAAGGTCAATGCTAAATCAGGATAGCATAGCATTATTTCCCCCAACAGCTGTGGTCGGTGGTGAAGGAAGGCGAGATGAAGCAGTTATCCCACGACCCTGACTCGCTGGAGGACGTCGAGAGTTCTCTGATGGAGTGCGACCCCCAGGAGAAACTAGACTTCAGTGAAGAGAAATTGTTCAAGGTATACAGCAGCTTGGTCTTGTTGTTTGGCCTGTCCTAATTCTGTCTGGTCTGGGTGTTACTGGGATGACCCCCAGTCTGTTGTACGGTACCCATAATACAAGCGTCACTTAGTTGGGTATTATACAGTTGGAATGTTCGTCTGGTGATATTTATTTATGATATAAATAGGGTTCTTCTCCATTTTGCAATGTTTTGAACGAGATTAGTCTTAGCCAGGGCTGTGCTATAGTGTTGACTATTATTTATAACGTCTGTACAGAAGTTTTGACGATGCGATCATTGACAAGCCTTCTGCGCTTAAGTAGAGGTAGAGGCAAAGGCCAAAGGCACCGAGAACGACGATCCCTCGTCGGTGTCTTTGGTCAGTACTTATCGGACGCGAGCGCAGACTATGGCGGCGGGATGGGTTGCAATTGTTTTTTTATTGCAGGAGCAAGAGCAGTGCGGCATCCCGTGGGCGTCGCTGGTGACGCGGCCGCCGCAGCACACGCTGGTGGTGGAGCGGATGCACTCCGGCGCCCGCCGGTACATCGTGCTCGACTTCGGACACCCCGTGCGGCTCACCGACGTTGTGAGTACATGACGCACACACATACACACCCTCACACACACACACACACATCCACACACACGTACACATCCAATTACACCCAAACACTGACCTATATACAAATAAAAAAGTGCGCATAATTAATTGAAGAAAATTATACTTGTACAGTTATTTTACATCATAAATACTGCAATCTGTACCCCAAGTCTGCTAACACAATCGATTCATAATCGAACAGCAACCGCAGAGTAACTGTCACTTTGACAGATATTCAATATCTGAATCCGATTATGAATCGATTGTGTTAGCAGACTTGGGGCCCTGTACGATTGGTAGTATTCAAATATAGGTATTTCTAGATTCTAACGAATATATTTAATGTAAACAACTTCTTATACATTATTTGTCAATACTATCTAGATAATACCGTCGTGCTCGGACCTGGTGACGTTGTGCATCGACACGTGGGTGACGGGCGAGGAGACGGACTGCGTGAAGCTCGCGTTCGCCACTGACATTGCGACCAAACATCTGGTGCTCACCGACATACAACCGCCGCTGCTGTGTCGGTTCATGAAGGTGAGGCACTACAAGTCTAACAACATTGAAAAAAATATATCTATTCTCAAAGGAAAAAATATATAACTATAATAGTCTGTCAACAAAGCGTGAACAAATGAAACGCAATGATGAAGTAATTTTTTTTTTATGCCTGACTCGACTGGCACAGTCAGTAATGACCCTGCTTTCTATACCGAGGGTGGTGGGTTCGAATCCTGTTTGATATTCTATATTCACTCTGAATGATTCCGTGTTGGAAACTACAGCTTTCTTACGAGACAAAAACCTTTTCGAAAAATCGTGATGTTTCAATCTGATACGGAATATGACTACTGGTACATGCAAACTCTGTGATCAGCTCGAATGTTTGTACCCGAGTCGTGGATGCTTAATATCAATATAAGTAATATTATACTGATATCGCCTCCAGTCCATTGTAAGGTACACATAATACATGTATTGCTTAGTTTGGAACCGTTGGTGTGTTCTTGAATGTCGGAATAAAACGTGTTTTTTTGCCACTGTGATAATGTACAACTATAAAAAAAATATACAACCGAATTGAGAACCTCCTCCTTTTTGTAGTCGGTTAAAAAGATTAAATAGATCGCTATAATGATGTGACGTTTGCATTCAGATTACGACGATAGGCCGCTACGGCATGTCGGCTATGAAGTGCAAGATCCCTCTGGGCTGGTTCTACGGTGAGATCGCCGAGATTGCCAACGTGCAGGCCTCGGTCAACGCTCTGAACGCGTTGCTCCAGGACTTGACGTGCCGGTTCAGGTGGGTACTTACATAGATTATTCCAGTATCAGTATACTCACTTGGTGCTGCTGTAAGACACTGTTTAGAAAGGTTAAGAGTTGTCTGCTTGCATCGTTGAGATGGATATATCATATATGAACATAGATAAACATTGCATATTTGTACAGTCTACCAGCCGAATTAAATTGAATATCAAAATTATGATAAATGTGCCATGGGCAAAACTGTATAATGCGTACTATATTGGATAATTAATACACAAGGAGGATATCACTAGTTCCTTTACTATTTTTATTCTGTCAAATATTGGCGTTGCCATGTTTGCCGTAAACGTACCATTGCCGCCCGTACGGTTTCTATGAACACATATCGCACGCTTAATAATAGACTGACCGATTAGGGTTTAAGCCCAAAGTGAGATAAGCACACAGATAGATTTATTCCAACGTTATCTATCTACCAATCTCAGATTTTTTACGATAATTATTAAACCAACGTTGATACACACGGCACAAAATCGCAAAGCACGCTCAGAAATTTTGCGGCATGCAGGTTTTTACGCATTTGATATTGATTATTTCAATTCCGAGATGGAACGGATGTGTTTGACATTTCCGGCCTGAATCGTCTAATTCCTTCGCTACTACTGCTTCTCATGAAATTGACCCTCGAAATGTATTATATGCTTGTCAAAAAATTATGAAAATCACTACTTCAATTTTGTCCCACACAGACTAGCAACCGGTAAACTAATGGACCTATTGAACCCATATCTCGAACTGTACAACGGCAACGCCGCGCACATGATGTCATACCTCAACCCATCCAGCGAGGCCGACTCGAAAGTCGTCACCGCGTACCAGGAGTGCATAGACCTACAGCAGCAGCTACACACGTGTGTCAACATACTGAAGAAACTTCAGAACAATGGGGAAACTAGCAAGAATGTTTCTGAGTTGATAGAGAAAGGCAAAGTCTCCACCGAGACGTTGTTAGAGGCGGCCTCGACGGATAAACTGAGGGTTATTAGCGAGAATGTCGTTGATATGCTGCTGTATTTCTACTTCCAAGTTAGTGATGTGGTAAGTAACTTTTTTTTTATTTTTGGGTGTTTTTAATTTTGATTTCGACGACGACGTACAAGAGTTTGCTTTGTGCAGTACTATGTGACATTTGATAAAGTTATAAAACGTCTATAAATGTAGCGGTCTGTGTTTGTATCGGACTGGCGTAGTCACATCATTAGATTTTTGAAAAAAATATTTTCCTTGTCAGGAATTGAACCTGTTCATTTTGTCAAAAAAAAATTACATATTGTATTGCACCATCTGATAATGTCGCTAATAAGGATGAAGTTTTGTGAAGTGATGATAAACGACAGACTAAAAAATTCTTCATTCATAATCAACGGGTTTAAATACTGTCAGGAAAATAACATTTTTAGTTTTCATACAAATCTCTGTATCTAATCTGTATCGAGAGTTATATTGATTTCTTATATTTACGCGAATAATCGGAAACTAAAAGAAATAGCGAATAATTTAAGAACACTCGACACATTGAAATAAAACTATTTTTTAAGGATTTTATCGCTGTAAAGCAGCCGAAACGTCGGGAACGTAAAAACGAAAAATAAACGCGATAAAATCCTTAAAAAATAGTTTTATTTCAATGTATCGAGTGTTCTTAAATTATTCGCTATTTCTTTTAGTTTCCGATTTGGCCATCCATACTACTTGAAAAATTTGCGTGTACCTTTTTGTAATACGTATTTGTAATGTGTGGTGTCAGCAATACGGGTCGGTGAGCCGCGAGTGGTGCGCGACGGTGCTGCCGCTGGTGTGGGAGAGCGGCGGCGGCGGGCGCTGCGCGGGCGCGCTGGCCACGCTGCTGGCGCGCGCCTGCGCCGCGCCCGCCTGGTGGGGCGCGCTGCTGGCCGACACGCTCACCGCCGCCTTCGCGCGGCAGGACGCGCCGCCCACCGCGCTCGACAGGTGACCTATACACCTTTCTTTTTTAACGTGTGGAAATCCTCATGGATACCACACCGCCACGAGGGTGACGGTGTGGTTATGCCGGACTCTTACCGGCTGAAACCCCACGGTCCGCCATCACCGCCTTTGAGCGGGGCGCCACGGGATCGCACATGGCATACTACTGTGGCGCCCCGGCGACCTATACACCTGCTTGATTCAACGTCAAGCTTGAACTACACGACAATTAGTTGACGGCCTGATTAGCGCAGTGGTAGTAGCTCTGCTTTCTGCGCCGAGGGTCCCGGGTTCGAATCCTGGTAGGGACACAAGCTTTGTGTGATAAGCGCGAATGCTTGTACCCGAGTCTTGGATGTTTAATATGTATATAAGTATTATGTACTGAGTTCGCCCTCAGTCCATTGTACGGTGCCCATAACCCAAGCGTTGCTTAAAGTGGGACCGTATAGTTGGTGTGTTCGTATGGCGATATTTATTTATTATTATTTATTACTGAGTAATGTCGTGGTTTGGCAGGTGCCTGGTGCTGATAATGTACATGTGCCGCAAGAGCCTGTTCGCGCACGCGGAGGGCGCGGGCGGCGTGACGCAGGCGCTGGCGGCGCGCGCGCTGCAGCTGCTGCGCGCGCCGCGGCCGCAGCCCGCCGTCACCGCCGCGCTGCTCACCGCGCTCGCCGCCGTGCTCGACGGCGTGGCCGCAGCCTCCGCCGCCTCCGCCACGCACGCCAGGTACACTAAGCGCAGTATTACATTAGCTATCCGCAAGATAATATCATATGACATTCAATGACTCTGTCACTAAAATTCGAATGTGTATGGACTATAAACTCATGAAACATCGATGATTATGAAATAATACAATATTAGTATTTTGGGGAAATCAAAACCTACCTCTCGTTCACTGAAGACAATCTGACACTCTTAGAATATTTTAAATACACTTCAAAAATATACAAAAAGAATTAGACCATAAAAAATAAATAAAGTAGTAGCAAAAAGTCGGCAACATTCTGAGCCCTGCCTAGTAATCTCATTTTCTGCTCGATGGTGTAAAATTTACCGAGCACTGTACATACTTAAGTGTCCGTCGTATTGTGGAGCAGGTCGGCATCCGTGCGGTAGATGCTAAGTATATGTATGTTACTGTCGCAGATGGGACTGGGTGACGGGCGGGCGCGCGGGGGCGGGCGGCGGCGGCGGCGGGGAGCGCGGCGCGGCGCGCGGTGCCGAGTGCAAGCTGCAGCGCCGCAAGCTGCACAAGAAGCTGCTGCAGCAGATGCAGGAGCTGGAGGCCGCGCGCCGCGGCATACAGGTCGCGCTCGAGGACCAGCAGGTTACCCGACACACATATATACGCTTCCACAAACATACTCTAGCTACACTTTCAACGCCCTGCCTGTACCCAGCTTGGTGATATTTATTGATCTAAATCTTGATATTTCTGCGAGCTAATACTTTGATGTTTGGTTACCCATGAATGGTGAACTAATAATTTTAAAAGTACGAGTGTAGAATCGTGCCTTAGACTGGGGCAGTAAGGGCACTTAACTCATGTTGTTGGAAAAAAAACGTTCAGTGGAAACCAGTTAGTGAAACATTAGGAATTATAGTGATTGGCATTCATAAATTTGGAATATAACAATAATGATAACAGTCGATAAATGTTCACGTTGTATTTTTATATGGGATTATATTTGTTATATACAATGGATTCCCTTTCGTATAACCGAAGTTACAAGTACTAGATACGTAAGAAATGACAAACTACGAAACGTAACGTCAAGTGTGGTAGGAAATATAATGTAGATATTGTTGCAGCGCGCTCGGCTGAGCCTGAAGGCGCGCATGGCGATGCTGGGCAAGCACGGGCTGGGCCGCGAGGGCGGCGGCGGCGGCGCGCCGGGCGAGGCGGGCGCGGCGCGCGCGCGGCCGCTGCCGGCGCCGCTGGCCGCGCAGCTCGCGCAGGCGCTCGTCGCGCACATGCTCGCCGCCGACAGCTGCGCAGACGCCGACGGACTCATGCTCGCCGCCAAGGTCACCCGTGCCTTTCCTATACATGAACAAACGACGCTACCCCGAACTATCATAGCTGTATGTAAATGTCTCTACGAACGACTCAATCTGGAACTCCATCTGAAAAGCTGATACATAGGGTCCCTACGAGAGTAATTTTTTTGTACGATCAGTCTCATCACTGACTTACTCTGTCGAATGAAGATGAGTAAATAATGTGTGTGTATGTGCAGGTGGTGGGTCGGCTGTGCGCGCTGTCGGGCGGCGCGAGCCTGCTGGACCCGTCCTGCATCCTGGGGCTGGCGCGGCTGGCCGTCACGCTGCCGCCGTGGCCGCGCCACGCGCTCACCACGCTGCTGCAGGTTCACTTTTGTTTTTATTAAGTACCAAATATGTAATGATAATAGAATGTTTTGTTTCACAAACACAAAATATTATACATATTACAAAAACTAAGGAACTAAAAAGAAGTATAATTGTCTTGTAAGCGCCTTTACCGACTTACTACTACTTTTCTGACCTCTCGATTACCAGCTTATCCTTAAAAAAACATTAGAAATACAAACGTGACATTTATTTTTATTATAAATACTTGTATTATAACGTGGGTTTCGGTCTGATTTGGCCTGCGTATCTTTCATAAGCGTATGTTTTTCTTAATCAATTTAGTGTCAATGTGCCTTTTATTTTAAATTACCGAATCGTTCTTAGTATGCCCCTTTTTGAATATACCCAATAAATATTATTCTTAGCTGCTCAATGCACGTAGTTACCCAACGCGTACAGTAAGTCGTTACAGTGTTTAAAAATATTTAAGAGATTGGCGTGTGATGAATCCCTTCGGCCCATACGTTGCATAGAGCAGTCCATTGAAACTAAGATACCCTCTCAGGTGTCAGTGTTCGTTTCTCTGTGCTGGAGATCCGCTCTGCGCGGTAAACTGTATTGAGGAGGTTCGTTTGTGGTCAGGACCTGGTGGAGTACGAGAGCGGCGACGGCACGTCCAGCCCCAACAGCGAGGACACGTGGGGCGGCGCGGGCTCGTCGCGCGTCATCCGCGTGCACACCGCCCCAGCGCCCGCCCCGGCGCCCGCCCCAGCCCCCGCACCCGCCGCCGGCGCGCCGCCCACCCCCACCGCACAGGCCGCGCCCAGCGATGCGGCGCCGCCGGTGCCCCGTGTGCGCAAGTTCAAAGTCGCAGGTCAGTCCACTCTCTATACACATCTTTAGTTCAGTCTTTAAATCTCCATGTTCTATTAGTAGGTTTCGATTATTCACGCAGAGCCCTACCACTAGTATTCTTGACGATACTTTTTTAATCAGTTATGAAAAAAGTACAATGATATTTAAAATAATGGTGCAAAATAATTATTTCTGCTCACTATTAAGTCGTCAACCACATACTAGTTATTGATAATGAAGTAAATAATGAAATTCAATGCTCGACATTAAATTTTTGTGAAAATCGAGTGAGCCCGGTACTATGCAAGGTCTATTATTATTATTTTTATATCCTTACATATTTATATGACAAGTATGCGTGACGATTACGACCCTACGTACCATGGTAAGCGCTCTGGGGAATGTCAGAATCTTAGCAGGATATAATCACGAGACTACGGCAATACAAAGATGAGGTGTATTTTGTGTAAATAAAAATAATCTTGAGTTTTTGATACATATTATTTGTAGATACAATGTTTATTTTCATTTAAATCTCAACACAGATGTTATAAGTTCTTGAATAAAAATATTCTTCTTTGCTTGTTATCATAACACGCTACATATCAGTGAAAACCGCGTGCGCTGCTTCCATGACTAACACCAGCAAAATTCCTATTACTCACCATTATCACTAAATTATTCTAATGAGGTGGCCAAACGATTAACTGTCAACATTCAAAAAACACTATTTAAAATTCATAAGACAAAGTATTGATTACCTTTTTCTTACTATTTGGTTATATACGATCGTTTGCGTCGCGTACATAACATCTCGCCCGTCTGTCGCCTGTAATTTTCGCTCTTCGAATACATCCGAAATTACGTAACACCCATTCGACCGCTGAATTCATTGGTTAAACAAAAACTAATGTCGCACAATTCGTAACAAAGCCGCTAGCAGCATTGACCTGCCGTATTATTGTTATTGCAGATCTGTTAGCGGATAGTTTTGGTCTGGCGAAGACTACCAACTTTAGCAAGCCCAAAATATTACCACCGGCAGGTCTCGCGCCAGCAAGTAAGGACATTATACATAAACGTCTACATGTTTGTCCGTGAATGGTCCCACTCGGCCGAGCTTAAATATTCGGTTTGCACTGATTTGTAGAGCGTACTCAACACCGTCAATTTACATGAGTCTTGTTCCCTGAGAAACATGGTTGTACCGATCAAATACATAGGACTCTATTGCCCAGCTTACACAGTTCAAGCAATTTACATTGGTCTTGTTCCCTGAGGAAGATAGTGGTACCGGCCACATACGACTGTATTGCCCGGCTTACACAATTCATGTTTGCTAAGTAGCTAAGTTGGCACTACACATGTTACCAGCTTGGCAAGTTCGTATGTTGGCAAATACGCAAATTGTCGCAGTATTCTTTTTCAGTATGTAATTTATGTATTACGATTCCTAATAGTGAAATAACTCTCAACCTCAGACGTGACAAAAAAAGTCCCCAATAAAAAAAACAAAGCAGCACAGAACTATTGGGTTGTGATGTCACTGCCATAAATCAGCACGTATGCGAAAGAGAAAGAGTGTGGTTCCACTTTTTACCTACCATGTTCTTATACCGAACATTGATAGCAGATATCATAAAATAATAAGTAGTACTTATGATGCAATATCGTAAATATACTTAATTAAATAATAGTCCACTACCCAATTGATACCATGATAATTTGTGACTGGTCAATTTGAATCGTATAAACCAGGCGTATTCGATCGACCCAAGAAAATCGACATTCCCTAATATTGTCAATTTAGCACATCGATATTGGCCCGATTATTGCTTCAGACTTTGAGATGGGTCGCATAGACAATATAATTGTATTTGACAGGTATAGAACTGATATAAATTCACGGTGTGTAACATATAAAAATGCGTACAGACCACACCTAGCCGCTAAACATTTGTATACCGCACGAACGATCGACCAATCGACTTATCTAATCGATATATCGATCGTGTGAGCTTCATTCAGGCGATACTATCGATTGCTTAGTCGTTACTGCGTGCTTTATTTTGTTTCTAATATCCCAACCAGCTTCCCGCTTGCAACCACTTGTTATTTAACTGAATTTTAATTTAATGCAGTGATAGCCAAGTTGGTAGAATGCTTGCCTCGGTATCGAGGATCGTAGGTTCAAACCGCGGCTCGAATCTATGCGATTTCCGGATTTTATGTGTGATTTTTTTTTTCAAACATGATAATCACGTGCTGTGGTAAAAAACATTGTGAGGAAACCTGCAAATCCGAGAGAACCTCTCGAAAGCCGTGTGAGTCCGCCAACCCCCACTGGGCCAGCGTGGTGGACTATGGCGTAGTCCCTCTCGAATTGAGGGGAGGCCCGTGCCCGACAGAGGATAATTTAAAAAGGGCTAATGTTATTTACGATAATAATAGAAGTCGTTCCTTATTCGATTATAATCCTTTATTGAAATGCTTAATCGATAAAATCTGTCAATTTTCAAGCTGTGAATCAGTTGAGAACGTGCATTGAAAGAAACCAGAGTTCGTTCTTTAATCGATAAGTTTGTTCGAGTATGACGCACACACTACTGGTGGTTGAGAAGATGTTAGCCGCTATATGATTATCATAAGGCTTTAAAAATGTGGTAAATATCATGCCACTACACCACGGTGTGGTTGGGAGTGGAGATGCAGAACAAAGTCAATGGTTGTATGGTTGGAACCGTGGCCAAACACGCTGAATATTATCTAATTTGTACTGTACCTATCATGGAAAGTTTTTAAGAAAGTCTTGTTAAATCTTTATAATGTTTTTCGGATGTGTTGATGTGCAAACACTTGCTCATAAACAAACGGTCCAAGTTCAAGCTTCTATTGCGCCTAGATTGCAGTGTAATCCATTTTTAGTGTCAATAAAATATTTTTTCCTATAGCCTCGTAGCTTGCGTTTTATTAGTCAAAACTTGGAAACTTGTATCATTATTAATTGTTCTCTTTGTTCTGAAGATTTGGACATGGAGGAGCAGCTCACTCAAGTGATGGAGTCCGACGATTCCGAGTCCTCGGAGGAGCAGAACTTTATGGGCATCATCAAGAAGGAGACCAAGCCTAAAGTCGTAGTGGATAATAGCACTAGGTAATCTGCGATTTGATTTTAACATTTACATAATTTAATTGGTGTGTTCCTAGAATTTACAAAGTTACACCTTCAGTGGTAGGCTTCTTTTTAAACGTTCAAGGGTGAAGGAAATTGAAAAAAAATAGCATAATTTAACTTTTCAAGTTCTCCCAAGATGTCTGGTAAATTTTCAGTAAAGTAACCACAGCTTTACTGGTAAGGGTGAGGGGACTTATTTCATCATCATCAGTTATTATCATCAGGGGTACTTATAATTATAAAACAATCACCAAGAAAACTCGATACTGGCGAAAAAATACTATTTTGTACTGTACCTAAAAAAAGAAGAACATGACAAAATATGATATATTACATTATTATAAAATGGAGAATATAAAGTAATCGATATGTTGTGTTGGCAGCAACGTGTCGCAGTGCTCGGACGTGCGGCTGGAGAGCGGCGGCGGCGGCGCGGGCGGCGCGGGCGAGGCGCTGGCGCGGCGCGCGGCGCTGGCCACGGCCGGCGCGCTGGCTGCTGCCGTGCGCGCGCCGCCCCTGCCGCCCCAACACCCGCCCCAGCCGCCCCAGCCGCCCCAACAGCCCCAGCCGAACGCGCGCCCGCACCCGCCCCTCACGCACACGCTCTACGACATGTTCAGGCATCTCGCGCTCGAGTTCCATTACCAGGTGGGGTCTCTTCACGCTTTTGTCTTCAGTATACTTACCTATGTAGGCGTGGTACTAGGACGATTTTTAATGACCGCCTCGATAGTATTCAACCATATTAGTTCATAGTTTCGTCATAATTGTACACGTTTACTAAATTGGAAGTAATATATGAGATCTAGGCCTTTGTTGTTATTTAAATAAAAACAAACCTAAATTTAAACTAAGGTTAAATTGATAATACACTGGATTCAACAAAAAAATGTCCTACCCAAATCTGGTAAGATGGAGGACCTTAGCTTGTAGCCAGCGATGAATTGGTCGTCCCAATCTGAACATAAACCTTAAACTCATCGTAAGATAATTAAGTTGAGCATCCAAGTATCCCATGACCCGATACCTACCTACCCATACAGACTTATGATTTGACATAGTGAATCGTACAAAATGGAGTCCTTATATTGAGGGGAAGTGTGCCGCCTATAATAAAAATAAGTTTCGCCCGTATTAAATTGGCAGCTAATATATACCACCGACGAAATATACGTGCAAGTGTAGTGCACCTCTGGCTAGGATTAGAGGCTTGATAGTGCACAGTAGTGAGTACCGGTGTCGGTTGCAGATGGACTGCACGTTCATGGAGAACGTGATCTCGCTGTGGCTGACGCTGAACGGGTCGGCGTGGGGCAGCGGAGGCGCGTGGTCGCTGGCCGCGCTGGCCGTGCCCGCCGACACGCCGCGCATCCGCCTCGCCTCCGACACCGTCAACGCGCTGCTGCACTCGCTCTGCACGTGAGTACTACACACACACACACACGGACATCATATCACCACTAGACACTAAATTATAAGTATTTTTGGGAACGATTTGATGCTACTTCTCAAACGTTTAATTCGACGTTTAAACCATAAAAGCAAGGGATTTTTTTTCGATTTGTGACATTTCTAATACCCTAACCTGAGTTACTCACATGCCTTTTTTATCCTGGTTAGAGATAGGATTGATAAAGCATTTTTTTTAATTCGAAATGCGCCTGTAATTTTTTGTTCTAAATCTGTAAATGCTAATGAATGAGTAATAATTCAAAAAGTGAGGGATAGTCTCATAAGAACACTTTAGGTAGCGGCTCGGCTCGGGCTAGTCACCCGTCGAAAGTTTCCACCCACTATATTCATCATCAAAACGCAACGGTGATCGTTGTAGCACAGGAGTCGCTTATAATTTAAATTATTTGCAGAGTGTAATATCTGTTTGTAAAAGCTATTAGTAACTCTGTGGAATAGCGTTGAAGTTCTCAGTAACACCCAAAAAGCATGATATCCAATTTGGTGGAACGCATGCCTCAATAAGAAGAATCTCAGGTTCAAACTCTGGCTTGCACCACTCGGATTTCATGGCTAGCGTGATGGGCCTAATCGCCCTCGCATTGATGAGGGAGTGAGAAGTTATCAGTAGTACCACATTATTTCTTTTTGTTACAGATTAGAAAACATTTCGCTCAGATGCTGGGTACTATCGATGCAAGCATTAGCATGGATCGCCAGCTTACCGTTACAGGTCAGTTATACAAAATATTGTCGATCTATCTGTACAGCATAGAGTTACTAGTTATTTGAGTTGTTTTAACATGATTCCAACAGACGGAGGGCAGCACGCAGACGATGGGCCGCGTGATACTGGAGTGTGAACACTTCGTGCCGGCCATCGTCAAGTTTATCACTATGAATGTCAACACCGATGGCGCCGTCGCCTCCTCGGAACCTTATCTTGTGAGTACTCGCTATTTATCTGTAACGATTGAATTTTTTTCTTGGGTTTTGTCGTGTATCATCTCAGTAGCATTGGTATGATACATGTTAGTTTAAATATACAGAGATTTTTGGGTTTGCGTTCCGCGTTCGTAGAACTATTGTGGGTGCTATGAAACACATATATTAAAAAAGCGCGAAATGCCGAACGTAGAATGCAGATTGATGTGTGTTTGAGTTTTTAATTCAGACAGAAGATTGTTTACACCCATATGTGTTATTTGGTGTATAGGGACGTATAGGGTTGCTAACAACTCAACATAGTTAGCGCGGGTGTTCTGTAGCTCATTAAAGAATGCGGAACGGTGTAATAGTTGCGCCAGTCCTTGTAGTGGTTATAATATGTGTGTGTACTATAGGGCGGCGCGCACCTGGGCGCGGGCGCGGGCGCGGCGGCGGCGCTGCACTCGGTGCTGTCGCGCGTGGTGTGCGCGCGCGGCGCCGGCGGCGCGCCCGCCGCGCTGCGCGTGGTGTGCAGCGTGTGGCGCCGCGACGCGGACGCCGGCGCCGGCGCCGCCTACGACCTGCAGGCCACGCTGCTGCGCCTGGCGCACCCCATGCTGCAGGTGCTGCCGCCGCGACACGTCGCGCACGCGCTGCCGCTCATGCACACCGTCGGTCAGTCATCCCCCCCCCCCCCCGCACTACACACATTCGCGCCGGCTCTGCGCTTGCCGGGTCACCATAGATCAGTATTATATTTCATTCATGTAAACCATTACAGTATTTGTGAATGCTCAAAATATCACAAATGTTATGTACTATGACTTTACTGCCTGTTCGTAGTAGAAATCTTTTTGACATAAATTAATTGGGTACAAGATTCTATGAAGCCGTTGATATCTGAGCTTGGTATGTTCACCTGTTTTACAAATGTCAGTGTCCTCTCAAATATATTGTGTGACTTAGGTGTGTCCTTCCAATGGAAAAGAACGGGGAAGAAACTCCATGGTTGGTCTTTTATGGATGATGTAAATTGCGGTGTATATTCTTACGGCTAGGTCAGAACAGTGTAGGCATGACTAGACAGGCTTGAGTAACCGATTTGAAAGTACTTAAAGTACATTTAGATATTACTTTGTGAATGAAGCTTACATAACATAGGCTCGTCCTTTTTCAAATTGGGACCAAATATCATCGTTGTCAATGATTTCGAATGTGCGTGTACTTAATGGTATTAAAGGGAAGAGGTGAATATTGTGGATGGTGATATGCGTCCGTGTGTCCCGCAGCGCACCAGTCGGTGTGGTGGATCCGCGAGGGCAGCGGCTGGCGCATGGAGGGCGGGTCGGAGGCGCGGCTGTCGGGGCTGCTGGCGGACGTGCTGTCGGGCGGCGGCAGCGGCGTGTGCCGGCGCGCGCCGCTGCGCCGCGCCGTGCTGGCGCAGCTGCTGCACTACTGCCGCAAGCTGCTCGCCGTGCCGCACCAACACCGACAGCCGGTCAGTCATACCGACAACACTACATTGCAATCACTCGACCACACGATTAGCACAGTTGATGTCGACCTTACTCTCTGTACCGAGGCAACTACCTCGAATGTTTGTACCCGAGTCATTGATGTGTAATATCATTCAAGTAATTATATTTAGGAATCTCCCCCAGCCCATTGTACGGTGCCCATGATACAATCGTTGCTTAGTTTGGAACTTGTGTGTTCTTCTCGTAAATTAATTTGTGATACAAAACTGTCCAGTGAAATTTGAAGGGAAACCAATGCCCACAGTGTTACAGAGAAAAAATGAGTCACCATACCATTGCATTCAGGGATTCCCGTGCTTTATAATGAGTATAAAATAACTGACGAATGAGTCATAATATTATGTCACTCGCTAATTGCATCGTGTCAACAATACATTTCTGCTGTAAATATAAATAGTACACAATTCTTCAGTTTTAAAGTCCATAGCAGTTCTTATCCTTATCCAATTAAAACAAAAATTGCATCCACAGTGTTATGTATTGTGTAGTTTATTTCTGTTATAATCTTATAAATTCGTAGGTTATGTATGTGCGAAAACGAGGAGGAGATATTTTTAATATTACAATTGCAACATCGCCAGGTCATGGGTGTTATATTTTTCATTTTATGTGCTAGCGGTTCGTCTGGAAATTAACACTTATTCTCATGTTTATTGAAGTTTTATTGCTTTATCAAACGTTATATAGTACTGCGCACGCGAGTTTTGCTTTACGCAGTGCTAGCGTTTGATAAAGGTATAGAGCGTCTATAAAATCGGGGGTTAGTATATTAAATGTATGAAGATAGTCGTCGATAGATAGATTTTAACAAGATTGCCTCACACTTTTGGCTTACGTGGTCTCAACTATAGCCCAAATGCTTTGCATGGTTCGAAGCTATTGTCTTATGCAAAGATCTCTTCTTCGTTTTCTCGTGTACATATGAGCCGCGTTATGTTCGGCACGTTCTCGCGGTGAGGAACGTGTGTGTAACGTGTCGGTGTGTGGGTGTGTGTGTGCAGTCGTCGTCGAGCCCGGGCGGGGCGGCGGGCGAGCAGTCGCAGACGGACGAGAGCAAGGCGCAGCTGGGCGCGGCGCCCGACGCCACCAACGTGGAGGACGAGCGCAAGCAGCAGGCCGCGCGCACGCCGTGCTTCGCCGACACCGGTACTGTGCGCGTGTTACATACATCTCACACGCTACATTTGTGTCGCAGTCGAATTGTACAATACTAGCTAACCCGCTAGCCTCTATATAACAGTGTCGTTTTGTAATGCAGCGCATTGACATTCAGCTGAATCGTAATATGGCTCAATATAATAACCCTATTTTGAGTAATGCGGCTAACCGTTTAGTGAGAGCGGATTCTACAATTTGGCTGAGACTTTTATATTATCATCTTATAATCAATGGAGAACAGGCAACTACGTAGGATATGTTATAGTGCACAAGTGTGTGCGTAAGAACAGGCACACTCGTTCTGCCCTCACTCTCATAGATAGATGGGACGGCAAGCCGAAAAGAGTATCGTGTTCACGCGAATCAAAGAACTTAAAATGGATTTTCTGTGCGAAGATCAGCTGACTGCCATTCCCACACATTAGAATGGGTTTTGGTCTCGTTCAACAGCATATTATTTTTTTCAACAGTGTTACAACAACAACAGATCATGCAGAAATTCTACAGGACGCTGTCCATGTGCGATGGAATGAACACCGTAGCACTGAACTCGGGTGAGTGACACCATATATAAAGCTATACTCAGAACTTTTTATTTATTAAATTATTTGTAGTTGCTCGAATTATTGCTCTTCAAACATCTTTTGCCATTTTTTAATTATGTAACGTCAACACCCTCGCTCTAGGCTAACCCCTTCACTTAGTGGGGTGTGATACTAGAAGGAATGTATATGAACCCGTGTCGTCGTGAACAGGTGTGAACTCGGAGCCCTCGTCGCTGAAGGAGGAGGTGTTCTGGCTGGTGGCGCAGATGCCCACCGTCGCCGCTAACCCCGCGCTCATGGTCACCAGCCTCATGGAGTTCCTTAGTGAGTTCTTGATAATTATTTATCCATGTAATAGATATAGGACGACCAAATATTGCAAAATAACAACACTATTCAAAATCTGATAAATAATAATTACCGCTCTAATTTATAAAACGTTTTCGATCACTTACAACACCGTTTTTTTTTTGAAAAATTCTATTGATATATAGTTGTCTTAAATGTTCAATACACTAAGCTATTTTGTAGGAATTTTCTCAGACCAATCCTGTATTGAAAGACCAACGATTGTAATCCATAGGAAAAGAAGAAGTGGTGAATTTGTCCCAAGCCATGCAGCAGTTGATTGTTCGGCTGCTGGACTACCCCGAGGCGCTCACCGCGTTCATCGACGCCGGCGGGCTTGAGCTGGCGCTCGAGAAACTCACCGCCTGCCACCAGGTACTGTACCATATCCATTTTGGAGAAGATAGACCAGAAAACTAACGTAGATAGTAGTAGTAGCTTAATTCGTCCAGGCGAAGGAATCAATCCATACTGCCAATTCTGATGTTGTCAATGTCATTAGTAGTTTCTTGAAAGATTCACTTGCAAGAGTAACGTAGATAGAAGAAGAACCAAAATCTCATAACCCCAGTGCCTGTTATTGACAAAGGATTAGGTTCATTTATTAAAATATTAGCAGTACTGTTTCCTCCACTTGAATGTTGGCATTACTATTCTTTGACTCTTGTAAGCAAAAGTTGGCTTTAAGGTGACGAAACTTTTCGTTCCGCGACTGTACTATACTATACGTAAT